>OZ004711.1:64526416-65126416 GCA_963924515.1 Vespertilio murinus | reverse complement strand
TTTTAAAAAAATATGTTTTTATTGATTTCAGAGAAGAAAGGGTAGGGAGAGAGAAACATCAGTGATGATAGAGAATCATTGATCCGCTGCCTCCTGTACACCCCCTACTGAGGATTAAGACCACAATCTGGGCATGTACCCTTGACTGGAATCAAACCTGGGACTCTTCAGCCCACAGGCTGATGTATCCACTGACCAAACCGGATAGGGCTCTTTTAATTTTTATTGTTGGAAGTATTTCATAGGCCCTCCTTTTTCCTACATTAAACTCTTCGGCCTGCTCCCATTCCCCTCACCACCCCATTGTTCGTATCCACTGATTATGCATATATGCATACATGCATACAAGTTCATTGCTTAATCTCTTCCCACTCACCCTCCCCTGCCTTCCTAGAGCACATAATCTTGTTAGCTATTGAACTCGGCATACTTAAAAATGGTTAAGATGGTAAATTTTATGTCATGCTTTTTATCATATTTTAATATATATTACATATTTTAATATATATTTATATGTATACTATATATATTTATATATAATATATATTTAATATATATATTAATATATTTTTATTGACTTCAGAGAGGGAGAGAAACATCAATGAGAATCATTAATGGGCTGCCTCCTGCATGCCCCCTACTGGGGATTGAGTCTGCAAACTGGGCAAGTGCCCTGACCAGGAATTGATTCATAGGTTGACGTTCAACCACTGAACCACACTGGCTGGGCATAATGATATATATATTTAAAAACGACCCTTCTTCCTAGCTTTGCCCACCCTAAGGAACCACAGTAATCTCCTTTGCCACTGGGTCCTCCTCCCAACCCCAGAGCCTTCCAGGGTCCTCCTCGCTCTACTGAGACAATCTCACCTCCAAGAGTTATCTGCCAGCCTCTATCACTCCCTCTATTCCTACATCCTCTTCCTGTTGAAGGGGGGCAGAGTTTGCGAGGCCAAAATATGCCTCTTTGGGGATATTGATTCCCTTAGGCTGGGTAATTTTTGAAAAATGTTGTCAATTTATTGGAGAGAGAGAGAGAGAGAGAGAGAGAGAGAGAGAGAGAGAGAGAGAGAGAGAGAATTTGTTCCATTCATTCATGCATTCATTGGTTGCTTCTTGTATGTGTCCTGATCGGAGATAGAATCCACAACTCTGGTGTATTGGAGTGAAGCTCTAACCACATGAGCTACCCAGCCAGGGTGGGCAACCTGTAGTTTTAAGGCTACTTTCCTCACTGAAAGAGCTAGCATCTAAATTCCTAGAAACTTAGCAATGGAGGGAGCAGACACTTAACCTGCCTAACAGCCTGACTCCCATTTGCTGTGCTTCTCCGGGTCACCTTCCAGGCCTGACACCCTCCATCTTTTTTGTCTTTAGCTGAAGATGGTGTTTAAGGTGTGGCTTCCACTCTGGGAGTTACTCAGCTGCTCTGGGTCTCTCCCACGCCTCTAGGTGGAATACGTGTTATTAAACGTCATTTTGTTTCCTGCTGCTCATCTGTCTCATGTGAATTTGACTATTACACCTGCCAGAACCTGGAAGTGTCAAAAAGAAAACCACAGTCCCAAATGGCATCACTGTGACAGAGCCCCTGAGCTAGTCACACCACGCTGAGCTTCGGTGGCAGGCGGGCTGTTCTGAGCTAAGGGCTATTTTAGTTTCAGGCTCAAGAGAAACTCGTGCCCCTCCCAATGCCTAAAACTTGAATGAAGAGACAATAGCTATGATCTTTTTGACCCACCTGTGGTGGGGTAAGCTTCTATTTACTGAGCATCTGCTCTTCTAATCCTGCCGAGACCCAGTGAATCCCCAGGAGCGCCTTCCTCATCCCTCAATGCCAAGTTCCCGCCTGTCTGAACCTCTGATGCGTGTGGGTCTGACTCTCATGGACATGGGGTTCCCATACATATGTGTGTATGAAGTTTGGTCAGGTTCTCTTGTTAATCTGTCTCATGCCTATTTGATGATTAGACCAGCTGACAGAACCTTAAGGGTAGTTTTTTTTCTTTTTGAGTTTCTGTTAATTAAAAAAAAAAAAAAAAAAAATATATATATATATATATATATATATATATATATATATATATATACAACCCCACCATAAAACCCAAACAGAGAAGGCTCAGAGAAATTATATTGCAAAAGGTTTTAAATTCATAACCTAACTCAGTTATGTGCAAATTCAAACGTTTCATTCCAAGTGTTAAATACGCCCTCTCCTGTCTCCAGACTCATGTGTGGCCACCAGAGGCCTCAGCCCTCCTCCTCCCACTGGCCGGGACGCCAATCTTCCATTTGCGCCGCTCCAACTCCAGTCCCCCTGGCACCTGGGCCTGGGCCTGGAAGGTAGCCTCAGTGGTGCTTGCCCGGAGGGCCTGTGGCACAGCCCTGGTGGAGCTGCCCAGCGGGGCCCGGAGCCTTGTCTGCAGTCACGCCCTGCCTGGCCAGGCTGCTGCCTCCAGGCTGGCAGCTGCCCGGGCGCCAGCCCCGCACCCTGCACGCCCCGGTCTTGGCTCAGACACAACAGGCACAGTCCCTGGGCCTCCACGAGGCAACCAGGACTCCTACAGCCAAGACGGCCACCGAGCGTTCAAGCTGAAACCTTAGGCAGCATTTTAACGGAGTGGGACTATCAGGCTGCTTGTCGGCAAACACTTTATTTACTGGAATAACGGAGTTTGATGTACCCATTGCTGACTGTACAGGAAGCCTTTCAAACCCACTGTAGATCCATTCTTGCTAAGGAAAAAAAATTTTTTTTTTAAGTTTTCTTATCGGAGTTATACATGTGTGTAAAGTATAAACTAGATCATCCATGTTCGTTACACCAAAAACAGCCCCCCTCCCCGTGTTCCCATCTCAGAGGCAGTCATCTTTCCCTTGGCTTTTTAATTTGATATTTTCCAGTTTTCAAGCCACATACTTGTTTTTTTCTCTCTCATTTAATATGTTGTCCTCAGATAGAAGATGTATCAGATATTAAACTGATAGGAATAGGTACTACACTTAATCTTAGCCAAAAGGCCGAGAAGCAATTACTTATTATTTATTTTTATTACTTTAATGCCTTTAACATTTTTATTTTAAAGGAGAGGAAAGATGTGTTGTTCTACTTGTTTATGCATTCATTGGTTGTTTGTTGTAGTGCCCAGACCCAGGATCAAACATACAACCTTGGTGTATCTGGGGGTCTCAGTTGGGGGCTGGAAGGAGCTGGGGATCCAGTCCCTGAAACAGCTGTCACAGGTGATAACTGGTCCCCTCCCTGAGGGCTGGCTTCTCCACAGGCTGCTTTAGCTCCCGAACTACTTGGCAGCTGGATTCCGCGAGACGGGAAGAAGCTACCAGTTTCTTTCTTTGTTTTTGTAAAAAATATTTTATTGATTTCAGAGAGGAAGGGAGAGGTAGAATAATTGATTAGCTGCCTCCTGCACAACCCCTACTGGGGATTGAGCCTGCAACCCACACATGTGCCCTTGACTGGAATTGAACCTGGGACCCTTCAGTCCGCAGGCTGATGCTCTATCCACTGAGCCAAACCAGCCAGGGCTGCTGGTTTCTTATGGGCTTAGAAACCAGCCCATTGTCACTTTGCATATTTCTACCTGTTAGCAGCTATAGGGCCTGTCCAGATTCAAGGGAGGAAACATAGATTCCACTTCCAATTAATGAATTTAGCAGCTCCACTGAGGTATAATTGACAAATAGGAACTGTACATATTTAAGGTGTACAACTTGATATTTTGATACATGTATACACTGTGAAATGATCACCATAATCAGGTTAATCAACATTCCCATTACTTACCTCAAATCGCCATTTTCTCTCTGTGGTAAGAACATTTATGATCTACCCTCTTTGCCATGGCTGGATAGCTTAGTTGGTTAAAGTGTCTTTCCAATATGCCAAGGTTGCAGGTTTGGTCAGGGCACATAAAAGAATCAACCAATGGCCGGAACCGGTTTGGCTCAGTGGATAGAGCATTGGTCTGCAGACTGAGGGGTCCCAGGTTCGATTCTGGTCAGGGGTGTGTGCATTGGTTGCAGGCACATCCCCGGTGCCAGGTGTGCGGGAGACAGCTGGTCGATGTTTCTCTCTCATTGATGTTTCTAGCTATCTCTCTCCCTTCCTCTCTGTGAAAAACCAATAAAATATATTATATATAAAAAAAAAGAAGAATCAACCAATGGCCCAGCCAGTGTGGTTCAATGGATTGACTGTCACCCATCTACCAAGAGGTCACCAGATGGAGTCCTGTCAGGGCACATGCCGGGGTTATGGGCTCAATCCCCAGGAGGGGATATACAGGAGGCAGGAGAAACATCTCTCATCAATGTTTCTCTCTCTCCCCCTTTCCTTCTCTCTTTCTCTTAAAGCACACACAAAAAAGAATCAATCAATGAATGCATAAATAAGTGTAACAAATCATTTTCTCTCTCTAAATTTCAATCTATAATTTTTTAAATTATTAAAAAAAAGATCTACCCTCTTAGCAAATTTCAAGTGTACAACATAGCATTGTTACCTATACCCATGCTGTACATCAGGTCTCCAGAATTCATTTATTTTCTCACCGAAACCTACTACCCTTTGACCCGCACCTCCTAATCCTTTCCCTCCTTTCCACCATTCTATTCTCTGCTTGTATTTTGGATTAGACACCACATATGAGAACACACAGTATTTGTGCTTGGCTTACATCACTCAGTATAATATCCTCTAGTTCATCCATGCTATCCTAAATGGCAGGATGTCTTTTATATATATTTGTTTTTAAAGTATTTTTTAAAATATATTTTATTGGCTTTTTACAGCAAGGAAGAGAGAGGGATAGAGAGTTAGAAACATCGATGAGAGAGAAACATCAATCAGCTGCCTCTTATACACCCCCCACTGGGGATGTGCCTGCAACCAAGGTACATGCCCTTGACAGGAATCAAACCCGGGACCCTTGAGTCCGCAAGCCGACGCTCTATCCACACTGAGCCAAACTGGTTTCGGCTTAAAGTATTTTTTTTTAAGTACGTTTTTATTGATTACAGAAAGATAGGAAAGGAGAGGGAGAGAAACATGGAAGTGAGAAACACCCATCAGCTGCCTCCTGCATGCCCCCTACTGGGATTGAGCCTGCAACCTGGGCATGTGCACTCACTAGGAATTGAACAGACGACCAATTAGGCACAATGCCAACTAATTGAACCACACTGGCCAGGGCAGATATCCTTTTACAAGCCTGAATATCATTCCATTTTATATATGTACCACATCCTTTACCCCCATTTATCTGCAGATAGACACGTAGGTGTGTCCTTACCTCGGCCTGATCCTGAGGACCTGCATGCTCACTTGCTGGGCTGCCAGCACTCTCCTAACCCTCTCTGCCGTCTCTGGGAGCTCCCTGTCCCCAGAGCCCAGCCTCTGCCCTTCCCTCTGTCCTCCCTCTTCCCCGCCCCTGTCCCCTGTCGTGCTAGCACCCACTCCCTGGCCAGAGCAAGGTGCTTCCCTGCACTTTAAACCTCCGCTGTCATTTCCACATCGATTCCTTCGTAAATCCTGTCACTGTGGCCCCCAGCTTCTCCTCCCCTCCATCCCTGCGGGGATCTTGGCCACAGCCGCCATGCAGAGCCCCAGGTTCTATTCTCAGCTCGCAGCTTGGAGGGCGGGGAGGCGCTGGCTTGTGCACCTCCTTTGCTCAAATCCTAGGAGAATCCTCACCACCATCTGAAAAACCTACGTGAGTCTTCAGCTCCCGGGCTCTTCCAGCTCATTCCAGCCCAGTGCTCTGCCCTCGCGCCCCTCCGCTGACCACCACACTCCTGCCTCAGGGTCTGTGCCCGGAAACAGCCACCAGGCCGCTCCAAGGCTTCTGTCCGCGTACGGCCTCCCTTCCCTGCTTTACCTTTCGTGCCATCACTGCCACCTGCCACACTAGAAATGGGACCCCCCCTCCTGACCCTCAGCTCTCTGAGAGCACTGGCACATCGTGGACACTCACTGTCGTTGCATAAATGAAGGGAGGGGCAGAGGTCACACTGTGTCCCGATGAAAACCGCCAAGGGCTCTGCACTGCCCGGAGGAGAGCGCACACTCCGGCAGCGGAGGTTCGAGGTGACCCACCAGCTCCTGCCTCTCCAGCATCACCCTGCACGCCCCTGGGCACGCTGGTCCTAGCGACCTCAGACCTTCCCTGCTCCTATCAATTACCTTCAAGCCTCAGTTCCTTTGCCATCTTTTTCTGGGTGCTATTCCATTATGGTTAGGAATATGCCACCCAGACTCGGAACTTTGCTAGAACCTGGCTATGTGGTGACTTTTTTGAGTCTGTCTCCCTCACCCATGGAGACTCGGAAAAGAGCCTTGCTCTGTGCTCTGGGCTGTTAAGAAGCAAACAAGTCTTCCTTGTTATCTTTTTTTTTTTTATTTGTATTTTATTTTGGGAGTCTTCCTTTTTGATGAGGTTTTGGGTCTCATCACCCCTTTTGTCAACAGTCCCTCGAACATGGGGCAACAGAAGGGGTTGTCTTCCTTTTGGACCCATGGACATGGTCCCACCCACGCCTGCATGTGTGGGTGCAGATGGGGGGCCCAGGGGGTGGGTGGGGGAGGGCAGATGCCTGACACTTGGTCCTGGGGGGGCAGTCTTGCTATGTCACCTTGCCCAGAGCCCTGAATCCATTCTGGGGGCAGTTTCCACTCCTGTCAAATGGGGTGGTGGTGGTGGATGGGGCTGCTATCTATGGCCCTTGTGATTCTAGGGACATCAAGGCCTGGCCGGCAAAGACCTTCCTCGCTGACCACCCTGGCTACTCCTCCTGGGCCGGGAAGGGCTGCGGCATTCGGAGGGATGTCCGGTGGCCTGGGTCCATGCTGCCCTCCAGGGAGCCCCAGCTCTGACCACTGCTCGGAGGGGCACCACCCCTGAGGCGCTGCGCTGCCCTCAGCTCCCAGGCTCCATGGGAGGCCCTGGGGGACAGCAGCAGAGAAGAGGCTGCTCCTCAGAGGGTGGGGCAGTTGAGGGGCGAGGGACAGGACCTCACCCTGGGCTCTCACTGTTAGGCCACCCAGGCTAGGGGAGCACCTAGAAATCTCCTCTTCCAAATACCAAACCACCAGAATCCCACCTCTTCTCTTCCACATACTTGCTTCTAGAAGCCTCTGGGGACAGAGCAGAAAGGGGATGGTGGCCCCGGGGCAGCTCTGAGTAGCAGGATGGATAGACTGACGGCTGACTGAGATGTTAGAGGAGAGAAAGGTACAGGGGGCGGGGACAGACACGTGTCCTTGGTCCCCTCGGGCACCCAGCCCAGTGGTAGATGGACAATGAACCACGGCCCACTGGTGACAGACCGCAGCGGGGCCCTCCTAACGGCACTGCGCTGAGCTTTCCTTTGGAGACCTTTCACTATGACTAGACCAAACTAGGCCCCCCGGGAAACAGCACGGGGAAGCCGGCCCTTGGTCACCATGGTTCTCTCAGTTTCTGGCAGCTACTGGGGAAGCCAACCTGGGGCTCCCTAGTTTGGAGGGGAAGGAGCAGGGCTGCGGCCAGGTTGCTAGGGACAGAGTGCTGCCCGGGGGACTGCCATCTCTGTCCCTGCGTCCCTGAAGATGGTGGGTGGCATCGTGGATGTCAGATGCTGACAGGTGACTAGGCCAGGCTGGGCCAGGCCGCCAGGAGCCCATTTCTGCTCCCCGGTTGGGAAGGCAGTTTGAGGGCCCCTCTCATGCCCCACAGGCCCAGCCCTCACTTTGTTCCCAGGCTCTCTGATGCTGCCAGGGCGCAAGATTAGACTGAGGGTGCTGAGGTACTAGCTTGCACCAAGGGGTAGAAACGGGCCAGAGCTCTAGCCCGGGGAGAGGGGAGAAGGGTTTTACAGAAGCATTGCCCTATCTGGGGTCTGGCAGGCAGAGAGGAAGTGGTGGGGGCAGGGATGGATATAGCCATCCGCCACGGGGATGGGTGAGCTTGCCGCCTTGCATACTAATGATATTTCTAATCAGCCAGAACGAGGCGCTGGCATCAATCTGCCAGGTGGCCGGCTCTGTGAATCATCCTGGAGCTGACAGGAAGGTTCCAGAGAGTGGTGACCCAGCTTAGCTGTGACGGGTGGAGCCTGGTCCTGGGCCCAAGGGGCACCCCGCCATCCTGGCCTCCCAGCCGTGCCCCATACACTGAGCTGCACTTCACACCTGATTTTATTCCATGACACTGATTTGCTGAAAACCCCAGTTCCTGGGCAGGGGAAGGCAGTGGGCGGCCTGGCCTCCCTGGAGGGCGGTACCGCTTGGTTCTGATAAGCACTGGCCCGTCCAGCCCCACCCCCCTCCCTCCAGTTCATTTAAAAACTGAGCTGCAAAAGTAAAATAGAATGAAAAAATAAAAACAAAACCCTGAGATGTTAAAAACCAAATTAAAAATCCCCTTTGGTGTCAAAATGTCCCATTCCTAAAAGCCAGTGCGTGGGGTAGGCAGGAAGGGCGGTGGCTTCAGTCCTCCTGCTCGTGGTCATGGTCACTGTCACACGCCTCCTTGTCCTGCGGGCCCAGGAGGTCCTCGGTGCCCGGCCGCTTCAGGATGGCGCTGTACTTGAGGGCGGCGTCCTCTGCCCGCAGCACCACCTCCACCAGGCTGAAGATGGTGATGACCTGCAGCACAGCAGAGTCCGGCAGTGGCACGGGTGGGTCTCAAGGGGCTGCCCACGGGACAGGAGGGTCAGGGACCCACGGACCAAGTCCAGCGGGTGCCTGGGACCACTCACTCTGCCTCTTTAGGCCTCTGCTGCCAGTCTGAGGGCTGAGCCCACGCAAATACTGAGGCCCTGGGGCCCTGGCACACGGTGAGCATTCGGGGTAGGGAGACGGGGAGACGGTGGGTCTGGGCATGTTCAGGTAAAAACTGTTATACAGAATTTCTTGGGCAGGAGGTCCATAGCTTTCACCAGATTCTCAAAACTTAAAGGCCCTGTTTTAAAGAGACAGGCAGAACCTCCCCTTATCTTTGCCTCTCCTCACAGAGGATGTCCCCAAGGGAGGAAGGTGGAACCAGAAAGCTAGGAGGGGAGGTGGGTGGACTGGTGCCCACCACCGGTAGCCTGGGTGCGGGAGGGGGCGGGGGGCGGGGGCCGGGGTGCCACAGCGGTGCTCGGGGAAAGCGGCGCCAGCCCTGGGTTCTGACCTGCTGCACTGGTTCCTGCTCCAAGTCCTCAGGGTCCCAGACAAGTGTCAGCACCGGCTTTTTGCCCACCTTCTGGAAGTGGTGGGATCGCAGGGGCAGGGCCTGGGGGTGCAAACAGCTGGGTCTCAGGCCGTGGGCCTGGATGTAGCCTCCTAACCATTGACCCTGCAAAGCCTGACTGACCTCAGGGAGCTCCCTGCCCTGACCCCCACCCAGTAGCTGGCTGCTTGGCGTTCCGGGGGCACCATCCTCATCCTCACCTCTGGGCAGCTTCAGGGAGGCCTGCCTGGCCATCTTACCTGGGGCAGGACAAGGCCAGCACCCAGGCTCCGTGTGCTATTCGGGGGAGTGGCGGGTTTGTCCAGGCTCATCAGGACCTGGGCCTGAGGCTGGAGGGCTGCTGCCCCCTGCTGGCGCTGGGTGTTAGCACAGACTGGGGGCTGGGCTGTCTGCAGAAATGATCTACTACCGTCTCTAGACCTAAACTTCTGTCCTGCTCAACGTCAGGACTTAAGGACGAGAATGCTGGCCTCTGTTCTGTCTCTTCTGTTTTACTCCATGTTAATATGTTTATTCTACACTATGTGCTGGGCTCTGCATACCCCATTCATTCTGGTCTTTCTTCTCCCATGTTCCTATAAAAAAATCTCAGAGACTGTATACCCTGCCATCCTTCACTGGTTGTGGAGGGACCTGTTTTCTGGGACCTGGGAGAAGAAGACCGAGCCTGACCCTGGCCTGGATCCCCCGTCCCAGAGAGCACAGTTGGGTATCTTGGTAGGGCGCATGGGTGGGCTTGGTGCTGAGTGTGGAAGCGGCCCAAGGTCAGGGGCCCATACCCTCTGCCTCTGTGTGCCAGCAGAGCCCACACCTGAGCGAGGGTGCAGTGCAGTCATCACCACTGCGTGGATCCCAGTGGGGACAGGGACAGCAGGGTCCTGCCTGTGCTCCCATCCTCCATGCTTACATGTCCACTAAGGGCTAGGACCCCTTCAACCCCACCCCAGATGCTAGGAAAACATGAAAAAGACCCCAGCGAAGGGAATGGGGCAGGCAGGGGAAACAGTGTGCTTAGTGGATGCGGCTTGGTGTCCGAGGGGGAGCCGCACAGCCTCCGCACTCATTTCACAGTCGATGGGCGACTGCACCCTCCCAGAAGGTCCCTAACTGTGCCTGGATGGCCCCCACACACTCACATTGCAGTAGATGCGCTTTTGCACCCCGTAGCGTAGTACCAGCACGTCGAAGGCTTGGTTCAGGACGCCCAGCACCATGGCTTCCGACTCTAAGGGGCCACTCTCCTGCAGGGCAGGGCAGGGCAGGGCAGGGCAGGGCAGGGCTGCAGCCGAGGCTTGGCCAGGGAGACCTGCCCCCAGGGCCCACCCTGGCTGCCGAAGGCCCCTGGGATCCGCCAGGGCCTTCGTGAGCAGCTGCCAGGAGGGGGGGGGGGGCAGGCGGAAGGGGAGGGGGTGTCAGGAGGGTGGCCTTACCTTGACCAGGATGGCAAAAAAGAGGCTGGTGCTGAGCTCATGCACGCGCTTGGCTGCCATGCGGCGGTCATTGCAGTGGTCGGCCTGCTTCTGCAGGACGCTGGGTTCCGCATCCGGCACCGCCCTGTAGCCTGGAGAGAGGGTGGGTGGGGGCGTGCTATCGGGGAGAGGGGTGCGGGACTCTGTGTGCCCGGGCCTGGCTGGGTGGTGGATAGAGTGGTACCCTGGGGCCAGGCAAGGGGGGCCGGGGAGGCCCATGCAGAGCCAGCGCCTCCTGCTGCCCAGCTCCAGAGACTGAGAACGATGGGGCAGCCTTTGTTTGGGTTTCTAATGAGCCCTAATGTGGTTCCCCTATAGGGACACCCGGAGGGAGGGAGAGTTTCAGGTCCAGAGTCCCTGCTGCTGGAGCTTCCACAGCCATAGCAGTGCGGCCTCCGGGCACCCACTTTAGGGGGTGGGCAGCCAGTAGCTGGGCACAGGCCTGCATTCCCGAGCTGCGCCTCTTACCGAGTGTAGCGGCCAGGAGACGGTGCACCATGACGTCTGCAAAGCGGCGGATGGGCGAGGTGAAGTGTGTGTAGAGCGGCACGTTGAGGGCGTAGTGCCGGAACTGCTCCTCGTCCTGCAGCATCCCCGAGCAGAAGTACAGCGCCATCTGGGGGGGGGGAGTGGGGGGGGGTGGGCGGTCTTAGAACTTGGCTAAGTGGGCAGGGCTGGGGCAGGGGCTCCATACCCCTTGTCCCCAACACTCCGCCTTGTGCCAGCCACGGGAGGCAACAGTTCACCAGGTCAGCCCTTCTGGTCCCCGATAATCTGTCCTGGGCCAAGACCCAGGTCTGAGTTCAAAAGGCCCCTTGGCAGGGCAGGGATTTGAGTGAGGCAGAGGAAGGGACAGGCATCGCCCCGGGGCTCTGCAAATGGCCCAGCTGGAACAGTCCTGCGGTCCTGGGAGCCCTGGCCACAGGCCTGACGCTGCTGGCCCCGCTCCTGAGCGCTCAGGCTGGGAACAAGGCTGTGCTGCTGCCTGGAGCCATGAGCAGGTTCCCGCCGGAGCCAGAGTCACACCCTGGTGCTCACTTGCTCGCTCACGGGCCGCTTGCCACGCTCTCTCGCCCTCACACCCTTCCGTGCGCTTCCTCAGCCAAACGGTCAGCTGGCCCCGGTTCCTGTGTACGAGCCCTGGAACCCAGGGCCCAGCTGGTGGTGACCTGCTCAGCTCCCCATTCGGCTTCTTTTCCAGCTCCTGCTGGGCCCTGGGTTATGTCTGGGGCAAGTCACAGGGGGAGGTGGGAGCTGCCTCCGCTCTGAGCCAGTTTGTTCTCAGAGGTGGCCCAGTTCCCCAGATGAGCTGGGGTGAAGAGGACAGAAGGCCGTGGCTCCCTTCTTGGCTGGCAGAGGTGTCTCTTGGCAGGGTGGGATGGGTGGGGACTGCAGCTTTCCCACAGTGACCAGCCCTCCTTGGGACAGCCCTCGCGTCCTGTTTCAGCAGTTCACTCAGGACGTCCATGCTCACTGCTGCTCCCGCCACAGTTTTTGGGGTTGGGAGAAAGGACTCTAGACTGTCCAGTCACTCCCTGCCAACAGATCCCAAGGCAGAGGAAGGCCTCTGAGGTCACTGGCAGGAAAGGCCAGTCTTTTTCAGACTCAGGAAAGAGCTCCTTTTCATGGAGCTCCAGGGCTGCTTTGACTTTGGATGTGGATGGCTCTAGGGTCAGGGAACGGGGGCCTCCCTGGTCCTGGATGGCACGGCCAGGGGGCAGTTCTATGACCTATGGGCAATTAGAGGGCAGAGTAGTGCTGAACCCAGTGGCCATAGGTACACTGCCCCCGCCCCCCTCATGTGGGCTTTCAGGTGCTCAGTGTGGAGCAGGGTAAGGCAGCCAGACCTAAACAGGCCCTGACAGCTGTGTCCTTGGCACAGTTATGCCAGAAAATAAGCCACCTGTGGCCAGAGGGGGCGACCTGGTTCTTGTGAAAAGAATGAATAGTGCTGAGTGACCAAGCCCCTGAAAAATGTTTGTCCCTGCCCCCCAGAAGGGCTTCACCCCAGAGACGGCCCCCTCGGCATCCACAGCTCCTGCTGGCCTGACAGTCCACTGGGCTGGCTTCTTCCCAAGGTGCTCGGGCTTGCAGGGGTTGAAGCAAGCTGCCAGCCTATCATCCTGCCTGCAGACACAGCTGACCTCTCTTCTGGCTGGGAGAGGGAGACTTCTCTCCTTGGGGTCCCCAGGTTGCAGTGGGGCTGAGGACCACTCCTCTGCAGGCTGCTGTGGGAAACACTCTCCCCCCCAGAGTCTCCGTCTGGTCACGAGTGCTGACCGTCCCCATTCCCTTCCCCACCCTGGGCTGGTCTCAGGATTGGCACTGAAGGCTCAGTGCAGCCCTGTGGTGCCTCCCTGTCCTGTGCCAGGGAGGCCACACAAGGGTCAGCAGGGCTCAGACTGGGCCCTCAAGCAGGTCCAGCCAAGCTGTCCTTTAGCCGATGAAGCAGGCAAGACCGGGCTGGAGGCAGGTCAGGCTCAGCTCCAGACCCACCTGTCCCAGGGGACATCTTCACCACCCTTCCTCTCAAGTCCTCTGCGTGTGCACAAGTCACGGATGCTCCTGGGAGAAGGGGAGGATGGGGGACAGGCCCCTCCTTACCTGCATGGGTCGGGAGCACATGCTGGTGAGCACCTCCTTCCGGGCCAGTGAGTACTTGTCATCTCCAAATATTTCGGTTAGACTTTTCTAGAAGCAAACCCATGTGATATGCAGTCAGGCTTTGGGAGAGGGTCTGGGACCCCTGTTGCCCGCAGAGCATCTGAGAGGCAGCTTCAGGAAGGGAGGGTCCGTTGAGGGGCCCAACCCTGCTCAGACGGCCATGAGTGGGGCAGGGGGGTAGCAGCCCCAGTCCGTGTCCCATATTGGGCTTGCCTCACAGGCATCAGCAGGGAGGTCAGTCCTGTCACTGGCAGTTGGCTGGCCTGGGCAGACTGTTTCCAGCTGTCTGACCCAAGATACCTCTGCACCCACCCTAGGCTTGGGCACAGGTGGAAATAGTCTCCCTCTAGGGGGATCAGATCTGGGCACCGGAGTCCTGAGCTCGAGGCTTAGCTCGAGGCAGGAAACACCCGACACCACTTACTATAAAAGGCATGCTATGGCTTCCACTGACCCAACCCCACTGAAGGCCTCTGGGCCAAGCCAAGCCCATGCCTGGCTACAGGACCCCTCCCCCGGCTGAACCTCAAGTGACTTCCCTTGCCCGGTCCTGGTGGGAAGCACAGCCCGGGGCCAGGGAACTGCAGGGGAAGTCCTGGCTGAAGAACGAACCCTGCTGGAATGCAGAGGCTGTTGCACCCACAACACCCTCTTCCCCCCAAACAGGGCCTCTATCTGCCTCCCCCACCTTCCCAGCCCCCAGCACTCACATTGAGGGCCCCAGAGGAGGTGAAGTCCATGGACAGCCCCATCTGGTCACAGAATTCCTCCAGGTCACTGAGCATCTTGGTTTGGGGTGGGGGGTGCCGGCGCAGCAGCGCCCTCTCGGGGAAGGCGCGGTAGATTTTGTGGGCCACTGCCATATTGGCCAAGAGCATGAACTCCTCCACGAGCCTGCAGGGGAGGAGCCAGTCAGGGGCCATGGCCATTCTTTCTGTCCCGGGCTCTCTGCTAGCTGGCCCTCTTGCACCCTCAGTCTCAGCCTAGAGATGCCCCCGCCCCTTCCAATCTACTTTGTTCCTCAAGTTGCTTTCTCTCTCACCCCTGCTCACACCCCTCATTGCACTAATCAGTCCACAAGACTCTTCTCTTTGCAGTGTCAACTTGGGCACTGTCTGCCCTCCTAGACCGGGCTTGGAGAGCAGGCATGGGAGTCTGTCCCATTCTCTGCTTCACCCCGGGGCGTGGCAACCTGTCTGACTCACAGAAGGTGCTCAGAGAAGATCTGAGTAAGAAAACAACGTTCCCTCTCTCCCTGGGGAAATGAGGATTCCTGAGATGAACGGGAGAGTCTTCAAGACAGCAACAGTGACCTCAAACACCCTGGGACAAGGCAAAGGTGCTGTTGGGGTGTTTAAACCCCAGTCAACCTCTTGGGAGTTAACACTCTAGTTCTGCTTCACTTTAGTATAATCAGGATCAACGATAAGTACGAATAGATACGGCTCAGCAAGGGCCCAGGGGGAGAAAGAGGACTGATGGAGGAGGAGGAGGAAGTGTGCCAGAATTGAAGAGTCAGGCAAAGTGGGAAGCTGGATCACAGAGGCCTGAGGTCAGCACCCCCACCCCTAATCTGAGGAAGCCTACATGTTGTTCCCCCTCCTGGGGCTCCCTCGGATCATAACGATGGTGCACCAGAGCTGAGGCCTCTGGGAAGGGGGCTCCGGCAGGTTCTGGTGCCAGGGTGGCCAGGGTGCCCTGAATGGGGGAAATCTTGCCCAGAATAGAAGACTCTCCCCTGTCTTTAATCTGAACTCCAGGTTGCATGTCAACCTGTGCTTCTGCCACCAAGACAGAGAGCCCAGTTAGGAAGCTCTGGCAGGCTGGTAGTAGCTGGTGGCCCAGCTTGAACTTCCCCTTTCTGGGTAAGTGCTGCAGGGTTGGTTAGCCTTGTCACCTGACCACGCTCTTGGAAAGAGAAGCAGCCAGGTGTGCTCTCTTTCCTGGGAGCAAGCCCATGCCTTTCCCTCTCAGGCGTGCATCTCCTAAATTTTAAGGGTCTCCACAAGATTTGCAACCAAGGAAGCAATGAGGTGCGGCAGCTAATCCCCTGAACCTACCTCCAAGGCCCCCATTTCTCTGACTTTCCAGTGAGCTGATAGCAGCCCCCACCTTGGCTCATCTCTTCCCTACAATATTTCTAGAAAGCCAAAGCAGCCCACCTAAGCTTTCTTCTGTTGCTTCTTTTATCCTAAGCTTTTCTTGTTTCACTGTCTCCAGCTTTAACAAATGTACTCTCAAAGTAAAAATTAAAAAAGATCCCTGGTCATTTTGCTCAGTGGTTAGAGTGCTAGCCAGTGGAACCCCGAAGGTTTGCAGGCTCCATTCTCAGTCAAGGGCACGCACTTCATACCTTGGTTTCAAGTTTGATCCTTGGCCTTGGTTGGGGTACATGAGACAACCGATCAGCGTGTCTCTTTAACATCAATGTTTCTATCTCTCTCCCTTGCTTCCCTTCAATTCTCTCTACAAATCAATGGGAAAAGTATCCTTTGGAAAGGAAAGGAAGGAAGGAGAGGAGGGAGAGAGGAAGGAAGGGAGAGAGGAAGAGAAGAAGGGAGGAAGGAAGGGGGGAGGAAAGGAAGAAGGAAGGGAGGAAGGGAAGGAGGGAAGAAGGGAAGGAGAGAAGAAGGGAAGAGGGAGGAAAGTAGCCAATGACAGGAGCGGGCCAGGCAGAGGGGGAGCCTGAGTGTGTGATGCCCCTCCTCCCCCCAGACTGACCATGCTTCAGCAGAAGTTTGGCTCTGGTCTACAAGCTGTCCCGACAGCACACCTGACTCTCCCAGAAGCCCTTTCTATAAGTCCTACACCCCAGCCCCTCCTCTACAGGGACTGCTTCTGGCCTGCTCACCATGGGGCAGGGTTACAACTTGGGTAGGGGACACAGGCTTGGACCTCTGCTAGCCCATGTGCCAGTGCAGGGAATGGGAGTTTCTTCATTACCACTGGGATGCCCTAACAGCCTTTAAAGTGGCCATCCTGATCCTTCCCCACCCCTGCACCTGTCCTTGAGCACATTACTCCCTGGGGAAAAACCCTTGAGTTCAAGCACCTGAACCCAACCACCAAAAATAATCTCCTCAGATAAAATCTTGACCTGGTTCCACATGCTCTTTTTTTTTTTTTTTGAGAAAGAGACATTAATTTGTTGTTCCACTTATTTATCCATTCATTGGTAATTCTCGTATGTGCCCTGACCAGGGATTGAACCCACAACCTTGGCATATTAGGAATATGCTCTAACCAACTGAGCTACCCTGCCAGGGCTCACATGCTCTTGCTGTAGGACCCTGAACAAGTCACGGTCCTTTTCTGACCCTCCTTTTTCTCAAATGTAGAAAAGGAATAATAATAAGCAGCACCTCTTCACTCTTGAATAATACATATTTTAGGGCCAATCCTGTGTTTCAAGACACAAGGAGTGCTTTCCTCTCTCCCTGCCCTCCATGCCAAGTGGCCAGCCTGGGTGTCTCCGAGTGCCCTGTGATTTTCATCCCTGCCATCTGTCCCCCTTCCTCACTCTTGCCATACCTTCCCTAAAGATGCAGGCTGCTCTACGGTCACCTGTGTGATGTCTAGCATCATCTAAGACTTTATATTTGGTTTTCTTATTGGGATTTTGTCAACCCAAGAGGAGTCTCAATTCCTGCTCAATAAATGTCTGTCTTCTCTTGGTCAGACACTGCAGGCCATCACCTCCTAAATTCTTCAGATACATATATTCATTCACTCGTTTGTTCACTCAACAAACATTGCAGTGTGCTAGACAGGTCTAGGCTTGTCTTCCCATGCAGTCAGAGAATAGTTGTGGGTTTGGAATCCCCCGTCTCCAGCCTAAGAGCCGGCTAGGGTGAAGACACTGGCTTGCATTTTGCCATCATGGCCAGCAGGGGGAAGCATGTCCCCACAACAGGGCTGTAGGGCAAAGTAGCAAAGCTGAGCTGGGGCGCCTTCAGCCTGTCCCCTCACTGGGCTCTCCCCTCCTGGGTCCAAGGAACTGCAAGTTTGGGCAGCCACCCCAGGCAGAGCCAAGCTCCTGTTCCCAGTTCTTGCCTTACTTCTCTTCTTATTCTTTTTAAAATATATTTTTATTGATTTCAGAGAGGAAGGGAGAAGGAGAGAGATAGAAACAGAAAAGATGAGAATCGTCAATCGGCTGCCTCCTGCATGCCCCCTCCTGGGGACTGAGCCGGGCATGTGCTTTTGACAAGAATCTAACTCTGGACATCAGTCTGCAGGATGATGCTCTCTCCACTGAGCAAACCAGCTAGGGCCCTGCCTTACTTCTCAAGGTCTTTAGGTAAGGAGAATAGGAGAGAAAGGAAGGGGAGGGGAGGGCCAATGTCCAAAGCCCCAGGCAGTGACAACAGACCCCAGTCAAGCTGCTTCTCCAGTGACCCCACTCCTTGTCCTCTCTGGACCCCCAGTACAGTGCTGTGAGCCACTGAGGCTGGTGAGAGAGAAACAAGTGTGCTCTTATTGACCCTGAGAGCAAAGTTAGGTGAAGCTTTGGGTTTAGAGGCCACCCTTGGTCAGGGCCTTGGTGCCTTTGGGGGGGCCCGATTCTTTTTGAGTGTCCCGGCCCCTCCCTTGCAACAGAGTGACAGGAGTTAGGAGGGCAGCCTGTGGAATCCCCTCCAAATTATTTCCCCGAATCAAGCATTCATCCCAGAAAAATGTCCATGTCACCAAGCAGGGAGGCTGTGCAGTAAGAAGCCAGTTCCCCCCGTGCCACCACGGCTCATCAGTGTCCTCGCACAGCTGCGCGGACCATTCCCCACAGCCTGTCCCGAACATTCTTCTTCTACCGGCAGGTGGGAGGGGAGGGTAAGGAGAGCCTGCCAACGAGTGAGCATGAGAAAGCAGGAGCCCTGCTGATCAAGCCCTGAGGTGGCTGGGAGGGGTGCAGCACGGACGGAACTGGGTCCCCAAGGAGTGCAGAAACAGAAAGGCCAAGGAAAAGCCAAGCGCCAGCAACCAGATTCCAGAGTTCAGGATTCACCGTCAAAACCTGGCAGGCACCACAGGAGGGAGAACTGGGCTGGCCAGGGCGAGTGTCACAGGTCCCCCACGGGTCAGTTCCCTAGAAGGACCGGCAGGGGGCCCCCAACATCTCCCTCCCACAGGACCTGGGACGTGGCAGGAGCATCTTAGAACCCAGGAACTTCTGAGTAGGAAAGGGCGTCTGTTTATAAGCTGCCCAAGGTCCAGGGTCTCTGGGATCCCATTCAGTGTTTTTCCTTCACCAAAGCCGGCTCTGGGGCTGACGGCTGCCCTCAGTCGGGGAAAGAGAACAGCAGGGTGATCACAAGAGGAGCTCTGACAGCTGACCCCATCAGCAACCCCTTCTCTTTCCTCTTTTGGGGACGGCAGTGCTGTATTCACAGGCCCACAGCCAGGCCTTATATGATGTCCCGAGCTGTTCTGGGTGGTCAGAACACACCTCTGAGAGCGAACTGCACACACTGGGGTCTGGGAACCCCAATGGAGATGGAGCCTTGCACGCTGCCCTGATCATAATCCCTCCCCCTCCCATCCCACCACTCATGGCACAGGCATGAGATCACTCCGTCCTGCTGGGGGAGGGGGGAGGGTAAGCTGGAACTCAGCAACTGCCTGACAACTGCTCTAAATAGGGGCTCATGAATGGCCGCCAGCCAGCATCACCTTCCAGAACAGCAAGCCAAGCCCTCGGAGATGAGGCCTTAGTCCCAGGCCTGGCATCTGCGGAGCATCTGGAGCCAGTGCCCCTGGGGGTCTACCACTCTGGAGGTCTGGGGCGGGCTCTGCTGTGATAGACAGCTGCATGGCCAACTGCGGGCCAGGCAAACACTTGCAGCATCCCACCTACCTGTGCTCTGGGCCCCCAGAGGACAGGCGAGAGGCTATTCACTCCAGGGAGGGGCTGAGCGAGCCCAGAGATGTCAGAGTCCCTCACCTGCTATGCAGATGGCAGGTAAGACTGCAAGCAACCTACACACAAGTGCACACTCTTCCCACAGCAAAGATGACTCTGTTCTAGAAAATGGTGTTTCCCAAAAGGTGTTACTGTCACTTAAAGAATAAAGTATAGCCTGGCCAGGGAGTTCAGTTGTTGGGACTTGTCCCATGCACCAAAAGGTTGCCAGTTCGATTATCAGTCAGGGCACACTCCTGATCGGTGCATGTACGGAAAGGAACCGATCAATATTTCTCTCTCACATTGATCTCTCTCTGTCTCACCCTTCCTCCCTCTCTAAAACCAATAAGAACAAGTGAGGATTAAAGAATAAACACATATGAAGTGCTGGAGGTTATTCTGTTTGACGATATTATAGGACATCCCTTCAGCTTTAGGATGCTAATGTGAATTGTGACTTTATGAGGAGCAGCTACTGGGTGCAGCATTTGCTGCTCAGTGATGACTGAACCTATTTGGTCGCATCTTAAAGGGCAATGTTTGGGAAAGGCCGCTCCATCTGGCAGGGACCAGGCAGTGGCTACTAGTAAATGAGAACAAACATCAATGATGAGAGAGACTCATTGTCTGATTGCCTCTTGCATGAGCCCCAACCAGGGCCAGGGATGAAGCCTACAACTGAGATACGTGTCCTTGATCAGAATCAAACCCAAATACACTATCCACTGAGCCACACCTGCCAGGGCTGACCTCCCTACTTCTAGTTATGCCTGCTTTGTTCCCTTTTTCACACCCAAAGTGCTGTATTCTTTCCCGAGGGCAAATCTGATCACTTTCCTCTCATGCCTGAAGCCCTTCAGGAGCTACCACTGCCCTCCAATTAGTTCCACCTCCTCCTAAAATAAAGTTTACAAAGCTTTGTGCCATGTGCCAGATCACCTCTTCCCCCTCCTCTCCCCTCCTTCCCTCCCCGACACACCACTTCAACCATACTGAATTCTGGGCCGTTCCTTCTGTCCCTTTGTACTGCTGTTCTCTTAGCCTAGAATCCTAGACTACTATCCTCCCATCTCTGTGTCTTAGATGTCCCTTCCTCTGGAGAGGCAGCATGAGGTGCCCACTCTATGTGCTCCCTGGGCACCCATTTATATCCCATCTCGGCACTTACCCCACATCACTGACCATGGCTGTATCTCCCCCACCCCGCACCCTCACTCCAGTGCTGCCTCCTCTGGTCCCTGTACAAGGCCTGGCGCAGTGTAGCCACTCAATAAACCTCCGGAGAATGAAGGATTCAAGGGATGGGGCACGTTCAGCAGTTGAGGGTTAGGTCCCTGCCACCATGCTCCTTTCCTTTGGGCATACAATCATCACATGTTTACTTTTGACTCCTTACATTGCTGTTAGAGGTTGTCATTAATTAAAGCTCTGCCTAAGAGCTTGACTGAGATCATCCCCAAACCAGGCCAGAGAGCACAGCCTGCTCCTGTTCTCACCCCCCCCCCCCAGCCCATAGAACACCATGTGCACTTGCGACAAGCCGGAGTGCTACACCTCCCACTAGAGCCATTCACTTGTTCCTGTTTGTACTCTTATTCATCCTCAAATCTTTCTGAGCTGCTGTTGTGGGTTGGGCCATCGAGATATGGACGAGACACCCAGTAAGCACCACATGTGAGTGCAGCCCATGAAACCTTCCTACGGCCATGGGAGGCATTTTTTTTTTAAACATATCCTCAGGTGAGGATGAAACATTTAAAAAAATATATTTTTATTGATATTTTACAGAGAGGAAGGGAGAGAGATAGAGAGCTAGAAACGTCGATGAGAGAGAAACATCGACCAGCTGCCTCTTGCACACCCCCTACCGGGGATGTGCCCGCAACCAATTTACATGCCCTTGGCTGGAATCGAACCCGGGACCTTTCAGTCTGCAGACCGATGCTCTACCACTGAGCCAAACCAGTTTCGGCCCTGGGAGGCATTTTTAATCCCTCTCTGTGTAGATACAAAAAAAGAAGGAGATGGCCCACACCCCACTTCTCCCTGAGAGCAGCTGGGATTCATGAACAGGGCTGTGTGACTCTGTGGCCCTGCTGCCACCAGAGAGCCTTGGCCTGCCCTCCTGAAGCCCCACCCCTGTGAGGAGATATGTCTAGAAATGCAAGATCAATTCCAAGAGATGGCAAGGAGGAGGGAAATACTTTACACAAAGGGATGAAGATGTAAAGGTGTGAAGGCAAAAAAAACACACAAAAGCATGTTTGGTGAAAAAGGCATCAAGGAGGAGGGCTGTGCAGTGGGGGCTGGGACTTCACTGAGGGGCCTGGGGAGCTGCAGGATGAGGGATGGACATGGAGGAGAAGAACCAGCGATGGTGGGCCATGGGGACCAGAGGCCACATGCCATCAGAATGGAAGCTGGAGTCTGAGTGCTGCAAGAGGCCAGAGGCAGCAAGAAAGGGCAGACTGTGCCAGAGTCTAGAGATACATACAAGGTGAGGCTCTCAGAGAGGACACAACTGTCACCTTGTCATGGGCACAGAGGGGTAAGACAGGAAGGGGCTTGAAGGGTGATGAGGTGGCCGAGAAGGAAAGTGCATGAGAGGAGGGCATAGGCGGAGCTGGGCAGTGTGCCCACAGTGCTGGCTATGTGGTGAGAGAAAGAGGCTGGAGAGGCCACTGGGTTTGGCAAGTGGGAGCTTGGGGTCTCAGTGGCGGGGGGTAGGGAAGTTGATTCAGAAAACCAGAGACTGAAGAGTGAGGGAGGCTGTTAAGGGTGGACAACTCTCAATACATTTACTGGTGAAAGAAACTAGAGTTAAAGTTTTCTCTGTAATGTTTTCTGATTGCTGTTTTAAATATTTAAAAGATCTGAATGTGCGTTCAGAGGCAAAGGAGCTACTGTGAGAAAGACCTGAGGCTGAGTATGTGACCCGCCAGCATTCGAGGAGGAAAGGGCTGTCCAAGGAAGGGCAGCCTCCCCGGGCAGACCCAGGCGGGGGGCACCGGCCCCTGTACTGTGGCATTGGAGGCATGGTCCAGATTGAGGTCAGTGCTGAGCTGACCACAGCCCAGCAGGCTGCTGCCCCCTCCTTGCACTTGGCCCATCCAGAGAGCAGAGGACGCTGGTGCCTGCCGGCAGCAGGACTCTCCCCACCCCTGGGTGGTGCTGGCAGGCAGGCGAGCTCCCCTGCCTGCTGGTTAAGGGCCTTCAAACTTGGGCTCGCTGCTCCTCTGCACTTACCCTCTCCGCACTGCCTGGCAAGAGAGGCAGAGCCTCCGAGGATGTTATGTTTCCAGATCCATTTTACCAGCTAAACCAGATGAGAAACTCGCCCCACCCCTTCCACACTCAGAACACTCAGAAAGTGGCTTTGGAAACAACCAGGAGCCAGGCAGCCAGGGCAGTGGCATGGCTGTTGCCCAAACCTGAAAATGCATCAATTTTTCAAAGACCAAAACCAAGTGAGAGGCTAGAAGAGCGTCTTCTGCCCTCAGCCACCAGGGCACTTGTCACAACTCCGTGGGAGTCTCATGCAAATGGAATCAGGCCACTCACAGAGACTGCTCAATTAGCTTTTGGTGAAAATTGCTAACTGGGACATCTGATACAGATTGTTTCTAGCCGGTCTCAAATTCATTTCTTCTGAAGAGTAGATCTTCCCCACTTGGGCACATCCTTACAGTGGACCTGGGAGCTCCTAGATCCGGGGTAGGCAAACTTTTTGACTTGAGGGCCACAATGGGTTCTTAAACTGGAGCGGAGGGCCGGAACAAAAGCATGGATGGAGTGTTTGTGTGAACTAATATAAATTCAAAGTAAACATCATTACATAAAAGGGTACGGTCTTTTTGTTTTTTTTTTTAATTTAAATTCAATAGTTTTATTCACCGGATCCAGCCTGAGGGCTGTAGTTTGCCCAGCCCTGTCCTAGACTCACAGCGGCCAGCCCTGAAGGCAGCTGTGCCTCTCACATGAGCTTTGTACCTGAGCAATGACCCTCTCCATGACTGAGTGGCCCGCAGGGGCGGAGGCAGTGGCCATCCTCATGGGGGATCTGCGGCTCTCCCGCAGCCCTACATGGAGTGTAGTGTGCGGAAAGCTGGAAGGGCCAGGTGCCGGGTCTGATGGGAGGCAGTGGCCCAGGGGCACTGGGGTGAGAGTGCTGGGCTGGGAACCTGAAGCGCTCTGCTGCAGTTCTCTCCCAGGCCAGGCCAGGGTGGAGCTGGTGGCCTGGGAGCTGGAAAGCGGAGGCCGGGAGAGAGGGAGCTGCAAGCAGAGTAGGCCAGGGTGGGTGGGGAGCCCACCAGAGGAAATTTAGCAGACTGACAGATGGGCGCCCACCCACAGCCGACTGGGCACCCCACTTCAAGCTACTGAGTGGAGGGTGCTGCAGCCCCAGGGCCGCCCACACGTCAGAGCTTGGGCCTCTTGCTGACCCCTCTCCTCCTGGGCTCGCTGCAACCTGCTGAGCGTTTTGGACATTCCCATGAAACCACAGGGAAATGAATGGGGCCTAGTTCACAGGCATGGAAAACCCCAGAGGAGAAGGCCTCTGGAGCCAGACATAACAGGCCCTGTGGGTGAGGCTGGAGCCAGGTTTCCTCTTCTGTGAGGCTGAACCCACTCCAGCCTTCCTATAGGTTCGGCAGGCGGGGCCCAGCTACAGCAAGGCATGGCTCAGCTGCTTGTTTTTCTAGCTCAAAAGGAAGTCTCCAGAGGCTAGGCCTCCGGAGCACGGGCCCTTGGGCCCTGCCAAAGGGAGGCCCAGTGGCTGCGGTAGGCAGGGGGCGGGGGCTTGCTGGGGAGCCGGTTGACAGGCAGAAAGCCCTTTGTCAGCGTAAAGAGAAGCCTCCCTCCCTCCCCGAGGTTCAGCACTCTGCTCAGGGAGGCACACGGCAGGCCTGGATGCGGCAGTGCCGGGCTTGCTCATGGCAGAAAACTCCCCCTAAGCAGAACCAGGTGGCAGTTTCGCAGCCTTGCAGAGCTGGGCAATTAGGGCTTGCTGGCTCTGCCCCGGTGTTGACACACATGCCTTTCTCCACTTCTAGCTGCTGTCCAACTGGAATTGGAACCGCTGACCAGAGGAGGCGTGGCCAAGATGCACAGAGGCCCAGCCACCTCGGGGAACCACCGCGGGGCCCCCAACAGCTCTGCTGCTCTGCTTAGACTCCCAGGCTAGGGCTCTCTATCATACCCCAGCCCAACGATAGGGCTGCTCTGTAGCCTGGGACAAGTTCCGTGGGGCCAGCGAAGTCACCACTGACGTTAGCAGGGATCAATTTTGATTTTAAAGTTAGGCTTTGGGCATGAAACTCTTCGAAAAGACCAGGGTGTGCTGGAATACACAGTTGTCTATACACACACAGATAAGGGAAGATCAGACACATGTTCTAGGAACCAAAGCTGCTTTGGTTTTTCAAGTTGGAGCATGCTTTGCTCACCTTTCCAGATGCTCTCGGCCCACTGCCACTGGGTGCAATTCCTATTGAGCAGGGGCCACCGCCCCAGGGACACGGCCATTAAAAGCTACAGAAAAAGTAACTGCTGGTCTCAGGCATCTCACTGAACCTGCACAGAAGCCTTGCACAGGAGCAGGACTCGCTCATCTCTGCATCCCAGGGCCAAGGGCACGTGTAGGTGCTGATGAAATATTTACAGAACAAATAAGCACTTCAGAGACACGGTTAATGTGAAGGCCCTAATCTGCACAGAGGACAATGGGTGGGTGAGAGGCCAAGTACCGTGAGTGCATAGGTCACACAACCAGAGTGTGGCAGGGCTGTAATCTGGAGTCTGGTCTTTTTTACTCCAAAGCCTATTCTCCACCACCAACCTACAGGTGGGAAGGGCCTGCCAGAGTAGCTGAGGGCCAGGCCTACCTGGTGCAAGTGGAGGAAAGGATAATGTGTCCAGGAGAAAAGTGTGTTCTGGACTGGGCAAGACAGGAATCTGAGTTCTTTGGCTAAATAATGGTTCCTCAGCAATAAAGAGGGGCGTCTCCCTAAGCCCAGTGATTGAGACCTTCAGAGGCTGGGGGATGGGGTGGGCAGGGGGTGGGGGCATGCAACCTGAGTGGGATGGCCAGGGCAGCAAGGCCTGTGGAGGTTCTCAGCACCAGGGACGTGGCTTCTTGCATCAAAGGCTGCAGCTCCCTTGGCCCCTACAGGGCTCTTGCTGGCTGGCTCTTGGCCTCAGCCCAGCTCCCCACCAAGTCACAAGGAAATGGGCACCTCCACACCTTACCACTGGGCCTTCTCTTGGCTGATGGGCACCCGATTCTCTCTCTGGAATTCCCCCTGGGGCTTCTACACTGCTTTCTCTGCCTGCCAGGCCCTAGCCCGCCTTCTCCACATTGTCATGTTGAGTTTTCAAGGCTCAATTCAATACATGAACAGTTTTCTTTTCTGGGGAGCAGGACTCGCTCATCTCTGCATCCCAGAGCCAAGGGCACGTGTAGGTGCTGATGAAATATTTACAGAACAAATAAGCACTTCAGAGACACGATCTTCTTGATGATCCACCGAAAATGCTGAGGGGAAAACAAAGCCTTTTTGGGGAGTGGGAGTGGAGCTTCCAGGAGAAGGCCCAGAAGTGGTGGTTCATTCCTGAGGTTCCCTTCAACTCATCACTGCTGAAAGGTGGGCACGTGAACTTGGCAGACAGAACTAAGACAGCTTCTGCAAGCCTAGTGGGACTCGCTGAATCTGCTCTTGTGAGATTCCTATTTGCTGCAGCTGGTTATCACTTAGACCCAATACAAGGTGATGGTGTGCTGGGGTGCATTTGTTGGCCACCTGATCAATGTCCAAGGGCAGCCTGCCTCACTGTAAATATGAAACCTAGTTGATTACTAAAAAACCTCTTTGTGGACTGTTTCCACCGAACTAACACTTGTCATTATCACCCACTGGGATGCAGTGTGTTGAGTCTGGCACAGCTCTTCATTAGTTACATGTCTTTTAAAATATTGACCTGCAGTTTTATGAACTAGGTTCAGAGTGATTTAAATGAGCTAAGTAGCCCTAGCTGGTTTGGTTCAGTGGATAGACTGTCAGACTGTGGACTGAAGGGTCTTGGGTTCGATTCCAGTCAAGGGCACATGCCCAGGTTTCAGGCTTGATGGTCAGTAGGGGGTGTGCAGGAAGCAGCCAATAAATGATTCCCTTTTATCATTGATGTTTCTTTCTCTCTCTCCCTCTCCCTTTCCCTCTGAAATCAATAAAAAACATTATTTAAAAAAATGAGCTGAAAAAGAAACCATCAACAAACAACAAAGCCCACAGCATGGGAAAACATATTTGCCAATGTTATCACCGATAAGGGCCTAATCTCCAACATTTACAGGGAACTCATACAACTTAACAAAAGGAAGATAAACAACCCAATAAAAAAACTGGCTATGGAACTAAACAGATGCTTTTTGAACAAGACAGAAGGAATGCCAAGATGCATATGAAAACATGCTCAAAGTCACTAATCATCCAAGAGATGCAAATCAAAATGACAATGAGGTACCATCTCACATCTGTCAGAATGGCTATCATCAACAAATCAACAAACAACAAGTTCTAGCAAGGATGTGGAGAAAAAGGGACCCTTGGTGGTGGGAATGCAGACTGGTGCAGCCACTGTGGAGAACAGTATGGAGTTCTCTTAAAAATCAAAAAATGGAACTCCCATTTGACCCAGTAATACCACTTCTAGGAATATATCCCAAGAAACTAGAAACACCAACTAGAAAGGATATATGCACTCCTATGTTCATAGCAGCACAATTCACCATAGCTAAGATTTGGAAATAGCCTAAATGCCTATCAGCAGATAAGTGGATTAAAAAACTGTGGTACATCTACACAATGGACTACTATACTGTGGTTAAAAAGGAGTTCTTACTATTTGCAACAGCATGGATGGAACTGGAGAGTATTATGCTAAGTGAAACAAGTCAGTCAAAAAAATACAAATATCACATGATCTCACTCATTTATGGAATATAATGAACAACATAAACTGACAAACAAAAATAGATCCAGAGACAGAGAAACATCGATTAGACCATCAAACATCAGAGGGAAGGTAGGGGAGGGTGGGGGTAAGGAGGAGAGATCAACCAAAGAACTTGTATGCATGCATATAAGCCTAACCAATGGACACAGACAATAGGGGGGTGAGGGCATGAGTGGGGGGAGGATAAGAGGGTAATGGGAGAATAAGGATACATATGTAACACTTTAATCAATAAAGAAACTTTAAAAAGTGAGCTGAGTTGGGTGGTAAGTCAGAGTGTGAGGCCAGTGTCAATACCTGACTAGACCCCATGGTTCCATTTCCCTGACCAGTCGCTTCAAGTTCATCTTTTAGGGAAGCACAGGATGCAGAGGGGGCCCCTGTTTACCCATGACTTAGAGACACTCAAAGGAAATTGGACACCAAGAAATTGGACACCTGGAAATACTACACTGTGGTTAAAAAGGAGTACTTACTATTTACAACAGCATGAATGGAACTGGAGAGCATTATGCTAAGTGAAACAAGTCAGTCAGAGAAATACAAATATCACATGATCTCACACATTTATGGAATGGACTTCTTCAAAGGCAGCTCAGTTCAGACCTGGGCAGCCATTCATGACTGGGAGGACCAGTTGGTTCCATCCAGGTCTCCTTCAGGTATGCACTGCTCTCCTTGGAAAAGGCACTGCACCCAGGGCTCTCTGGCCTCAGCCTGGCTGCCTCCACCTGGGTAGCCCTGCCTGAACCCTGCAGAGCCCTGTGTGGTTCCCTGGCTGCAGCTGTCCTCCCAGGATCAGACCCCTTGTCTCTCCCAACAACCACTGCAAGGGGAGAGTGACTACTTTCCCTTGTTAATGGTGTCTATGCCAGTCCACTTACACCAGTCAATCTTTATGAAACTCAAGCCCAGTTCCTTATATGCCACATTTGGGTGTTGGCAGAATTACTAGCAAATGGTTATTTGCAATAACGGGAAAACCTGGCCATTGGTTTCGCCAGGACATTCTTACAGGCAGTGTCCACAGCCAACCTCCAGAGACCGGTGCTGCTCCCCTGCTCACTCTGCCCAGGAATGGCCACGGCATTGACACCCACCCTGCTGAGCACTGAGGCAAGCTGGGCCAGTGGCCCAGCACAGAGTTCCAAGAAACAAGTGGCCATGCACACAGCTGTGCAAATGGAAGTGACAACCCATGCGCTCTGTTGGGGAATGCTCATGGAGTTTTGGGGAGAGATGGCCAGGGGTAGGGTGGGGTGGGGAAAACCATTCTTTTCCCATTCATGATCCTTAGAGGGTCCCTCTCACTCCAGAAAAGCCTGATAAGATAGAATGCAGAGCTTTATGAGCTAGTTCTCAACTCTGAGCTTGGCTCACCAGGGCCCGACCAGCCTTTCTCCTAGCTTCTGTCCCCTGCCCCCACACTGCCACCTGCCATTGAACACTTGCCTTCCTTGGGTGGACTGGGCCTCCCACACTGAGTGCCCAGGCTCCCAGCTATGGGGTCTTCCCCACATGGAGTGGGCATGCCACTGGGAGCCTGCTCCCGCACCCTCTGCACACCTCTGCCACGGCCCTTGTTAGAGCTCATGGGTGTTGTTTTACACATGTCTTCCCAGTGGGCTGTCTGCCTCAGGGAGGAGGGCCCTTTTGTTGCACACTCTTGGGCAGTAGTGGCACTAGCAGGTATCTAAAAATATTTGCTGAAAAGCAAAGAAATGGTGTCTAGGTCTGGGCTGAAAACACTAGCAACTGGTCCTCCGACTATGAGGCCTGTGGGCAGCCTCCTGGAGGCCTTCCTCAGGCACTGAGGATGTCTTAGGGGTCACTTTCTAAGTTGGCAGGGGGAAATGACCCATTTGTTATGTAAAGCAATTCTGAATATGTTTCCTGAAGATTCCTATTTCCCTTGCTCCAGCCCAGCTTTATTGGGGCTGTGACCAGCACTGGCCTCAGGTCTCCAGGGAGGCCTGGCCTGGATGGGAAGGATGAGCAAGGTGGGCAGGGTTCTCCTTTGGGGACAAGCAGCTTCCCTTTATATCTGAGCTTAGCACAGCAGCGGCCTCCTGTGTTCTTGCTGACTACAGCGAGGGGAAAATGGGAGTCATCCACTGGCTGCCTGGTAACGGAGGCAGGTTCACCTCCATGTCCCACCCCACAGGTTCTTCCATGAAGATGGAGTGAGAAAACGCATAAAACTCTTATCCACGACCTGGCATGTTGTAAGTATTTCATACATATTCATTATTATTATTTAAGGTGATAAGGGTTTGCTGTTATTAATAGAAAAATGTTAGGAACATAGAATACGAGAGGTAAGAGCAGAGGCAGCCTCCTCCCAGAGCTTGTCAGTCAGAATTGGTTGGGCATCCACAGTGCCCCAGGCATCGTGCTGGGGCTGGGGCAGAGATACCGCCCTTGCCCTTGGGCACAGGAATTAGAAGATGGACATGCACTCACCCCACGGACCTCCCATCAGAATTTTCTTAGAGTCATAAGTGGGCTCTTTCCTGGAGCATTTATTTCCTGAGCTCCCACAAATGTTCTTAGCACTTTGGGCAATGGATCCCTCAGACGACCTGAGCAAAGTGGTTTTACGCTAACACCTGACCCACAAAAAAACGTTTCCACAAAGCCAAAGGCAGAACTCAGTCACACATACTCTTGAATATTTGAAACATGGGGAGAACCAGGAAAACCAACCACAAAGACTCTGAGAAGCCAACACAGGTGTGGGAGCCAGGCGTCGAGTGAGACTCATGGGGAAGTCACCCAGAGCCTCTTTTCTTCATGAATAATTCTAACCCTCCACTTGGCTTCCTAACTAATCTCATGCCCCCACGGAGCCACACACTCACAACAGGCTGGAGAGTGCGAGGGGCTTCTTCTGAGGTGACTCAGGAAAGCCGAATGGAAACACCTGTACTGTGAGGCATTCAGTATAGATGGAGGCAGAGGGCATGGTACAGCATAGCAGACCACAAGAAAAACACTCTAACATCACAATCTAAACACTACGAATAATCCTAAATCTTAGAAGGGCCACATTATGTCCAGTTGACACTATCAAACAGTAGGTGTTTAAAAAGTTTTGGTGCTTAAAATAATCCCATACCAGATGACAACATGATTCTGTTGAACAATTCCCTCCCTAGGGTTCCAGAAGACTCAGACGTTCTGCTATTTAATGACCACACTGGCCTGCCCTGTGTGAGACATGGAGGAGGAGATACCCAGAAGGGCACGTGAGGAAGCTGCAGAAGAGTGAGGGTGCCGGCATTCCAAAAGGGAGGTGCTGAAGAGTGAGTTGGCACCCCTGCCTCTGCTAGCGTCGGTCCTGAGTGCTCCCCACAGCCCTTCAGTTCTATGCTGGTGACAGTGGGGTCCTCAATCGCAGGAAATGAGCCATGTCCTTTAACATCCCCAGCCACTCTCACATTTTCAGAGTAGCTGTGTAAGTCTGCCACTGCTTTCACCTGACTCAGTGGCCATGAGTTGGGCACCTGCTGAGTCCCTCAGTAAGATCATCTGGGTGCCGACCACTGGAGAAGTGCACTAAGAAGAATGAGTAATCATGTTCACTTCCTCTTCAATAAATGAAGCAGCCTCTCAGTGGTTTACATCAATTGATGGCCTTTGTCATCAAGCACAGCAATTCCTTTAGGCTCTGGAGGCTTCCTGCCCAACCAAGAAAAAGCCACAATGCCCCAGAGAGCTGGGGAGTGGCAGTGAAGACAGATCTGAAACACTTCCCCACAGAGAGCACAGCCAAAAGCTGAGAGAGCCAAGCACGTCTGGTCACCTGCCAGGCAGCTGCAGGAGGTCACAACCATGGGCACCTTTCTTCAGGCTCAGAGCCAACACGTAATCATGTGGCCCATTTCTTAACTAACCTCCTTGAGAGGCTCTCAGGCCTCTGTGGTACCCAAGAGAGGGTGTCTACGCAGAGGGATTTGCTGCTCTAAGTATCTGCACATGTCCTGGAGTCTGGCGCAGCACACCGGCACAGAGGGTCCGGAGGGACACGTCCACTTGCCAGGGACTGTGGGCCTGTTCATCAACCAGCGAATAGCCTGGATACCACCAGCTTCTTCTACAACTCCTCAAAGTCTTGAAAGGGGGCAGGCCTCCTTGGGTTTAAAAACTGCCCATCTGCTCAAAAAGCTGGCCTTAGGGGCTGAAGAACAGGCTCTTACCCCATCCCCTCCGTCCACCTGGAATACAAATCTGTAGATGGACAAACACACAGAGAGGCAGAATAAGAGGCATGAGTCATGCCAGGAAATCCTGAAAAAGGTAGAGATGTGGCAGGTAGAGGTATAGAGAAAACAAATATGCCAATTGTACCCATCCTCTCTCATGGGTCAAAGCATGTCATCACACGCTAAAAAGCAACTGGAAAAAAACCCAGCTGAAGGGCTCCAAGTCACACTGGCTTGCTGCCCCAGGAGGCTCCCCAGAATGGTGAGAACTACAGTCGGTGTAAAAAAGATGAGTAAAGAAAAAGGCCAACTTGTACAAAAGAAATTTAACTCAAGGAGGAAAAAACGTTGTTTGCGTAATACAACCCTGTTTTAAATCAACTAAGAAAACATTTACTCTCTTTAATAAGGTCTTTGAGACTTTCTAAAGTGTTAGTTTCGAGAGATCCTGGTGTCCTAGAATTTTCTGTCTTGCAGGGAAATCTCTTGGGTCATCCTTGGGTAGTTATTGGAGCTGCAAAAGGAGGGCTGTAAGAATAACCAGGACATCCTCACCTTGCCAGCTCAGGCAGGGCTGGTTTGGGTCTCTACTCTCCTTGTACTCTTCCTTCATCTCTCCAAATCTCAGCAGAGAAAAAGTCTGTAACTGCACAGGATTCATAGTCCTCAAACTGGGGCAGCTGAGACTATAGAGAGCTTAAAAATACACAGTTCTGTGCCATGACCAAGCAGCCTGATGGAGAGGAAAGCTCTCAGTCGCCACCTCCATCCTCTGGCGTTAGGAAGAGCACACCCGGCAGCAGAGATGAGGGAAGCCCTGTACCTGGCTGGTGGGTGAGGAGAGCTGCAGGTGCAGACCTTCAAGGTTCCAGGGAGCTAGGAAGGTTTCCTTTCCTGGGAGACTCAACAGAAGCCCAAGTTTGCATCCATGGCAACAGAAATCAGAGGAAGTGGGATGGGACAGATGACAGTGATTGATATAAAGAGATGTGGAGAAGGGAAAGAAAAAGATATTAAATATACCTATGAAGCAGTTTAACAACTTTTCTCTTAAAAATCTAAGACAAACGTGATACTTTGGTGACCCTGGGATTAGACATTCAATATTCTTCCAGGGAATTGGGAATAGTAAGAACAGTCTGAGCTTTGGGTCCATCACATTTTTTTTTGAATTCCTGCTCACCTGTACCAGCCACGAGAGCCTTTTGTAAAATGGAAAAAGCAAAATCTTCTCCACAGAGTTAAAATAAAAAGCCACAGTCTGTGATAAATATCAGCTCATTTTCTCTCAAATATAAAACTGATTCTATTAATCTAGCTCTTAAGAGTGCAAACCATCACTGCCATATGTCAAACTGAAAAATATTCCCAAATTGAAAGCTCATCTTGGGGACAAGTAAAAGTAAGTGTATACTAAAGAAAATTCTAGGGTAATTTTTCATAATCTAAAAGTAAGTGTGTGGCCCTAACCAGTTTGGCTGAGTGGATAGAGCATCAGCCTGCAGACTGAAAGGTTCCAGGTTCAATTCCGGTCAAGGGCAAGTACCTCGGTTGCAGGCGCATCCCTAGTTCGGGGTGTGCAGGAGGCAGCTGACCAATGTTTCTCTCTCATCAATGTTTCTAACTCTCTATTCCCCTCCCATCCTCTGTAAAAAATCAATAAAAAATATATATTTAAAAATAAAAGTAAGTGTGGGGAAAAAACCCTTTTTACTGAGATCAGAAACAAGACATGGATGCTTGATGTCATCATTTCCATTAAATACTGCACAGTACAATAAGACAAGAAAAAGAAATAACATGGTGTGAGATTTGGGAAAAAAAAGTAAAACTGTTACTACTTGCAGATGATATGACTGGGTATCCTATATAATAAAAGCCTAATATGCTAAGTGTCTGTTCATCCAGTCAGCTGTTCAACCAATCAAAGTGTAATATGCAAATGATGTTCAACTGCTTGCTATGACATGCATTGACCACCAGGGGGGAAGACAGTCGACCAATGGCTATGACATGCACTGAGCACCATGGGGCAGACCCTCTGACCAGTAGGTTAGCTTGCTGCTGGGGTCTGGCCTATTGGGGTTGAAATGGGCTGGACACGCCCTAGAGCTCTCCCATGATTCCTCCCTGGCCCCGATCATGTATGGGTGGAGTCCCTCGGCCTGGCCTGTGCCCTCTAGCCATCTGGAACCCCTCAGGGGATGTTGGAGAGCTGGTTTTGGAGTGACCAGTTGCTATGATATGCACTGACCACCAAGGGGCAAGACACTCAATGCAGGAGCTGCCCCCTGGTGGTCAGTGTGCTCCCTCAGGAGTTGGGCTCATGGCTGGCGAGCGCAGCAGGGGTGGTGGGAGCCTCCCCTGCCTCCACAGCAGTCGGACATCCCCTGAGAAGTCCCAGACTAAGAGAGGGCGCAACCAGGCTGAGGAACCCCCTCCCTGAAAGTGCACATATTTTGTGCACTGGGCCTCTAGTATATAAAATAAAAAATAATCTATAAACAAATTATTTAAATTTAATAAATAAATTTAACAAGGTCACTGGATATAGGTCAATAAAAATAAGCTATATTTCCATATATGAGCAATAAAAATAAAAGGAGATTTATATCCTTTTAAATTAAAATAGTATCACAAATATCAAATACCTAGGAATAATCTAAGGAAAGATGAGGAAGACCTCTACATAGAAAATTATAAAGCATTACTGAGAAAAATTGAAGAGGATCTAAATAAAGACTGACATATACCATGGCTGCTGAAAGAAAAATGTCAGACACAAAAGAGAATATACTGAATGATTCCATTTACATAAAGCTCAAAGCCACACAAAACTAATCTACACGTTTGGAGTTTTAAGATGATGGATTCCTTTGGGATGAGAGAGAGGGCATAAAGGAAATTGCTGGAGTCTGAAATGTTCTATTTCTTGATTTGGGTAACAGTTAAGTGGGTGTGTTCATTCTAATACTCTTCTCAACTAGGTGCATAAGATTCTTGTACTGTCTTCATGTCATAAATTTAAAAGACGTTTTACAGAAGTGAGTTTATTGTAAAAATGTTTCCCAGTGCGCACTATGGAGGGAGAGTGGAGTGGACATTAACACACACTGAGACATGGATCAGGGCGTCTCTGCATGTGCTCTGATGTGTCTGCATGGCCTCTATCCAGCACCATCTCCCGCTGTGGCTTCCACGTGTTCTCACTATCATCAGTCCAGCCTTAGAAAGCAGCAGGCGCTGAGGAGCTAGTGATTGCCACCAAGGGCTCAGCACCCTGACCTGCAGATGGGAATCCTTTGCTGAGGCAATTTAGTGCTTTAAAATGTGACTTTAGGCTACATCCCTCCCCCATTTCCTAGCAGCAGGAAAGGGTGTTGCGTAAACAATTCATTAAGAGCTTCTCTCTGCCGGGGCCACATTATATTTGTGGGAGACTGGGTTACTGTAACCCAAGGTAATGTAAGCAACACAGGAGGCAGCCATGCTGACCTGGGCCTTGCTGCCCTCCCTGCGGGGCCCACAGCAGTCCAGCACCCCTCTGCGCAGCTGTCCCAGGCTCGCTCCATGTTTCAATTGGTGGAGGCAATATCCCAGGGGGAAGCCTGCTGGCTCCATCTCCGGTTTACAGCTTGACCCTGGGCAGTGCACCTCTCAGGGAACTGGCTGCCCTCTCTATAAGATGGGAGTGTTCATATCCCCTTCTCTTCCTGTAGGAAAAACTGAGGTCAAATGAACACTGCATTTTGTCATCCAAAATATCATTGTTGTTGCTGCATGGAGTGAGGTGATGGGAGGAAACAAAGAGCTACCTCCTATTTCTCTGTGTGGTGGGAAGGTGAAGCGCATCCTTCACCAATCACCACCTTGAAAATACAGCAACTTAACATGATGATGCCCAGCAGTAAAGGCTGTGATGGAAACAGTGAACTCACATTCCAGCCAACTCCAGCATGCACATCACAGCTGCAGGCTCACTCCCATGAGGTCACCTCTGGCACCTCTCTCCAGCTGCATTGCTTCCAATTTCCCCCAAAGCCCTCCTCTGCCTGACTTCCAGGTCCCCTTTCGCCTAAGCAAGGGCTTCCCCAGGACAAGAAAGGCATTCTTCCTTCTAATTTGGCAGTTTCGGTGGGAGGTCTGGAGGCTCTGCTTAGCCTGAGGAACTGGCCTCAGGTCCAAAGTGCAGACACACAGTGTCACTTCCAAATACTGACAAGTATTGGGGTTGGTCTGAAGTTGTCAGAGCTGCCGGGACCGATCCTCTCTGCGTATTTAGGTGAAGGAAGGAGACAAGAACCAAGTGAAGAAGGAAACAAACTCCGGGCTTTATCCAAGAGCTTTGTCCCTCTCCTCCTCAAGTTGACGGCCATGAAAAGGTGCCCCTCGGAGCTCCTGCCATGGGAGCATAAATTGCCTGACAGCCCAGCTGCAGCCCTGCGACCCACCCTGCACTTGCATTGAGGCCACACGTCCCATGGGCTGCTCCTGCCAGTAACGGAACACTCTGGGGAGGCCTGCAAGATGTGAGAATCCTCCAGCAGGTAACTTTGGCTTGAGGACTTCCCATCAGCCTGGGGAACCTTTCTGAAAACCAGACTGCAGCCTAAAACTCTTCCTTCCATCCTCCTCCTCCTCGCTCCTCCCCAGGGATCAGAGTTGAAAGCTCTCTCCCTGCTTTCTTCTCTGCCCTTCTGTTCCTCACAGGCCTTCCCTCAATAAATCTGGTGCACATCTAATCTTGTCTTGGCACCTGCCCCTGGAAGACCTGAGCTAACACAAATGGTCCTGGAGCGGATCCGAGAAAAACAGACAGAAAGATGGAATTTGGAGACTGGAGGGCAAAGGGGACACTTCTGAGCAGTACGTGGACACGAAGAGTCCTTGGTACAGATAACCTTTAATCACAGTGACGACTAAAGCACCTGAACGCCCGGGGGGCCCAGGACTGGGGGGCTGGCTGGTTCCTGTCAGGTGTGCTGATGGTCAGCAGGGGACAGTGACAGTCTGAGGGCCCTTAGCAAGTGGTCGAAGGCTAAGTGGGAGAGCCGGATGGCCTCTTTGGCAACTTACAAAATGACAGCCCCCACTTCCCTCAAAAGGCTGGCAATGCCCCCGTACCTGGACACAGCAGAGGTCTCTCCCCTCTCCTCGGGAGCCTCCCACCTCCTTTCTGGGTTGCCTGGCCCACAATGAGGGTTAAATGCCAGGATAAGCCAGCAGGGGTTGTGCTGGGTTTGACAAGGGAGGAAAAAGATTTTGCACCAAGAGTGAGAAGAATTAGTTGCTAATTGAGGGGTTTGATAAGGGGGGCAGGAAATAAGACCAGGTGAGCAACAATTCCTTGATTTGGGGGTAATTTCTTGAGATGTGAGATTTAGCACCCTGGCAAAGACCCTAAGGCATGGGGCAACTGCTGCCCAGGAGCCAGGAGAGAGTTGACAGCTAAGGCTGAGCAAAGTGAAAAGGCATGATCTGCCCTGGCAAACAGCTGAGTAGGAATAGAGGCTGAGGGGAGGGGCTATGATGGAACAGATGTATTACTGTGCCCAGAAGGCCCATCAGAGAGAGAGGCCTGTGTTCTGTGGGAGGATCTGCAGGGCACCCACTTCACCAGGGTCATCAGAAATGTACCAGTGAGTTCGGCTGGTGTGGCTCAGTGGTTGAGCATCACACCATGCACCAGATCACAGTTTGATTCTTGGTTAGGGCAAATGCCTGGTTTATTAGCTCAATCCTGGTGGGAGGAATGCAGGAGGCAGCCAACCAATGTTTCTCTCTCATTATTGATGTTTCTATCTCTCTCTCCCTCTCCCTCTCCCTCTCTCTGGGGAAAAAAAAAAGGAAAAGGAAATGCACCAGTGAAATGCCAACATCACAAAGGAGTTTGGTGGTGGCATTCCTCCACAGGCCAGAGAGGACCAGAGAGAGGCAGTCACAGAGCTGGGCTCACTAATACCTGTGGGGATGAAGGAGTTAGATACTAGAGATGAGAGGTCTGAACTACCAGTGATGGTTACTGCCAGGATTCTTTGACTGCATGTATCCAGGCTCCAGTGGGTAAGAGAAAGAGTCACCATGGAGAGATGGAGGGAGGGTGGGGCGATAATCAACACAGATCAGAGGAGGGGCAGGGAGAGAGATGTGTTGAACCCATAGGAACCTCATTTCCTAAACATCATTCCTTTGCCCAACTGTGAACAGACATATGTGTCAATCCTGAGAGGCCAAAGGCGCAGAAACCTTGCAATGAAGGTCTAGGTCACACTAACAACTAAGCTGCCAAGATCTGCTAGATGCTAGTTGAGGGTGAGGACCAGTTGGGGCTCCAAGTTCCACTATGATAACGGAGGTGGCAGTTTGTACCACTCCTTCTGGGGAAGAGGCTCAGGGTGACTGAACACATCAGGGGTCTTGAGGCAGGACTATTCTCCCCACAGGGGACGTGAGATTCCTCTAATCAGCAACTTTGGCTGGAGGATGAGCCACAGGCCTGCCAAAGCTTTCTTAGAACCTGGTTACAGGTGAGGCCCTGCCCACCATCTTTCCTTTCCCTGCCCCCCTCTTTCACTGGGCAGGCTGATGCCACTGTCTGCAGCCTCCCACACTCCCTTCACCCCCCATGCACCTCCTGCACATTAATCCTGTCTGGAAGCCTACTTGTAAGTGCACCTGACCTGACCCAGCATGGCCTCCATGATGAGAACAAAACAACAGAAGGAGGCTCTCAGGGTGACCCTGAGCTTTGTCCTCTGGGTCTGCCCTGCCTGCACAGAGAGTCCTCCAACTGCGGGAGGCTGAGCAGGCCAGGCCCCCAAGGCAAGCCAGCACCTGGGAATCCCTCAAGTCCAGAAAGGGTTGACTATGTGGTTAGGGGCTGGAGGAAAGAATTTAGGTGGGCTTGCAGGGGCCCAGAGCCCTGCCTCAGCCCTGGCTGCTGCCAGAAAAGCCAGTGATCTGAACTACAAGGTTACCTCGAGCTGGGGAGAGGAGAGGACAGAGGTGAGAGCAGAACTTGCCCTGTGCTCTGAAAGGCTGCAGGGACACTGTCCTTCAGGGTGGGTTTAGGAAGGTGGAGGCACCTCAGCTGAGGACAATCAGTCCCACTGGAAGCTCTCTCTCTGATACCCCTAGATGTGGGCTATTAGCTCTGATGATACAGGTTTCAAAGTGCCAAGATGAGTCATCCGGTGAGGCAAACAGAATATTTAGTTTCATCTGTTTAGCAAACTCACCCAACCAAGAGTAAGAATGAGGTGGGGGAGCAGGCTGTGGGTGTCAGGGAGTCTCTGGACCAGGACAAGGCACAGTGCACCGTCCACTCAGGAAGGTACAAGGGCAAGCACCAGTTTACAGTCACATCATATCGTTGCATTCTCCCCTCAAGCCTGAGATGTAACATCACCTTTATGTTTCTGATAGGTGGGCTACATCACAGAGTGGACAATGACCTGCCACAGAGAGTGACTGGCCAGACTCAGGTTTACAATGACAAATCAAGAACTCATTCTACCAGACCAGGCTGTCAAACCACCCAGAGGTCTGCAGGGATTAGAAATCCCAGTTTCCAGACAAGGATGTTCTAGGGAAGGCCAGCTTAGCAGAGGCTAGCATCAGAGCTCCCTGCTCTCTAAGCTGTGGAGAGAAAGGCAGGTGACATAGGCTTTGGAATCTGTTACAGCCAGGATAAAGTTCAGGTTCTGCTCTTGACCACAGTATGACCTTGGGCAGGTTAACCTCTCTGACTCTCAGTCGTAATGTGTTTTTGGTTTGTAATCTGTAATACTGTGGCAGAAAGTCTGTCTTGAATGGTTTTGAAACTAGAGATAAACGGTGAAGCCTGTAGCCCAATGCTGATGAGTTGTGGGCAGTTGGGAAGCAGGAGCTCCTATCATTCTTCTTCTTTTTCTTTTTTCTTTTCAAATCCTCACCCAAGGATATTTTCCCATTGATTTTTAGAGAGAGCGGGAGGGAGAGGGAAAGGCAGACACATTAATATGAGAGAAACAGATTGATTGGTTTGGTTGCCTCCTGCACGTGCCCTGATCAGGGCCCAGGCCAGGAAGGAGCCTGCAACTGAGGTACATGCCCTTGACCCAAATTGAACCCGAGACCCTTGAGTCTGCAGGGCAATGCTCTATCCACTGAGCCAAACCAGCCAGGGCATTCCTATCATTCTTGTGCTCCATGGGTCAGAAATTTGAGAGACTGTGAACAAAGTGTAACCTTGCAAACAAATTTGGCTCCTGCAATTTTGTCTAGTGTATTCAATGCACCAGACAAAATGATAGTAAAGCATAGCAGTATTACTATGCTTCACTATCAGGCAAAAAATGGTAGGCAGTTGTAAATACTTGTGACTATAATTACTTCTATATTCACAGAATTCAACCAAATTTTTATAGCTTCTTTTTTCTACATGTTAGTTCTTTAGAATCCATAAACTATCCAAGGAGATAATTTGCCCTCATGTCATGAGTAATTTAATCCTTATCATAATCCTACAATAAAGGAAAAGACAAAGAACCTAACTGCCCAGTAGTTAGGTTAGGTTCTCTCTGAAAGGATTAAACCTGGTCTTCCCATCCCTTAATCAGAAATTACTTGCCAGCAGTAGCTGGTTTGGCTCAATGCATAGAGCATCAGCCTGCAGACTGAAGGGTTCCAGGTTCGATTCTGGTCAAGGGCACGTACCTCAGTTGCAGGCTCTTGGCCCTGGTTTGGGGCATGCAGGAGGCAACCAAATGATATGTCTCTCTCACATAGGTGTTTTTCTCTGTCCCTCCCTCTCCTTTCCACTGTCTCTGGAAAATTAATGGAAAAAAATATCCTCAGATAAGGATTAAAAAAGAAGAAGAAGAAAGAAAAGAAAGGAGTATCATAATAAAGCTAGTCTTAAGCTTTAAAAAAAAGTATTATTTGTCAGGTCCTGGGCTAGTCACTAGGAGTACTGAAATGAACAAGTAGTGGTTTTAATAATTAATTATTACAAACTAATACTGAGATATCAAACTAATTTTTTCACATGTAGACTCTCATCTCTCTGCTGCTGCTGCCTTCGTGTCATCTGGTTCCTTAGGGCCAGAGTGAATATCCTCATTTCCTAAACATGACTATTACACCAATATTGGGATTCAGGCACTCCTGGGGAAATGACCATGACCGTGAACAGAAGAACACAGGGCAGAACCTGGGGTAAACGAGAAAATCATGATCAAGCTCCTGGGGTTCTCCTTGAGCTTCACTTCACAATTTCCAAGTGGGAAAAAGAGTTTGCCTTTGGACAGAATGTATCGCACACAGCTGAGGGCTATCAGTGGTGTGGGCATCAGCCTCCTCCAGAATCAAGAGATGAGGTTAGCTGCATCCAGCGCTCATGGACACAGCCCTTCTGGCAGGGGAAAACATGAGATGACTTCTCTGTTTGGGAAGGAGAGGCAACCAACACTTTGGGCATTCTATATGCTAAGTCAGTGATGATGTTTTTAAGACATCTTCCTACTCAAACCCATGACAATCATGCCAGGTAGGTATTATTAGTCCCACTGACCTTAACAAATGAAGAAACCTGAAGCTCAGAGAGGTTAGGAAATTTGTCCACAATTTGGAATGAACCCCTGTTTGGGGCATGCAGGAGGCAACCCCAATGTTGCCTCGAAGACAGGCAAGACAGAACCATAGGGAGGGGCCATTGAGGCACTGGATCACATAATTTTCTATCCAGCTTCCCACACAAATGTTTTCTTTTAGAGGTCTTTGGGGGCCAATGCGTACTTATATTTAGAACCCTGAAATTCTCTTCCTAAACATCACTTTCGTTGATACATATGTGATCTGAACTACAAGGTTCAGGAGCTAGGGGTTGGACCAAGAAACAGAGCTAGGCTATTTTCTCCTCTCAGCTTCAAAGACAACCTAAGTTGTTATCATTGGATCATATGAATTTATAGGAAAGAGGGCCAATGCCCTTCTCCCACTGAACCAAAACCCTGCCAACCTTTGTTTCAGGGAATGAAGAGTCAGGCCAGAAATGGAGTCTGTAAACACTCCTGGGCATAAAGTTCTGTTTCTGCTGCCACGATCTCCATGCATGGGGCTGCCTTCCACTGCCATCCAGCAAGTGCAGGGAGTATGGGGTGACACTGATAAGCAGGGTAACACAATGGCACATCAATCAGCTTGAGGCTTATTCTATTTCTCCTATTCCCAAGTGAAGCTTTCCCTTACCACCCAGAGACTTGCTCAATTGTCCCTGCTAGTCTCTGGACTCCAAAGAAGTTCAGCCCTATTTCTCTGTTGAATTAAGACTACAAGAAGCTGAATGGTAATTCCAACACCATGGCTTATATAGTGCCATCCTAGAGGAGGAAGGATGGTGTTAAAGGATGTGTGGCCAGCCTTTCCTAAATGATTAACTTGGAGGGAACAGAGGGTACACCACAGCTCACCAGGACATCCATCCTCCTGAACATAAATTACAAAGGGTAATGATGCCTTGAAAGCAACCTGAGAGGAGATTTGATCATGAAGAACCTAGGAACCACCTCAACCCATAACAAAGCAAGAGCTCTGAGGAAGACATGGGTTTCCCTTTGGAAGGTAATGTACAGTCCCACTGGAGTATGACTATTTGATTCCTTTCGTTGCATAAAATTAATAGCTTAGATATTTAAACATTCAGACCAGGGCATATTGTCCTCAAGTCCATATTGAGGCTGTTCTTGTCACTGACTGGAGTTTCCAAGGTAGCAACTTGGGACAGCAGGTTGTCTATTCTCTCCTCAGAGTCACATAATAATGTGGCTCTGCCTCAAACAGCTGTGGCCAGTGACCATGAGCAAGTGCCCTTGACTCCAGCTTCTGCAAATACAACAATAACAAAAAGAAACTCAAGTGCTCGCTTTGGCAGCACCTATGTTAAAAGAAAAGTCTTCAGATTGTTATGAGGATTACACTGGATAGCAAGTATAATGTTCTAGTACTTTCCTAACCCCCAGCAGAATTTCTCAATGGTGGTTGCCATCTTATTTACCATCATCATCACTGTCATCATCAGGGCATATTCCCTCTGCCTCATTTGCCACCACTTCTACTGTCTCACAGACAGAAACGCACAGTCACGGATCAGTCTGCCCCCCTTCTGATAAGGCCACCAGGTTAAATCTCCAGAAATCCCCAACTACAAAATTCAGGAGGTAGACAATTACAACAAAACCTGCAAACATAAGTGTAATCAGACAATGTCAAGGAAAGCCAAAGTCACACAGTGAACCAAGTTAGCAGGCACATGGCTGGAGACAAAGCAGGGCGGGTCTGGAGAACAGCTGGAGCCCGGAGAGGAAGGTCTGCTTCGGGACACACAAGTCAAACATCACAGCTGCTCATATACAAGCACTTCAAGTTCTCTGTTTACAGGCAAAAGGAGAAATATTTTCCCGCCACCTATTTTCACAGTCGTGAAAGGTGTGACTCTCTCCCTGACAATCCCTTTGTGGGAGAAGCCCAGTATAAGAAAGCCCACCGGTGCTACCCTTGCTGGACATGGTGAGGTGACTCCCTTTCCTTACTTGTTGCTGTCGCGGTACTCATAGACGTGACATCCTTGAGGCAATCCAGTCTCATGGTCCAGAGTGAAAGCAAGCTTTAGCTGAATAAAGAGAGAAGAAAAAAACAAGTAAGATTTAGGCAGCATGCTCTATTCATTCTGAAAGCTGAAATTAAAAAAGAAAAAAGCAAAAGCAAACTCCCTCCACTGATGTACTATGGAGAAGCTGGGCCTGCCACTTCTGGGAAGAGCCCAGGCCTCACAGGGACACTGTTGTTAGCAGGACTATACTATTCATTAGGCATGCAACCAATTATTTATTAAGCACCTACTTTGTGGTACTGATCTGACTGACAGGGAAAGAACAGTGAACAGCGGCAGAAAGCAGCCTCATTCACAGATCTTATAGTCCAGTGCAGAAGATGGACATCAATCACATAAACTAATGACAACAGATATAAAAATTCAAATTAAAATAGGTCCTCTGAAGCAAGAAAACACTCCCATGTTTCTTTTTAAAAAAATATATTTTATTGATATTTTACAGAGAGAAAGGGAGAGAGATAGAGAGATAGAAACGTCGATGAGAGTGAAACATCGACCAGCTGCCTCTTGCACACCCCCTACCGGGGATATGCCCACAACCAATGTACATGCCCTTGACTGGAATCGAACCCGGGACCTTGTAGTCCACAGACCGATGCTCAACCACTGAGCCAAACCGGTTTTGGCCCCATGTTCTATAAATGTAAATAACTGCCCTAGATTAGGACTGAGAAAAGAAGGAGAGGGTTACCTGGACCATAGGGAGAAGAATGGGGGAGCAGACAGTTCTTTGGCACAGAGCACAGAGGCCATGGTGCAGGAGTTCCGGGACCTGAAGGATGGCTGGAAAGCCAGAACTCGCTTACAGGGACACGGTGCACAGTGAGGCAGCAGAGGAAGGCCAAGGCAGAAAAATCAGGACCTTCTTGCTACATTAGAAATTTTGACCTTTACTTTAATAGCAAAGGAAGGACTATGACATGTTTTAAGGAAGGGATGGATATGATCAAAGTTAGGTTTTACCAAGATCCCTCTGGCTACCATGTAGAGACCAGACTGTAGGGGACAGAGCCAAGCAGGAGCCCTGCAGAAGGCTGTTGAGAGGAGCAGGTGAGCGGTGATGGGGGCTGGGCATAGAGGGCAGGCAGGCAAGATGGACAGAAATGAACAGTTTGAGATCTATCTTTGAAGTGAATGTTTAGAAGTAGAATTGACAGGATATACTGATGGACTTGATGTTCAGTGAAGACATAGGTTTCAACAACCAGGCAGGTGGCTGTTCCATTGCTGAACTTGGATATGGAGAGGGAGTCAAAAGTTTGATTTTGGACATGTTAACTTGGAGGTACTCATTAGCTCTCTCTGGTTAGGGAAGATCAGGAATAAGAACTCTGGTAATGAAGTCTCTCTTTCTGGATCCCAGAGGGGCTGGGGTGGGTGGTTCTCAGGTAAGTGTAGAACTCCATCTGTGTTGTTGAGGAGCCAGAGCTCAGGGAGGTTCTGTGTGTCCTGCTAGAACCCAGGTGGCTATGGCAGCTTTCACATTTCTGAATGCAGAGCCAGTTACTAGATCTACAAATTCACTGGGTTTTTAAATTGCTAGGGAAATTTTCACTAAAATCAACTGCACATTAGAAGGATATAATATTATAACTTTTTTTTCTAACTGCAAGGCTGTTAACATAGCTAATGATCTGCATCATTAGACACTGGATGAGTTTTCTCTTCCTTAGAGGGAATCAAGTTGGTAGGAATGGCTTGTCCTCTTACTGACCCACATGAAAATACAAAAACAGAAACAAGCCTTTCTTTACCATCACAAAGCCAGAAACTTCAAGTTAAAGGTGTGTTTTCCCTACAGAGCACTGCTGGTTCTTCCCAGATCTCCTTCAGTAAAACAGAAAATAATTATTTTTAAAAAATCTATTAAATATAACTCTTTTCTCTTTATCTCCCCCTTTGCAGCTAATCTCAGATCTATAACCATCTGGTCTGCTTCAAAGACTGTACTGCTTAGAAATTTTTATTTTTATTTATTTATTATTTAAAAAAATATATTTCATTGCCTTTTTACAGAGAGGAAGGGAGAAGATAGAAAGTCAGAAACATCAATGAGAGAGAAACATCAATCAACTGCCTCCTGCAAACCTCCCACTGGGGATGTGCCCGCAACCAAGGCACATGCCCTTGACTGGAATCGAACCTGGGATCCTTCAGTCTGCAGGCCGACACTCTCTCCACTGAGCCAATCCAATTATGGCTGCTTAGAAATTTTTAAATCAATTGACTCAGTGATTCAAGTTATGAATTTATGTCTTAGAAAAATTATTATAAATGTAAGAGGAAAGCCTTTTTCCCCAAAAAACTGTTCACCTCAGTATTATTTGCTGGAAAGACTCTAAAAGACCAACAACAGCAGAATGGTTAAATAAACTATACCAGAGTCACATGCAGAATAGTATGCAGCCGTTACACTGTTTATGAAGAATTTTTATTAATTTGGGAAAATATCTGGGTTAGATGGGGGGCGGGGAGGGAAGAAAACCAAAAACCAACAACAGGATGCATACTTGATTATACAAGAAGATTATGTAAATATCAAACACTGCATAGAAGAAAGATGGGAAGGTACAATATCAAAATGGCAGTAGGCCTTGGCCATGGCTCAGTTGGTTGGAGCATAGTCCTTTACACTCAGGTGTTCCAGTCATTGATTTACAGACACACAGCCATGCGCCCTGTAGGCTGCTGTGCCCATGGGCACATTTTGATCCAGTCCAACAGACCTTTAGTCATCCAATTTCACCCCAGATTGTTATTCCTCCTTTTGATTCAGTAAGGAAATTTTACCTCACATCCAACCCCACTCGGTAACTGCACCACCAGACGACAAGCAGTGGCTCAAATTCTCTCAGTGGCCAGGTGCTCCTCTCTCACCAGTGCCTTTGAAGAGACACACACACAGTCCTTCATTCAACAGTAGTAACTGACTGTGTCCTATGAGCCAGGCTGCCATCTGTATCCATGTGGCTCTAACTAGGGCCTGCAGGGACCCATCCGTGGAGAGGTGAAGCCTGGAAAGTCTTATGAGATGTCCCGAGGCCTATCTTTCCCTTTCCAGAGGCAGCTGCCACGTCAAGCAGGAGAAGAGTCCACCCCAATCAACCAGACCATTCTGACCACATGGTATTCCTGGTACTGAGTGAGGAGGGAAGGCAGTGAAGACACCCAAGGGCAGTCACAGGCCACTCCTCCAGCAGAGGAAGGAGGCCTTTAGATGGGCACAATTGATTAAAGGTTTTCTCTGGACAAAGGACAGGCCATCTCCCTTGGGCAGGAAATGGAAGAGTCTTCTACTTTCAGGGGTCCATGCTAAATCACCAAGGCAGGCAGGCTCAGGACAGCAAGAGTATGAGACTCCTGCTGGGACCCCTTCTGACTACTACCTCTAGTGCCATGACATGGGCCCCCAAGACTCTGGCAGTGTGCGTGAGCTGAGGCTCTTGGGTGAGTAGAAAGAGTGAGGACCCTCAGGAGAGCAGAGGGCTGGTGGGGTGAGGATAAGAGAGGCAATAGGGCCATCCTCCCAGCAGGTAGCAATAGGTGAGCAACAAGAATGACTGATTCAGGACTAAGTATTCCTCATGGTTCTCAGACTGGCTCGAGGAAGACCCTTCAGGTAAACCTAAGGGAAAGAACAAATGCCCTGGGCTAAGCAGGAGAGGTGTGCACAGAGTCATTGAATGTAACCATTAAAGTTAATATGACCTTACTTTGGAGGCCAACCCAGTGAAGCCAACGGCCAGATCACATTCATGAGGCTAACGGGATGGGACAGGAAAGAGTGGCCAGGCATGGCGTGTCCTGGGCTCATAAACAAGTTAGTCTTCAATCTGTTCACATCACAGTTGGCTTTCCCTAACAGTCACACATCACTGAAGAACATTATACTCAGGCCACTTGGCACTAAACTCCATCATCTAAGGAAGGTACCAGCTCAGAGCTTCTGCTGCTTTTGAAAACACCTGGCCTGACCTTGGATGAGCAAAACATGCATAAAGAAGTCTAGGAGTTAGTTGCCTGTCTTGTCCACAACAGCTCCAAGATGAACTCCGGTGGGAAACCAGGTCTTTCTCTGACCTTGGCCTGGATGGTACTTGCAGGCTGCTCCATCATCGAGCAGGGGTGACCTTGGGGTCCAGCTCTGAGTTCCTCTGACAGGGGTGCATTGAGAGAGGTAGCTGGTAAAAAGAAGTGCTATTATGTGGCCAAGCTTGCTCGAGTTCAAACCAACATGGGTTCTCTGGGAGGCCTGTGAGCTTGCTTCAATCTGCTAGCTATTAGGACCAAGGTTCAAACGCAGGTCAAGGACCAGCCTGGGAAGTCTCCAGCCGCTACATGGTTGACTCTTCCCCACACAGTCCACTAGTCTTGCAGAGTGTCCAACTCTCTCTCAAGCTGAAAGTGGCAAACCCCGTCCTAGTTCAAACATTTCAGGTATGCCATTTATGGCACTTAGAAAGAACAGAAAAGTAACTTCTACCTGAGCCTGGTTTTGTAATTGAAAAATCTTATTAGAAGGAAATCTTCACATTCTCTGAGGTGATCTTTCGTTTTTCTTCTTTAGTTTTCCTTGTTTGGTTTGGATTTCCTAAGCATTATTTCTTTTTTTCCATCTCCTCTTTGCTTTCTTTTATAAGACAAAGATGCTGTGGACTTGGCTTTCACTTGGTTCACAACGATTCTATGGCAATGTATTAAGTTTCTTTCTCCTAAGTCCACTGAAGTCTTTTTGGACTTGGAGAGAGCTTTTTAAGAAAGAACTTGCTCATTCAGCAGGATTTTCCTCCCCACCCCAGGCTCTGGTTCTGACCTGGAAAAAATAAGAGTGAGAAAGAGCAAGAGAATCCTGCAGTCCTGACGCTCAACTTCACAAACCACAAAAAAGAACCTTGCTCCAGTAACGTAATCATGGAGATTGCTGGCATCTTGGTCTTTCAAGAAAAATACATCCATCTGCTGGCACAGGGACCCATCAAACTCAATCCTGTTCAGCATGGAGTTCCCGATTCATTAGTGTTGGAAAGCCTATAGTGAGGCTGGCCGCTCCCACTGGATGACGCTCCCCGCACACCGTCTGTAAACCCCACAGCTGTGTTTTCACTTAAGGCCACTTCTCCTGACTCCATCGCACCTTGTTCCAGAGGCTCGTTCTATTCTCATTACGGTTAAAGATGACAGGACAAGGATTCTTCAATGCTGAGGTTGAATTTGCTCCGAAGAAAACCGCCTGTCTCCAGAGCTACAGTCAACCCATACGAAAGGCTGTTCTTCAGTTAGGAGCCTCAGAGGCCAAGCGTGTAGGTTTATTCTGTTTGCTTCAGTCCACAAGCTAGTCCCAGGAGAGAAGCCTGGCCTCTCCTGCCCACCTGCCAGGCTGCCTCCTCTTCTGAGAGCCACTTCATCGCTCACCAGCAAGGCCAGGGTGGTAGGGCTCTGGTGACCACTGCCCCACATTACTTCGGCTTCTATCACTGAGCGAGAACAGCCCAGAGGAGCTCATTCCCCATCCCTGGGTCTCCTTTAGCAGAACAGCCTAGCTTTCCTGATGAGGCCTTACCTGGTCACTGGGCTACACCGTTGCCCCTCAAATTTCTGGCCGACATGACTACAAAGCATGGTGAGCAAGTCTGTGTGTGTTACACACAAAGACAGAGACTTGCAACTAATCTGCTCATCCTACCCACAGCTCAAGTATTTTTGATGATTTTCATGGCCAGCAAGGGTGACTGTGTTGGGAAATTGCCAGCTCAGAGCTCTGGGACCATTTCAGATCAACCACAGTTCAGGGACTGGAGTTGCCCAAAGCTGCTTCTATGGGAAAGTGCCAGTGCTAACTGTGGGGATGGCACCTGGCCCCTCCACAGAGGGGAGGTGTTATCTGAGTCCCTTTGCATTTAAAAGGTATCAGTTCTGCCAGCTAGCTATCTGCTTTCTAAAGCCTGAGGCCCTGCCCACACAGTGGAAAATCTCCCCACTGCAGACCTTGCAGAGCCTCCAGCATCAGGGTCTGCTCGCAGCTTCTACTCCACACCCAGCAGGGAGGAAGCAGCCTGGTGAAAGGCCACCAGCCACACAAGGAGATGCTCTAAGCTTCTCTTGGAGGCAAGTGAGGCTATAGGCAAATTTCATATGTGGACGTGAGCATGCTCACAGCTCACTTGCCTTCCTTGAGGGTTTTTTTTTTTTTTAATACTTTTATTTATTTCAGTGGGGAAGGCAGAGGAAGAGATAGAAGCATCAATGATGAGAGAATCTTCGATCAGCTGCCTCCTGCACACACCCTACTGAGAATGGAGACTGCAACCCAGGCATGTGTCCCAACCGTGAATTGATCTGTGACCTCCTAGTTCATAGGTCAATGTCCAACCATCATGCAACACCATCCAGGCCCTCGAGCTGTTTTAATCATCCTTCAATTTTCACCAAAGTTTGCTTTAAGAAATAGCCTTATAAAACCTCCTTCTTCATTTGTCATAAATGTAAAAATCTGTCCACTATGACACTTAATGTCTCCAATATCAAGCCTTACATGCGGAAGTGCTTTGAGAGCTAGGAATGAGGTTTGTTATAAGAAGTAACCTTATGAAAATGTCCTTCCCCCACAAAACAGAATCCTTCTGCCTCCTTTCCTGATTGTCTTTCTATTGTATTCATTTCATGGGTCATTTCCTTTGTTCTAAGTGTTCTCAAACCATTTTTGGAGATGGCTGAGGATGTACATAAATAAAATAAGGGTCTTCAAAATATAAGCCAAATGTAAAACTGAGATTCAGGCAAACTTGAATACAATTTGATGAAACAATGAGAATGATGGTAGGCATTCAGTTCATGGAAGAGAGAACACAGGATGGTCTTGTACAATCCTCAGAGCCATAATCAGGCTGGCTCTACTCTTGAAAAAACAGAAGAGAACAAAATGATCTTCCAGGGAATTGGCCTCAGTTTCTAGGGACTTGAGGATTCGGGAGTTATATAACCCCAAGCTGGGAGCCAGCACTGCTGGGCCTGTCGCTGTTCTCTCTCAGACTCCAGGGTGGTTTTGGGGTTCTGCTGGCCTTAGCCTTCCCACCTGTACCATGGAGCTGAGTTCCTCTTTGGCCATTGCTGAGGTCTGTTTTATGGGCAAATGTGAGATGTTGTCTAGGTTTATTGGAAGAAAGCACTTGTAATATGCCCCTGCTAAATCTGTGAGAATGGAAGCTCTGAGGATTCAGTCTGACCAGTACTTCCATCTTTGGATGTTTTAATGAGAAATAAGTGACAGTTGAGAATTTTACTACTTAATGCTGTCATATGTGGTCAAGAGCAGCTGACAAAGTTCATGACATGATTCGTACTAATTCTACTTCCTTCCTCTCAGATAAGGTCAAATGTCTGGACAATATATACCAGGACAATATTCTAAGAGCCTTTCTGTTCCTAGGGCAGCCAGTCTGCCCCTCTCCCCTGCTCCTGCAATCTGACTTCAGCTTACAACCTGAGGCAGCAGGCTCAGCAGTACCTCCTGGCATAATAGCTGTCTACTGTCATCCAGGCACAAAATGCCTATTGATCTGAATTGCTCAGAACAATCTGGAAGGGACACTTAGGAGGCCCATACCTGGAAGCCCATACCTCAGGTTCATATTCTCATCCAAAATAATTTAAATAGCCCTTTTCTTTATAGAACAATCTATCAATCTAATAGATACCATTATAATTATGATAAAAACCAAAGAATATATGGGTATTGTGAAGTTTAAAGGAAGTACAAAATAAGTTACAGCTAAGTTGAGATGTAAAACTTAAAAAGAGTTTTGATGAGGGTGTTAAAAAATGCCAGGATCCAGTAAGAAGGAAAATGAATGGCATTTCTATTTGCCTTACTACCAGAAAAATCAGCTTTGGTAAATAGAGAATCATTGGATAATAAACATAATTGAAAATCATTTTGTAGTAACTTTAGGGGAACATTTTTACTAAGCAGAAATTTGTTTTCCTTTTGACCTTTGTACAGTCTCTCTAGGGGGTCTGGGCGGGACTCAGGGCCAGGCTGAGGTTCTTATGCTCTGCAGAGATTTGGGGACCCTCTGATCTAACTTTCTGCCCATTAGACTGCCCAAATTCCCTTCCTATGAGTTCCTACTTTTGCTGTGACAGCCCTTCCTGGGACACTGGCCTACTATATAAGGAAGGAAATGCAAGGTGCACTTATACACAATATCAACACAGGGAGGCCACACAAATTAGAAGTAAAGGTGCAGCCTCTTTGGGCAGTATAATTTTGAATTCTGGCTTTACTTCCTATTAGCTGTCTGCTAGTAAGCCAGACAAGTTACTATACCTCAGTTTTCTCCTCTGGAAAATGGGGATAGTAGTACCCACTTCACAGGGTTGTTGTGAAAATTAAATGAGAAAAACCAAATTAGAGTAGTAACTGGCTATGGCAAACATTATGGAAATGTTCCTGATGTAATAAGGCCTGGGCTTATTTATTATAATGAGCTGAGATCACAATTTAGAAGATGACACACTGGCACATGCTGACTGGGACTCCACAGTTCCAAGTAGGATCACCATGAAACCTGAGCTGGAGCAGTACTTTGGAAGCCACTGCTCCACGTGCAGCAGCACCGTGGCACTCAGCAGGAGGACACGATGCTTTATATATATATATATATTTTTTTTTTAAAATATATTTTTTAAATTGATTTTCTACAGAGAGGAAGGAAGAGGGATAGAGAGCTGGAAATGTCGATGAGAGAGAAACATCGACCAGCTGCCTCCTGCACACCTCCTACTGGGGATGTGCCCGCAACCAAGGTACATGCCCTTGACCGGAATCGAACCCGGGACCTTTCAGTCCGCAGACCGACGCTCTATCCACTGAGCTAAACCAGTTTTGGCGTGGACACGATGCTTTAAAGCATCACCTGTCTGCTCGGACAGCCCCACAGGTATTTATAGTGCTGTCTGGCTGTGCTGCTACGGACTTCTGTCACAGGGCAGCTCCACTGTATTCTCTGGTGACCAGATCTCCTGCAGCAATAGGCAGGGGGCTGCTGTGCCCGACACAAGGCTCACTACTCAAGAGAAGCTTTGAAGGGCCGGCAAGGTTGGCAGATGCCTCAACATGGAGGCTGCCTAGTAACCTCTGCACCGACACTGACTTGTCAGTAAATCTCTCCTTGGGAAAGGAAGAGGCCACAACGACCTGCTAGAGCAAGGCAGAGGGCTGGCTCTGACAGTCCAGATACAAAAAAAAAAACAAAAACAAACAAACAAAAAAAAACAAACCCTGCTTCTATCGTGGTCTGATTCTTTTCATTTATCCTCAAGTTGTAACATGTCTGTAGCTGTGTATTTGTTTAACTACTACAGATGATAAGCTCCCAATTGGTTACTCTTGGTGATCCCCCACGAGCCTATATTAAATAAAGGATTTCCAGGTGATACAGGGCTCTGCAATAAGTAATAGCGATAACAGGTTCCATACCCAACCAGACATGGTGCCAAGGACTTCATGTGTACAGGCACCACTACTTCCATTTTAAAGATGAGGAACTGAGGCTCAGAGAAGGGAAGTAACTTCCTACCCAAGATCAGGCAACACTTGGCAGAACCAGAAATGAAATTCAAATTCATGTAACACTTCCCATCGGGAAACACCTGCAATTTCTTATCCCACAAACAAGGGGCTCCAACATTTACTTCTCTCACTTAGAATCCAATAGGTGAAGGACAGCAAAGGGCGTTCAGCCTCCCTAGGCTCACTGGCAAAGGCACCAGTGAAGAACAAGGTGGGGACTCCTCTGTCCAGTGGGGAGGCTGAGCAGACCAACCTGCCCAGTTTCAGGTGGAGAAGCTGGACTGGAAGAAGTGAATGGTCGATGGCCTGCCTCATTTAGTGTCCTGCCAGGTAAGCCCACTCGAGTGACAGCAAGTGAGAAAGAGAGAGATGGGCTGGTTCTACTTTTCCAGTTCAATGAACTGCCCTCTGGTTAACGTGCCTCTGTCCCACAGGTAGTTAGTAATAAAACCAGAACCAGAGCCAAGGGCTTCACAGGTATGCAAAAGGCTAAGAGAAGAAATACCAGTCAGCTAGTAAAAATAATGGATGGCAGGAAGGAAAACAAATTAAAGAAGCAAAAACAACAAAAACTACAATTAATATAGGATCTATTATTATCCTACTGAAAAAAAATGGGTTGGGGTTCATAGAGCCAGTTTCCTTCCTTCCTTCCTTCCTTCCTTCCTTCCTTCCTTCCTTCCTTCCTTCCTTCCTTCCTTCCTTCTCTTTCTTTTTTTTTTTTTTACAGAATGCTTCATGAATTTGTGTGTCATCCTTGTATAGGGGCCATCTAATCTTCTCTGCATCATTCCAATTTCAGTATGCGTGCTGCCAAAGAGCGCACCATAGAGCCAATTTATATTTCTGAAGTCATGGGCCCCTATCTAGTGGTACAATGTATGTCTAGTCCTATGTCCATTCATCTGTAAAACGGGAGCCTCAGAAGAGATGTTCCTTTGGTTCCATGTTACAATTTGGCAAGCGAGCCCTTGTTGAGCACAGTTCTGAACGGTGTCTGTTTCTATCCTAGTTGTGCCACTTCTAGCGATGTGACTTTTGACAAGTTACTGAACCCTAGTCTCAGTTTCCTCATCTGTAAAAATGGGTATAAGGTTTAGAACTGAATAAGTTAACACTTGAAAGCACTTGGCAAGAGGCAGGTACTCCATACATCCTAGCTGTTTGTTGTTATTAATAATAAGCCAAGGAAGTCAGCTGTGTCTCTTTATAGAAAACCAGGCTTTTAATGGTCACAGACGATTAAGGAAATGACCACTCCAGCCCTTAAATGACCCAGGTTATTCTTTCCTTTGTTCCTCCGTGGAAACAAGTGGGGACTTTTAAAAGGCCCTTCCAACAGGCATCTCCATGGGCACACCCCCATGAGAATAAACAGCCACTCCCCATGCCAGTGTCACTAGGGGGCCGAGAATTCTGAAAGTGGGAAAAATGGCCCCGGGCTCTCAGTTTAGCACCAATGCCTCCAGAGGACAGCTAGGGTTTGTGCAGAGGCCCCAGCAGCACACTGAGCACAGAGAGTGGGACAGTGCCAAAGAGAGACAAGGGTCAGATGTGTGATTGGATTAGGTGCTGCATGGATACCCCACAAAGCTCAGCATCACTCAAAGGCTGCGTGTGTGAAGGATGACAATGGACCGCACTGACCACGATGTCACCTTTACCATGACTAGCTACAGAAATCTGAAGAAATCTCCCCCCAAATCACACATGCAAAGACTCCATTACATAGTCGAGAGAGCACTTTGAGTAGCTGGGAACCCAGCACAAATGGCTGGCTATATCTTAGGCCCATTGAAAACAGACAAAAATGGGTATTCAGGATCCTTCATGATTTATTAAAAGTGGCATTGTCTGTGCCTTTGCATGGCACCAGCAGGGGTGGGATTGAGGGCACTCCTCCTGATGGTGGGGTCACCCCATGTGTCTCCTGTTCCCTTGGACTTTTCAACTCCTCTGGCCCACATTCACTCACTTACTCTTTCTCCTTTGAAGTTAATGAATGCCGCCTCATCTATCACTGACATGTTGGGTTTCAAAAGGACTGGGAGTGAATTCACTCTTTTTTTTTTTTTTTTTAAACCAGTGAGAGGGCTCAGCTGGGAAGAGGGAAGGAGGGAAGGTGGAGGGCAGCAGCAGGACCGAGCTAATGGTGCTGCTCTCCTCCAGCTCCATGCAGCCCCAAGTGCTCCTCTGGCGTCCTCACTCACATGGGGGGGGGGGGGGGGGAGAGGTGTGCCACGTGCTGCTCCTCAGTCCTGTGTGTGCTCACCACAGCCTCTTGCACTGTTATTTATATTGTTTCCAGTCCTATTCACTGTACTTTGGAAGGTACGCATGTTCCTAGTGCTTCCAGAAATGCTCACTTAACTGGAACAGAGGAGAAACCTATGGCAGAGGTAGAGGCACACCAGACTTCCATGGCCACCTGTCTCGTGGGTTCTTTAACTAAATGACCCCAATGTACCTCAAGCCCACAGGGTCCCCACCTCATGTCTGCTCTTCCTCCCAGGGTGTGGGGAGACTCTCCTGAGTAGCAACATAACCAGCCAGCTGCCCAGTCAGAGAAACCCAGGAGTATCCAAATGCCCATCTCCACTTCCTAGATTCTGATTCCACCTCTTCAGTACCTCTTGTCTAGGCTCTCCTGTCAGCTGTATGATCTCAAGGAAGGCCCTAGTGGGTCTCTCCTGGATTAGTGCTATAGCTACCCAACTGGTTTCCTTGATGTTCACCTTGACCCCTTTCAATTTTCTCTCTATAGAGCTTCCAGAGAGAACTTTTGAAAACCCAAGTCCTATCCCATTACTTGCATATGTAAAATCTTTCAATGGTAGCAAGTTGAATTAAAAATACTCATATTTCAGTGCAAAGCAAACAAGGTACTTAGGTTGGCCCTGGTTACTTACACCTCTAATGACATTTCCCGGCCACCTGTAAGCCCTTCCTATGGCACAGCCACGCCAACAGCCTGCACATTCCGGACATACCAACCTCTGCACTGCTCTGCCTGGAACATCCTTGGAAAAGCCATTCCCAACCTGCTCTCACTGCTTTCCTTTCCTAAGACGGGAATCTCCTCTGGCTCCTCAGATCCAGAAAGAATCACGATCAGGACCAGGCATTCTGGTAGATGTGGCTAATCTGTTGTGCAATGACCGACACAAGCCGGCAATCAATGTTGTTTTCTGAGTGTTTTTGCTGCAGAGCCTTTTCCCATGGATGAAAGATGGCAGGCCTCTACTTTGCTTGGCTGAGGTTGGTCCTTTCACAGATCTCTATCAAACATTAGCTGCACGTCCTTCCCAGGCAAGCAATCCTTGGCCTCGCATCCACATCAGGCTCTCTTCCCACCTCATCATACTCCAGCTGTTCTGAGGAAACCCGATTTCAATGGCAGTCATTACTAGCAAGCTGCCTTGTTGACTATAATTTTTAAAATCCTCTCGGTTATAAGATTAAAGTGTGATTGAGTGAGTCACTGACATGGGTGTTTGCATGTAATTGGCAAAGCCCTGTGCTTGGCACCATTCACTGTCCCGATTTTGTGCAGCAGTCAGAGGAATTATCTAGAAAGTTTAGAGGGTTTTCTCTTATCATCAGGACCTCCTTTGGGAAGATATAATCTTCACTTTTATGCCAACTCTTAAGCCAGGAAAGCCTCATATGTTTTTAAAAGCCACCCCTGGGGCAGCTTCTGATGCTGATACCTGCTCTTCAGATGGTTGTTGGGTGGCACCATGCCCGGAAAGGCTCCCAGGACCGACTCTATCCCAAATCTTCTCAGGTAGGTCTGTCTGTTTCTGGAATTGTTTTCCAAAAGAAATTTCTGGGTCCAAGAAAATAGTGTTTGAAAAGGAAGGGGAACCTAAATATAAATCCTAAAACTGTAAAACTTCTGGAAGAAAAGAGTAGAAAATCTTTGTGACCTTGGGTTAGTCTAAGCTTTCTTAACCAAAACACAATAAAAAATTTTTCTTCGATAAACTGAACTTCATCAAAGTTTAAAATTTACTCTTCAAAAGTGGATGAAAAGATAAACCAGAGAGAGAGAATGAAGAACCAAGCCAAAGACTAAAAGAAAATATCTGCAAATCACGTATCTGAGAGGATTTATAACCAAAATATAAAAAGAACTCTCAAAACTCTAATGAGAAACCAAACAACCCAGTTACAATATGGGCAAAGGTCTGACAGACACATCATCAAGCAATATGCCCAGGTGATATGCAGACCGCAAAAATGCACATGAAAAGATCATCAACATTATTAGCTACTAGGGAAATGCAAATGAAAACCACAATGAAATAACACTACACCTGTTAGCATGGCTCAAAAACAAAACTAACTAACAAACAAACAAACAAACATACAAACAAACATACAAACAAGAAACTGAGAATACCAAGTGTTGGTGAGCACACAAAGAAACCAGAACTCGTACACATTGCTGATGAGTGGTAAAGTCACTTTGGAAAACAGTTTGGCAGTTTTTCATAAAGTTAAAGATACACTTAACATATGACCCAGCAATTTCCCCTCTAGGTATTTACCCAAGTGAAATGAAAACTTAATGGTTACACAAAAGCTTGTAGGCAAATGTTTATAGCATCATTATTTATAATCACTGAAAACTGGACACAACCCAAGTATCCTTCAGCCGGTAAATGAATAAACAAATTGGTACATCTGTACCATGGAATATTACTGTGCAGTAAAAGGGAACAAACACATACACACAACCACAAGGCTGAACCTCTGAGATATGATGCTAAGTGATAGAAGTTAGATTCCAAAGGTTGCCAACTGAACAAGTCCACTTGTGCATCATTCTGCAAAAGGCACCACACAGGGATAGAAACCAGACTAGCAGTCGCCAGGGGCTGAAGCTAGAGGAGAGGGGCTGACTACTAAGGAGCATGTCAGAATTTTCTGGTACAATACGACTGCCCTATATTTTTATTGTGGCATGTGTAGCCTGCAGACCAGTACACTAAAAAGAGCAAATTGTACTGTGTATAAACTATACCTTACTAGGGAAAAAATGTAATTCTGGCAAAAATGCAGCTGGTAGGGCTACAGATGTTGGAGATGATGGTGTATAAAATCTATCCTTTTATAGGAGTCTAAAGAGTTGATTAAACCCACAAACAATGAAACAAATGCAAGGCAAATACTAATAAAACACTATTTCCAACCTATCATATGAACAAAGATTAAATAAAACCACAAACTCTCAATTCAGTGAGAGGCAGTGACAATGTACTATTGTTCCTGCTGGGGAAAGCCTAAAGTAATCTATCATTTCTGGAAAATTATCTAACAGTTTGTAGCAAAAGCTCTGAGAATACACACTCCTTAAAAAAAACAACAACATATATATATATATATATATATATATATATATATATATATATATTGATTTCAGAGAGGAAAGGAGAGGAAGAGAGAGATAGAAACATCAATGATGAGAAGGAATCATTGATCGGCTGCCTCCTTCATGTTGACCGAGCCTACAACCCAGGCATGTGCCCCCGACCAGAATTAAACCAGGGACCCTTGAGTCTGCAGGCCAATGCTCCATCCATTGAGCCATACTAGCTAGGGTGAGAATGTTCACCTTTTAGGATACATAGAAAAATGTTATTGTTAGGTGATAGGTGACTGACCAATGGCTGTTTCTGGCTTACTTATTAATTTCTAAGTTCTTATAAAATAAACATATATTACTTTTACAATAAAATAATGAAAGTTAATAAAAAAGAAATGTATCACAGAAAAAAATAAATTCCCTTCAATCTAGTAATTCTTAGAATGTACTCCTAAGGAGATACAAATTGATTTTCAAATTGATTTATAAAATTTTTCAAATTTTATGAATAAGAATATTAATTGCCATGTGATTTAGAATATAAAAACTAAAATCAGCCTATGACAACAATATTATGAAAGAGTCATATAAAGCATGGTATATTTATACAAGTGGAATATTTTGCAGTTCCTCTTTGAGGAACTTGAAGTGTGATATGCAGAACTCCCTCTCCTTCCCTCCCTTGCTCACAATCTTGCATGGTGTCTCCTGTGAATGAACCCAATGCCAGCTCTTTTTTAAAAAATATATTTTATTGATATTTTACAGAGAGGAAGGGAGAGAGATAGAGAGATAGAAACGTCGATGAGAAAGAAACATCGACCAGCTGACTCGTGCACACCCCCGACCAGGGATGTGCCCGCAACCAGTGTACATGCCCTTGACCGGAATCGAACCCGGGACCTTTCAGCCCGCAGACCGACGCTCTACCACTGAGCCAAACAGGTTTCGGCCCAATGCCAACTCTTGATGCTCTACAGCACAGCCCAGTATCAGCTCTGGCCTCCTGCACATGCTCGACCTGGCCCGCTCCCTGTGGAGCAGGGGAGAACCCTTCCTTGCCCTTGCACCTCCCCCTCCATCCAGACCACCTGAAATAACACAAACAAGGATAATTTTTTCTTCTGATGGCCACCACCCCTGTACTACAGCCCTTGCTGGGTTCTTCCCAGATAGTGGTGGCTCTTCTTGTGAGGACAAAAATGGGGCCTTTCTCACCATCTGGCCATTCAGCTAACTTCTGCAGGGTGCTGTGTGTCAGGCACTGTTCTAAGTGTTTTATGGGTACAACTCATGACCTAACAACAAACCTATGACATAGGTGAGGTGAAATCTCAATGTTACCAAATGTTATATCAGAATACGGTATCTCATTTTACTCATTACTATAATAGGAAAGTGGGGTATGGAATAGTTCAAGTTGCACAGCAAAGTGAAAAAGGGTCTGAACCCCGGTGGTCTGAGGCAGGGGCTGTGCTCCTGAGCTCTCCGTTCTGTAACTAGTCACTGACTTGAAGTTGGTGGCCACAGAAGAGTTGGCGCTGGGCGTTAGGCAGTCGGAGCAGAAGCATTTGCCAAGAAAGAGTTCAGAGTCAGGCTTCTGAGCACACAGGACAGATCTCCACAGGGACCAAGAAGTCCACAGCAACAAGGAGTCAGGAATCCAGGCCAGAAAGCTGGACAGCCAGGCAGGCAGAGGAAAGGGGGAAAGCTCAGACAGCGCTCTGCTCCCCCTCCACTCGGATTCACAAGTGTGTTCTGCAGGGCAGCCAGGGAGGCAGGCAAACCTGGGGGCTTGGCTGGCCCGAAGCTTGCAGGAAGGGCTAAGTCCCAGTACTTGGCTGGGGTAGAGGGCAGGAGAATGAAGGGGAGAACTCATTATTATTTACAGAAGGAAACTGATTGTAGCAAATCAGTTTCAACCTGTTTGAAGGCCAAGCCAAAGTTTTCAGAGCTCAGTAACAGCTCCCTGATCTCGAGCTCTTTAAAGCCAGTAGATTGCGAATCATTAGCAAATGTTCTTATGTAGGAGACTGCCAATGTAATGCTGACAAGCTGGTAAGAAACCTGCTGGGATTCCCTCCTGGGTATTGCCCTTTGGGTCTGCACTCATTCTTTCCACAAGGCAGATTTCCTTGACCCTGGGAGGTCACAATTCAAAGGGTGCTTAAATAATTTCTAATTATTTTCAAAATTTCTAGCATTTTTATACAGAAAATTGCCAATTTCTATTTTGTAGAAATTTTAAAATCAGAATGACCTTGTTCAAAATTTGAAGGTGGCTCCTTCCTACCATAGCTAGTGTCATGTAAACCACCAAAGCAGCTATTCCACACAGCCCAAAATCAACATGCAAAGGCTTCTATATTTGTTTCCTCCATGAGGCATTAAACCACGCTGAGAGTGGGATCAGAATCTAATTTTCTCTTGTCCCCAACACCTAGCATACTACTAGGTGTACCAGTTAATTTTTTTCACTAGATGGAGTTACACATATATTGATATATATGCTATCTGAAATGTATGCTATTTTGTTGTATTGACAACAAGCTTCAAGACTTTATATGTCCAATTTGCTGAAGGTGTTAACATCATAGATATTTTTATACTTAAAAAATGTCATATTTTGTGCCACAGAAAGAGCATTTGCGGGAAGTTATAATTCATTACTTTATTGAAGAAAAGTGCTGCTGAATACTTCAGGAAGCTTATGGTGAACATGCTCCATCTCAAGATACTTGTGAACGCTGGTTTGAACACTTCAAAAGTGATGATTTCGATGTGAAAGACAAAGAATGTCTAGGTCAACCAAAAAAACTTGAAGACCAACAATTACAAGCATTTTTGGAAGAAAATGCATATCAAACTAAAAAACAACTTGCAAAAAAATTAAGCACTGCTCAGCAAACAACTTCCAATCATTTACAAGCAATGGAAAGATTTTAAAGGAAGGAAAATGGGTTGCACATCAACTGAACAAAAGACAAATGGAAAACCAAATGGTCATCAGTAAAAAATGTTGCTTCAATGGCATGAAAATCTTTTTTTTTTTTTTTTTTTTGCATTAAATTGTGACTGGCGATGAAAAGTGGGTTTATTTTGAGAATCCCAAATGCACAAAATCATAGGTTGATCCAGGTCAACTATCAATCAACATCGACTGTATGGCCAAATCGCTTTGGAAAGAAGACACTGCTATGCATTTGGTGGAATTGGGAAGGTGTGGTGTAATATGAGCTTCTAAAACCAGGTGAAACCATTAATACTGATAGCTACAGACAACAAATAATCAATTTGAACTATGCTTTGATTGTAAAACGACCAGAATGGGCCAGAAGGCACGGCCAAGTTATTTTGCTTCAAGATAACACACCATCACACACTTCAAAACCAGTTAAAGACACGTTAAAAGATCTAGCCTGAGAAGTAATAATCCACCCTTTGTATTCACCAGACCTTGCTCCTTCAGATTACCACTTGTTCTGTTCAATGGCACAGGCACTTTCTGAGCAGCACTTCAAAACTTACAAAGAAGTGGAAAACTGGATCTCTGAATGGTTTGCCTCAAAACAGAAAAGTTCTATTGGGATGGTATCCACAAATTACCTGGAAAATGGAAAAATGTGTAGCTAGCGATGAACATTACTTTGAATACAGCACTTTGATGTTTCTCTTGAAATTATCTTATTTTCTCTGATTACAAAATCTGGCATTATTAACCAGTATACCTAGTACTTTGTGCTAGTAGGTAGTCAGAAAAACGTGTGGGGGTTCTAAAAAGGTAAGGTAAAGAGGATATTTGGAAGTTACAAAATAATTTAAGGTGCTTCAAATCTCCTTAGTTAAAAAATGCCTGTCATATGTCTTTTAAAATGGGAATGGTATAAGTGTTACAAAACAAAACAAACTGTTGCAACACTACCATTCTTTAAAAATATGGACATTTCTTTTTGTTATTCTCACCTGAGGATATTTTCCACTAACTTTTAGCAAGAGTAGAAGGGTAGGGTAGAGACAGAGAAAGAGAAACATCGATGTGACAGAGATACACCTATTGGTTGGCTCCCGCATGTACCCTTCCGGGGCCTTCAAACGAGGTATGTGCCCTTGCCTGGAATTGAACCTGAGACCCTTCAGTTCATAGCCAATACTCTATCCACCGAGCCAAACTGTATAGGACTAAAAATGTGGAAATATCTTGAGAAATAACAGGACCACATTTCCAAGATCTAGACTGGAGATGGGCAGTGTGTCCCGAAGCACCCCCTGACCTCAGGTGACCTCGAGTGCTGGGAACAGCTTTTAGCATGCCTCTGGTGTGCCAGTGCATAAATTTATGGGTGAGAAAGAAGTGACAGAGAGATATCTGCCTTTTACACAGCTGGTGATCTAGAATGCAGGTGAGAGGAAACAGGAAGGGAATAAAGAGCAAAACTACAAAACAAAGCGAATGCAAACCTAACAAGTACTCCATCCAGCGCCTGGGAAGGAGAGTGGGAGGCAGCCTGTGTGGAGGAAGGAGGTCTGTGGGACTGGGGCAGCAAGTGGAGGCTGGACTATACGAGGCAGGGAAGGACGAGGGAGGAAGGTAAAGTGTGACTGGGAAATAGAGAGTACCAAACACAGGACACATCACAGAGGGCCTCCAAAGCCAGGAGGTGTTTGGATCTGATGGAATAAGTCAGTAGTTTTCAAAGGCTGGTTGGAGATCAACAAAAAGAGAAAAAGGTTTTCTGAAAAGCTCAATCAGTATAAAAGACAACCCGTACTATATAATTCTGTATTTCCTTCATTTTGGTGCTAAATGTTTTCATTTGTAAAATCGTCGAGATAAGAGATGGTAACTGGCTTTTAGAAAAATGTCCTTGTTCAGCAAAATTAAAACCTAGCCATTGTATCTTGTCCCAGAATATTTATGGCAACCTTACTGGTTTGTGAAAGTTGTTTCAGGAGCTGTAGGTTCCGGAGTGAAGGTGGAAGCACACTGGGGGAATCTCTGGCGGCAGGGCTTAGGCCAGAGCAGGAGCAGAGCCCCAGTTCACTGAACCAGCTGGGCCGGCCCCAAGAAGCAGTCGTGGTGGAAATCTAAGGATCAGCTGCAAGGATGCCTTTCCCAGTGCAGGTTTTACTAACGTCAAAGGATTCCACATCTCTTATGTAGCTGTTTGGCTCACATTTGAGTGACGTGAGTGTGACATGGGGTGGGGCGGGGACATGCAGGGTGTCCCGTGAATAGAAAGGGAGAGTCCAGAGGAACATCCAAGATGGCGGCCTAGGCAGTCTCCTAAGCTGCCGCCTCATCAACAATTTAATTAAAAAAACAACTAAAATCAAAAAGGACTTCACCAAAACGTCAGGAAAGCTGGCGGAGTGGAATAGCTACAACTAGAAAGAAAGAGAGAGGCTCACGGATCGGACTGGGAGCCGAAAAGCACTGAGGTAGGGAGACGCTTGCGCACGCGGCCGCCGAATACCTGCCTGGCGGTGGGAGGGGAGGAATCCCCGATTGCACGGAACCCTTTCCGACTGCACTGAACCCAGCCCCGGCTGAAATTCCGTGGTCCCAGGCTCATACGGGTGGAGTCTGGACTGCAGAGAAAGGCACCCAGAGACTCAGAGACTCAGAGACCGGGGACCGGGAGTCACAGTCGCAGCCGGCAGGGTCTACAGACTCGCGCGCGTGAGCGAGTACGCGCTGAGGTCTGACCGCCACCTCTCCCTCTCCGGAGCGGAAGGAGTCAGAAGCTCCAGGTCTGACCGCGGAGGCTGCCGCCGCCTCTCTGTACAAGGTGGCAGCCTATCTGTAGCGGAAGGAGTCAGAAGCTCCAGTCTGACCACGGAGGCTGCCTCTGCCTCTATGTACAAGATGGCGGCCTCTCTGTAGAGGAAGGAGTCAGAAGCTCCAGACTACAGAGACCAGCCCAAGTCCGGGTGAGCCCCTGCGGCACCCACGCTCTTGCTTGGGGAACCTGGGCCGGTCAGGCGGAAACTCAGGCGAGTGCACAAGGGCAGGGCAGAAGCCAAGACTGTCAGTTCAGCCCTGAGACTCCGCCCCATCCAAGCTGAGCAGAGGCTTCTGCAGTTTTTCAAGTCTGATCCTATAAGACTGTCTCCAATACAGAAGTTATCCCAGAGTAGACACAGCTGATACCCACATCCAATTGGCCTGAAGGTCAATTCACAACAATAGAGACTTAGCTACAACAAAGCTGTGCACGCAGTCCACAAAGGGGATCACCAAGAGTGTCTACCTCAGGTAACTGAGGAGGTTGATCCACTGTGCTATATAGGACACCAAACACACAAAGCCATCCTACCAACTCTGAAAAATAGTGATAATGCCGAGACAAGGAAACAGATCTCAAACAAAAGAGATGGAGGATATAGAGTTCAGAACTACGGTTCTAAGGTTATGCAACAATATCCTAGAAAAGCTCGATAAACTCCATGAGACCCAACTAAAAAGTATAGATAAACTGACTAAATTGGAAAATATTATGCAGAGATCCAACAGCAGAATGGAAGAACACAAGAATCAGATCAAAGAGCCAAAAGACACTCCGCTAGAGAAGGAAGAAGAAAAGAGGATCCAGAAAGTTGAAGATAGTGTAAGGAGCCTCTGGGACAACTGCAAGCGCACCAACATCAGAATTATGGGGGTGCCAGAAGAAGAGGGAGTGCAAAATACTGAAAACATATTTGAAGAAATAATATCAGAAAACTTCCCTCACCTGGTGAAAGAAATAGACTTACAAGTACAGGAAGCCTACAGAACCCCAAGCAAGAGGAATCCAAAGAAAAATTCTTCTCGACACATCATCATCAATATGCCAAGGGTAAAAGACAAAAAGAGGATCTTACAAGCAGCAAGAGAAAAGCAGTTGGTTACCTATAAGGGAGCACCCATACGACTATCAGCTGATTTCTCAACAGAAACCATGCAGGCCAGAAGGGAGTGGCAAGAAATATTCAAAGTAATGAATAGGGAGAACCTACAACCAAGATTACTGTATCCAGCAAAGTTATCATTCAGAATTGAAGGGCAGATAAAGAGCTTCACAGATAAGAAAAAGCTAAAGGAGTTCATCACCACCAAACCAGTATTATATGAAATGCTGAAAGGTATTACTTAAGAATAGAATTAGGGGCAAAGAAAGGGAGTGGATAGATAATTATCAGGGTGAAGGGGTGTGGGGTGCAGAAAGAGACTGGATTAAAACTGTATAACCTATGGATGAGGACAATGATGGGGGAGGGGGTAAGGGCAGAGGGTGGGGTGGGAATCGGGTGGAAGGGAGCTATGGGGGAGAAAAAGGAGAAACAATTGTAATAATCTGAGCAATAAAGATTTATTTAAAAAAGAAAAAAAAAAAAAAAAAAAAAAAAAAAAAAAAAAAAAAAAAAAGAAAGGGAGAGTCCAAGCCCTGCCTAATCCGCAAGACAGGCCTGGAGGAGCCAAATCTACTGCGTCTGCCAAGGCCATTAACCTGAAGGCTCACATCTTGGAGAGGAACATGGGGCACTTGCCGCTGCTCTGCTCGACCCCCAGAAGCGTCTTATATATCATCTTGTCAGTGTGAGAGCCCTCTGTCTCACTTCACTGCCTTCTGGAAATGGGAGGTACTTAAGTTTGAGTAATCAGGCACACTCTCAACTCCAACTGTAAAATGTGAATTATCTTCTCAGAAAGCTCAGCAACAACTAACACAGAACCTATCTTGTAGAAATCATTCCTATTAGAAGCAACACCAGGTTCTGATCAAATTCTAAGAGGAACTATTAGACCAGGGATCCCACTGGGTAGACAAATCATTTTCATGTTGTCATGGGGGTGGGGATAGCAGCTCATATTAGCTCACCCCAGAGGGAGTCTCTTTGAGAGGCACGTGGGGGAATGTGGTGCCCTCCCCCTCACCTTTCTGTGCTGGCAAGCCAGGTCTGACAAGCCTGAGCTTCTCCATTCCCAGGGAGGCACCTGGGGTCTCAGTGCCTTCTTCCAGAGAGTGTCCTTGCCAGGCTCGCCGAGGGGCACAGATTGGTCTGAGGATATCGAGGTGAACACAGACTGCTCAGGACCCCTCAGAAGCACTGCCAGCCCCTGGGGTGCTGAAGCTTCCTGGCTCCTCGCACCTGTCCAGGCAGCTCCACCTTGAGAAAGTCCTCATTACGCCTTGTTCTAAACCCTGTATGCCCTGGCAAGCAATCAAACACCCAACCCTTTTATTCAAATGGGGAGGAAGCTTCTCTGATTCATAATGTGCATTTAATTCTCTTACATAAACACGCCTCCCTCCTCTAGCCACAGTACCACTTTCAGGTCACAACCATCACACTTCTTTAAAAAGACCAATATACACAGAGATGCTTACAGACCTTGAAATGCCAGGTTAAAAATGAGCACTGTATAGGAGCTGGAGACACAAAGATGAAAAGATGCTGTCCTTTCCCTTAAGGAACTCAGTCTAGAGAAGACAGTGGATAATAACAAGGCAATGTGACAATGTGGTCAAGATGGGTGACAGTTGTAGTTGGCTGGTGTGACTCAATGGTTGAGCATTGACCCATGAACCAGGAGGTTCACACTACCCAGTGAGGAGTGTTTAGGAGGCAGCCGATGGATGATTCTCTCTCATTATTGATGTTTCTATATCTCTCTCCCTTTCCCTTTCCTCTCTCTAAAATCAATAAAAAATGTTTTGTTTTGTTTTTAAAAAAAGGGGTAACAGGTGTAAATAAAGAGCTAAGGAGCCCCAAGAGAGAGGAAATGGATTGAGGGGCAGAGTAATGCAAACCTCTCTGCAACAGGATGTGGAGTTTCACTCTTCACATTCCTGGAAGCTAAGAAAGATCTTTAGGGGGTCAGGGAGGGTATGAGTAGGGTTTTTCCCACCTATCAGAAAAGAGCCTGCGTATAAGTAAGCAGAAAGAACCAGAACGCAAGTAAAAAGCTTCTAGAAGGGGCAGGATCCAAGATTACTTTCTAAAGTCATACAGAAAGCAGTCTTCAGAGTTATACAGACCATTCCAACCAAGAGTAGAGGCATCCACTATTGGTCCTCACCAGCAGACACTGCCCTGAGGGCACCTAGCAGCAAAGGTCACATGAAGACCATCCTGGAGTCCCTGGTGTGGCTGGCAGAGGGCATGGTTCTCTCTCTTTTTCCTTCTGCTCCCTCTAATCCCTCCAATCAAAGTTTCTTTTTTTAAAAAAAAATATTTTTATTGCTTCCAGAGAGGAAGGTAGAGGGAGAGATGGAAACATCAATGATGAGAAAGAATCATTGATAGTTACCTCCTGCACGCCCCCTTCTGGGAACTGAGTCCGCAACCTGGGCATGTGCCCTTGACCGGAACTGAATCCAGGACCCTTTAGTCCTCAGGCCGACACTCTATCTACCGAGCCAAATCAGCTAGGGTCAGAGTTTCTTTTTATAACATTAATTTCTTCTGGGCTGTTTGCAAGCACTGTGCAAAACAATGAATTTGCTCAAGCTGCTTCTCTAAACCAAACTTTATCAGTAATAGATGGGATATTTTGATCTCAGTCTGATTTGCATGTCTCTTTCTCAGTGGGTTCAGAACTCAGAGAAGAATGTGATGGAATACAGTTGGCCTTTCAAATTCATGCATTTTGTATTCGTGGTTTCAATCAGCTGTATTTTCAGTCCAGGTTTGGGAATACTTGGATATGGAGGGCAGACATTGTATGTATCATTCATGCCATTCTATATAATAAAGAGCTAATATGCATTTGATCATGATGCCCTTATGCTGTAATGACCGATCAAGTAGGAGGCTGAGTGCATGGCAGGCATGGGTGGGCAGGGCCACGTGTATGGAGCATGTTCACCATAAGCTTCCTGAAGTATTCAGCAGCACTTTTCTTCAAAATAAAGTAATGAATTATAACTTCCCGCAAATGCTCTTTCTTTGGCACAAAATTTGACATGTTTAAGTATAAAAATATCTATGATGTTAACACCTTCAGCAAATTTGACATATGAAGTTTTCCCGGGGAACATGAAGTTGAGTCCCCATCCTAGTGCAGGCTGGGGTATGTGTCACTGTTATTATTTATTAATAAATTTATATATTATTTTCACGTACATTTTACTAATTTTCTTTCATCTCTGACACTTCCAATATAGAGAAAGGGCAAACAGCAATACTAAAATATTTCCTCTAATTAATTCCCTTTTAATGTGCACAAATTTTGTGCACTGGGTCACTAGTTTTATATAAGGAACTTGAGTACCACAAATTTTGGTATTTGTTGGGTGTCTGGGAACCAATCTGCTGCAGACACTAAAGATAACTGTATATCCCTGAAATCTCAACACAGTGGGCATCCCACGTTTTTCAGTTCTTCTTCTCCAGTCACACCTTCACTTCATCATCTGTGACTGAGGTGATAAATATTCGTTAAGCCTCACTGATTCTAAGTTAGCCTTCTTTCACTTATTTCATCTACCTAAGAACCATCAGATTTGTATTCCTTCAGCCCTGTATCAGCCGACTAGGTAGGCCCTCAATTTTATATTATTGGAGTTTCTTGTAAGTACACAGAATTTTTCTCAAATTCACTGTACAATTTTAGGACAGAAAGTCTGTCTTCCACTGCCAAAGGCTCCTACATAGAACTATGAGCAGAATTTGTAACACAACAGGAACGCAAGAAATATCTGTCTAGTGAGGGTTGGAGATCTTGTCTGAGTCTGTATTTTTAACAACTTCCAGAATAATACTACCTGTAGCCCTTCTAATTTTTTAGAATTATGAGTAAATGACTCCATGATGTGCCTAAAGGAAGAGTGAGTACATGAAGAGTTTAGGTTTATAATAACAAGCTGCTTGGCAGAGTTACTCTGAAATTTAATGATATAGGTTAGTTTTTATGCGAATGTTAACAAGCTACAAATAGTGATCAGCTCCACAGTAGCTGTAATTAGTGGTACTTAAATACAACTAGGTCAAGTTTTCAAGTCTGTTTTGTTCATGCTGTGGGATGCATACATATGGCTTGTTTTCCCTGATTCCATATGAAATTAAAATCTGACAACTAAATCAATCTCTCTCTTCCCCTCACAGGAGAGATTCTATGCCCTCTGACTGGGAATCCTCTGTGGAGCTGGAGGCTGCAGTGTGTCCCCTCTCCAGCCACTCCGCTCTCCTCCAGAGGCCATCCTCAAAACACTGGGGACCGAGGAGCTCAAAAGAGCACAATTTTGGCTATAGAATTATTTATAAATAAACTGAATAAATATAAACAAAATTTTTGCTAATGATTATTATGATACTAGTAACTGAGAAAAATATGACAGGGTGATAAAGATTCATTAAGCCTCACTGATTCTAGAACTATCTCCACAGCTGAAGTAATGCACAGTCAACATTTAAACAGAAGTCCTGAATTTCTAGAATTCTTCTTATACTTTTATCAGCACCTTAGAAAGCGTGGCACCATTCTTACAGTGGCACAGGTTACATGAGCAATTTTATCCTCCTCAGTCTTAAGTCAATTAGATTTCCTTATGATTATTCATGTGCAGCCAACCCAAACAATGCCTGAGAGCTGTTACACACAGAAGTTAGGGCAACAAAATAGGCTAGTGAAGTTACAAATGTTCTCCGAGGATCTAAAAATACAAGAATCCTCAGCACCATTCCAAATACAGTGGGTTTCTGTACTAATTCTAATGAGAGTGGGAAGAACTGTAGTTGTGGGCGGGATATCTCCAGTCTCAATGTTAGCAAGGGCTTAGAGAGATGCTTTCAATCTCTTTTCTCAGACATTTAAAATATTAGGACCCTTAGGAGTTTTATGCATTTTTTATTTATAATGGCTAATGCAAATAGGAACACATAGAACAAAGATGAAAGAATAATTTAAAACCACAGTCACTGGGAGTCTTCAGATCTAGATATGAAGAAAGAGAGAGAGAGAGAGAGGGGGAGGGAGAAAGGGAGGGAGGGAGGGAGAGAGGGAGGGAGGGAGAGAGAGAGAGAGAGAGAAATGGACAGACACAAACACCCCCATGTAGGCAAAGAATGCCTGCTAGCATTTCTCCCCTCCTGCCCTTATTCACAGGTTACTGAAAGGGGCATAAACTGGTATAATCTTTCTAGAATGGTATGTGACAATATTTCAAGATTTTAAAACATGTCTGTATCTCTGATCATATCATCAGTGTTCCAGGAATGTCCTAAGGAGATAACCAGAGATAGAGTAAAGTTTCCTAAGTCTAGTTGGTCAAGGTTCACCGATTTTCCTTCAGCTCTTGGATCTGTAAATTTCTCTCCCTACAGTCTCTATGTCAGGCCCTCATTGTTTCTTTCTCGGAATATAAGAATCCTTTGTTTTGTTCTCTTTCAGTCTACTCTTCATACTATAGCTAGTAAACTTTCTAAAACAGTTCTGATCACATCACCTCCATATTTAAAATAATTTCATGGCTCCCCTAGATGGTTCCCTCAGATTTCAAGGCCCAGCCTCTGCCTTCTCCCCTAGCTGCTCCCTATATTCACTATATACCGCATGATCTGGAGCAATTGGCCACTGCCCGAATGTGCCACCTGTGCTCCTCCCATGCCTGTACCAGTAGTTTATTGAAATGCGCTCTCCAGGCCCCCAGTGCCTTTGGAGCCTGGTGAGTCCCTGAAGTCTTTTTAAAGCACTCATGGGCACACTGCCCTGCTGGGAAACCTTCTGATATCTGAAACCGGTCCGGTCCACTCCAGTACAATTTCACTGCACTCTGTGAGAGCTCCGTTGTGGCACTTTTCATTTTCTGGGTGGTCTGCTAGCTCCTCCACTATACCAAGTCTTATTCCTCCATCCTTCATCTCCAGCATCCGAAGAATGCCTTCTGCAGCCATGTTGCATGAAGGATTCCGTGACTATGAGAATTGAGACTGATTCTACAAACATATCCAACCACCTGATTAACAGCTTACTCTTTTGCAAAAAAGATGACATAAATAATAAGACCAAAGAAGAGCCAATTAGAATGATTAGGCCCATCCTTCTATCTTATACCAAATACCATACTGGGTAAAATGAAACAACAGAGAGCTAAAATGTTCATTTCTTGGAAATAACTATATTGGAGAGAAGGAATAAAAATATTCTTAACTATAATTTGTAAATGCATGACTTAACGTAACTTACTGCTACATATAGCAACAGGGGCAGGGGGAGAATGCCATACCATGGCATCAGAGCCATGTTTTGCCACGAGCAATCCCCACCCAACAAGATGGCAGAGCCAGCATCTCTGCAAGTGGGCCCAGGGATATGGGCTGGTGGGAGGAGGCTGACTATAAAGAGACTGCAAAGCTTGCAGAGGTGGGATATTAAAAACCACTGCTCTTTTTGCTTCAGGCTAATTAAAGCTACTTGACTGTAAATAGGGTAAGGGAACTGGTGCTAAACTGATTTATTCCTCTACTTCTGGCCACCAATTGGACCTGCTAAGCATGGTAGTAATCAAAGGAATACTTTACTTAATTGCATGAAACCATCCTGAGAGCTAACTTAGCACAACTATTCCCATTACCCAGGCCAATTCTCAGTGCAGCAATGATGAGCTGCTAAAAGCTGACTGGATCTGAAAACCATGGATCACAGGCCAAGTCCGACCTTCCACCTGCTTCAGTATGGAAGCTAAGAATGGTTTTTTACATTTTTTAATAAATGAAAGATAATTAAAGGAAGTATACCATTTTGTGACATGAAAATTATATGAACTCTGAATTTCAGTGTCCTTAAATTTTATTGGAACGAGCCCCACTCATTTGTTTGTCTATCTCTGGCTGCTTTCACATTATGACAGCAGAGCTGAGTATTGAAGACTGACCTTATGGTCCACAAAGCCTAAAATATTTACTATCTGCCCTTTAGAGAAAGCCTGCAGACCCATAACTTAAAAGATGGCTAGGTAAGGCCATCTATACTAATAAAAGGGTAATATGCAAATTTGTCAGGACATCCTCACAGTTATGAATGAACAGAAGGCTGTATGGGGCGACAATGCCGGCAGGGGGCGTTAGTGAGGGATGACCAAATGTCTGAACAGCAGGCTGTGCAGGGCGACCAGGCCATAAGAGGGGGGCAGATGAGGGCAACCAGGCTGGCAGGGGAAGGAAGTTGGGGACTATCAGGCCGGCAGGCAGAGGTGGTTAGGGTTGAACAGGCTGGTGGGGGAGGGGCAGTTAGGGGCGATCAGGCAGGCAGGCAAGTGAGCAGTTAGGAGCCAGCAGTCCCAGATTGTGAGAAGGATGTCCTGGGATTGGGCCTAAATGGGCAGCGGACATCCCCCGAGGGGTCCTGGATTAGAGAGGGTGCAGGCTGGGCTGAGGATTCCACCCTCCCCATTCAAGAATTTCATGCACTGGGCCTCTAGTCCATAATAGCATTCCACAGCAGCTTGGATCCCAAGGTACTTAAAAATTATTTTCATGAATGAGTTTATCTTGCTCACAGAAATGGCCACTAATTTGAGCTTCAAAATTGTGCTAGGCAGGATTCATGTAAGATGGCTGAGAATTTAATAAAGGCCCCTTTAGTTTAGAGGAATTTGACTGAGAAGATGAAAATAAATTTTCTTCACTACAACTTTCTCTAATTCAGAAAGTCAAAGATTCATCAGGAGCCAGCCATATCCACCCTCTCACCTGCTGAGGATCCTGAAGTGGCTCAGTTTCCTTCAGGCAGTAGGCTCCTTTCTTCAGAAGCTTCCCACGGAGGGCCTCCCTCTGAGTGCTGTCACCATACTAAGGGTGTCAGCCTGGAGAAAGCCCCAGAAAACTGTAGGTGTAGCTTCCTGATTTTTGTTGGGGGCGGGGGGTTCTTTTTAGCACCCTTCTACCCTCCCTTTGTTTTCCTTTCTGAAGGGAATGGCTAAGACACAGAACATCACATATGAGTCAACTAATGGCATCTTCAGCCCTGGAAAGGAGGCTCCTGGGAGGATGGGGGTCAGGGAGCTCTGTGCACTCCCAAGGCCCATAGGGCAGGCCTGAGTCATCCAGGAAAAACCTAAACAGGGTGTAAGAGCTTCCCATAGCCCCTCACCCCACAAAACTCAGATTTAGATATGATTATAATCCATTATGATTACTTTGACTACAAACACATAAAAGTCCCTTTATGGGAATCTCTGTTTTAGAAACGTGTGTGTGTGTGTGTATAGATTATATATATATATATATATATATATATATATATATATATATATATATTATAATAAAGAAAATAAAAAACTCTAGAACTAACATGGTAACAGAAAACATGAAGGTGGGAAGAAACCACCTGGAAGATTATGTTACTCAACTCATCCAACCACAAGCACAAAGAATGCACTCAGCACCTACACTCGCTTCCGGGCAATGGCATAAAAGAGCATCATTTCACTGAGCTAGAATCTCTTTACAACTCGGTTTAAGCTCCAGGTAAAAGAGATATCTGGAGCAGGTAATCTATCCTCAATGGCAGTGTTTCCCATCTGTTTCACATCACAGTACATACAGAACTTGCTAGTATCTGACAGCACATTAGGATAAGCAGACAGGACTGCTAGCAGGTGGTCCCCAGGGACTGAGGCCAGCCCAGGTAGCCCTAAGGGCTGAGGATGCACCATTTCAGACATGAGTGTGGCAGCTCTGGTCTAAGGTGTGGACTGCAATCACGCAGTGGCCAAGTTGCTCTGCATTTCTGAAGTTGTTATGACCTCCAAACCATTGAGTCCTTTTACCTGGCAAACAGGTACTATGCTAGTGTCCTTCATCTCACACATTCTGAAAGTCACCACAGTAAATTGAATTCTTAAAAAGGTGACTTCTGGGTTAGCAGATCTATTCTGCATACTGTGTGACATGGATGGTGTCTCCTCGTACAAAGGCCTCTCGTAACACTTTCTTAATTGAGGTTAGTATAAAAAATGCATATATGTATTTTAGGACTGCCACCAAAAACGTGGACATCATGAACTGAGGCAAACATAGCATCAGAGAACAACTCAAATAGCAGGCTATGCCAAAGCCCTGAAGAAAAATGGATTTTAGTGAAGGCAAATGCAGGCAGTCGGCACATGAGAACAAATGCAATGACTGCCAAATGGGCCACTGAGCTGATTTATAAAGGAACTCACGGTGTCTGTCACAGGAGACTAATGTGTTCCTCCTAAAGTCCTGGCCCACACACTCATCTAGAGAATGAAGGATTCAACTCCAAGGATGCAAATCCCTTATTTTCAAACCTTCATTAACTGGAACTTAAGTAGGACTTTTGAGGGCTTGTTTTTCTCACTTGAAAGGAAACGTTTTCTCTTAAGTCAGCATGGGGTAAAGGAGGAAAGGTGAACAAAGTGCTAGCTATCTGGATTTCTTGCACATAAGCAACTTACTTAACTTTGGGGGCTTTGGCTTTCTAATTTATAAAATGAGAGGGCCAATGAGATACAGATAACTGAGTTACCACACATAGCAACTCAGCCAGGTTTGAATGACAGCTGCCTAAGTCCCAGGGAACCACTGGCATGGCTGTGCTATTCCAGAGCCATCAATACCATTCTGGGACATTGTTTTCTTCAATAGCCAGCATTCTATAGTCTCTCCAGTTCTGTACTCATATATAAATCTGGAATTTGTAAACATAATTCTTTTGGGAAGACAAGGGATAAGAAGAAACACTTATTTCTTTAAGCCCTATAATCAGATACTGGTTAACTTCTACATGTCCACATCTCCTGTTCCCAGCTCAGTTAAGAGGGACTAACAGTAGAAACCAAGGTGAGGACCAAATACTGGACATACCTTCTCAGGTGAGGCCATCTGGGAGCTTTGGTCTCACAGTCACCCAGACACTACCCTTCGCCCGGGCTCACAGTGTTAGGCCTCGGGTGCCTGTGGAGCTAGGAGGAGCGGGAGTTAGTTCCTGCCTCCTTGGGGAACATTGTTTCAGGGCAGTAACTGAAGAAACAAGGCGGGAAGAGTCCAAGGCTACCATGCTGAGTTGCAGACATGCTGGGTTCAGGTATAAAGCAAGTCTATTGGTTGCACTAAAAAAAGGAAGTGACTGACCTGATCCAAACGCAGTGCGCCATCCAAAAACCGCTGTTTTCGTAACTCCTTCGCAATCCGGTGAAGATTCAAGATAGCCTGGTGTACCTCCTGGCTGGTGTGCTCTGGGGAGATGGGGGGCAGCTCCTGCTCGGGGATTGTCGTAGTCGGGTTCTCGATCATGCTCTGTGCGTGCTCGTAGCTCAGTTTGGTGCAGGAGCAGATGATGGTCCGGCCAAACCACTCACTAAGGATCTGCAGGAGGACAGATTTGAGGAATTGGTTTCCAGGGTTTTCTCACATGTGACCATTCACCCACATGCATTCTCCAAAGATTCCCTGAGCACTGGATTTTTGCTCAGAATGGTGTTAGGTTCTTGTTGGGTACAAAAACTGATCCAATGGCAGAATTGGAAGTCTACACTCCTTATCAGAGCTCCCCAACAACACATGCTGCTTACACTATCTCAGTTTGAGCCACTTCTTCCTAACAGTCACCTTGGCTCCTTCAACTAGTTTCCTTATCCACCAATACCCATCTTAACAGCACACATGAACACCACCAGATCTGCGACTAATGAGGTTTCCTGTAATACCTGCATCCCAGAAACCCTGCACTGCCCTTTTTTTTGAACCCACAATGGGAGGGGTTGGGGGGGAGGACGACAACGGGTTATTAAAGTGAAAGTTCTGAAGAGCCATCGAGAACTATATGGCCATGTGACAATGGCCTCAGGAAGCAGAACCTATCCTGCTTTAACACAATCCAGTGATTCTGAAATCACCCTGATACAGGGACTAAAAAAACTGAGGCCAGGAAAACTAGCCTAAAACCACCTTGTGGGGAGGCAGCAGAAAAGCAAGGGTGTCCCCCACAGCCTCACAGAGAGGGCAGCAGGGAAAGAAGGACCAGGAATGGGGGCTCCCATGAGCAGCATGCCTAACAGCAAGGGAGGAAGGCCTTCCTGGAAGGTACACCTCATTAATTTCCAATTTGGAAGCTGTATTCACATCAACGCCCCGTCCATACCCAGGGCCAGTGGCGGAAGACAAAAGGACAGTTTTTCACGGAAAAAGTGAAAAAGCCATGAGGAGCTTCGTAAATAAAACCCTTCAGAGAGAAAATCATGTCCTTCCTCTGTCCTTCGCTTAATCACAGGACTTGGGTCACTGGCTGTCTGTAGGTGACAAGCTTCCTGCATTCATTCGAGAACATCATTGTTTAGAATGTCAGACTGAATTCTGTGCCAAAGCCTACTGGAGGCATATGATGAGGAAGAAAACCTGGTCAGAATGGAGCAAACACTCTCTCATGACCTACTTTCTGGCCCCAGGTAGGACAGGAAGTAACAGCACTGCTAATATACCAGCCTTCCATATATTATAGATACCACGTTGTGAGGACACCATATCCTTGGAAAACTTTAATTCTATTTAAATACATTATAAAATTTATCTTCTAAAAATGTCAGTGCTTCATTAAGACACTTCTGGTTCAAAACTGCTAATGGGTAAATTTATAATTTTAAGTAAATAGGTGCAAAATTACTTCTACAGCAGTTCTGGATATATATATATATATATATATATATATATATATATATATATATAAATTTATTATTATATATATAATTTTAGTATTAGAAAGAGCCCTATGTGGTTTGGATAGAGCGTCGGCCTACAGACCAAAGGTCCCGGGTTACCGTATTTGCCGGCGTATAAGATGATTTTTTGGCCCTGAAAAATATGCCTCCAAGTGGGGGGTAGTCTTATACGGCGAGTATATAACAAACTCTGTATTTTGGGTGGAAATGTTAGGGGGTCGTCTTATACGCCCAGTCTCTTATGTGCCGGCAAATACGGTAGATTCTGGTCAAGGGCACCTGCCTTGGTTACAGGCTCCTCCCCAGCCCAGGCCCTGGTTGGGGGTCCTGCAGGAGGCAACCAGTCTATGTGTTTCTTTCTGCCTTTCCCTCTTTCTCACTTTCTCTAAAAATCAATGGAAAAATATCCTCAGTTGAGGATTTTAAAAAAAATTACTAGGAAGAAACATTTTCCTGACTGGAATAAAACCAGTCTGAGGTGGCCAGGGGTGGGGATGGGGAATTTATGCTGCTTGGAACACAAGGCAATCATCGAAGGGGAAGGGGGAGGGGCACAGCGGTGAGAAAAGTCCAAGGGGCCAAGAAGAACATGCCTGAAAAGGGACTGGGCAGAAAAAGGAGGGGCTTGAAGGCAGCTAGGAGAGACCAACGCGTTTGTGATGAGGGCCTTGGGACTGCAGTGGGGAGAGGCAGTGGGGTGGTGGCTGGCTCAGGAGCAAGCAAGGATCCCCTAGGCCCGTGGTCAGCAAACTGTGACTTGAGAGCCACATGCGGCTCTTTAGCCCCTTGAGTGTTCTAACGCCACTTCTTCAAAATAGAGTTGCTCAGGCCAAAAACCGACTTCTGCGCACGGGACACGAAGTTTCAATTGCACTGTATGTGGCCACCCACATGTGGTATTTTGTGGAAGAGCCACACTCAAGAGGCCAAAGAGCCACATGTGGCGCATGAGCTGCGGTTTGCCGACCAGTGCCCTAGGCCTACTCCTTGCACTAGGCCCACAGTGATTAAGGAAGGTGCAGGTCACTTTTTAAAGAAAAGAGAATATTTCGGTGAGATTAGAGAGTAAAAAACAAGACGGAAGAACCGTCAGCAACTCACTTCAGTTAGACCCAGCTGTGTCCTTTCCTACTGTGCGGAGAGGCCCTGAGGCACACTAGGCCACCAGAATGCACGGAGGAGGGGCCTGTGCTTGGGCCATGCATTTGCCAGCCTGTTTTAGTTAATAAGGCAGTTTGTTTATGCGTTACAATTTTCTGCAAGGTTTGCATGAAAAAAAAATAGCCCAAGTAAACCATGAGCTCTTCTGTCTCACGTCACCTGCTATCAGCCTAGTCTGCCAACCCCCAGACAATCGGGCCCCTTTCCATCTTGACCTATCTAAAGGTCAACTGTCTAAACTTCCAGCCTAAGAGGAAGGAAATGAGGGAATTTCCTTAAGTGTTTGCCTTGCAACTGTAGAAAATGACAGGAATGTGAGAGGAACCTCAGGTCCCGGATGTGGTTAGGAGACAAGAATTCCATTTCTATGACAGTGGGTGAGGCCCCAAGCCTGAGCAGCCCTTGAAAAGTGTGCCCTTGCCAAAACTGGTTTGGCTCAGTGGATAGAGCATCAGCCTGTGGACTGAAAGGTTCCAGGTTCGATTCCAGTCAGAGGCATGTACCTTGGTTGCGGGCACATCCCCAGTAGGGGGCGTGCAGCAGGCAGCTGATGGATGTTTCTCATCAATGCTTCTAACTCTCTATCCCTCTCCCTTCCTCTCTGTGGAAAATAAATAAAATATATTAAAAAAATAAAAATAAAAATAAAATTTAAAAAAACACACAAAAAACGTGTTCCCTTTACCATGACAGTTGCAAGAGGGTGGGGAGGGGCAGTGGGAATCTCAGGTTGGTAGCTAGGCTGGGAGGCCTAAGGAACTAAGGAAGGAAGTTAAAGATGGGGGAGAGGGTGGGAAAAGTTGAAGAGCCATGGAGAAAGCCTTCTGAAGACTGGTATCAGACAGACCCAGGAAACACAAAAGCAGATTTCTAAGACCAGTGAGGTTAGCTCAGCCCAAGCTTTTCTTTCTCTTTAAAAATAAATTATATATATATATAATTGGTCTCAGAGAGGGAGAAATAGAAACATCAATGATGAGAATCATCGATTAGCTGCCCTCTGCGTACCCGCCCCCAACCCCCACCAGTGATGGAGCCCACAGCCCAGGCATGTGCCCTGACTGGGAATCTAACCATGACCTCCTGGTTGATAGGCTGGCGCTCAACCACTGAGTGACACTGGCAGGGCAGACCCAGACTTTCAATAAGACCAACCTAAACCAGCTCTCATGAACAGAGGTCCAGCTTTTCTTAAAAGACACCCAGCAAAGTAACATGTTATGTTGTTAACTAACTTCAGGGATCAAGTCCTTAAGATTTAAATCAAGTTAACAATGAACTCTGCTTTATAAGGATGTTAAAATTTTATAGGACAATGGATCTATGTACAAATGGCTCCCAAATGCAGATGACAGGTGCTGTAGGGATGGAGAGGCAGGAAAATGGATTCTTACAGGGAGAATGGGGCCCTTCAATCTGAGCACTTTTGTAGGCTGTCTAGCCTGGCCATTCCCAGACTACAGCAGGGCCCCCAATCTTCATTCCCTCGAGGCTTGCGAGTTAGTGGTTCTTACAGTCCTATTAGTAACCCTGCGCATGAATTGTGTGCCAGTAGCTCGCTGCTACCCTTTAGTAGTTCTCCGCCCGCTGCCCCGCCCTCATGCAATCCCCCCCTGACCCCCATAGCTTGCTACCCTGCCCCCTCCTGTAGATCACTGCCCCACCCTTCCACTGATCCGTGATCTGGTCATTACACTTCACGGTGTAATGACCATTTGCATATTACATTTTTATTATATAGGATTGGGAGCAATTCCTTCACCTGGGGTTTGAGTTTTAAGTCTCCCACTTCCTTCATGACCTGACTCTAAAAATATGTTCCTCTTTCCTTGTCTTCAATATCTCCTTTTCTATTTGCCTTCCCATACAGCCTACAAACAAACTCCAATCTCTCTCATCTATTTATTTTTTAAAAAACCAAACAGATAAAGAACCTCAAAATAATTCTTACTACAATGATGATATGTATTCACTGCAGAAAACTTAAATACAGGCGGGAAAAGGAGAAGAAAAAGAATCTCCTATAAATTCACCATCAGGAGAAAATTATGACCTGTTTCTATTTCAGTACATATGTAGTTGTATTGAACAGAGCAAATATTTAATGACTAATCACTAAATGAATGAATGAAGGACTAAGAACAGTTTCATGGAAGAAGTGGTATTTTAGCTGGATCTCAAAGTATAAGTAGGATACATACTGGTAGAGATGAGGGAAGAACAGTCTAAGAAGAGAGAAAAGCCTAAGCAAAGTCTCAGAAGTGTGAAGACAAATAAACCTTTCAGTGGCAAGAGTAGGGGCCTAAGGGACTAGAGAATGGTGGCAGATGGTCATGTAGTAATGAAGGAATCAGTGAGGTCTTTGAATATCATGCTCTGGAGACTGTCATGCTGTAGAAGGATGCTGAGCAATCCTATCCTATATAATAAAGAGCTAATATGCAAATGGTTGTCACATCCTCATGCTGTAAAAGGCTTAGACACTAAACACTGGGGAAAGAGGCATGGGGACAAGCCAAGCACAAATGAGCTCATAGAGAGGAATGGGGACCAGCCAGGCTGCAGCCCAGGAGAGGGACGGCTGCCTGCCCCGTGGTCCTCAGGGCCAGCAGCTGTGCCTGTGGTCAGGGAGTGGGACAATCCACATGCCCCATGGTCCCTGCAGTCCCAGGTGCCAGTGGCTGTGTCTGCCCCTGCAGCCCGGGAGAGGGACAAGCTGCTCGCCCCACAGTCTGGAGGGCCTGCGGCTGCGGCCCAAGTGAAGCCGCCTGCCCACGGTTCCCTGTGGTTGCAGCCAGCCTGGATCTTGGGTGCCTGCAGCTGGCCAGAGGGAGGGAAGCCTGGGTCCCGGGTGCCTGCAACTGGCTAGAGGAGGGAATCCTGGGTCCCAGATTCGGGGCGAGGCAGAGGAGGTTAGAGGAGGTTAGGGGTGGTGAGGCCAGCAGGAGAGCAATTAGGGGTGATCAGGCAGGCAGAAGTGGTTAGGGGCAATCAGGCAAACAGGCAGGTGAGCCATTAGGAGCTAGTGGTCCCAGATTGAGAGAGGCAGCTGGACATTCCCCTAGGGGACTCGGATTGGAGGTGGTGCATGCCAGGCTGAGGGCTCCCTCCCCCCGTGCATGAATTTCATGAGACCAGATTCAGTATAATGAGACCAGATTCAGCTTTAGAAAGTCTAACACCACTGGGGAGTGGACTTGAACAGTTTCTGTCAGCCATCCCAGAAGAGGATGACAAGGACTTGAGTAGGACAGTGACTGTGGTGACAGAAAAGAGAGGAATGACTACAGATACTTTGCAAAGGTAGAGCTGCTAGCACTTAGAACTGCTGGGATTTGGCAGATGTGAAGCAGGCTAGAAGTTGAGAGTCTAAGTGGTTTGGAAGATGCTGATGCCGGTAACAGATCTAGAGAAGGTGGGGCTTAAACTCAGACTGCAGCAGGAGATGTTTTACTGAATGAAGAGAGGTGAAGGGATGAGGAAAGGCAGAGGGGAATTTTGACTCTCTGAAGTGGGGACTTCAACAGATTAAGCTGGCTGGTTTCCCTGATTTCCAAGAAAAACTGAAAGTCTTCTGGGGCAATGGTGGATCTCGAAGGAAAGAGGAGTGGAAGGCAAAGTTGAAGGCTGGAGTCAAGAATAAAAGTTTGAAACAACTAGACTGTCAATAAAAGGATTCTTAAATAGCACATTGAAGGTCCAGCTGAAGAAAGATATTGTAGTTCCGCTACAGCGTCCAATATTCAAAATGGTGGGTGTTAGGCAAGGACAGGAAAGATTTTCCTAGAATGGACAGAGACTTGAAGGATGTTCTAAGGTGGTAGTTAGGAAAGGCGACCTACAGTGAAGTCAGGTCATGGAAGCTGGGGTGGGGAGCTGCTACATAGTGGAGAGCTCAGTTATGCAATAAAAACCAGCTTTTCCCAAAGCAGAGATGCTCTAGGAAGCGAGAAGAGATTCTAGTCCCAAGCAGACTCTGTAGTTCACGCATTTCTAGCTGTGAAGACAGGGAGAAAAGAAAAGGGGGAAAAATCCCATTGTGAAAACTTTTTAGATTTTTTTTTTCCTGAATAAGAGACTAGAGAGTTTTGTGTTTGTTTTTTTAAGAGAGATAATACCTAATTTCTGACTTAGAAGGCTCATCTGACTGTTGAGTACAGTTAGGAAGCCAGTGTAGTCCAGGTGGGGAAGGGTAGCTTGGACCCAGGTGACAATGCTAGTAGTGGTAAGGAAGGGAAGAGATTCTAGAGGTAGTTAAGATGATAAAACCGAGGGGATTCACTGGTGAATTGGTGAGAGGTGAGAGAAAGATCAAAGTCAATAATGACTGTGGCTTTTGGCTGAAATGGGGTTGTTGTTACTGATTAAGGTTGAAACGGGCAACTTCTGGAGTATTCCCTCACATTCTAACTTAGAAGGAGCAATGGCAGGGATATTGCTGGAAAGGCAAGCTGTGAAGAGCTACTATAATTGTGAGACACTTCCTTCAGTATTATGAACTATGACCCTCAGATATTACAGTTTTAAGATCTAAGTATTTAGTTATCAAGTCAGATTCATTGCTTCTGATCTCCTTTAAAACGTAAGATAGATGTTTTTTTCAGAAGTTACTTAAAATTAAGATGCCTCTGATGAGTGGGACACTTAGGTATGATCTCTGTTTTGAAGGACCTTGGTGCCAAGTGAAACAGAGTGCCAGAGGTGTTTAGAATAGAACAAGGGCACTGAACTAACATGGTCGAAGTGGATTTCATGGTACCCAAATTGGATCTTACAAAGCACAAGGTTCAGTTGGGCTAGTTTTCCATATGATAATATATAGTCACAAATATCTAGATCAGAGAACAAAACTCTCACCACTAATATGTGAGAATAGTACCAAAAATAGATCCTTCAGAATTTACTGATCTAAGTCTGGGCGCTGGATTAATGAAAGCATGTATGACCAAGATTTTCTGCTGGGTGTTTAAAAAAACATAGTGGGTATTTAAATAAAAATATCCTTTCTATAGCTGACCATGCCTACTCCAGAAAGTAAGACTTCCCACAGGCTAAGGAAAATTACAAAACATTGTCTATTTCATCTCCTGGAGAGACTGGCACCATGTAGCAGAGGTATGATGCTATTGGCCCTGCTCCGACTCCTAAGCTCCAGGGCTTAGAAGCCATCACTGTCGAAACCGGTTTGGCTCAGTGGATAGAGTGTCGGCCTGCAGACGAAAAGGTCCCGGGTTCAATTCCGGCCAAGGGCATGCACCTTGGTTGTGGGCACATTCCCAGTAGGGGGTGTGCAAGAGGCAGCTATTGATGTTTCTCTCTCATTGATGTTTCTAGCTTTCTATCTCTCTCTCTTTCTCTCTGTAGAAGCTCAATAAAATATTTTTTTTAAAAAAAGAAGAAGAAGCCATCACTACACACAAACCCAGCCTCAGGCTTTGGCCACCCTCCTCCTCATTTATTCAGGGTCCCTACTGGCCTGCTGGCTCCCTGACACTCCCACCTGCCCCCACCCATCCCCACCCCATTTCATGCATCTTGACTGCAAGATGGATAAGGAATGTCCAGCCCTTGGGCTGTATAAGGCCCTAGAAATCATTTGGTCTGCCCTGCCAAGACATTAGGAGTTAATTAAATATTTAACCAAATATAACAGGATAACTTTTAAAAATATATTTTTTATTGATTTCAGAGAGGAAGGGAAAGGGAGAGAGAGAGAAATATCAATGATAAGAGAATCATTGATTGACTAGCAGGCTAATTTTTTTTAAAAGTAATTATTTTCTTTATTGATTAAGGTATTACATATGTGTCCTTATCTCCCCCCCCCTCATGCCCTCACTCCCCTGGTGTCTGTGTCCATTGGTTATGCTTATATGCATGCATACAAGTCCTTTGGTTGATCTTTCTCCCTTACCCCCATCCTCCCCTACCTTCCCTCTGAGGTTTGACAATTTTTATTGATTTCAGAGATAAAGATAGAAACATGAATGATAAGAATCATCAATTGGCTGCCTCCTGCAAGTCCCCTACCGGGGATTGAGCCCACAACCTGGGCATGTGCCCTTGATCAGAATCGAACCCAGTACCCTTTAGTCTGCAGGCCGACGCTCTATCCACTGAGCCAAACCGGCTAGGGCCAGGCTAATTTTTAAGTTGATAATTTTGTATAACCTGCAAATGATGTTACAAATATCCATATGGCCCTTGGCAGAAAAAAAGGCTGCCCATCCTTGCTGTAAGAGCTGCTCATTGGTCACTTCACCCCTGGACTAACCAACCAGGTTAACTCCCTATGTGCTATTTGGTCAGGGTGCTTGGATGACCACAGTACAATAAGTGTGGTTAGTGGTTCCACAACTATTCCCAGTCCAAATCCCTTCACTTCCTACTTGGCTTGTTTGACAGAGGCCCAGCATCCCTCCTGGACCTTATGCCTACTTCACACCTGCTCTATAGGCTCCTCATGCCAGAAGGCTTGCTTACCAGACACTACCTCCAACAGAAACCCTAAAGACCAACTGAGCCTTCAGAGTGCCTCTTTCTAGTGCTTCTTTTATGACCCTCATATTTTAGAAGCTCATTAGATCAGGCAGCTTTTTATTCCTTGGGTCTGACCCTGGCAGGCATAATTCAGATTCATCGTTCTTTTCTGTTGATTCAAGTTACTTTTCTCCTATGGGCTTTTATTTTCTACTTAGTTAAAATTTTTGCAAAAATAAGCATTTATTAAAATATAAAAGTAATATGTGTTTTCAAAAAACATTAGAAAACACAAAAAAGTAGAAAAAATTACTCATAGTCTTACTACCCAAATACAACCACTATTGGCATTCTATTTTATTTCCTTCTGGTCTTTTTCCATTCATTTTTTCCCCATGCATGTTCTCACCCCCACCAAAATATGATTACTGGCATACTGTCTTCACAATTCCTTCTTTGTATTTCAGATCAGGTTTGCTTCTTGACTTTCACAAAGGAATCTATTATCAGATATATAGGAACTGTCAAAACCAAATATAATGTGTGTGGCTTGTTTTGATTCCAATCCGGACAATTCAATTGGAGGCAATCCAGGAAATGTAATTATGAACTGGATTCTGGACACCAAAGCACTAGTATACTGTTAGATGTGCTAACAGCATTGTGCTTACATAAGAAAGTGTCCACATTTTTTAGAATTACATATCAAATATGTATGAGTGTAATGATGTGATGTTTGTATTTATTTTAAAGTACTTTAGCAAAGAAAAAATGTTGATATAGTTGAGTCTGGGAGCAGGGATGGTGGGGTTATTGTATGCTTGAAATTTTACAAAATAAAAACGAGAGGATTCAAGTATCCATAGTTCACACAGTCAAATAGTTTTAAAAGCTTGCTATGAAAACAGTAGCCCTCTGTCCCTCTCTCTCTCCTGCCCTGCCCCCAGGGTAATCACTTTCACCTCGTTCAGCAGATCAGATTATTTTGGCATCACTTTCATATTTTTGTATAGCCTGCTTGATTTCTACTTTTTGATTTTCCAGCTTTAGACATTATTCACAAACTTTTCACTATAGAAGAAGAGAATTTATTTTTCTTTCCACATACACCCTTCTCTTAATCAAACCCACATAATTGTTACAGGCCCTCATCCTCCCAATAAAGTTACATAATAAACTATCAGCATTAACTATTATGATTATGTAGATACTAAGTGTTCCTTTTCTTTCCTATACAACTTTTATTTTCACTGAATTTAAAAACTGTCTTGTTTTAATTTGCTTGTTTTTCTGTACATTATGTACACTGATCCACTCCAAACTACCAACTGTATAGAACAGTGGTTCTCATGGTCTGTGGACTCCTGGTGGTCTCTGAGACCCTTTCAGGAACCCATAAGGTCAAAACTATTTTCATAATAGTACTAAGGTATTATTTGCCCTTTTCTGTGTGCTGACATTACACCGATGGTACAAAATCACTGGTAGGGAAAACTGCTGTTGCCTTGGCATGAATTCAGCCATTGCAACAAAGGGTACCGGTGGTCAGGAAACTCATCACACTTCACACTCTCAGGGAAAAACAGTTAGTTCACTTAAGAATGTTTTTGATGAAGCAGTAAAAAGTTATTAACTTTATTACGTCTCAACCCTTTAGTGCTTATTTTATCACTTATTCTGCATGCCGAAGTACGATGATTATCATGAGGAAAAGCATTTATATAATTTTGAGTTGTGAGCTAAACTGATTGTTTTTTTTTTTTTTTATGGAATATGACTTTTACTTTAAGGAACAACTGACACACAAACTATGATTATTTGGCACTTCAAGGAAAACAACTGACATTATTTATTGCCAATGATAAAATCTGAACTTTCACAAAAATTAGAATTTTGGAAACCTTGTATCTGACAAATATTACACACATTTCCTAAAAGACTTGTCTAAGATCAGTAGTAATATTAACAAATGTGATTTCTTGATATCATATAATGAAATGTGTCCACATTTAGAAGATCAGGATAATAAATCAATATTTTCTAAATGATCTAAATCTCTAAATACATGATAAAAAAATAATGCATAAAAGACCCATTTAGAGTGTAAGGCAGACCAATAGATTACAATATAACCCAGTTTAAAAAAATCAATTGATACTTGTTAGTCTGCTAGGGCCATCATAACAATATATCACAGAATGGGTGGCTTAATCACAGATGGACGCTAGAAGTCCAAGATAAGGTGCCAGCTGATTCGGCTTCTGGCGAGAGCTCTCTTCCTAGCTTTCAGAAGGTCATCTTCTCACTATGTCCTCACATGGCAGGGAGAGAGAGTAAGCCCTTTGGCTTCTTCTTATAAGGGTACTAATTCTATCATTTTTATCAGGACCGTCCTCATGACCTAATTTAACTTAATCATCTCCTTAAAGGCCCTACCTTCACATCACATCCAGGATTAGGGCTTCAACATATGGATTTGGGAAGGAGGGAGGCACGATTCAATCCATAGCGGATATGGTTTCAGATTCTAGATTGCATCTGACATTAAGAGATTACTGTCAAATGCTTATGTAATATAAACAAATATCTATAATTATTTGAAAAAAGCTATTAAGAAACTCCTTTCTTTTTCAACTACATATCTGTCTGAAGCCAGATTTTCTTCACATACTTCAACTAAAAGAACTTATCCCAATAGATTGAATATAGAAGTACATGTGAGAATCCAGTTCAATGTCTTGTCTAACATAGGCATGAAAGAAATTTCCAAAAATGTAAAAAAAGTTTTTCTCCTAATTTTGTTTTAGAAAATAGTTATTTTTCACAAAATGTTATTTATATTAATATATAATGAATTGGATTTATTGTAGTTAAAATAAGTGAATATCTAAAATTTAATCAGCTTTTATTTCTAATAGGGTAAGCTACATAAAAGCTTTTTGACATCCTCAATAATTTTTTAGTGCAATAGGTTCTGAGACCAAAAAGCTTGATAACTGCCAGTCTAAATCATCTCTTAAGAAATGCAGATACACATACATTTTAACTATTTCATTTTCTCAGAGATATCTCTTCTAGAGCCTTCTACACCATGTAGAGCTATATCTTAGCAACTTTCTTCACCATCACCTTGGTCAGGTGTCAACAAGTTATGGTGTGTGAGCCAAATCCAGCCTGCCACCTGTTTTTTAAGTAAAGTTTTACTGGAACACAGCCATGCTCATATATATATATATATATATATATATATATATATATATATATAGTGTGTGTGTTGTACACTACTACAAGGGCAAAGTTGAGTAGTTGCGACAGAGACCAAATAGACTATAAAAGCTAAAAATATTTACTGTTTAGTCCTCTATGGGAAAAGTTTGTCAACTTGTGATCTAGGTGATTTTTTCACTTCTTTCCTGTGTTGGTTTATTTGTTTCTTAAACCCCATGTCTTTTTTTGGTGAAGCACATCTTCTGGTAGCTTCTTGAGAAAGGGTATATAAGAAGTACTTTTTTGTTTGAGACCTTGCATATCTGAAAATGTCCTTTTATTTTTTTAAATATATTTTATTGATTTTTTACAGAGAGGAAGGGATAAGGATAGAGTTAGAAACATCAATGTGAGAAAAACAATGATCAGCTGCTTCTTGCACACCCCCTACTGTGGATGTGCCCGTAACCAAGGTATATGCCCTTGACCGGAATTGAACCTGGGACCTTTCAGTCCGCAGGCCGACGCTCTATCCACTGAGCCAAACCGGTTTTGGCTGAAAATGTCCTTTTCTACTCTCACATTTTATTGACAGCTCAACTGGGCACCAAATTTTAGCATAGAAATCATAGTCTTTCAGAAATTAGAAAGCTTTGCTTCACTTTCATCTTGTTTCTAGTGTCTTAATAGAAAAGCCTTAAGTTAGTCTGAATTCTGATTTACTCTATGTGACTTTTTTTTCCTTTTAACTCTTAGAAGCCTAAAGGACCTTTCTGTGTTCTCAGTGTTCTGATACTGTAGGACAATGTGGCTTGGTGAGGATGTGCCTCCACCATTGTGGACAGTGGGCTCTTTCAGTATAAAAAGTCAACCCTTTAGTCAGGGCTCTTCCTTGAATTAATTCCTTCCCTTTTTTGTTTGTTTGTTTTGTGCTCTATTTCTGGAATATTTATTGAACAGACATTGGGCATCTTGGACTGGTCCAATAATTTTCTTACCTTTTCTTTCTCTTTCTGGGACAATTCCTCCATTTAATCTTTTAACCAGAAGTTTGAGTCTTTATTTTTTCTAATATATTTCTAATTTCTAAGAGCTTTCCCTCCACCCCCGCCCCCAAATGTTTATTTTTAAAAGTATTTATATCTTGTGACATAAATGATCTTTTAAACAGTTCTCTTAGGATGTAAACAATAGTTTTGTTTCCTTGTATAGTCTGTCTTGTTCTAGTTGCTATTTCTCTGTTTGCTTGCTTTGGTTTTCCTATATCATGTTAGAGGCTTTCCTCTGGGTTGTTCATACATGAAAGTGAAATACTGAAAGGCTGATTTTTTGTGAAGTCCTAAAAATGTTCTGCTTATGTAAGAGGAGCTGATTGTCTGTAAGCTTTACTATAGAGATACAGCTGGGCTGTTGGTTCAGCAATTTTGAGGCTATTATCTTTAAATCTGTTTCACTACTCAGATTCCTCAGAGAAAAAATTTTCCCGCCTCCTGACTCAGGGTATAGACTCAGCTACTGGAATTCTGGGGTTGACTCTTAACATTCAGTGTGTCAGAGTTTACTCAACCTCTGCTAAGGGACCACACCATCAAGTGTCCCCTAGTTCAAACCTTTACTTTACTCTGCCCAGGGAGTAAATTTCTGGTCTTCTTCAAAATTCTGGAAGGGGAAATCTTTTAAATAAACTTTCAATCAATAGAGCTAGTCTTCTCTTCACACACCTCTTTCCCACTTTACAGAGTTACCTGGTGCTGTCAGTTTCTAAATTTCTTTAGGGTTCTGCTGTGTAAATTGGGTTGTTTCTTGGCTTTCTCTATTGCTGGCACAGGATTCAGCTTTCTCAGGACTGCTAAGTTAGTTACCACTCATCCATCTGCTTCCCAGCTTCCAAAATTTTGTTGCCGTTGTCTCCTCTCCCATTCTCTTTGTCCTTGTGGGTTTATGTCTTTAAAAAAATATCTTCACTGTTGTTTTAGTGAGGTTTTGGGAGAGAATGAAAGCAAATGTGGGTACTTGATCCTCCATCTTTATTTGGAACCTCTTTTATAATTAAATATCTTTTTTCTTTCATTTAATTTTACAGCATACACATTTCCCATGTTCTTACATGATCTTTGTAACAATTTTAGTAATTGCATAACATTCCACTGAGTTTGAACCATAACTTACTTAATCATTACCCCATTTTTGAGTGTTTATAGTTGTTTCTGTTTGGGGGAGGGAACTAGTTTTTCCTAGAGACACCTTTTATTTATTTGTCTCATGTATTCCCTCTATTTAGGGAATGCTTGCTGACATTCATCACTTCTCTGTTCTCACTCTGTGCTTTCATCGCCTTTGCCCCGATTATTGAAAGACCTTGTGCAAATCTAATTTATCTTTATTTTTTAATTAATTAATTTTTTAAAATAATAAGTCTTTATTGCTCAGATTATTACAGGTGTTCCTCTCCCCTCCCCTATAGCTCCCCTCCACCTGATTCCAAACCTCATCCCATGCCCTTACCCCCACCACTGTCTTCATCCATAGGTATAAGATTTTTGTCCAATCTCTTCCCACACCCCTCAGCCCCTTTACCCCTGTGAATTGTTAGTCCAATCCCTTTCTATGTCCCTGATTCTATTGTGTTCACCAGTCCATTTTGCTCTTCAGATTTTTTATTCACTTGATTTTTACATTCACTTGTTGGTAGGTATGTAGTTGATGTCTTTTTGTTGTTCATAATTTTTATCTTTTAAAAAAATATATTTTATTGATATTTTACAGAGAGGAAGGGAAAGAGATAGAGTGCTAGAAATGTCGATGAGAAAGAAACATCAACCAGCTGCCTCTTGTACACCCCCTACCAGGGATGTGCCTGCAACCAATGTACATGCCCTTGACCGGAATCGAACCCGGGACCTTTCAGTCCACAGACTGACGCTCTACCACTGAGCCAAACCGGTTTCGGCCTTAATTTTTATCTTTACCTTTTTCTTCTTCTTCCTCATCTTAAAGAATACCCTTCAACATTTCATGTAATCCTGGTTTGGTGTTGATGAACTCCTTTAACTTTCTTGTCTGTGAAGCTCTTTATCTGACGTTCAATTCAAAATGATAGCTTTGCTGGGTATTCTTGGTTGTGGGTTTTTGCTATCAATCACTTTGAATATTTCTTGCCACTCCCTTATGGCCTGCATAGTTTCTGTTGAGAAATCAGCTGACAGTCATATGGGTGCTCCCTTGTAGGTAACTACCTGTTTTTCTCTTGCTGCTTGTAAGATTTTCTCTTTGTCTTTTGTCCTTTGCATTTTAATTATGATGTGTCTTGGTGTGGGCCTCTTTGGATTCCTCTTTTTGGGTTTCTGTGAGCTTCCTGAACTTGTAGGTCTATTTCTTTCACCAGGTAGGAAAATTTTTCTGTCATTATTTCTTCCAATAGGCCTTCAATATCCTGCTTTCTCTCTTTTTCTGGCACCCCAAAAATCCAGATGTTGGTACACTTTAAGCCATTCCGGAGGCTCCTTATACTATCCTCACACTTTTGGATTCTTCTTTCTTTTTGCCTCTCTGGTTGGGTGAATTTTGCTTTCTTATATTCCAGATCTTTGGTTTGATTCTTGGGGCACATTGATCTATAGCTGAGTTTCTGTATATTCTTTATTTCATATGTGTATGCTTAATTTCTGGCTGGTCCTTTTCCTTTTTTTTATTTTATATTCTCATTAAGGTCCTTGAAGGTCTCACAAAGCTTCTTGGAGGTCTCATCAAGTTTCTCAATATGTATTTAGAAGATTCTTGAGTAACCTTATAAATGTGATTCTGAACTCTGTGTCATCCAGTAGTTTATACTTTCCTCCATCTCTCCAATTTGTGACATGCTTCTGTGTCTCCTTATTTTGGCTGCCTCCCTGTGTTGATGGGAGTGGCTTTGCGTGGTCAGTGACCTATAGGGGTCAGTAGCTCAGCTTCCCCAGTCACCTGAGGTGGTCACTTTTGCTATATCCCTTTGTGGGCTGAGAGCAAAGTCTTGGTGTAATTAAGCCTTGATTGCTGTTGGTATACTGGGAGGAATTGACTTCAGGTCAATTGTCTGTGAGGACCTGCTGAGTCTATAAAGGAAGAACTGCTGTGCTGGAGACACACCTTGTTTCAGTGAGGCTTTGGTGTTCACTGAGTCCATCTCCCAAATGCGTGTGAGGGGTTAAAACTGAGCACTAGGAACACTGGCTTCTGGATCTCCATTGGGTTCAGTTCAGCTACTGTCTGTGGCCACCCTGCAGGAGATACAGCGAGAACCACAGTCCTCTCCTCCTTTGCTAGGTTAAACTGCAACTGAGAGGGCCATTCATATGCAAAAGCTGCTGCTTAGAGCTTGGGTGTGTTTGTAGGTTATGAGGGGCAGAGTTTCAAGGCGGAGTCTCAGAGTGTCACTAGGCTGGGGTGTGGCCAACAGCGATGGCTGCCCATCAGCCGCCTCTCCTATCCGCGTCCCTGCGTCTCTGCATCTCCTCACGTCTTGCACCACAGCACAGCAAACAAATATTCTTGTGCACAGCTCTGCAAGCAAGCCACCCTCACTTTCTGATCTGATGACAGGCAGTCTAGCCCAGCCATGGGCAAACTACGGCCCACGGGCCGGATCTGGCCCATTCGGCTGTTCTATCTGGCTCACAGAGCCGAAAGAGCGGAGGGTTCTCTTGCTCTCCCCTCTGCTCCTTCACCAGCAGCCCAAGATGAGAGTGCCAGCATGGTCAGGTTGCTTTTGTTCCAGCCCCCCGGTCCAGTTTAAGAACCCATGTGGCCCTCTAGTCAAAAAGTTTGCTTACCCCTAGTCTAGCCTCTCCCCAGAAATGGGATTTCAGAGAGATTGGGAGCTTGTCTCTCTTTGGGTTGAAAAAAGCAATGCTTTCCGCCAGCCAGGATCCGCTGCCAGCCTGTATCATGTCTGCGCCCCCCTACCTCAGTTTTTCAGCGCTTGTGCCCTGAATTCTCCTTTTTCTCTATCAGTCTAGATGTAGGGCTTCCTTTTAGCCACCTTTCCTTTGGGTTTAGAGTGATAGATGTTTTATTTTATAGTTCTATTTTTGAAATTGTTGTGCATGGCAGCAGATTAGGTGTCTTTATCTATGACGCCATCTTCGTTCCTCTCCTCTAATTCATCTTTAAACTGCCAGGCATTCCACACAATGATGCAGCACTAATCTTTCTAAAAGTCACCTTTCTCATGACACTTCAGAGGAACCTTACACCTACCATTCACTAGTGACTGACACTTGTGGCTCCCCATAGTGTGATTCCAAAGTTGCCACCCTTCCCCTGAATCTCATCCTTCCAACAAGGCCTGCTATTGGAATCCACATTCTGCCACTGCCAATCCACATTCATCTTCACTTACACCTTGGGGAAGCATTAAGCTTCCCCAAATGACTTTGCTTACACAATTGCTTTCTTCACCTTATAAATAAAAAACAAGTACTTATTTCTGAAAGCTTAGGGTCTGTCTTGCCTTTTAAATGGACAGCAGAGGCTAATAACAAAAACATAAGAGCAGGAGATTAAAAATGGTGGTGGAATAAATGGATGCTACACAGACATGCTCATAGATCCCAACTGGAATTACAATAAAAATACAGAAAAAATTACTGAATAATCAATGGAGACATGCTGGAGAGAACCCTGATAACCTGAGAACGAAAAGAGGAGAATGCATAGAGGCTGGTAGGAAGGGCAGAAGAGTAAAAGGTCTGGCCAAGCCCACATAGATAGCAGCTGAAGTTCTGGAGAAAAATCTCAGCTATGGGGGGAGGGGGATTGGGGGTGCCACTGAGAACTCTGGGGTCTAATTCCCAAAGTGGGCCCCATGGCAGAGAACACCAAAACCGAGAAGGGTATCCCTATAATATCTGGCTGTGAAAAACAATTGGGTAGCTGTCTGCCAGAGAGAGATGGCTGGAAATTCAGGACCCTCTTAAAGGGCCAATGCACTAAAGTCCCTGTGGAGCCACCCATCTTGTGCTCTGACAGAGGAACAGCAGAGTGGATGGAGCTGGGTAAGTCGACACCAGGATTGAAGGCTCTGGATCAGAAGGCAGATACCCTGGTTTCTTCTGCTGAGCCATTCCTTCACACTGCAGAGGTAATCTTTCTCAAGCAGATGATTGCCTGAGGAGAAGATAAGCTGAACCACTCTATTGGAAATCACCTTGCCCCTTACAAGACTGAGAATAACAATTAGCCTCCAGGAAGAGAATTAACCCATCCTAAGGCTGTCTCTTGGCATAGACACAGCTGATCCTCACAGCCAATTGACCTGGAGGTCAGTTCCTCCCAGTGATACCAACAACAATTAAGACTTAACTACAATAAGGCTCTTCACACAGTCCACAAAGGGGTGAACCAAGAGTGTCCACCTCAGGTAACTGGGAGGCTGACCCACTGAACCATATAGGACACCTTAACACACAAAGTCACCCTAACAACTCAGGGAAGCTGTGAAAATGCTGAGACAAGGAAACAAATCATAAACGAAAGATATGGAAGACAACAAGCGACTGGATATAGAGTTCAAAACCACGGTTATAGGTTTTTCAAGAATTTACTTAAAAAGGCCAATAAAATAAAAGAGACCTATGAGGATATGAAAAGGGATCAACTAGAAATAAAGAATACATTGTCTGAAAAATATATATAATACAGAGTCCTAAAAACAGAATGGAAGATTGCAAGAATTAAGTCAAAGATTTGGAACACAAAGAGCCAGAGGACACTCCTCTGCAGAAGCAAGAAGACAAGAGAATCCAGAAAGTTGAAGATAATGTAAGAAATCTCTGGGACAACTTCAAGCAAACCAACATCAGAATTATGGGGGTCCCAGAAGAAGAAAGAGAGCAAGATATGGAAAACATATGGGAAGAAATAGTGACAGAAAACTTCCCCCACCTGGTGAAAGAATTAGACTTACAAGTCCAAGAAGCACAGAGAACCCCAAACAAAAGGAATCCAAAGAGGACCACACCAAGACACATCATAATTAAAATTCCAAGAGCAAAAGACAAAGAGAGAATATTAAAAGCAGCAAGACAAAAGCAGGTAGTTACCTATAAAGGAGCACCCATACGACTGTCAGCTGATTTCTCAACAGAAACCATGCAGGCCAGACGGGAATGGCAAGAAATATTCAAAGTGATGAATAGCAAGAACCTACAGCCAAAAATACTCTACCCAGCAAAGCTATCACTCAGAATTGAAGGCCAGATAAAGAGCTTCACAAATAAATTTAAGCTAAAGGAGTTCATCACTGTGAAACCAGAATTATATGAATTGCTAAATGGGGTTCTTTAGGAAGAGGAAGAAAATAAAGATAAAAATTATGAATAACAAATACGTAACTATCAACAAGTGGATCTAAAAACCAAGGGAAGTAAAAAACATGATGAACAATATTAACTGTTGAATATAATAGAATCAGAGAAATGGAAGGGGAGTAGAGTGATGATTCTTGGGGAAAAGGGGAGTAGGGGGTGCGGGAAGAGACTGAACATAAATTGTGCACCTATGAGGACAATGGGGGATGGGGAAAGGGCAGAGGGTGGGATGGGAACCTGGTGGAGGGGAGCAATGGAGGGAAAAAATGAGGAACATTTGTAATAATATGAACAATAAAGATTTATTTTAAAAAATGGCAATAAACAAATACCTATCAATAATAACCTTGAGTGTACATGGATTAAATGTTCCAATTAAAATACATAGGGTGGGTAAATGGACCCAAAAACATGATGCAGTATATTTGCTGTCTATAAAAGACCCACCTCAGAACAAAAGACACACAGAGAATGAGAGTGCAGGGATGGAAAAAAAATTTCCATGCAAATGGAAAAGAAAAAATAGCTTAAGTAGCAATACTCATATCTAACAAACAGACTTCAAAATGAAAGCCATCAGAGAACCAAGATGGCGGCATAGGTAAACACCTATACTTGCTGCCTCCTACAACCACATCAAAATTACAACCAAAATACAGAACAACTATCATCCAAGGGAAAGCTGGCTGAGTGTAAGTACTAAAACTAGAGTGGTAAAGAAGAAAACACATTGAGACTGGTAGGAGGTGCAGGGGTGTGGAATGGGCTGGTCCACTGTTGGGGTGTTCCATTTCTTTAATTGGGAGGGAGATCACCTCTGCAGAAGCCATCTGGAGGCACAAGGGATCCCAGCCTCATCTCAGCCCCATCCCAGCCCCCCAACCCAGGGTCCCAGAGCTGGGGAAAGCCTTTGGGCTGTAAGAACTGTGGGCTGTAAAAACCAGTGTGGACTGGGGCTGAGTGACACACAGGCTGTTGGAAACTCAGCTGCTCTTCTTAAAAGACCAGCACCATGAACTTAATTTATAGGCTCCCACTTCCTCTGAGATCCAGTGCTGGGCAAGGCTCTGGGGGACCTAGAAATATATGGGGAGAAACTGGACTGTCTAGCATTGGGGCAGGAACTTGGGGGTGGCTTTCTTCCAGACAGAGGTGCTTCCAGTGGTCATTGTTCCCGTGTTGCCCCCATCCTCCCCTCCACCCCTTGCAGGGCTGACTGGAAGGCAATGCTGCTTGCTCCACCCTAGTGATTCCCTGAGACCATGCCTCATCTAATTTACAACCCCACCCAAGCTGTACGAAGTGGCTTTTGAATATGAATGGTCTTTCCTTTCTCAGGCTAAAAACCGGTCAAACAAGCTACAGCTGGGTCAGGAAGCCTCAAATCTATCAATAAAAGGTCCAAGACCCAGCCTTCAGCACCAGCCTACCTTGTTTCATAGCTGGGCCTCCTCTGGGAACTGCCAAACCCGATACAAAGAGAAAGAATCTGCAGATCTCTCTGTAGTTACTGCTGGATGGCCCCAGGTAGTGGCTGACTTTTAACCTCCCTGAAGACCCAAGAGCCAGTGTACCCAGTGGTCAGTGTGAGACCATAACAGATTATAACTTGTCATATCCATAAGTGACATATTCAAGGGGTTAGACTCAGTGAGCACCAAAGCTCCACTGAAGTCCTGCTCCATAAGAGTGTCTCCTGCACAGCAGCTCTCCCACTGTAGTCATGGCTGGTCTTCACAATCAATTGGCCTGAAAGTCAATTCCTCCCAGTGACACCAACAGTAATCAAGGCTCAACTACAATAAAACTATGCACACAACCCAAAAAAGGGGTATACCAAGAGTGTGGGAACCTCATACTGGGGTGGGAACCTCAGGTGACTGGGGAGACTGAGCCATTGGACCCTATAGTACACTTACTACACAAGGCCACTCTATCAACTCAAGAAGACTTAGTAGCTACCCAATACATAGAAACAAACACAGGAAAGCAGCCAAAATGTAGACAAAGAAATATGTCACAAATGAAAGAAATGGAAGAAAGTAAACTACTGGATATAGAGTAGTTTAAATTAAATTTAAAAATATTAAGATTAATTTTTAAAAATGAAGGCAATCACAAGAGACAACAAAAGGTCATTACATAATATTAAAAGGATCAATAAAACAAGAGGATATAACCCTGGTAAACATATATGCACCCAATATAGGAGCAACTAAATATATAAAAACACTGCTAGGGGACTTTAAGGGTGAGATTGACAACAGTGCAATCAAACAGGGGACTTTAACATCTCACTGACTTCACTAGATAGATCTTCCAGACAAAAAATTAACAAGGAAACAGTGACTCTAAAGGACACATTGGATCAGATGGATTTACTTGACATTTATAGAACATTTCACTCCAATGCAGCAGAATATGCATACTTCTCAAGTGCACATGGATCATTAACAAAGACAAACCACATGTTAGGACACAAAACAAGTCTCTATAAGTTCAAGAAGACTGAAATCATATCAAGCATCTTCTCAGATAATAGTGTAATGAAATTAGAAATCAACTACAGTAAAATGCCCTAAAACATTCAAACACATGGAAGATAAAGAGCATGTTTATTAAACAATGAATGGGTTACCAATGAGATAAGAAACAAAAAACTTCCTGAGAACAAATGAAAATGAACACACACAACCCAAAATCTCAGGAACACAGCAAAAGCACTCGAGAGGGAAGTTCACAGTACTATAAGCCTACCTCAACAAAAAACCAAAAGAAAAATCAACAATAAACTATTTAATCCTACAATTTAAAGAACTATAAAGAGAACAAGAAAAGCCCAGAATCATTAGAAAGAAGGAAATAATAAAGACTAGAGCAGAAATAAATGCCATAGAGACTAAAAAAAGACCAAAAAAAGCAAAATCAATCAAACAAACAAACAAACAAAAAAAACAATATAAAAATTCAATGACATCAAGAGCTAATTCTTTGAAAGGATAAGCAAAATCGATGAACCATTAGCAAGACTCATAAAGAAACAAAGAGAGAGGACCCAAACAAATAAAATCAGAAACAAAAGCAGAGAAATAACCACTGACACCACAGAAATACAAAGAATTTTAAGAAACTACTAAGCTGGACAATGAGAATGAAATGAACAAATTCCTAGAAAAATACAATCTCCCAAAACTGAATCAGGAAGGAGAAAACCTGAATAGGCCAATAACAAATGATGAAATAGAGGCAGTAGTAAAAAAAACTCCCAGGAAACAGAAGTCCAGGTCGAGAAGGCTTCACAGTAGTTTTACCAAACATTCAAAGAAGAACTAACACCTATACTCTTCAAACTATTCCAAAAAATCCAAGAGGAAGAAATACTGCTATGCTCTTTTTATGAGGCCAGCATTATCCTAATTCCAAAACCATTTAAGGACACTACAAAGAAAGAGAATTACAAGCCAATATCCCCGATGAACATAGATGCTAAAATCCTCAACAAATCGGATCCAGCAATATATTAAAAAGATCATACACCATGATCAAGTAGGATTTATTCCAGAGATGCAAGGCTGATACAAAATTTGCAAATCAATAAACATGATACATCACATAAATAAATTGAAAGACAAAAGCCACATGATTTTATCAATAGATACAGAAAAAGCATTTGACAAAAATCCAACACCCATTATACACACACACACACCACACACACACACTGCCCCCCCCCCCTTTAATTGATTTCAGAGAGGAAGAGAGAGGGAGCGGGAGATAGAAACATCAATGATGAAAGAAAATCATTGATTGTCTCCTCCTGCATGCCCCTTACCAGTGATCAAGCCCACAAACCCGGGTATGTGCCCTTGACTGGAATCAAATCTGGGGACCCTCCAGGCTACAGGCCAATGCCTTATCCACTGAGCCAAACTGGCTAGGGTACAACACCCATTTTGGATAAAACCCTCAGCAAAGTGAGAAAAGAGGGAGAATATTTCAATATAATAAAGGCCATATATGACAAACCTACAGTAAGAACATACTCAACAGGCAAAAACTAAAGCAATTTCCCCTAAGAAAAGGAACAAGACAGGGATGTCCACTTTCACCCCTATTATTCAACATAGTACTGGAAGTCCTAGCCACAGCGGTCAAACAAGAACAAATAAAAGACATCCAAATTGGAAAGGAGGAAGTAAAACTCTCATTATTTGCAAATGATGTGATATTGTATATAGAAAACCATAAAAACTCCACAAAAAAACCACAATTATTATACTTAATAACTGAATTTGGCAATGTAAGAGGATATAAAATCCATACCCAAAAATAGATGGCTTTTTTATATACCAATAATGAATTATCAGAGACTCTTAAAAAAATCTCATTTACATATGCAACAAAAAAATAAGGTACTTAGGAATAAACTTAACCAAGGAGGTAAAAGACCTGTTCTCAGAAAACAATGGGTTGTTAAAAAAAAAAAAAAGATATAAACAAGTGGAAGAATATACACAAGATATAAACAAGTGGATTGGTAGAATCAACATCATTAAAATATCCATACTACCCAAGACAATCTACAGATTGAATGCAATCCCTATTAAAATACCAACAGCATACTTCACAGAACTAGAACAAATACTCTGAAAATTAAGTGGAATAAAAAAAGACCCCGAATAGCTGCAGCAATTTTGAGAAAAACAAAGTTGGAGGAATCACAATACCAGATTTCAAGTTAAACTACAAAGCCACCATAATCAAAACAGCTTGGTACTGGCACAAGAGCAGGCATATAGACCAATGGAACTGAACAGAGACCCCAGAAATCAACCAACCCATTATGCTCCATTAATACTTGACAAAGGAGGCAAGAGCATACAATGGAGTCAAGACAGTCTCTTCTTCACAGCAAAAGAAACCAACAACAAAACGCAAAGGGAGCCCACTATATGAGGGAACATATTTGGCAATGATACATCAGAGACCTTCAACCACATAGGACTTTGGGTGAAGGAGTTTTACTAGAATTTTTAAACCGACTTCTGTGGGCAATCTCTTTATTCCCTTTCCCCCTCACAAAGCCCAGTGAGTGGGACAGAAGTTCTTGTAGATAAAGAAATCCTTGAAATGGCAGGGCAGGTATTGGGCAACATTTCCCAGAAATAGCCCCAAACATGTGAGAACTGCCAAGGTCTCACCCACCTGTTTTCCAGGTAACCTGGAGAGATAGGGAGAGCCTCCAACAAATCAGATGATGGCAGTCAGGGCTATCAGCATCTCCCTGCACATCCTGTCCAACTGACCTTCCAATGGTCTTGGCTTGGGGACATACCGCCCTGTGCTTCTGGCCTTGGGCTCTGGATAAATGTTGTTGTTTTGTTTTATAATCTGTAGAGATGGTGGGGAACTCCTTACTCTGCTGAGTGGGTCTGCTGTGGCCCCACACTAGGCTACTGCTGTCTGATAAAAATGAGTCAACAGGAGTGGGAGACCCTGGAGGTCTTGCAATTGGGAAAGAACAGGAAGCCAGAGGAGGATTCTACCCAGTCAGATTTGTCTTCAAATCTCATTCTGGTTATTATGTAGGAAGCAGCCATTACTCTTGTGTGCTCATTTGCAGGTGAGAAAGGAAAGAAAGTAAGTAAACATACAAATAAACAAACTGACAGCTTTTCAGAGGCAGCAGCTCTTATATGGTTTTCTCTATGGTGGCTGTTCCTATATCATCATCATCTACCACCGTGGGACTCCAGCCCAGTGCAAGGCATACAGTAGGGACTTAACAGGGACTCAGTGAGTAGAATGAACACAAGTCTAAGTTGTTACCTTGCCCTCAGGAGTCAGCGTCCAGATCACAGAGAAGGTCAGTTTGTCGGTCATGGGATTGAGGCTGCATAGTTCCTCACACAATGCCCTGGGAAGCATGGGGACCACCTGCAAATAGAGAATAGACCCATGAGCACCTTTCTCCAATCCACAGGAGTTTACACAGCCTTAGAAATACCCCAGACAGCAGAGTTTTGATGATCAGTTTAAGCTTCCAGACAGAGCTGAAGATGGAGGCAGCTCTTTTCCCCCAAAGACTATCAGAAAGACCACACTGTCTCATACTTTTCCATGAGCTTCTAAAGTCAAACAGGAATATGAAATTTGTTGGGTGGATTCTTCTTTGGGCTGCATTATCAGATAATTATACCAACTGTATTTGGTAACAGGCTGCTCACCCTGCGAGTTAAGATTTCTTCTAAGTGTACAAGGCAGTATCTGATTGTGAATCACAAAACTGAGTATTTGAGGACGTAGCACAACTCCTGACTTCATATGTTAGTGTTTGTCAAAAGAAAGTCATTTCAACTAAATGCAGTGTGGTACCCTGGACTGGACCCTGGTACATAAAGAAGGCAATAGTGCAAAAACTGGTGAAATCCAAATACAGTATACATTTTCGTTAACAGTAATGTTCTGATGTCAGCTTTTTACTTATAGCAAATGTACATGGCACTGTGAAGATATTAACCAGATCTGTTCAGGTAACACTATATAGAGAAGTTTGGGGGTGAGATTGTATTTGCAAATTGTCTGAAAATCGTTAACCAATAACACTATGTCCAGGTTCATCAGCAGCACAATGCAGGAAAAAAGAACAAAGGCTTTGAAGCCCAATAGACTTGAGGTTTAATCCTATACAAGTTGGGCAAGCTAGTCTAGTTCTCTGAGTCTGTTTCCTTACTAGGAAAACAATATTGAAGGTGCCCAATAAAAGTCAGCTCCCTGGCCATCCCATGGCCTAGTGGGTCTTGGGTCACATGGCTCAGCCTTTCCCCAGTCTTTGCCCTGGTGTTCCCCTCTACACCCTAATCAAAGCCACACTGACTTGCTCACTGCACACCCCAGGCCTGCTCATTGCTCTAGTTCTTGTTCCCTCTTTCTGGAATTCCTGCATGGATAACTGGCATCTGGCCAATTTTTGCACATCCTTTAAGATTCAACTCATCACCATTTCTAAAAAGATTATCCAGGTTCCCCCAGCTGGAGTGTATACTATGTTCTGTGTACTCCCCCACCCCAGCCCTGTTCTTTCAAAAAGAACTAGAGGCAGTCCCGAACGTCTGTCATTTACTCCATCCTTCCTACTCTTTCACAGTACTTCTGTAGCCCTTAACAAACTCATCCTAATTGCTTCTTTATGTGCCTCTCCCCTCTACTAGACCATGTAATCCTTAGGAATGAAGACCAGCTCCAGCTACTGTTCCTGTCTCTCTATCCAGCACCAGACACACAGCAGGCGCTTGGGTTGAATGAATGAATGACTTTTGCTTGGGAAATGAATCACCTGTTTTTTCCCTATGTTTACTGTTTACTGCATCACAGGAGATTTTATGAAATACATGGCAGACTTCTACTTAAACATCTTTACAAAAGATTTTCATAGGCAGCTAGTACTTTAAGTATAAGATAAGCTGTTTTGGCTACTCTCCCCTAAAAGCAATGGGCACACACAGGGGCTTCCCTGGTTATAGATAAACACTGCTTGGTCTCCTGTATCTTATACAGAAGATGACATTTTAACATCCACACTGCGATGTGATGCCAAAGAACCTAATTGATCAGGAAGAAGCTAAACATTAAAACTTTTCTTGTAGTATAATTATCTTTAAATTTTAAAGAGTGTTCCTTTTAATAAAATTTCTTAGAACGGAATTCAGATGGAATTCAGAGAAAAGTCTTTGTGTCCACATAGTTTTGTAAATAAATGATTATTTCTATGTCTTTGAAAGGAAAATGAGTAAACCACAATCACATCTGTGGTTTGGCATGTCATGCTTCTCATAAATCGGGCCTGACTTCTGCTGGGGTCACTGGGAATGTGCTCTACGATATGAGGCACATGTATTAAGAACAGAGCACAGCAGGGATCCCCATGGGAGATGGGGCTGGGGAGACAGGCAGCTGCTCCTGATAAGCTGTTTTAAATACAGTCCTGTTATTTCAGGGAAGAGCTGCCTGGACAACAGCACAGTGCCTTATGCATAAGATCTGCCATGGTTCCCAGAGAGACTCCATGGCAGGGGTGATATGCACATACATGGTGTGTAACTAGAAAGAGAAGAAAGACCAGGTCTCGGCAGGAGTTGAGAAACTGCTAGTTGTCATTAGCATCATGCAGATGCTTATGCATTGCTGAGATTGTCCACAGTTGAGTCCTGCCTTGTCCTCATTAGCTTCACTACTCAGTATGGACCATGTGATTTCTTTCAAAGTTCTCAAACTTGCTCACTTTCACTCTCCCAAGTCTACAGACCCACAGTCAAGCTTATCATCTGCCTTTCCTGCTTCTGCCATCCACAGATGAGTGGTGATGGAGGAAATCACTGGACCATGTGCAGGTGCACCACTGAACCAGCCTTAGCTCCCACCCAGTGGTGGCGGGCAGTCTTTCACTACATTGCTTAGTTCCTTCCTCTGCGCCCCTCAGGCTCTATTCCAAAACTTCATCACTCTCCTCAAACCTCCTGCCCACCTGCCTTCTGCCTCATTTTCCACAGAAAACCTCAACTCTTCTTCACAGAGACAATGAGCACGTCAAACTCGCTTGTTCCCAAGCATCCTTCCAGCTCTTTCCTTCATCAGTTTCTCTAGACTCCACCCCCTCTAACTTCACCTGAGTGCTTCAGTTCCTTGCCACCTCACAAGTACAAGTGTCCTCCCTGTCTAAAGCCTGGCCTCTGCCTGGGAATTTGACCCACCCCTCCTGCCAATGCTCTTCTCAATCAGCTATCTGCTCTGCTGGTGTCATATCATTCTTATAGACCATATACAAAGCCAGTCTTAGCAACAACAGACAACACTCAGTTTAGCTCTTCCCCTTCCTCTGAGTCCTCCCTTCACTTCTCAGATAAGGTTCTCAAAATAGTTGCTTCCTGTTTTCATTTCCAGTTTGTTTTCACATCTCAAGGCAATATGACATTTTAAAATTGTAAATTTATATGTTCACTGTAGAAATTTTAGGTGACAACCAAAACATGAGAATGCAAAAATTCTGAGAGTCCATGCCTTAGAATAAACAATGGTAACATGTTGGTACAGAACTTTCGTCTTTTTTCAGTGCACATATAAATAACTATATGTCAGGTAAAATATTACATATTATAGGTCTATGTATATTTTGAAACAAAGAACTAGTGGACACTCAGACACTCCTCTGTATTGGTCTTTACGGGTCTCTTCCCCTTCCCAGGCTCCCTCAACCCTGGTGCTCCTCTCTCTCTGGGCTTTGCTTTCATTCTCTCTCTGCACATTCTCCCCAAGAAGCCCCTTCACCCCTGGGTGAGCATGACCACTGATACATGAGTCCCATCTATATCCCCATCTCTAGCCCTGCCTTTCCTCTCCTGGTAGCTCCAGACCCCTCTATTACACTGCCCTTTGCACCCTGATTTGGACATTCCATGCCTACTTCAACTTTGTATATAGAAGACAAAGGTCAGCATTTTCATCCCTTCACCTGTTCCTGTGTCTATATTTTCTTTCTCAGTTAAGAGCAGCACCTTATCCCAGTTAAAAAAGCAAGTAAACAACAACAACAACCACAACCACACACACACACACACACACACACACACACACACACACACCTCCCACAGACCATAACTAGGTGTTACCTCGTGATTCCTCCACTCTCCTCTTCTTGCTACAACCCACCAGTAGTCAGGTCTGGTAGGTCTTACCTTCTAAATCTCTCTAAAATGAGTCTTTCCTTCTCTATTTCCACTGGTAAAGTGTTGACACCTTTGTCTCTCTTGGGATATTTTTCAACAGCAGTAGAGTTCTGGAGTGGAAATTATTCTGGACAAGATTTCTTTACTGGTCTCCAGATTTCTACATCTTCTTACTAAACTCCACCCAATGATAACCTGCAATCCACTTCTATTAGGGTACATTGCTTTTACCTTCCCAGACAGTTGATGAGCTAAGTCCAGTAATTTGCTTTTTATTCATCCTGCAAATAAGGTAGGGCTCTGAGAAGTCTGTGAACCAGCCTGGTCATGGCCCAGGTCACGTGTGGTCTAGGACTCCCCAGAAGCAACAAGCACAACACCAGGATCCCTCCTCTAAGAAGACAACTGAGCTTTCCCATCTGCCTCACCCTACTCTTAGTTGTGTGAGATGGATAGCTAGATTGGTCGGGGAGGCAATTTGGAGGCAAACGTGAAACACTTCATGCTCAGGATGTCCATTTTAGCCATAGGCTGCAGACATTTATTGCTCTACTTTTCCTGGGCTCCAGCTGGGCGCCAGCACATCAGTAGACTCCCCTATGATTCTGTGGAGGGTCACTCAAAGCCTCAAGGGGTCACAACTGAGGGAAAGGGTTCTGGTACTGATAACTGTAGCATCACTATTCTTCAACCACATGGTTGCTAAGGGGATTGCCCATCTTAATAAAAAAAAGGTCATGTCACTTCTCTGCTTGCCCTCAAAATGAAGCCCAAGCTCTTTAGCCTACCATTCCAGGCCTCTCTGTAACATCTCTTGGCACCCCCTGCAACATACATCCCAGCAATTCTAAAATATATACTATTCCCTGAAAAGTTCCATGCTTTTCCTAGTCTGGGCCTAGAATGGCCTCTCCATCCACTTTTGTCTATCTAAAAAATTTCTACTCATAATTTGAAGCCCTTTTCAAACAAACAAACAAACAAAAAAACCCAATTGCTTTATAATGCCTTCTTGGCTCTTATGGAAGCTCCTCTCTTACCACCAAACAGGGCAAATAAAACCTCTCTTCTCTATAGTACTTCCTCACCTTGGGAATACAGGTAGACCAGTGCATTGTAATTGTTTGTTATATGCCCACCTCCTCAGACTTCCCAGGCCAAGATCAGCATCTCTGCCCTTTTCATAAGCCTGGCACCTGGCACACAGCTGGAACTTGATAAATGCTAACTGGATGAAGACTAGTAGCACCTCAGGCAGCAGGAAAGAAAAGGGCATTAAAGGGTGCTAAATCTTCTTAAGCATGTTTCAGAGTCAGGATCAAAGTAGGGTCAGGGCAGAGCTTAAAAGCTGGTCATGGATAAAAAGGGACAATGAAGATAGGATACCGACTTTCTAAGCATTCTGGATTAGAGTTTAAGAGAGCTGAGAGAATTGATCATTTAGGTAAATATACCACTGCCCAAGGAAGCTGGGTGGGGGTACCAACAAGACTATAAAATCTTATATTAGCCTCAGAGAACAGAAACATCTGCAAAAGCCACAGTGGGTAGGCTGGCCAAGTTCAGCAATGGGTTAGCCAGGACAGCCCTGTGACCAACAGAAAGGGCCACAGAGGGGAAGAATCAATCAGCTAGGCAAGGAGGAACAGGAGGTGACTAGCAGTGACAAGGGGGCTACAATAGCTGAAGGAAGCTAGCTGTTAACTGGGTTGTGCAGAACCAGGAGGGGCTGTAGAGGCCTCTTCTGCCCCCCTCAGCTCAAGCCACCGCTGGCTTCCAAACCTCCCTCACACCTTCCATGCCCACTGGCTGTCTAAGCCTGAGAATGTAGTGAATTTTCTCCTTTCTGAGGACTTCGAGGTTTTAACAATGAGGTGCACTCAGCTAGCTCCCAACTCACACACACAGACAACTTAAAAGGACAGAGATAATTCACTTGCCAACCAACATCTCTGTTTAAAGAGTTTTCTTTTTCACATCAACACTTCCATGAATTCCGAATTTGATCAACTCTGTGTTGCACAGTTTGACATTAACAAAACATCAACATTCTGACAACCTGCTGGGGTCAGAAAGGAACATCTTAAAACTCTTTGGACTTCATATTAAGACAGGCTTCCAATCCCAATCTTTGATCTCTATTATAAAGCAGTACCAATAAAATATCGTAGAGATTTATGGGCGAACTTTCATTTGAGCTGTTTCACACCTAAAATAACACAAGTGCTTGGGCCAATAGGCAGAAATTTTTGGTTTAGGTTTCAACTGTTTAGGTTTTCTTTTACTTTTAAAACTCAATTCACTTATTTAAAAGAATTACCTTAAATTTTACAATTACATTATATTTCTCTCTCAGAGAAGACAGTGGGAAACATTAACTGGGTAGATGCATGTCCTTCTGAGGACAGGCCTAAGTTAGGGGCAAATAGTCCCTAGCCTAACAGATATCTTTTTTTAAAAAAGAAAAGAAAAAAGGGTGTTTTTTCAAGGGATTTAAACGGACAATATTTAAATGTATCTCTCCTTCTGAGTAAACCCTAGTGTTAACAAGAATAATCAAATACTTATTTCTGTGAATAACGTCCCAACAAAAACGAATTTCATTTAGAAAGCAGTAAGACAGCATTTGGACCCAGATCTGTTGCCCTGCATGCTGTCCTGATCGCATGAGAATTCCCCATCAAGCTTAGATTGGAATCTGACATTAGTCACTCAAAGGTCAGTTGCACTGAACACAATTAGTGCCACATTCCTGCCAGGTGGAAAAATAAATGGCACTCCAGCCCCCACCACACATATTCCCTCCCCCATCTGATGGAGTTGGGACAACAATTCTGCCAAACGAGAGAGCAGAGGATTTGAGGAGGATGAATGCAGTTCATCCAGATTTTAAGAAGACCTTTATAGGCAAAGTAAAGTGAAAACAGCAGAAGAGTTCCTGGACACAGTCCTTTAAGAAACAAAAACGAGTAGGAGGAAAGGTCAGAGCTGTGGTTCCAAGGAATCCGGAGGCAAAGCTGCTGCTGTCCAAGGTTGTAGGCCGGCGCCACTGGCTCCTGCCAAGCTGGGGCAGTGCCGGCAGGCGGCAGGAGCCCGCAGCCATTCAGAGGCATGATGGCCCTTCCTCCACCCAGCTCCTGCTTCCAGAACTTAGGAGCAGAGTCCCAACAATAAATACTAGAACTGTGACAATCAGGAAATCAGAGAAATGAAAACATGCTTAGTTATTTAACCCAATTTTGTTTCATCCTTTTCTAATTTTGAAACAAAATTCCTGGTTATAAAAAGAGAATGCAGCAGTTAGATAAGAGAAAGACACCTGCTTAGAAGAACCTCACATTGTGACAAAAATTCCTAAATATCTGAATTTGAAGAGCAGAGTTAAACTTTTCTATGTGGGGAGAACATTTCTTTTATGCACTTTTATGTGGTCTGCAAAGAAATTGCTACTTTTATTTATCTTTCAATCATAACATTATAGTTTTTGTAGATAAAAGTGATTTTGAAGTCTCATCTTCCTTCTCTAAGAGGTCCTGCATTTTCGGGCAGGGGATGTGGATGAGACATCTCCAACCTGAGGCTATAGTAAATGTAGTCCATGCATTGCTAGCACGCGGCTGGGATACTCAAAAGTCAAATGACATTAGGTTTATTGGACATGGCAGAGGTATGTTTGGAAGTCCATCTTCCACATGTCACACATGATGCCCACTATGGCTGAGGCGGGGGTGAACCAATCCTGTGCACCAGAGCAAAGCCACATGAGGTTTTGGATTTGTGGGAACCATGGGAACTTTCCATGATGGCTGTATTGAAGTAGCAAAGTCCTAGCAGAAGTGGGCTTCACAGCAAAGACAGAGAGGCTGAGAAACCCCTGACACAGTTGACATCTCTATTTGTAGAAAGCCTTGGTTTCAGACTTGAAATGGAAGTAGAGTCATCCCTCAGTATCCATGGGGACAGGTTTCAGGACAACCCCCACAGATACCAAAATCTGAAAATGCTCAAGTCCCTTATATTAAATGATTGCATAGAGCCCATGCACAATCTTTAACTCACCTCTAGATTACTTATAATCCCTAATATAATGTAAATGCTATATAAATAGTTGTTATACTGTATAGTTTAGGGAATAACAAGAAAAAAAGTCTATACATGTTTAGTACAGATGTAACTATCACAGGGCTAACTACATAGTACATGTCAGCAACAACATAACTGTTTTCCCCCTGAATGTTTTAAATATGTAGTTGGTTGGATCTAGGGATACAAAATCAGTGGATACAGTGGGCTGACTATATACTATAATAGCTGGGCAGTCTTAGAAGCCTTGTGCTCCAGAGTAATTGTACATTTGGGATATGGCACAGATGGTATATCCTTGGCAACAGTGTGATGGGGAGGGGTGGGTATGGAGGTGGTGTCACAGAACCACGAGCACAGACATGAAATTGTCAGGGACAATTTTCAGAACCTGGGAGAACACTGGCTTCTAAAAAGATGCACTACGATAGTTAGCATTGTCAAGATGATACTGATCCTTCCCTATGGCCAAGGACCAGGCATAACAAGAGCAGGTGGTCTGATTCCTAGGACCCTAGGGATGTGACATCTCTAGGATTAGCAGCACATTGATTTCTGGTGCTCTGCTCTGCCTGGGTCTAGACAGCATGTCCTTAAAAGGGCCACCCAATTCTGGGAACAGCAGGAAGTGGAGGCTCAGGTGGCCAGGAATACGTATTTTTCAAGCCTTGGTTTTGAAGGGGTGATAGTACAGAGAGAGATCAGCAATAACTAATAGGAGGGGAATGCTGCCCTACAGACATGTCTTAATGCTTGTGCCAAGATGTCCATAAAGATCAGGGCTTTCTAGGGCCTCTTTAGAACCCTATGTAGGTGGTTTTCTCAAACCTATAGTTTTTACCCATTTAAATACTTCTATCTTGGGTAGACAGCACAGTGAATTTCCCCAGAAGTTAGAGAGAGGGCAGCCAGAACCACAGTGGCCTACCAAGACATGCTGCTTTTGAGAGCAGTGCTTATAGCCTGGCTTTTCCTTTTGCCAGCTGTGTAGGCACACAGGTGTGCTGGCTATGGGAGCTGAAAATCAGATTAGGCAGTGGAGAGAGACTGGGTTGTTGCATCCTCTCCCTAGGTGATGACATTTCAAAGTTTCCGGAATGGAGCAGGTTTAGCACCTGGGCTGGTCTCTTGCCCCTGAAAGATGGGGCCAGGTAAAAGGTTCCCAACTCCCATGTACGTGTGAGTGGGTGGGTGGTGGGGATATACCTCTCACCTTAGTGTATTCAAAGAGTAAACACTAGAATTCATGTCCTGAGGGCATGGGAGGAGGGAAAGTTCAAGCTAGTATAAGTACTAATCTAAAACTGGACCATGGGATTTAAGGGAGCTAAGTAGGAAGTGAAAGTCGTGATATAACCAAATAAGGAGATGGAGGAGAAAAAAACCTGGAAGAATTCATGAGCTTCAGTAAGGGGGTAGAAATAACTCCCATATGGTCTTTTATTCATCACGGTCCCAAAGGCTAAGTGCAGTGCCAGGAAGACACTTGTGCCCATTGAATACTTGTTAAAGGAGGCCTGTAGACTCAGTGCCTCATCAGGAATGGCAGAACCAAGACTAGGCAGATGGTATATCCTTGATTCCCTTTGCTTTTCCATCTCTGAGAATCCAGGGTATCTTGTAAAGGGTAGGGCAGGGGCAGATGATCTCCACTCTTCAGAACAGGGAGGTGTGGCTCACTTGTTTGTGTCCAGTACAACAAAAGGTTGCCAGTTGAAATCCCAGTCAGGGCACATGCCCGGGTTGCAGGCTCAATTCCTCTCTCTCTAAAAATCAACTTTAAAAATCTTTTTAAAAAACACAAAAAAACTTTTTCTTAAAAGGCTAATAGTAGACTTTCATTCCATTCTTCTATAGTATGGCCGTTTAATAGATATTACATAAGTGAATGAGTGTGACTGTGTTACAACAAAAGTTTATAAAAATGGAGGCTGCTATGGCTGAGTTTGCTGAGCCCTGCTTTATTTGGCATGATAGTTTGCAAGCAGTTATTTTTCCTCATTTCTTGCTGAAGCTGACTACTTGTCTGCATCACTTACGTGTCAGGGTCTTTAGGAAGGCTAGAGATGAATACTTGTATCTTGCCTTCGTATCTCTTTAATTTCGCTCCTATTGAACATATAAAGCCCCCCCCCCTTTTTTTTAAGACCTTACTAGATGTGAAAAAAGATATTCAGACAAGGTTGCTGTTCCTTGGGAATTTTTTGTTTAAAGAGAAATTTTAAAAAACTTAAAAGAAGGGAATAAGATTAAATAGAAGCACATTTTTCAATCCAAGAAACTAGAGACTGGTTTTTACCTTCTGAACCAAGTAGACACTTGTAGCTCTCTGAGCAGCCACTTGATCCAATTCGGAGCCCTCAGGGACAAAGTAACTGACGTCGGCAATGTGAACTCCCACTTCATAGGTGTTGCCTGTAAAGACACAAGGAAGTCCATCAGCCTGGTCTGGAAGGCAACAGCAATCCCTCCCGAGAACTCTTCCCAAGAATGCATGTCACTCTCAGAGGCCAATGGGGACCCTTTCCAGTCTCAATGGGCGCTCCACCTACTCCCATAACTTCACTGTTGTTACTTGATGAGATTTTTATCCTGAACAAACAACATTAATCATTTTCACAATATGTTTCCCACTTCTCTTTTTAAAAAACATTTTTATTAATTTCAGAGAGGAAGGGAGATGGAGAGAGGTGGAAACATCAATGATGAGAGAATCATTGATTGGCTGCCTCTTGCATGTCCCACACTGGGAATCCGAAATCCAGGCATATGCTCTGACCAGGAATTAACTGTGACCTCCTGGTTCATAGTTCAACGCTCAACCACTGAGCCATGACGGGTGTGTTTCCCATTTCTAAAGGCTTCCTGTCTTTAGACATTAGTAGACTTGCAAACGGCGACTCATTTTAGATGATGAACAAGTCCTTTAGGTCACTAGAAGCAAGTTGGTCCCCAAATCCTGCAGACTCTGCCTCTGAAAGCTCTGCTGCCCAGTCCATCTGATAACATCCTGCTTTCAGCCCCACATCTGGCCTTTCTCCGTTGATTCAGGCAGCCTCTTACCCAACCTTCCATACTGTTTCCAGTCATCTTCATAACCATGGATCTGGTGATGCCACTCCCTAGCCTGCTACTCTTGTTTGTGCATAGTCTCACCCAATCTACCACCCCAGCCTTATGACTTAACCTCCACATGTACTATATGCAGCTGTCATGGCAAATTTCTTCCTATTCCCAGAACGTGTCTTACTCAGATGCTGGCTTGGCTTGTGCTTATTCTTACACTTGAGATAATCTCAACAGGACTTGCCTATCAAGATCCTTCTTACCTTATAGGGCTAAATGAAGAGTAGCCCAGAACAAGAAGAGATTCTCTGCCCTGTTTCCTCTAGCTGCACTATTAAAACACTCAACCTATAACTGAAAATGTTTGTCATGACCATTCTTCAGAGGTCTCATCACTACCTGACATTACAGCATATCTCCATTGAGTTACTCCAATGTCTATCTCTCTCCCTACAGTGTAAGCTCCAGAAAGGAAGGTCTTTGGTGTAAAGTTCACTGTTGTAGGCCCAGTGCCTAGAAGATTGCCTGACACACAGTAGACACTCAGCAATACCTGTTGAGTGAATAAATCAATAGTTGGTTTGCCAGTAACTTTTTCCCTTCTGGCAAAAGACCCTTCTTGTTTTCCTTTTAGAACTGCCCTTTCCCTTACTGTTAGAGCTGTTTTTCAACAGGCACTGCCTTCCCTATCAGTTTCACTAGAGATGGTCAGGTGATTCAGGCCAATGGAATTGCATCTAAAGCTGGGCTGGGGACCAGTGAGGTTATACATTTAAGATTTACTCTTGAAAATACTATAAATCATCTATCAAATGTAGTATATGGAATTACACACACACACACACACACACACACACACACACATATGAAAATGCATAAAATGAACAGAATATGAAAAACAGCACACATGTGAAATAAATGTGTAGAAGTATACAGACAGAAGCATACTGATGATATGAGCACAAAAGTGAATTTATTTAAATTTAAATATATACTTGGTGTAATTCTATTATACCTCATGTTCACAGTTACTAGTTTAGGCATAGATCAATTAGATCTATTCTGAGTCTGTTTTCAGGGACTGAATTTGGACTTCAGGAAAAAATGTCTCTCTCTAAATCCAGAGACGGTAAGGTCCATTGTTAAGTCCAGAATTGCCAAGGAAATTTCTTTGTCACATAATCATGCCAATATAGTAAATAATAGGTCTAAGAAATAAAGGGAAAAATCATGATGATCTCATTTGAACTCCAGGATCTAGACTACCTGTGGACTTGGCAATTCATGAGTGATTTGGTCATGGCGATCTCACTGAAATAATCCTGACTAAGTCCTCCACCACGTGAGGTCACAGTGGGAAGACCATTATCTATCTATGAACTAGGAAGCAGACCCTCATAGACACTAAATGTGTTGGCACTTTGATCTTGGGCTTCCTAGCCTCCAGAACTGCAAGAAATAAATGTTGTTTATAAGCCCCAAAAAAGAAAGAATCCTAACTGATATCCAAGTTGACTTAGAAGAGTTTGCTAACATATCACAAATGTACTTCTTTGTTACCTGGATAAGGTTTCACACATTTCTCTGAAAATCTTATAGCTATTTATTGTCCTCTTACTCCTCCTTCACTGGGGGATGATTCTTCCCTCAGTTTTTAAAATGGAAAAACATTTAAACATGGGGTAGTTAAGGGATTCAGGGGAGAGAAAACATTCTTTACTCAGAGACCACCCTCCTACTGGACATTCACTGGGTTTTCCTGCCTAATCCTTTAACATTAATACATTAGAAAAACTTAAGTCCACCTAAGAGAGCCTGGATGCTATGGGATAACAGTCCAATTTCCCACAGAGGAGAAAGGACTATCTGAAAAGCTGAGAGAAAACAGTGTGGCTCCAAGTTCAGCTGCCTCATTCTGAGAGCCACGCAGCTGTGTTGTTGGGTCATAGGGAACAGTGAAACCTGCCCTGCGATGATCGAGGAACTCAACCCCAAGAGAATGTGGCCAACAGTCTCAGACAGCTCAACTTTCAATTTTGATATTACAAGTATTTAAAGCCAACACTTGAAGAAGGTAAAACAAAGTGTCTTCTTTTGAAGTCAGAATTATAATATATTGGCCTAACAGGTAAATATTGACTAAAGGAAAAGAGAGAGGATTATTACATCATGATATAAACCATAATCTTAAATTCAGTCTGTGTGTTGTTACTACACATGAACTTTCTGTCCTTAGTCAAAATTGACAAACTGACAAAGAGTTCATTACAGGAGATAAAATATGAAGGAGGCCAATCAAAACATATTTGAGAGGCTTAAATTTCACTCAGAATTCCCAGTAGAGCCTCTAAAACCAGTAAAGAGAAGCTCTTGTATTCTCTCCTTTGGACATTTTTAATGGAAACCCTAAGTAAATATTTTATTACATATATTTACATAATGTGAACTTGTAGAACTCTTGAGGTAGTTGTACTGTAGCTTTTATTCTATGAAAGAGAAAATATAAATCCAAAAAGTTATAGAATATATGCCGCCAAAACATTTAGGACAAATTTGATGTTTAAAAAAATACCATCTTCCATATAAAAGTATTCTCTAAAGTTTTTCTTTACACTAAAACATTTTCATCTCCTGGGGCTAAGGTGAGTCTTGTGAGTTCTGAAGAGCTGTGGAAGGAGAGGGAGTAAGAGTCCCTAGGCCAGCCATGCCTGGCAAACTCTGCAGACTTAAGTGAATACAAATGCTCCTCTGAATGAACCTGAGAAGACATCAGAACTGCTCCATCTAATCAAAACACTAACAAAACCTAAAGCAGGGGCTTAAGAACCACCTTCTACACTAGCCTTTCAGTCATTCAGCTATTCCCTGCTGTGTGCCTGTCAGGTGGCCCCTGACACAGTCTCAAGGGGGTGGAGTTCACATTTTGAAGCCACTACTCCATTTCTGAAGAGCTTTGGTCATGAGAAAGCACTGCCTTACACAGATCCATGATACTCAGAAACAGAGCCCTAGTTTATTTCAGCACTGGACCTCTGCAAGAGGTAATCCCTCCATTAGAGGCTCACAGCCTAAGGTGGTTGGCAGATATACCAAAGTGGTGACAATATAATGTTACTAGTGCTATGAAAGAGGGCAGTTACAAAACCTTACTGCAGGGAGCAAGTTGAGCTGAAATCTGTTTTACCTCATTGAGAACATGTCTAGTATTTTATAATTTATAACAACATAAATGCAATGTTGACATTGATGATCACAAAAATGATAACAAGGACAACAGCAGTGACCATTTGGTTTAATGTCTCCTTTGTGCTAGGGTCTTCACACTCATTAATGTAGCTTTGGCAATAGACATGAAAACCATATTTCACAGATGGATTATCTAAGGCTTACGTCATTTGTCCAGGTTTACCTGGCTGGTAAGTAATAAACCCTGGATTCAAAACCAGGTCAGATTTAGAGCCTTTGTTCCTTTGATTACCACCCCTCAATCCTGCCAATGTCATCATAACTTTAGGACATGATACAAGCCAATTTTCATCTCAGTGGACCACAGCTAAAAATGCCTCTCTTTGTCTTCTGATTCCATAGAAGCAACATTCTTGCTATGGATTCATAAGTCCTGTCAGGAATTTTCTCAGCCTTATACACAGTCACATCTCTGACCCGGCAGATGCTTTCTTGGTTCCCATTGGCAATCTCCTTGGCCACTTGTAGCAGGGCCTGATTCTAGAGTAACCACTAAGCTGTCAACTCTAGTTCTACTTAACTAAAGCTCTTGAGGTCCAACAATCCCTTTCCAAACTTCTAGCTTACAGTCATCTTTAGCTGGTGGCAGGGTGACTGTCTTATTACAGGTGGGAATATCATGCTTCCCCTGCCTTACTATGGGTGAGACCAGGGTCTTTCAGACCTGGGCCACTTGATCTCACCTTTACCCACTGCTAAGATTGGACTGTGGTGACAGAGGCTCTTCTTGACCAGTAGGACACTCCTTTTAATCCAGAGTGTAGGGGAACAATGCTGTTAAGTATATTTCTCTAGCAAAAATGATTGCATTTTCCCAGGTCACTAATGGCCTTTGTGTCATTAAATTCAAACCTTTTTAGGCCTGACTTGGCCTGATCTTCTAGGGCAGTGTTTCCCAAACTTTTGACATATGTGTACCCCTTCTATAATTTTCACAACGTTGAGTACCCCTCATCAAAAAAAAAAGGTTGTATTTTAATAACAATCAAAATATATTTATTTTTTATTTTTTTGGTACATACACAAAATAATAATAAACAAAAAATAAAGTTATTCATAATAAAATATAAATACGTTATATTATAAATATTTGTTTGCACACTGGACCATCTCACACCTCACAAGACTGTCTTGACTTGACTCATGAGAACGTAGAATTAGGCGCAGCTAAGCATGGTGCAGTGCATATCCCCACCAAACTCCGGTGCAACGCATACCCCCACCAAACTCTTCCCGTACCCCTGGGGGTACGCGTACCACACTTTGGGAAACACTGTTCTAGGGCATCTGAGGCTTGTGGTGATTTCTCCCTTGCTGAGACTCTCTTCCTTTGCCTATGGCCCCACTCTGAATGTCCAACACTATGGCTGCTCCTTCTCAGGCTCCTCTTCCTTTCCTATCCCCCATGTACATATGCCGCTAAGCTCTGCCCTGGGCCACCTTCTTTTCCCATTCTGCTCTCTTTCCCTGGACTGTCTCATCCACTCCATGCTTGAACAAGCATCATCTCTGTGCTTCCGTCTCCTCATTCTGTGCCACCAGCTCCAGAATGACATATACAAGGGTCTACTGGGAACTGCCACTTAGCTGTTCCACAGTTACCTCACACTTACACCTCCAAAAGTCCCCACCCCCAGCACAACCTTTTCTTTCCCTATTTTCCACCCAGGAAGTGGAATCACTTCCACTAAAGCAGCACTGCTCAAACATAGAGGAAACCTGGGCCTGCCTCCACCTGCATCTACCAAGTACTCTGAACTCTACCTCCCAACGCCTCTTCAGACTGCCAGTCTCTCTTCTGCCCACCACCCCCATCTTGGCTAGAGCCACCATCATTTCTCTGGAGGAAAATCTAACAACCTCCTTATGGATCTCCCTGCCATTTCTCAAACCCATTCTCCACACTGTACTCTTTCCAAAACACAGATCTCCACTATCGATGGGTAAGCCTGCAGTTCTCACACCTGGTCCTCCCAAAGGGTGTCCAACCTATTCTTGCATGCCTCATGCAACTTGCCGAAACTGGTTTGGCTCAGTGGTAGAACGTTGGTCTGCGGACTGAAAGTTCCCGGGTTCGATTCTGGTCAAGGGCATGTACATTGGCTGCAGGCGCATCCCTGGTGGGGGGTGTGCAAGAGGCAGCTGGTCGATGTTTCTCTCTCATCGACGTTTCTAGCTCTCTGTCTCTCTCCCTTCCTCTCTGTAAAATATCAATAAAAAATTTAAAAAAAAGAAAGATGGGAGAATTGGAAGCCAGGATGGTATTGAGATAGATGGGGCCACAATGAGAGATGCCCTGTGGTGGCAGGAAGAAGCATGTAGATTTTATTTCAAGTGCAATGGAAACCACTGGTGAGTTTTAAGCCGCAAAGCAACATTAACTGAATATGCCACATTCACTCTTCATACTGTCGCCTCCTTCACTCTGCATACCATGGTCCTACTAGTGTATTTCCCACCTGTAATAAGACAGTCACCCTGCCACCATGGTTCTGCCACCATGGTTCACTCCATACTGAACTGAAAACAATGAGCCTGAATAAGACCACAATCTCTTGGGAATGGTGCTAACAGGCAAAAAAATTAAATCGACCCTTCAAGTGAATTAATATATTTGGTGAACAAATGTAGATGATGAAAAGAAGCAAAACCTAAAAGACACACTAAAAGATACAATACAAGTGGGATTTCCCATCCCACAGACCGGTTTCCATCCAGCCAACACAATGGGAACATGATGATCTTGCTTGGATCACCCTCTTGACCCTGTGGTCAGTCTTCTCAGCAACATGAGCCTTGGAGAAATAGAAGCCAGTACTCTGGAAGCTCAGAAAAGGTAATCCAATGTAGAGACCTGAGAGAATGGGACTTTTTGCTATCCAGACGTCCCCAGCTGTGATGGGCCTCACTTTTGGCAGCACAGCCAGCCAGGATGAGGGCCCTAACCTTAGTTTGGTCCCATTGAATTTTAGAGACAGACTCCATAGCTGAGAAATAACTGGGCTTGGATCACCTTGTGGCCACACAACAAACTCCATCCTTTAGTTGGGGTAAGCAAATTCCCTGACTTTGGTGGAAATACTGATTGAGTTGCTAGGTAAGAGGGACAACTCAAACTCTGACATCTTCCAATTGTGTGGTATTTGGTTATGCAATCAAACACAAAAGTTGACCACTGATACAGCAAGCCATGGCAGTGCTCCCTAGCTATGACGTGGTGATGGTTTGAAGATATTTCATAAACTTAAAAGAAGTCAAAAGAGAACATTTTCTGGGACCAATAAATCTGGATGTAATGCAAAGTACCCCTGTATGAGAAGGGGGCTATATAAGATGACTTCTCAGGTTCTTGTGAAAGCCAGGATTTGAAGAGTTTGCAGATTGCCTTTCAAAAATTTTCTATGCCATCCACAGAGGGTTGATGAGGACCTTTAGCTGCAAACTCCATAATTGGTGAGCTCACCTTCTGGAACTAATCAGCTTAGAAAATCATTTCCCTTCATTATTACAAAGGGCTCTATCAAGCTTCAAATACTCAACTAAACTACCCACACAGAAATTTTTGTCATGTTCAATATAATTCTCAGGAATCTAAGTTTAAATTTATATGAACGGCATGAAGAGGAACACCCAGGTAGTAAGTTCCACATTTCCCTTTCCAAGTGATTTGAGCAATGGCTCCTTCATTAACAGGAAAGAGGATGAGGAGCTGCACATGTGCAGCTGGCACACCTTGTGTCTGGGAGTTTCCAAGCATTTCACAGTGAGCGGGGAAAGCCCAGGTCAGCCAGCCAGTCAGGCCTGGGACAGAGAGCTGAGTACAGCTCATGAGGCAGAAGGCTGGCATTTGGTCCTTTCTCGTTTCTAAAAGAGAGTGAAGTCAGAGGGACCAAGAAGGACCCTTAAAGCTAGTTACAAAATTAGCAAATCTAAATAATAAGGACTGGGAGAGGGGTAGGTGTGAATGGGGTGGATTGGCTATGTTTTCAGGGTTCCCAGGGCTGGATAATGGGAACAAGGGGTTTCATTATACCATTTTGTCTACTTTTGTGTTCAAACTTCTCTATCCAAAAATTAAAAATAAGAATGTTTGCAGAGGTTGAAGCCAATGAAAGGAAAAAAGTTTAAAAAGGAAAAATCCAGTTAAGTAAAACTAGTTACAAGTATTAAAAGAAAGACAAGCCAATAGAGGCAGGGGAGGGTTACTGCTTAAGAAAAGCAGAATTAAAATGTCCCTAGTGATGATCTATGGAAGTTGAGGTTATGGGGACCATTTCTTTTTGCATTATATACATTTGTAACATTGCCAGCTTTCAAAGGCTGGAAAAACAATAATGATAAAAAGAATAAAACAAAAAATGCAAACCTGGCTTTAAAATGTCTGGCTTTAAAATGTCTGGTAGTATTATGAAATTTTTTCCCTGCTTATATGTAAACTAGAGGCCTAGTGCACAAAATTCATGCACAGGTAGGGTCCCTAGGCCTAGCAGTCAATCAGGGCCCATAGGGACATCCCTTCTCCTGGCTGCCGGTCGGAGTCTTCCTTCATTCCTCGCCGTCCCCTGGTGTGCTGACTGGTGGTCAGCACACCTCATAGTGAGCAGTCGAACTCCCAAGGGAACAATTTGCATATTAGCTTTTTATTAGATAGGATTTTCTATCATAAATGGATTTTTGTTTTACTGTGTGTGTGTGTGTGTGTGTGTGTGTATTTTTAAAATAAAAACATACCAACAAAAGGCTGTTTGCCCTCCTTCCCCACTCCTGCTTCCTGGTGATTTCCCCACCACATAGGAAAAAGCCCCACTGGCCAGCCTGGGCAGGAGGCAGTGAAAGAGTGGCAGCTCATTGACAACTTTCCTGGTGGATAACAGCAACTAAACCCTTTGTGAGCAAGTTCTGTTAGAGCCAACTCAGTAAATGAAGTAGCAGGAACTGGGCATACCCCTTTTACTTTAATGCCAGAAATGTGACTCCAATTTGTGGCAGCCTGTGTTTTTTGTCATCATTACATAGGTTCAGCGTTTGTGGATAGCATGAGGACCCTGTTCTTTCTTGTGTCTGCAGGGTGCAAGGAATCCTATCTAATAAAAAAGTAATATGCAAATTAACAGTCACTCCAAAATGGCAGCACACATAGCGGCCAGGGCAGACACTAGAGGCATCACCCAGGCAACGCGAGCCCAGCGTCTGCTCCTTGGCCACAGAGGGAGGGAAGGGACCTCTGGCCGGAGGTTGGGGTGAGGGACACTGAGCTCGTGGTAATGCGAGCCCAGCATCCCTGCCCCAGCCTCACGGAGGGCCATTTTCACCCAGAAAAATGGATCTTCCCAGTTCCTGATGCTGACGGAGCCCTATGGGTGCCAGGGTCCTTCCCCAGTAACCCCCATGCGCAGCCCAGCAGCCACAATCGCAGACTGGAAGCCTCCTGCCCACAATGCAGACACAACCAGCATGGCGCTGCGGCGGGGGGGGGGTGGGGTCCAGCAAGTGTGCTGCACACATCAAATCGCTGCTGCTGAGGCTGACCCCCATGCATGTAAGTAGTACAGTCCAAGAGGGCGACTCCTGAAGTGCGTCTCCCATAGTAGCTGATGCATAGCACTCCAGTGGGGAAGCGGGACCTGGGAACCCAAGCCCCAGAGTACCTGAGCTGCCAGGCATCATGGGCTGGGGCCCTAAGGAGGCTCCAGGACAAGCATCTTCCTAGAGGTTGGGGTGAGGAATGCTGGTGTCTTTGCAGGCCAGGCTGAGGGACATCACTCACCCCCATGCATGAATTTCATGCACTGGGCCTCTAGTGCTTATATAATCCCAGTAAACTGGCTTCCCAGATTGGGCTTAAAAACTGAATTTCAGTGTAGTTTCACTCACTTGTAGATTTTTCTATTTTTAAAAAGCCCCCTTCTATTAACAAACATAATTACAAGTCTAAAATAGCCAATTGAAAAAAGATAAAAATCTCAACAAGTTTTACAGAAATATAAACGTGTGCATTTAGATGTTGATTTACTAAATGTTAACTATCATCAACAACTGCTTAGTCCAATCCCAGCCTTCCTCTCAGCTGAAATTAAATCAACTTTCATATTCACCTTGAGTTTTGAGAGGCAAAAGCTTTTAAAAGGTTTATTTCCTGGTGATAAAACCTCTTAGGAGCTTTTATCTCATTCTGAAGAAGCCTTTGTGGGTTAAGTTCTTTTTAGATCTAGGTACTCAGTTTCATTAATTAATCTCCTTATATGAAGAAGAAACTCTTTTCTGATTCCCCAAGGCTTTCCAAAAGTTAATAAAAAATGACATCCACAATTTATGCATGCTTGCAGTATGAATCCACTATATTGGCTATCCCATAACAATTGCATATTGGCTATTTGATTTTTAGAGAATTTTGTATTAACTTTTAATTCTTCCAATGCTATGAGTTCTCTTTCCACAGATAAGAAATGGAAGCCCAGGGAGATCAGATACCTTGCCTCAAAGTCTGGCTCCTGAGACTAAGCTCTTAACTATTACTTTATGGGATTTGCCCCTTAGTATCAGGAACTTGACTAACTTATAATTGCTTCTTTCTCAACTCCTGTAGGATACAAGCACTGTCAATGTCACATTTAAAAGGGTTATACATTAACATTGCAGAATATCCATTTTATGATAATTAAGTAGACCACAGTATGATTTTAAACATAAACAAAAGGATCTCCATTATGAGGACAATATACATTGAAATAAAAAGTTACTTTCTATTTTTGAACTGTCTATATATCTATTACAGTTATAAATCCATTTTTTTCATATACCTAATTTTCAGATAATGTATAATGAAATGCCAAATTTTCTAGGTAACTGAATGTCAATACCTTAACCATCAACATTTGTGGTTTTAATGCTTCCAGATGAAAATACTTTATAAATGTACTAGAGGCCCGATGCACAAAGTCCATGCAAGAGTAGGCCTTTGCAGCCACAGCTGCCTTGATCCCTCCCTTGCAGCCATGGCGGCTCTGGATTCCCCCCTTGCAGCTTTGGGCAACTGCCTGGATCCCTTCATCCTGGAGGGACATCCAGTCTAATTAGCATATTATGCTTTTATTATCATAGATTATGTACTTCCTTTTCTTAATAGCAGAATATAACTCAATATTACTAACCCAGGGACACTAATATAAACATTTCTTTTGTATTTTGCAATAGATGTTGATGTGGTATAGTAGGGCAAAGTTATCTTATCTTAAAGACGTACTCTCAAATATACTTATCGCTATCACTAAAGTGGAGTAAAGACTTCAGATGCAAAACCCCCTGGCTATATATCACAATAGTTATTAGATTCAACTTGGAACATAAAAGATACCCACATATTTCTTAATTAAATGAATCATTTTCAGAAAAGTTCTATGGATAGGTACTATTTTTTTTTTTTTTAATTTCAGAGAGACAGAGAGAGAGATAGAAATATCAGTGATGACAGAGAATCATTGATTGGCTGTCTCCTGCATGGCCCCCTACTGGGGACCAAGTCTGCAATCTGGGCATGTGCCCTGACCTGGAATTGAACCTTCACCCCCTAGTTCAGTGGTTGCCAACCAGTGGTCAATGAGGTCTGAAAGGTTGGCTACTACTGCCCTAGTTCATACGTCGACAACGCTCAACCACTGAGCCATGCTGGCTGGGCAGAATAGAGTCTAATAATATTAATATTTTACAGACGAAGACATTTGACTCAGAGAGCTTAGATATTTTACCCAATGTCACATGTAGTAAACAGTAGAGCCAGGATTAGAATACTGTTGGACTATCATGCCACAGGGCCACATGGGGCAGCCTTTTCCTTTTAACCATTCCACAGTTAGCAACTTCATTGAGATTTCATTCACTCATTTAAAGTATACAATTCAATGGTTTTTCGTATATATAGAGTTGTGTAACCATCACCACAATCAATTTTAGAACATTTCAACATACCTAAAAGAAACTCATATCTGTTTTCAGACACTATTTTCTATTTCTCCCCAACCTTCCAAGGCCTAGGCAACCAATAATTTATCTTCTGTCTCTATAAGTGTGCCTATTTTGGACATCGCATAGAAATGAAATCATTCACTATGTGTCTTCTCTCAGTCAGCATGTTCAGGGTCATCCATGTTGTAGCATGTATCAGTACTTCACTTCTTTAATGGTTGAATACTATTCTACTGTGAAGCTATATCACATTTATTAAACTACTAGAGGCCCAGTGCAGGAAATTCGCACACGAGGGGAGGGAGGGTCCACTCAGCCCAGCCTGCACCCCCTCCAATTCAGGACCTCTTGGGAGATGTCCTTGGGATCAGGCCTTAACCAGCAGTCGGACATCCCACTTACAATCCTGGACTGCTGGCTCCTAATCACTCACCTGCCTGCCTGCCTGGTTGTCCCTAACTGCCCCTCCCCAAGACAGCCTGAATTGCCCCTCACTGACCCCCTTCCAGCCTGGTCTCCTCAACTGCAGCCTCTCCCACCAGCCTCGTCACCCCTAACTGCCTCACCCAGCCGGCCTTACTGACCCCCCTGCCAATCTGGTTGCCCGAAACTGCCCTCCTCTGCTGGCCTGATCATCCCTAACTCCCCCCACCCCCCTATCAGCCTGGACGCCCCACGCAGCCTGCTGTTCAGCCATTTGGTCATCCCTCACTAACTCCCCTGCCAGCCTGGTCACCCCACACATCCTTCTGTTCTATCATTTAGTCATCCCTCACTAATCCCCCTGCCGGCCTGGTCATAGGCAGCCATCTTGTGATGGTGTGAAGGTCAATTTGCATATTACCTCTTTATTATAAAGGACTAAAAATTCATGCACTGGAGGGAGGGGGTCCCTCATCCCAGCCTGCCCCCTCTCACAGTCTGGGAGCCCTTAGGGGCAGGAGGAGACCCAGCGATCAGGGGAAAGCTACATCCCCATCACACCTCTGCTGCTGTCACAGCCAGCAGTGCAAGCCTCGGCTGGCCCTGGTTACCTGAGCCTCGGGCGGCCCTGGGCAGCTGGGCAGTTGCCATCCAAGGCTTGCCTGCACCTCGGGCTGGCCCTGGGCAGCTGGGGGGCTGAGGGCAGGTCCAGCCGCACCGTATTCCTGCCGCTTCCCCCACTCCCCCCGTGGGGTTGAAAGGACTGGGGGACTCTGGCAGGGCTGAGAGAACTGAGTACCACCATCTTTGTCATGGCCAGACAGTCAACTTACATATTCCCTCTTTATTAGATAGGATTATTCATCAGTTGATAGACATTTGGGTTGATTTCACTTTTTCTATGTTCCTTCACTTTCTATTTAAAAATATATATATATATTTTATTGATATTTTACAGAGAGGAAGGGAGAGAGAGAAAGATCGACTAGCTGCCTCTTGCACACCCCAACTGGGGATGTGCCCGCAACCAATATACATGCCCTTGACTGGAATCGAACCCAGGACCTTTCAGTCCACAGACCAACGCTCTACCACTGAGTCAAACCGGCTTCGGCTCCTTCACTCTCTAAAATAAACTTTTTATTGAGACATAAAATTTAAAAAGTATACAAACCTTAAGCATACAGCTCAGTGAATTTTTACAACATGAATACACTTAGGTAAACAAACCCCAGGTTTAAGAAACAGACCATAACCAGAATTTCAGAAGTTTATCTTGTATCTTCCTTTAAGTAATTATACCTACCAAAGGTAAACACTTTTCTAACCTCTGCCACCTATAATCATAAATCAGTGTTGTCTGTCTTTGCACTGTACATAAATGGATTCATACAGCGTGTGTGTGTGTGTGTGTGTGTGTGTGTGTGTGTGTGTGTGGCTTCTTTTATTCATGATATTTTTGCTATTCATCTATGTTGTGTTTTGAATTTGCTCTGTACGTTATTATATAGAATTCCATTATAAAATTATATGACAATGTAACATTTTTTTTTGTTTTTTGGTTTTTTAAAAAATTTATTAAGGTATTATTTGTGTACATAGCTTACCATTGCCCCCCTCCTCTACCTCCCATTCATGCCCTCCCTCCCCAGAGTTCTGTGTTCATTGGTTGTACTTATATGCATGGATACCAGTCCTTCGGTTGTTCACTTATCTCCCCCCAGGTCTCCTTCCCCTCCCCACTATCATTTGGCAGTCTGCTTGTTTTATGGTGACTATCTCAGGATAACCATAAACCAATAGAATCCGCTCCTTCTCCTCTGGTTTACACCGCCCCTCCCCCCAGGACCCACTGCTTCCCCGGGGCACACAGCTCTCTCGGGGTACATGTCTCCCCCGGGGCACACGGCTCTCCCAGGAGACCCGGGGGCAGATGGCTCACCCAGGGCACACGGCCCCCTGGGACACACAGCTCGCCCGGGGCACACAGCTCACCCGGGGCACACGGGCCCCTGCGACACATGGCTCACCCGGGGCACATGGCCCCCTGGGACACATGGGTCACCCGGGGCACACGGCCCCCTGGGACACACAGCTCGCTGTAACATTTTCTTGATGATACATGGTTTGTTTTTATTTTTTTGCTATTGTGAATAATGTTGCCATGAGCATTCTCGTACATATATACTCATTTCTGTAGGGTATATATCTAAAAATATAACCACTCGGTTATGGAATAGGAATTTTTTCAGCTCCATTATGTATCATACAATAATTTTCCAAAATGATTCTACCAACTTATACTCCTACTTAGGGTATGAGAGTTCTAATTGCTCCATATCTCCACTAATATTTGGCATTGTCAGCTTTCAAAAAAATTAGCTATTTTGGTAGATTCTAAATGCCAAGAATACTACATAGTAGTATCTCATTTTGGTTTTAATTTCCATTTTGCTGTGGACTAATAATATTAAGCACTTTTCATATAGTTTTGACCACTGGCTATCTTCTTTTATGAAGTCCCTGTCCAACTTTTTACATATTCTGGATTGGAGTTCTTTAATGGATATAGTTGACAAATATCTTCTCCCACTCTGTGACTTACCTTTAATTCTAAGTTATCATTCTTCTCCAGGTTAAGAAATATATGCCTATCCCAAGGTCATGAGGTTAACTCTTCTATGTTATCTTCTAGAAGTGTTACTATTTTACTTTTTCACATTTAGATATGTGAACCACATGAAATTGATTTTTATGTAAAGTATAAAATAGGAGTCAAAGTTCCTTTGTTTCCATATTGATAGCCAGTACATTTACTGATAAAAACATTTTTCCCTCACTCTAGTGATATCTCTGCTGAAAGCCAGGTGATCATATATGTGCAGGTCTGTTTCTGGATTCTCTATTCTGTACCTACCGTTAGTAACCTTTCAGCATAACCTTACTAAAATTCCACATTAATTTAATCTTTCACATTTATATTAATAATAATTTTCACTGAGCATTTACATTTTTTTTGGCACAGTTCTAAATGCCAAGCATTTTCTCATTTAGTCTTCTCCACAATTTTAAATTAGGTATTATTATCTCCATCCTATAGATTGGAAAATGTGAGCTATGGAGAGGTGAATTTTTTCTTCTGAAACATAGACTGTACCTCTTCTTATTTTGTTGTCATTCTATCTATTTTTATGGAAAAGCATCAGTAGCATATGCAGCTTTTGGCAGTCACTGCTAATATCTTTCAAGCTAGATTGTGTTTTTGCAACAACAAGCATAAATGGAGCTTTGTTCCTTTAGCTTTTCATATACTCAGTATTTTGGAACTGGAAGACATTTGAGAAAATGTCTACTTCAAACACCCATATAGCCGAGGAAAGACAATTTCAGAAAAACCACAGACATGTCCAAACTTACATGATGCAGTATAGGCAAAGATGAGACAAGAACCCAGCTCTCCTGCTCCTACCCCAGTGCTCTTTCTGGTGTACCACAATTGCCTCTCCTCATGCAATGAGCATGTTGGATCATGGAGACTTCTTAACTGGCTTCCAGGTTTACCTTGGTGCCAGATACATGAGGATGCCTGACTGGTGGGTGCCAGATTATCTTGGCTTTAATGAGGAAGGAAACTGGAACCAATCAGCAGAGCTGGATGGAGATGAACAGGCCACAGTCCAAATTTGGTTTAACAAGGTGCACTGAGACATCCATGAAAAAAGAGAATTTCCGAAGTCCAGACCCCACAGAAATTAGGCTAGCAGATTCAAATGGAACATAGGAATAAGACTTAGAGGGGTGGAGCTGTCTCTCCACTTAATCTTTCCACTTAGATTCTGTGTCCTCAAAACAGGAACTCGTTGGCAAACATCCCAGAAGCCCACTTCCATGCCAGAGGACTCGCATGACTATTCAGTTACTTGGATTTTTCGAGTCAAGGTTCGATTCAGTAAAAAATTATCATACTACAAGGACAGTTAAAATTGTTCACTTACCAATGTCTTATATGAATGAAGAAGACATGCACTTCCTTATGAGCTGATGGCTTTACAGAATTTTCCATTTCTCTTCCCAGGTTCATTATCAAGGGTCATACTACAAAAATAAGGTTTGTCTCAGATGAAGTACTTGGGCTGCTTTGCATTTGCCTGAGGTCAGAATGCCCTCTGACACAGAGACTGCAGGAGGAAAAATCAGCACTTCAAAACCTGGATTAGAAATGACTTCACAAAGAAGAGGAGAGTAGGAGGACCAGCATTTGAAGCACTGAGCATCATGAAGGTGTCAGAGACAAAACCTAGAAATGGATTTAGGTATAAAATTGACCTGACATGGAATTTTTCTTTTCCAAAAATCTATGAAAGATTTATCAAGGGTTCTCTTCTAGAACACAAGGAATAGATTTTAAACATAGTTTCTTTTAGATAAATTAAATGTTGCATGTAGACCTTATTTTTAAGCTGTATATTGCATGTTTCCAACATCAAATAGATTAAACTTTCCAAATGCAGTTTAAGTTGCCTGTTGCAGTGCAATGTCAATATTCAGGAAAGGCACCCCTTGGAACATGGCATATCAGGGTCCAGCTTGCTGAAGTGGATGAACTAAGGAGAAGTCTCTCCACAATGCCTGAGGCTCTTAATTGTTGAGCCCATTTCCTACCCAATGACTTAATTGACAAGAGCACAGGATTATGATTCTGTCTTTCTATTCCTTGTCAAGAGCATAGGATTATGATTCTGTCTTTCTATTCATTGTCAAAAGGATATGTGAGATCCTGGGGTGTAAGGCAGAGTTCAGCTATAGCTAAGGACGTGGCAAAATACACTGTGCAAGGTGAGGAGTGGTGCAGAGTACAATATAATGCAATGCTGTCTTTAAGTCATCTCACTGCAGATGGAAGAGGAGAAGTAGCAGACCAGGTCTCCCATTAGATATAAAACCAATGACCTCAGCTTCTGTCAATATGCAGCAATCCCACTGCCACTGCAATACACTGATAGCAGAAACAAAGCATGGGCACATCTTTCCCTAGAGGAGATGAAAGTCCTCAGATGGGAAATGCAGGAAGTAGGCCCAAGGCCTCTTTCTAGCACCTCTTAGGTCTAGACTTTTAAGGGCAGGTGTTGAGGCATGGTCCCTGGGTGATGACTTGGCAGTGTGGGGACAGGTCTAAACCTAGGTGGGCCTGGCTTACATTTAATATTTGTGACTTCACATTTTTATATTTAATCTTAATACCATGTTCCAAGGGATTCCCTTCATGTCTTCATGTTTTAGGTGTGTCTGATTTTAAAAAAAGAGAGAAAAAGAAGAAGAAGCATATAGCTAGATTTATCTGGTTTAACAGTTTTGTTTTTTTTTTGTGCGGTTTTTTGTTGTTGTTGTTGTTGTTTTTACTGCAGAGTTAAATTTAATGTGCTTATATGTTTTGGAACCTTAATATGTGATTTTTATTTGTCCTGCTTCTTTCTATACATTTTTCCCTCCTGTTATGCTTTCTTTTCTTTTATACTGAGGTGTTTTTATGTGTTTTCCTCATTCCGTTTGCCTCTCTTTCCAAGTTAGGAAGTTATTTACTGTATTTCTATTATTATTCAAAAGAGATTTAAAATGTTCACGGAACACGAACACTATACATATATATGTATAATATAAAATCTAAAAATAATGCAGAAACTGAATATTAAAAAAGCATATGTATATGCTCATATGTTTCAAATTCTGTTCCAAAATTAAATCTTAACATGCCAAATTTTTTTCAAACATTAATGGTTCTTGGTAAAATACCCTTCGCTTGGAAATTAAATAGCACTCTAATACTAGAAAAACAAAAATGAGACCTAATAGCTATGTTTGACATATTATATCTACTTTTTAAGATTTCCATTTTGGCAGGGCCACAGTGCAAACAGAATTTTTGTCATTCGAGTAAATAAATTGTTTTTTTCCTATGACATGCATGAAAAGAGTTTGGTTAATTGTCTTACGTATTTTGGAGGAAGTAGAGAGAGTTTCTATTTGTTCAGTTATCCTATTTAATAAAAGGCTAATATGCACACTGACTGAGTGGCAGAATGGTCACTATAATGCACACTGACCACCAGGGACAGACACTCAACACCAGAGCTGGCCCCTGGTGGTCAGTGTGCTCCCACAGGGGGAGCCCCCCTCAGCCAGAAGCCAGGCTCACAGCTGGCAAGCACAGCGATGGTGGAAGGAGCCTCTCCCACTTCTGCAGCGGGCAGACATCCCCTGAGAGGTACCAGACTGCGAGAGAGTACAGGTTGGGCTGAGGGACCTCCCCTCCAGTGCACAAGTGTCGTGCACCAGGCCTCTAGTAAAAGATAATGGGGAAGGAGTGAGGCTCAAATATGCCAGTCACAGAGCTGGAGGAACAGATGTCAGAAACATAAGTTATAACTCAGTGATCTCATAGTATTGCAGAGGCATGATAAAAAGGACTAAAAGACATGACAGAAAGGTACACCAATTTCCAAAAAAAAACAGACTTTTTTTAGGAGAGCATGTGGAGTAGGCTTATATATCAGCATATAAGCCCATAGACTCTTGCAGATTTAAGGGTCAAAATAAAAAGGGGCCGAAACCAGTTTGGCTCAGTGGTAGAGCGTCCGTCTGCGGACTGAAAGGTCCCGCGTTCGATTCTGGTCAAGGGCATGTACATTGGTTGCGGGCACATCCCCAGTAGGGGGTGTGCAAGAGGCGGCTGGTAGATGTTTCTCTCTCATCAACGTTTCTAGCTCTCTATCTCTCTCCCTTCATCTCTGTAAAATATCAATTAAAAAATATATTTTTTTAAATAAAAAATAAAAATAAAATAAAAATAAAAAGGGCAAGGTAAGAAACAAAAAGAAGTGAACTCTGAAGGTCTACACCAGGTTGCTTGGTTAGACTGACTAGACCAAATGCTTTTTAAACACAGGTTTTGATACTCAGGATAAAGATATATCCAAGGCACTCCCTGCCATAGGAAACAAGCAAAAAGAAGAATTAAATCCAGAACCAATGGTTTTTACTAAGTACTGCTGCATTAGTGACATGAAGAAAGTGTGCTTATAGGAACAATCCTGGTTATCAATGGGAATTCAGCGGTAGGGAGGCTAGGCATTCTAAGCAGAGGGCAAAGGGCAAGCAGAGGCCCAGAAACAGGATAAAGTATGGTGGAAAATGAAGAGCCTGGAGTGGCCAGACATCATTAGGTGTGTGTGTGTATTGGGGGAAGTGGCATTGGGAGGTGGGGAAGGTGGGAAAGGAAGCTAATCTTAAAGGAATTTTATAAAGGAGCTCTGCTAAAAATGTGGACTATACTCAGGTACAACAGATTTTCAAGCAGAAAAGCAACATGATCTGCTTCCTGAGAATATATTATAGAAGAGACAACTGGGTAGCAAGATGGAGGGTAGACAGGAAGAATGAGGGAAACTACTAAAATGGCTGTCACAGTGCTTAGGAAGAGAAATCAAATGTGATTCCAGGATTCCTTTTCTAAAAAAAAAAAAAACAACCTTTGGCTGACTAGGTGGCAGGTGATGCTGTTATAAAAGTAGGGAATGGAGAAGAAACAGAGGGGAAGCAAGGTCATAGCACCCTTGTCTTGGTGTTGGCCATGCCTTCCCTCCCAGCGAACCCCCAAATTTGGATCATTGCAACTTCTGCTTCTAAACTCAGGAGGCTGAAAGTTTTTTTTTTATGAAAACCCCCCAGACTTGCTAGTATTTCCACCTCAGCACACCTGGACAGTGTAGCTAATAATGCATGTTTGGTGTGTTTCTGGTCAGCTCCTTTCCCTATCCCTTTCAATAGTACCCCTCCTCCTCCATTTCTTCCCTCAGCAGGTGTGAAGACTCAGCAGCAGCAGCCTTTCCCTAAGACCTCTCATCTCATTTCATTTTCCATTTACACTCTGAATTCATTCCCACCTTCTTCTTCAAGACCTTACAAAAATAATCAACTCCTTTTACTCCTAATTTTTTTCAATGTCTCCAATCTCTTAATATAGAACAGGTCAAAATCACTTCCATCTTGCCCTAACTAGCTTGGCTCAGTGAATAGAGTGTCAGCCTGCAGACTGAAAAATTCCAGGTTCGATTCTGGTCAAGGGCATGTACCTTGGTTGTGGGCACATCCCCAGTAGGAGGTATGTAGGAGACAGCTGATTGATGTTTCTAACTCTCTATTCCTCTCTGTAAAAACTCAATAAAAAATTTTTTTTAAAAATCACTTCAGGAGAAACCAAGATGGCAGCATAGGTAAACACCTAAACTGCTGCCTCACACAACAATTTCAAAACTACAACTAAAAGACAAAATGTCTATCACCCAGAACCATGGGAAACCTGGCTAAGTGGAAGTTCTACAAGTAGAAGTTAAAAGAGCATTGAGACGGGTACAAGCACTGAAAGGCTGAGGTACAAAGGCGCACGAATTGGGCTGACAGCAGGCAACTGGGTGCGCTGCTTTTTTCAACCCAAAGGGAGACAAGCTCCCAATTACACTGAACTCCAGTTTCTGGGGAGACCTGAGGACCCAAACTCCTACGTGGAGAAGCTGGACTGTCTACCATTGGGTCGGAACGTGAGGGTGGCTTCCTTGCAGAGGTGCGTGCAGCAATCATTGTTTACTGCACTGGGTGGGGTACAGGGATTTGGGAACACAGAGACACAGAGACTGCTGACTGGCAGCCATCGCTGTTTGCCACACCCTAACCTAATGACTCCCTGAGACCTCACCCCACACAATCTACAAACCCACCCAAGCTCCACACAGCAGCTTTTGCATATAAATGGCTTTCCCTATTGCAGCTTAACCTAACAAACTGCAGCTCTGGCCAGACAGCTCCAAAACCTCCAAACTCCAAGCAAAGAGGAGAAAAACTATAGTTCTTGCTGTATCTCCTTCTGGGTGGCCTCAGATAGTAGCTGACCTGCACCCCATTGGAGATCCAGAAGCTAGTGTATCTAGTGGTAAGTGTGAGACTATACTAGATTTCAATTACTCACATCCATAAGTGACACATTCAAGAGGCAGACTCAGAGAGCATCAAAGCCCCACTGAAGCAAGTTCTGCCCCATAAGCGTGTCTCCAGTACAGCAGTTCTTCCATTATAGACACACCGAGTCCTCACAGCCAATTGGCCTGGAGGTCAATTCCACCCAATGTACCAAGAGCAATAAAGGCTTAACTACACCAAGACTTTGCACTCAGCCCACAAAGGGGTGCACCATGAGTGTTCACCTCAGGTGATAGGCTGAATCAATGGTCACCTACCACAGAAAACCACCAGGGAGGAGAAGTCTGGATATAGACAGCTATGTACCTCAGGTCCCATACAGGCAGAAAAAACTCTATGGCACAGGAAATGAGCTCAAATTTCAAAAGCTACAGGACATGGAAAAATATGTAGGATGCTCAGCTGAGAAGCGACTCAGAGAAATGTGACAGCTGTTATCTAATATCTGACGGGTTGTCACATGACAGACAAAACTTGTATAGGCTTGCAAGGAGCAGCAAAATGCGGAGACAAAGAAACATGTCACGAATGGAAGAAATGGAGAAAAGCAAACTACTGGACATAGAGTTCAAAACCACATTTATAAGGTTAGTCAAGAATCTGCTAAAAACTGCCAAGAAACTTGATGAGACCTCCAAGGAGCTTAGTGAGACCTTCAAGAATCTTAATGGGAATGCCATAAATAAATAAATAAATAAATAAATAAATAAAAGTAGAAAAGGACCAGTCATAAATTAAGCATACACTGTCTGAAATAAAGAATATACAGAAATTCAACTGTAGATCAAAGGATCCCAATAATCAAACCAAAGATCTGAAAAATGAGGAAACAAAAAACACCTAACCAGAAGCACAAAAAGAAAAAAGGATAAAAAAATATAAAGATAATGTAAAGAGCCTCGGGGGACAACTTTAACCGTACCAACATCGGAATTATTAGGGTGCCAAAAGAAGAGAAAGAGCAAAATATTGAAAACCTACTAGAAGAAATAATGAAAGAAAATTTTCCCTATCTTGTGAAAGAAATAGACTTACAAGTCCAGGAACCACAGAGAACCCTGAACAAGAGGAATCCAAAGAGGCCCACACCAAGACACATCATAATTAAAATGCCAGGAGCAAAAAACAAAGAGAGAATCTTGAAAGCAGCAAGAGGAAAACAGTTATCTACAAGGGAGTACCCATACAACTGTCAGCTGATTTCTCAACAGAAACTATGCAGGCCAGAAGGGAGTGGCAAGAAATATTCAAAGTGATGAACAGCAAGAACCTACAACCAAGATTACTCTACCCAGCAAAGCTATCATTCAAACTTGAAGGTCAGATAAAGAGCTTCACAGACAAGAAAAAGCTAAAGGAATTCATCACCACCAAACCAGGATTATATGAAATGCTGAAGGGTATTCTTTAAGAGAGGAAGAAGAAAAAGGTAAAGATAAAAATTATGAACAACAAAATGACAACAAATACATACCTACCAACAAGTGAATCCAAAAATCAAGTGAATAAAAAGTCTGATGAACAGAATAAACTGATGAATATAATAGAATCAGGGACATAGAAAGGGAGTGGACTGACAATTCTCAAGGGGGGGGGGAGGTGTGAGGGGTGCGGGAAGAGATCAGACAAAAATTTTACACCTATGGATGAAGAAGTGGCAAAGGGCAAGGGCAAGGGGTAGGGTGGGAAATCAGGTGAAAGGGAGCTGTGGGGGTGTGGGGGGGGAGAGAAACACCCAAAATAACCTGAACAATAAATATTCATTTTAAAAAAATAAATTAATTTAAAAAACAACACTTCAATCTTAAAACAAAGGAAAAGCCTCTCCAGTTCTTACTTCCTCTCTGCCTCCAAAGGGGATCAGTCATGACAAGGAACTCTCAGCATGTGACAAATATAAGCATGTGGGGAAGTGACAGAGTTTAGGAATTCTTGCTTCTAGTCTCTAATTCCTGTTCCCTTACCAAAGGGCTCCCTGAGACAGAGTTCCCTAGTCCATACTCCTCAGGGAAGGAAAAGCCTTGCAACCAGAGAGGCATCAGAAAACAAAAACAGACGGGAAGACTGGCACCCCTAGAGCACTGTAGATACTTTGCATTCCTCAGGTCCCTTGGCCTCGATGATGTCCTTTTACCTGCACAGTAGGACAGACCCTTCTTTCTTCTGAGTAAGATGTCTGCACTCTGGGGGTAAGGGAAATATGAGCAGGTGGCTGAACAGAGGGGTGTGCTCATTAATGCAGAGATTAAAGCAGCAAGGAGTAGAGAGAGAGAGAGAGAGAAAGAAGAGGGATGTGACTATGGGTATCTAGCCCAGGCATTCCATCAAGACTTCTGGTTAAGGTGTATATTTCAATTTCCAGAAAGCCTCAATGATGAGTGGATTTGTTTGTTTATTCTTATTCATTCATCCATACACTCCTTTTCCTCCCCCCACCCAGTGGTTTTCAGTATATTCACAAAGTTGTGCAATCAATACTTTACTTTCAGAACATTTCATCACCCCCCCCCCAAAAAAAAAACATAAACCCATTAGCAGTCATTCCTCACTTCCCCCTCTCTTTAGCTCCAATCCTTCATTTCAAAGGCCTGCCTAGGATAAATCCTGACATGCTTAGTGGCAGAGCATCATTAGAGAAGAAAGCATTAGAGAAAAAAGATGATAGAGAAATGGTGAACATCAGTATCTTGTAGGGTTTATTGGAAGCCTGAACAGCTAAAAGCTGAATAAAGGTCCTTGCTTGTTTGGCTGACAACTTCCTCACTCAGACATTAGAACACAGCAATGATGCTTATTTAATTGAACAGAATTGGTGACTATTACACAGGACTCAAATCTCATCCAGTAGCAAGAGAGTCACCATGCCCTGGCCACCAGGGAGGAAAAGTCTGGATATAGACAGCTATGTACCTCAGGTCCCATACAGGCAGAAAAAACTCTATGGCACAGGAAATGGGCTCAAATTTTGAAAGCTACAGGATATGGAAAAATATGTAGGATGCTCAGCTGAGAAGCGACTCAGAGAAATGTGACAGCTGTTATCTAATATCTGACGGGTTGTCACATGACAGACAAAACTTGTATAGGCTTGCAAGGAGCATAAATGGGACTAATGGGTAGAAAGTTACAGGGAGATAGCATTATTTTAGGTCATTGGAGGGAAGGAGTTCCTAATAGTCATGTAATCTTCAGGCCAAGAGGCTGCCTATAAGGTAGAGTGTTAAATGCAATCTGTAATTCAGTAAGTGATGCTGTAGAGGCTTGAACCAGAAGATGGTGTGACAACTGTGGCGTTCTCACACTTGACTGGTGAGGTCAATTGTGAGGTGTGCTCCAAGTGATCTGTTACAGCAATAAAACTGAAGTGTGTCATTTACTGACTTTAGATTTGGGGTTCTCGATATAACACCACTTTTATTCACTTGCATTATCAAGTATTTTCTTGAGCAAAAATGAAAGACTCTATGTTCAAGGTAGCATCCTGGGTTCTGTCATGAGAATGTTCCACTCAAGTGTGCTTACAGGCTGCACAAGTTGGAGCACTACCAGCTAGATGTAGGATCCCTTCCAAAGCTGAGATTCAAGGGTAGGGGCACCCTCCTCAGCCTTCCAACCTAATCAGGACCTACTACAGAACAGGTGTCACTGTATTTCTGCAGAATTTATCTTCAGACTGTATAGTCTCAGTCTCCTACCTATAGGAGATATTAATAACAAGTACTGGGGTTACATATGAACTCTGTAGAAAGGGAGAATGAGGACTAAATAAACTAACATCTGTCCGCATGTTTTATTTTCACAGAACAGTCATTCAGATTATTTCAATGGGAACAAAGAAAAGTTTGACCTTTCTATTTTCTTTAAATAAAAATGGTTATATATAGAATTATATCCCTATATATATGAAACCTATATATTTTTATTAACCAATGTCACCCCAATAAATTCAATAAAAAATAAATAAAATGGTTATAGATGATGTAAATATGGCCAGAAAACATTATTTGCTCTTTGAAACATTAAACATTTTTTCCTCTAAGCAAGAATTGACTGAATTGTTAACTAACGGAACCTGAACTTTGCCAAACTCACCCCCATCCAAACTGGAACTGACTTTTACTTTTCAGTTCCCTGGATAAATGGCTTTGGCAGAAACTGCTGTCACAAAGGCCAACTGTAGAAGTGCCACCATAAAAACACTTGACTGACCAACTAAGGCCTTTTCAGATTCTTCCCTGACTCCTTTTCCATGTCCTTTTTCTGCTGCTCTGCCAAATGACCAGATGTTAATTACCCCTCTGGAATGCAAGAATAACTAAGCAGATGGAAGGTATCTAGTCACCTGGTGCAGTGCGCTACTCGGCAGCCCTGTGATTTCTGGCACCTCATAATATTTTTTTATTACAAAATTTTTTTCATTATAAAACTATTATTACCACATTATAAAAATTTGGAAACTAGAGAAGAGAGAAAAATCACTTATGATCCCATCATCCCAATAAAATCACTGTTTGCATTTGGTGCACTGTCTACTTTTCTTCAGGGCTCTCCGGATGTAGTTAATGGACCATATGTATGTAGCTTATTTGTGCCCCACCTCCTCTGAAAAGGATTTGCAGCTTATATAAATACATATCATCAGGCAGACAACTCCATGTGGACATACTCTCTCCAAAACCAGCCTGACATCCTGTCTTCCCGGTTTCTAAATTATGGATTTCATCCCCTCATCATCCAGGTTGAAACTTTTGCCCCCTCTTGAACTACTCTCCCTGAATTCTAACATTCATTTCCATTGATTATTCTGGGGTTACCCCTTTCTCACATCTGTCCTCCCCACCCCCATCAAAACTGTCACCATCTCTGGTCCAGTTCCTTATTACCTATTTATATTCCTAAATAATTACAATGTTTTTCTGACTTATTTCTATGTCTCTGCTTCCTCTCTAATCCTTTATCTTGTGCTGCTAAATTGTTTCCCTCACTTTCACTGCTCTCCCTGACCCATAGATAGAAAACAATTTATTTGACTGTCTGACAAAGTATATTCTCTAGATGAAAATTTTTTAAAATGTGCAGTTTGTCCCCAGTCAACCTTTCTTGCCTATCTGTTACCATTAGCCCATGTGAAACCTTTGCAGTGACCTGTACACACAAAACTAGGGTTGAATGAGTGGAGCAGGACACGTGCCAGCTCCCTGGTGTCCGTCCTTGCAAGGCAAATTCACTGGGGCCAGCCAAGACGGAGTAACAGATATTAGACCTATTCTCCTGCCATTAATACTATAAAAGTAGACAAAATAAATGAAGCAGCTGTTTTCAAGCACCTGATTACAAACATAGCAGGGCTGTGAACATGGGGAGAAGGGCAATACAGGAAGCGCGTCCACTGTCACCTGACTTTGTGCTCAAGGGCACTTTTCACACTGGGGTTCAGGGGAATAGGACTCATACTGAGGAGGATCTATGCCCAAGGCTTTATATGCACAGATGGCTCAACATATAAGAAACTAACCCCATATTTGCTCTTTTAAGTAGGGTGTTCAAATTTTGGATTTTAAAAATCCTCAAAATTTTCCATGGGGACTTTCCTCTCTTTATGCTTTATCTTCCTTTCAAATTTCTGTAGTTGAAAATATTGAGCTATTTTTCCCATAGTTTCAAGAAGGACTCCCATTAAAAGGAGATAAAAGCACTTTTAGACAATAATGCTTTCTGTCTCTCAGGATTCTCTCTACTATGCTTCACTGCCTACTAGAGTAGAGATTAGACATTGAACCTATGCAGTTTTGCCCCAGTGGAATATATGAACACCTCTGCAATGTTTTATAAGACTAAGCCACTGGGCCGTCAACACTTTGTTACAGATTGAAATCCAGGGTAGACATCCATCATAGGCAAGCCATCCCAGGCCATGCTCCTAACAAAATCATATCCAAGAAAGACCAAAGCCAAAGCAGTCACCCAGTCATTATCCTAGAGAGGGGCAAGAAGTAGCTAGGACGTAAGCAGTACATCCTGAGGAGACATTAAAATTGGAATTGATAGAGTTTGCTCTTCTCACCACTCCCCCTCCCCCACATTCCCTTTCCCCCTACTGCAATTTTCAAAGGCTGTTGCCTCAAATCCCACCTTTTCTTGCTTAGCTCCATCCCAAAAGATTGTTGAAAGAGTCCCTAACAGCTGCCTTTTGCAATTCGCTGGACAGATGAAGACCTTCTGGGAATAGTGCAGGCTTCTCCAGTTCATTTGAGGGACATCCCTCAGGGCAGGTGTTCCTAACACCCATTGCTGAGCATGCCTTTGGAGAGCACCCTTGACTCACCCCATATGTTGTCCAATTCAGGTAAAGAGTCCTATGCTTCTCCCAAGCAGAGCCTTCAGGGATCCCTCCCTCCCTCCCTCCCTCCCTCCTTCCCTCCCTCCATCCCTCCCTCCCTCCCTTCTTTACTTCCTCCATCCCTCCCTCCCTCCCTCCTACCCTCCTCCTTTCCTTCCTTTTTCTTTCTTTCTTTTTTTAACACGTCCCACCCAAACTGGAATTTCCTAAAGGCCAAGGCCTGGAATTAGTTATTCTGCCCTTTCTACTGCCTCTTCTGAGGCCCAAGAAGGATCCCGTAGAGAAGACATTTCTTATTCTCACCCTCACCAAAGTCACCACAGGAACACAATCCTTGGGTCACATACTTGTGTGGCCTCAGAAGCCTATGGCAAGTTCAGGAACAAGGCAAATCTCAGCCTGTACCTTGCACTGCCTGGGGAATACACAGCAGCCAGACTAACCACAAAGGTATGCACACTATCTGTTACCCAGAATGGTAGAGACATTTCTATCCTACCGTCAGCAAGTAGCTTGCAGGAGAGGGCATCATCAAGGTCTCGGGCAGTTGATGGGTCAATGGTGAAGATACAGTCTTTTCTAGGAAAGATTGAAGATATAATTAGTGATGCTGCAAATAACATAAACTTTACCCAACTGTAGTATTAGCTTTAAAGAACAGTTATTTTGAAAATGTACAAATAGTAGGCACAGTGAAGAGTAACTCTTATGTCTCTTTGAGAGGGGAATTCAGTAAAATGTGAGACTGGGGAGAGACAACGGGAGGAGACAGCAAGGCTCCATACTGTCTCTGTATCTTTTTCTTCCTTTCTGTGAACTGGCACCTATTTCTTCTTGACCTTGATCAGGAATATGTGTGAGAAGGTGGAAATGAGGCAGCATTCATGAATGAGGCTGTTCAAGAGGAGCTGTCTGACTACAGGGACAAATCTCTGGTTAACAACTCTCCAATCATCAGTTCTTATTTTTGCTTCCCCCTTCCTCAGTGGTTCATGGAAACCTATCCTTTAAGGATCTATGTGAGGAAATTTAGTGCTTCTATTTTTCAAAAAAGGGGTGTGATTTAAAAAAATCTAAAATGTTATGACATGGGCAGGGGACCCAAGAATAAGTTTTGCAAAAAAACTTTCAGCCATATAGTTAGCTGTAATACAATTCTACTTGGAAATGTCCCTAATCACAGTTTGTTTCCATGAACAATTATGTACCTCCTCCAAGCTCGTATAATCAAGTACACCCTCTGTCCATTTATTTCCACAAACTATCCCTATGCAATTCCACTCTTACTCTGTAAAGCCCCACCCACTTTCTTTTTGCTTTAGATTTTCTCAAATAACATGCCCACCCAATCCAGCCATTCCTATCAAATGGCTAAAGATTTGGGCAGACTCTGGCCTCAATTTTCTGTAACTTCTGCCCTTTTCTCCCCAGGCACTGGGCTGAAGATTGGGTGTTTAGCAGGTGACTAAAGGCTGTGTTTCAGTGTTATGAACATAGGCTGCAATTCAAAAGTGTATGTTGAATAAATGAATGAATGAATGCTGACAGTAAGATTAAATTAACCCTAATACAAAAGTAATGGGCTCTAAATTGGTTAGAATCTTGAACTTCATTCAAGGTAAAGAAGGAACTGTCTGCTTCTTGGTTCTTTTTGTATGCCCCATAAAAGCAAGCAATATGCTTTATATGTACTGAGTATCAATTAATAGTTGTTGAACCGAAATTGAAATGTCAGACTTGGTGGTGTGAATATTTTAGTCCTTTCCTTGTAAGAAGCTGGAAGAACATCCCTCTAGTCAAAATAAGAAAGAATATTCTTAGTTTGGTAGAGGACATAGTTCATTGGTTTACTTGGAGTGTTGACTAGGAAGCTGTTTTCTTAAAATTGAATGTATCTGGGTGATTTGAGACTTTTATTTCTATGAATGAATGATAATTCCCATTAAAACATTTCAAGCCTCAAATTGACCCAGCCATATGTAACAGAGTAAAACTATAAATCTTCAATTCTTAGTCTGTCAATGTCTTCTTTGAGAGGATCCACAAATTGTTTCTGAGAAAAATCTTAGACTAACCTGCAAGCTCTCAAACCAATTTTTTTCTTAAAAAACAAAACAAAAAACCTGCTCATAAACCAGAAACATACAAGTCAAAATTAAGACAACTCTGAGGAATAGTCCTTTGGAAAGTTTTCTGGAAAAGTATACCATCCAAGTCTTCATCAGGGGTCAGCAAACTACAGTTCACAGTCCAAATGGGGCCTCACCTGTTTTGAATGGCCTGAAAGCTAAGAATGGTTTTGCATTTTTAAGTAGTTGAAAAAAATCAAATAGAAGAATATTATTGCATGACATGTGAAAATTACATGAAATTCAAATCTCTGTATCCATAAATGAAGCTCTATTGAAACAGAGCCACCATTTTTTTCAGTACATTGGCACAGTTGTGTAGTTATGACAAGACTATATGCTTAAACTATATATATTTGGCTCAAAGCAGAAAGTTTGCTGTCCCTTATTGTGTGTGTGTGTGTGTGTGTGTGTGTGTGTGTGTGTGTGTGTTTGTGTATGTGTTATATCAAAAGTTTATTAAAGGAACTTACAGATGAGATGCATTTTGGGCAGCAGCAAGATGATGTGGATATCCTGTGTCTGCTGGCCCATTTTAGATCAATGTTTCCCGATGTGTCAACTATCCTAATTTTTTTTTAAAAAAAAAAGTTCCTGTGATTCTGTTTGGGAAATTCTGGATCAGTTTCTTAATTTTAGGACTTTTTAACTGAATTTATTGGGATGAGATTGGTTAATAAAATTATACAGGTTTCAGGGGTACAATTCTATAATACATCATCTGTATACTGTACCCAAGTCAAGTATCCTTCCATCACCATTTTTTTTCTTTTTAAGTAAAATATATTTTATTGATTTTTCACAAAGAGGAAGGGAGAGGGATAGAGAGTTAGAAATATCGATGAGAGAGAGTCATCAATCAGCTGCCTCCTGCACACCCCCTACTGGGGATGTGCCCACAACCAAGGTACATGCCCTTGACTGGAATCGAACCTGGGACTTTTCAGTCCGCAGGCCTATGCTCGATCCACTGAGCCAAACCGGTTTCAGCTCCATCACCATTTTGTAGGACTTCACAGAGCCTTCAATATGCTGGTATTGTACAGTTCTTGCCTGACTCTTTTGATCTTGGCACTTTTTATGGCAGAGCATCTTCAGAGGCAAGATCCTCAGGACAGCACTCTTTGAGCAATGATGGACTGCACAGGCCTCCAGTGCAGTCCTTGTCCCACAAGCCTACCCAAAGAGACACTGCAAGAAGTCAACCAAATGGCTGTGCTATTCACTGCGGGGAAGCTGATGAGATCCTGGTCCTTTTCATCACTCAGTGTCTCTTTTATGAGGGAAGTCCATACAGTGCAAAGGCTCAATCTTGTCCTGAGTTGATGGTTGGTTTGTATCTTACAGACATGTGAGTTTCATCCTTTTAGATTTCCTCCTCTGCTTTGGCTATTAGGAAGTTCAGAAAAACATTTGTGACTCACATCTAGAGGATCATTTTTGTAGTTTAAACTTTGTGAACTTTTATCCTATCTGTGCCTAATTTTTCTATGCATATATTCCTTTTGCCCCATGTCTTGAACTTCTAGCCCTGGCTGGTTTGGCTCAGTGGATAGAGCATCAGCCTGTGGAATGAAGGGTCCAAGGTTCGATTCTGGTTAAGGGCACATGCCTGGGTTGCAGGCTCAATCCTTACTAGGGGGACGCGCAGGAGCCAGCTGATCACTGATTCTCATCATTGATGTTTCTCTCTCCCTTCCTCTCTGAAATCAATAAAAATACATTTAAAATAAATAAAGAAAGAAAACCAACTTCTAGATAAAGTTCCCAGAGCTCCCAACAAGTATTTGTACTGTTATCAGTGGACTCCAATTTGTTCTCTCACTATGGAAAATTGGGAGAAGCAAGGGAACAGTGAGTGACCCTGACAAACCCCAGGCCTCAGTGCTAAGAGCCAGTGAGTTAATCTGTTGTCATCACCACAATTACGAATCACCATAATGTGGTGCAAGAGGGATCCTTCTGGTTGTGGGCCACAGTAGCTGGGAGCTGCTGGCCTCAGCATTTGGGAGCCCAGCACATGGGGCGTGTACTGTGCAGCTGCTACACTCTGTTAACATGCTTCGGATTTTACTGGCTCCTTTTCTGGAAGGCTTTGGTCTCACAACCTGCAAGGAGAGGCCTGGCCTGCCAGCTTCTAGAACCTGCGAGACCAAATATTTAAGGAGTTCTGTAACAATGGTTAGAAAGAAACTAATCCTGACCCACAGAAAATAAAGTGCCAGGTGGGGGAGGGATAGAGTGAGATTCCAGTTCATGAGACTGCAGAATTTCAGTTCAGAGAAATCTTATATAACCAAAACTTCTGAAGGCACATGACTGAAGGGCTCAGTATAACTTCTTAAAGTGATAGAAAACTTCTACTATTATTTTATACAAAGTCATTGACCCAGGAAAAGAACACATGAAGAATAAATAAAAGCCTTCTATAAGCCCTTAAGACTTGGTCAAGAATCCCAGGATATCACAAAAGCATAGAAAGAACTTCCGCTCCTCTGTCACTCACACAGTCTTCCTCTGACCTTGAGTCCTCTTCCTCCTCTAGGTGCCAACATCACCATCCACCTCCTTGCAGCTGAAACAGCTGTCTAGTCTCCACAGCAACTTTTACTCACCACTTTGTCACTATTGACCTCGCTGGATTTTGGCCATGGCCTGTATCACAGCACATAAATTGTTCTCCTTAAGGCAACAGTGCTGCCAGATTCATCATATTTTTGTTGTTGTTGTTGTTGTTAATCCTCCCCCAAGGATATTTTTCCCCATTGATTTTTAGAGACAATAGGAGGGAGGGGGAGAGATAGAGAAACATCCATGTGAGACGCCTCGATTGGTTACCTCCCGTACCTGCCCCGCCTGGGTCTGCATAGCCTGAAACCAAGGTACCGTGTTTCCCCGAAAATAAGACATCCTCCAAAAATAAGACCTACTTCATGGAAACATAATACATCCCCTGAAAATAAGACCTAGCGCATCTTTGGGAGCAAAAAATAATATAAGACACTGTCTTATTTTCGGGGAAACAGGGTATATGCCCTTGATTGGAATCAAACCTGTGATCCTTCAATCCGTAGACCCAGGATGGGGGAACATTATTTGGTCTGGTTCTGCCAAGGCATTAGCAATGAGTTAATTACTAATGAGTTAATTACAATGAGTTAATTAAATATTGGACCAAAAACAGCAGGTTAATTTTTCCCCCAAACATATTCCATTGACTTTTCACAGAGAGGAAGATGATAGAGGGACAGAGAGCCAGAAACATCGATGAGAGAGAACCATCGATCAGCTGCCTCCTGCACACCCTCCACCGGGGACATGCCTGCAACCAAGGCACATGTCCCTGACCGGAACCGAACCTGGGACCCCTCAGTCCGCAGACCGACACTCTATCCACTGATCCAAACCGGCTTTGGCAACAGCAAGTTAATTTTAAGTTGATAATTTTGTATGGTCCAAGAATATTATAAATACCCAAATGGCTCTTGGCAGAAAAAAGTTTTAAAAAGTTAGAGCAACCCCTGCTCTACCCACTGAGCAACCAGTTACGGCCAGAGTCATTTTAAAGCATGCATCTGGTCAAAAACCTTCACCAACTCCTTACTGAGTAAAATAGAAATTTGGCTTAGAATTCAAAGCCTTTCAGATAGGGTCCCAACCTATATTTTTCCAATTAGACTGCATATTCCCAACAGTATACTTTGTGCCAAACTTTTCTCTATGCCATCTGTTCTCTGAGACATTTTTCGTTCAGTCCCTAACATGGGGACGTTTCCTCACCAATCTCCAATGTCTAAGACCTACAAGGCTTTTAAAGGACTGACTGCAATGCCATGTTTTTTTCTAGGAAACCTTTGTGGCTCCAGAGTGGAAACCGCCTCTTCCTGTCTGCCCTGCCCAAACCTATGACCTGTCTCTCTCCAATAACACTGGTCACAGTCCCAGTATACTGGTGGTTACTTATGGATATGTCTTATTTCAGTGACAAGGCTAGAAAACCTTCAAGGTCTGCTGTGATATTGGCCTGTCTCTGTACCTCTTGCAGCTTACTGAAGACACACATGTAATGAATAGTTGATGGATAAGTGAATGAAAAAATGACGAAAGGGCTCTCTCTCTCTAGCATTTTTCCATTCAATTTTGCTACTATGTCTTGGGAAATACATTTAGGATTAGAACGCATGACCCCTTGGCATCCAAGCCTGTGGTCACACCACAGTGTTATTGTTTCCAAGGGTGTCCTTTTCTGTCTTTATCCCATATTCTTTTCTCATAAAACAGGGTTTTATACACTGTGGTTCAGGAACCATTTGTAGACTAACAAAATTTATAGAGGCTCTCCTACGTCCGTGACTCTGGGTTTGTCTCCTTGCTAGCAAGCAATTCTGAGAGGATTTGGGTCAGTGGTGGTGAATGGGTGAAAAGGAATGGAAAATTTTAAGAAATAACCTTAAGAAAATAAAGAATAATTTTCTACTCGAACACTTTCTTAGATTAGATAGAATTGGAGTTTATAAAGAAACCAGAAAATTTTATGTAAACTGCAGCAGGAAAAAAAAAAAAAAACAGCTAATGAGCTAAAGGACTCCATGGTAACGAGTCCCTAAAGAGTGCCAAGTGGAGAGCATAGTCAAGTCAGATGTTGAATTCACCTGCACTTCCATTTCACCTTGACTTTCTTCAGGACTGGGGTGACCTCTCCTCTTGCACGCAGAGGGAGTTGGGATCATCATTTAAATCTCGGTCTGCCTCCTTGGTGTGGTGGGGCTGGACTGTTTATTTTTTCTGATGGCAGCTGTGGATATGGTAACACTCTTTCACTCAGTTCTACTGCCACAACAGATGTTAACAAATCTGACACAAATCACAGATTTCCAGAACGGAAAAAGACTTAGTCTATGTAAAGCAAAAACAGACCTTGGTTTATCTGTCCTCTCTTTCCCCCAAGTGACAGCCGGACACATATGAGGGCATGGAGTGAGCAGAGAGAAATGATGCAATGCTCTGTGCAGGCTCTTTTCATCTGACCAGGGGTTTTCATCTAGGGTCCACGGAAGGTCTGTCTCAAGCATTAGCAAAATTCTAGATCAGATGGTTACTTTCGAAAGAACAGTAATAAGACTGAATCAGAATTGACCTCCCCTGTTACATTCATTTACTCATCTACCGCTGAACCTCTTTTATACTTTAAAAAAAGAAAAAGACAGTCTAGAGCAGAGACCACAGGACAAGGGTGGTCTGGTACTATGGGAGCCCAAGACTATGGCCCGGTCCAGGAAAGCCATAATTCAGAGACTATGCTACTTTCTACCTCCCAATTTTCATTTTGAAAAATGTCAAACTTTCAGGAAAGTTGGAAGAATAACAAAATGAACATCCATATACTTCTCATCAAGATTCATTAAATGTCAATAATTTGCCATATTTGCTCTATCTTCTTTACCCTCCCTGGATCCCTCCCTTCATTTAGCAAGCTTTTAAAAAACATCTTGACTATTTAAAATTACACTGCAGAACACTTTATTTCTCCATACTTTATCATGTTTTCTAAGAATAAGAGCATTCTACAGAACCATGATACTGTTTAGTGGGCAGAATTAGAAAATACTGGGTTAAATCATATGAAATTGCTAATAGTTGACTACTTGTGGCTTAAAAATTGGCAATTTTATGTGGCTCAACTTAACATACTACTAAAAAAATCATGAGTTCATATTGACATCTCCAACTGAAATCTAATACTACAGAGTTCTTCCTCATCTTCTCCAATTCTATATTTATAACTTTGTCTTACTCAGAGTAAGAACCTCAGCTACCAATAACCTAATATTCAAAGTAGTTTCAGAATTTCAATACCACTAGTATCAAATAACCTATTAAATATAAGATGTGTTTGGAGTTTTATTCTTAGAAAATAGTCACTAAGAGTATATAGTCAAAATGGTCAAGTATACTAAAAGTTACTTGATTTAATTATTATTTCAAAATGTGGTGATGCTACATACTTGCTAAACATTAGAACTATTTGTTTCTGTTTGATGTCAATTTTAAAGATTATGCTTTTACCTCCTTTTAGATTTAATTTTATTGTTGAATACTTAAAATATTTAAATGGCTCAAAGTTAAAATGAGTTTTATTCCTGTCTCTGATCTTTTACTTTGATATAACCCATCCCCTATAGATAATTATTTTTATCATTTTCTGATTTATTTTTTCTTTTTTGATATACCTTATTTTTATTTTCTATTCTTCCCTGCTCAAACAGTTGAATACTATAAATTCTCTTTTGCAACTTGCTTTATTGTTACTTAACAATAAATCCCAGGAATTACTCTATCAGTTCAGGGAAGAGAATCATAGAATCTTCAGAGCTGAAAGTTCCTTAGAGGTCACCCTCATCCGAATCTTATCTCCTAAATTCCTACAAACCAAAATCCTTCAGGCAGGTCAGCTCATCTTTTGAATACCTGGGATAGGGGTGGTGGAATTCATTGCCACATTACGCTGACCATTTAATTTTAGAGAACTCTAACTATTAGAAAGTCCCTTCACACTCTGAATTGAAATCCGAGTCTCAGAAAATTCATAATTCAGCCCTTTGTAGCCACAAAGAATTAATTGGCTCCTTCTTTCACCATGCAGTCCTTCAAACATGACTTTCCTCAAGAAGTAGAACCAGCTGAAACCAGTTTGGCTCAGTCAGTGGATAGAGCGTCGGCCTGCAGACTGAAGGGTCCTGGGTTCGATTCCAGTCAAGGGCATATACCTTGGTTGCGGGCACATCCCCAGTGGGGGTGTATGCAAGAGGCAGCTGATCGATGATTCTCTCTCATCGATGTTTCTAACTCTCTATCCCTCTCTCTTCCTCTCTGTAAAAAATCAATAAAATATATTTTTTTAAAAAGAAAAAAAGAAGTAGAACCATTCCTACCTTGTTTTAAATTGTTTATACCTGGGATAAACCAAGATGGCAGCATAAGTAAACACCCAAACTGCTGCCTCACACAACAATTTCAAAACCACAACTAAAAGATAAAACAGACATCATCCAGAACCACAGAAGACTGGCTGAGTGGAAATTCTACAACTAGAAGGAAAGAGAAAAGCATGCTGAGACTCACAGGAGCTGTGGAAAGCAGAGGTACAGAGGTGCACACATGGAGAGGGAGGCATGTGGGTGGAGAGAGCTGGCAACTGAGTAGGCAGCTAGATTTTTCAAGCAGGAGGGAGATAAAAGCTCCCAACTGCTCTGAACTCCAGTTCCAAGTGAAACTCTGGGAACCCAGACTCATATGGGGGAAAACTGGACTGTCTGGCACCAGGCAAAACTCGAGGGCAGCTTTCTCTCAGAGGTGCTTGAAGTGATTACCCCAGGACACTGAGAACCAGGGGCCTCTTAGGGCAGAGCTGACAGGAAGCCATTGCTGTGTGCTCCACCCTGAGGATCCCACCCCATGAAGCCATTGTTGTTGGCTCTGCCCTGAGACTCTGCCCCATCCAAGCTGAGTGCAGAGGCTTTTGCATATGAATAGCCTGGTCCTCTGAATTCTAATCTTACCTAACAAACTGCAGCTGAGTCAGTGAGACCCAGAATACCCAAAAGAAGGCCCAAGGCCCCACAGCAGCTTCCTCCAAAACCCAAACAAAGAAGAGGAATCTGCAGATCTCTCAGTAACTCCTGCTGAGTGGCCTCAGGCAGAGGCTAAATTAGCACCTCCCTGGAAATCCAAGAGCCAGTGTACCCAGTGGGACCATCCAAATTACAACTCCTCAGATCCATAAGGAACACACTCTTATCTCATAAGGGTGTCTCCAGCACAGAAGTTCTCCCATCATAGACACAGCTGATCCTCACAGCCAATTGGCCTGGAGGTCAATTCCTCCCAGTGATAGCAACAACAAAAACTTAACTACAGCAAGACTGTGCACACAGCCCACAAAGGGGTGCACCAAGAGTGTCCACCTCAGGTAACCAAGGAGGCTGAGCCACTGAGCCATACAGGACACCTGGCACACAAAGCCACTCTATCAACACAGGGAAACGGCAAAAATGTGGAGATAAAGAACAGGTCACAAATGAAATAAATGGAGAAAAGCAAATGACTGGTTATAGAGTTCAAAACCATGGTTATAAAGGTTTTCAAGAATTTCCTAGAAAAGGCTGATAAATTTAGCAAGACCCTCAAGGATTTGAAAAAGGACCAACTAGAAATTAAGCATACACTGATTGAAATAAAAAAATAATATACAGAGATCCAACAGCATACTAGAGGATCATAAGAATCAAGTCAAAGATATGAAATACAAAGAAGCAAAAAACACCCGACCAGAAAAGCAAAAAGAAAAAATAATCCAAAAACATGAAGATAGTGTAAGGAGCCTCTGGGACAACTTCAAGTATACCAACATCTGAATTATGGGGGTGCCAGAAGAAGAGAGCGAGCAAGATACTGAAAACCTATTTGAAAAAATAATGACAGAAAGCTTCCCCCACCTGGTGAAAGAAATAGACTTACAAGTCCAGGAAGTGCAGAGAACCCCAAATAAAAGGAATTCAAAGAGGATCACAACAAGACACTTCATAATTAAAATGCCAAGGGCAAAGACAAAGAGAGAATATTAAAAGCAACAAGAGAAAAACCTACAAGGGAGTACCCATACAATTGTCAGTTGATTTCTCAACAGAAACTATGAAGACCAGATGGGAGTGGCAAGAAATATTCAAAGTGATGAATAGCAAAAACCTACAACCAAGATTACTCTACCCAGTAGAGCTACCATTCAGAATTGAAGGCCAGATAAAGAGTTTCACAGATAAGAAAAAGCTAAAGGAGTTCATCACCGCCAAACCAGTATTATATGAAATACTGAAAGGTATTCTTTAAGAAGAGGAAGAAGAAGAAAAAGATAAAGATAAAAATTATGAACGACAAATACATATCTATCAACATGTGAATCTAAAAATCAAGTGAATAAAAAATCTGGTGAACAGAATAAACTACTGAATATAATAGAATCAGGGGCATAGAAAGGGAGTTCACTGACAATTCTCAGGGCGGGGGGGTATGGGGTGTGTGGGAAGAGACTGGACAAAAATCGTACACCTATGGATAAGGACAATGGTGGGGAGGGGTAAGGGCAGAGGGTGGGGTGGGAACCAAGTGGAGGGGAACTATGGGGGGGAGGGAGAAAGAGAAACAATTGTAATAATCTGAACAATAAAGATTTATTTTAAAAAATTATTTATACCTGTGTGTAATAATTGTCACTCTTTTCATACATTTTTACTTATTTTGTATCCAGATCAATTTGAAGTTTTAGGGACCAGTGAAACATGAGTATAAAGAAGGTATCAGAGGTCAAGAGGAAAAGGCTAGAATTCATTCATTAATTATTTACTGGGCATCTACTGCTTGTTCTAGGGCAGTGGTCGGCAGACTCATTAGTCAACAGAGCCAGATATCAACAGTACAACGATTAAAATTTCTTTTGAGAGTCAATTTTTTTAAACTTAAACTTCTTCTAATTTCACTTCTTCAAAATAGACTCGCCCAGGCCGTGGTATTTTGTGGAAGGGCCACACTCAAGGGGCCAAAGAGCTGCATGTGGCTCGCGAGCCGCAGTTTGCCAACCATGGTTCTAGGAAAACATTTGAAAACAAAGATTATTATCCACTTACATTCTAGTGGGAGAGGAGACAGAAAATAAACACTAAGTGCTATGGAGGAAAAGAAAGAAACATTAGAACAAAGCAAGAAGAGTTCGAAGTACTGATTATAATTACAAATTGGACAGTAAGGGCAGGCCAATGACATCTGAAGATTACTTGAAGGATTTCAGGAAGTGATCCATAGCTATATGGGGGAAGAAAGACTTGGGCAAAAAGAAGAGCTGGCCTGGCTGGTGTTGCTCAGTGGATAGAGCATCAGCCTGAGGACTGAAGGCTCCCAGGTTCGATTCTGGTCAAGGGCACATGCCCAGGTTTCAGGCTCATTCTTCATAGGGGGCACGCGTGCAAGAGACAGTGGATCAGTGATTCTCTCTTATCATTGATATTTCTATCTCACCCTCTCCCTTCCTTTCCGAAATCAATATATATTTTTTAAATGAAAAAAATAAATATAAAAAGAAGAAGAGCTGGTGCAAAGGTCCAGAATCCATTAAGTTAATTTCCCTGAAGGCACTGAATTATACTGGGCACAGGTGAACCCAGAGTGTTTGTATGTGGAGCAGAGATGGCTTGGCCTCTGCACGCTTTTACTTCCTGTTTTATCCTAGGCTTGCCCAAGACAGCAAGAGCAGCCAGTCCTAATGCATCCACAAAGTCTTTCTATCTTTTCTCAGCTCTTACTGAACATCTTTCTTTTAACCTCTGTAGTAGGGTTTTCCTATAACCCAGATTTTAAATATCAGATTGGGGTTACTTTAAAACAGGCTATGAGAATACCAATTAATATATATTAAAATTTAAAATTGGACAAAATGAGGTAGCAGTAAGCTCCCAGAAAATAATCCCACAGAGGGGTCAAATTTCTAAGCCCCTAAATATCTACATACAGTAGGTCCTTGGGTTACATCGGAGATCTGTTCCGACGGCATGACATAATGTGATTTTCACCTTTAAGTCTGAACCCACCTACTAATGCACTTATGTCACTCATATGAAGCACATACACAACAGTAATGAAGTGAAACAGTAAAAAATATTTATAAGAAAATTAACAATTCCTGATCTTTACTAGTGGAAAAAATAGATAATAAAAAACACAAAGCATATATGTACATATGTTGAAATCACGGAACTTTTTTTTTATAAATAAATGGGAGATGGCAACGTAAGGACTGCAGACTGCCTATAGTGTTAAGAGTTAAAGCATGAAAAGGTCTATACAATGTACAAAATCTTCACAGAGAATAAACACATTAAAGGACTTCAATATATGGGAAATACTTTAAAATACTTTTTTTCCTACCTCTTACAAATCACTTGAGAAAATAAAATTATAATAGTGGTGGGTATTGTTTTTTACTTTCATTTTGTGGATGGGGAAACTGAGGCTCAGGGAGATTAAGTAACATGCCTAAGATCACAGAACTGTAAAGCTCTGATTTAATAGGACAGGAATTCAAAAAAGGAGGTGTTAAAAGTGGATTAGACTAAGAAGTTTTATTTCAATGGAAGTTAGCAACTTTTCTAATTACCTGTAGTTCCAAACGTCATATTAAGATTTAGACGTCCCAGAAAATTTTTGGCAAAAAAAAATAATACTAATTGCCAAAATTTTCTTTCAGGACAAGTTTCTCTATGGTTAAAGTTGGCAATGACTTAATTTTCAAGTACCAAATCCAAATCTGACAACCTTTTTACTTTCAACATGAAAATTCACATACAGAGTTCTGATATAAAATTTATTCAAGTGGATATTCCTTAATTTGTCAGAAAAAGTTAAGACCCAAGTACCTTCTTTTAGAACGAATATATAAAAATAGGAAAAAGGAGCTTAAAAAAGAATATGCATAGAAATATTTTCACTTAGATATACTACATTTTTAAAATTTACTATGTAATTTCCAGAAGCGAGATAGTTAATATGTAAAAATAAAACAGAAATTGCAACCAAAGTTTAATGACTTTATCATAGACTTAAACACAATGGGATAAAGACCAGTATGTAACAGATTTAAATTCTAGTAGGCAGAATTAAGAACAGTCACAAAGTCAAGGAATTAACTATGTCTAGACATGGCTCCTAGATTTCTATTTGAGGAAGACTATTTTTTTTCTCATCCTTTGAATTCCCAAACTAGGAATTCAGAACATGCTATTGAAAGGATCATCATCCTTAGTTTTCAATCCATTTATCAGGCTAAAATGCAAATGTAAGTGATGAAAACATTTCAACAGCCCTGGAGCTCCAAAGAGCCTTCTCAGGAACATGCTGAGCTAACTGGGGAAGGGTTAAGCTACCCCTATTTTTCAGATCTGAAAACAGTTGTTCTGATATGAGAATAATCATTACAATGGTGCCAGCTCTCTTCTATAAAAGCTATACACGTATTTTGCACAACTGTATGATTGTTATGGCAACCATAAAAATGGAACTATCATTCTTCAAATTACACACTTCCCATACTGGATTACCTACATACATTTGTTCTACATTACCCCAGAATTGCTTTTCAGAAAGTGCTATGTTTGTCCTATAGATGTTTAGGAGCAAGATAAAGTGGTCTCTTTCAAAGGGAGATTCCACTACAATGAATCTTTCAAAAGCCTAACTCTTCAAGAATTCTAGGGCTTCCTTGTCAAGGCTTTTAATCCTGTGGTCACTGGGAGGCCTCAAATATTCCCCCTGGGAGGTAGAGGAACTGTCTGGAAAATGTATTCCCAAATGATTGTTTCTTATTAAAAGGATGATTAAAGCACCATGAATGGGCCTTAATAGACCTTGCACAGTTCTGTAAAATACTGAGAACATTTACTAGAGTCCCAGTTTAGTGAAGTGAGAGACTTGATTAAGAGCATCTACAAGCATTTTAGCATTTTAATTAAAATTACTGCTGAAAATAACTTGAATATATCAAACAATAAATCCCTAAATAAACATCAGCTGTATTTCAGAATGATCAGGGGTTCATTATTATTACTTTTGCTAACATGAGAACTCTGTAGCTCTTAATGGGGGGGGGGGAAGAACATGAATTCTTTCTTATCATTAATGGGGAAAGCTACATCTAGTCTTGTATGCCTTTTAAATATTCACTTTGGAGTCAAAATTCTGTTCTCACTATTCACAGAGTTGATTGTATAGTTTTAAAAACAATAACAACAACAAAATTCAACCAGGCCAGTAGTGACTCTCTAACTGATTTTAATATTAAATACCTAGATTTTTAGATGAAAATGTGTTTTCAATTACTACTCCAAATAAGGCACTGAAATTCATCTAGTTTTCCTTTTTAAAAAACACAAACAACAACAATAACAAAAACAAAAACCCATAAAGTTTCCCTTTGAGGTGGGCAGGGCAAGACAAGCTCTAATAGCAGCACCCTTTGGCTGCAGAATGCATTGAGTGAAACTCAGAGAACTACTTCTCCACTCCCACCGCATTTTCAGGAATGACCTGGGTGACCCCATGCACAGTTTGCACGAATTCCTGTATTTCTGGGGTCAAGTCTCCCAAAATACTCGCTCTATCTCAATCCAATCAATATCACCCAATCCTTACCAAGCCTTGGACTGGTCCTGAACTCATAAGCCCACCCTCTTTTCCCACAGAAGCTCTTGCCAACTGGACTCCCGTCTTTTCTCCTTCTCTCCTTTCAGATTCATCAGCATTTGGCTACCAGGATGAAGTTCCTAAAACATAGCATTAATTATGCTTCTTTCTCAAAAACCTTCACTAGCTTCCAGCTATCCTGACACAACAGTCATCAGCTTGGCATTCAGAATCCTCCATGCTCTGACTTCAAACTATTCTTCCCTTCTTAAGATGATGTCTTCATTAGCATGGGCCCTTAACAAACCAGTTCTGCTAAATGTTTGATTTAGTGATTCATGTAGACTCATCATCTCTTCTAGACTTTATTTTCTTTGAAGGACAAAGTAAGGCTCAGAGGAGTTAAGTAACTCGCCCAAGAATGTATAGCAAGTAAGTGGCAGAGGCAGTGGGGATTCAAACCAAATTTGTCTCTAAAACCTACTACTTATATTTCAGCCTTGTGATATCAGGGTGATTTAAAATTTTCAAACTCTTGGAATAGAAAAAGAACCCGTGAACACAGCTGTTGTAGACTGTTACCTGTCTTGACGATCCCTCTCCCAAACCAGCATGGAACCCAAACCAGGACAAACAGACCCTGGGCCCAGAATTCCGAATTGGGACTGAAAATGGAAGAGGGAGATAAGGAGGAAGGCATGTGAGGAGACAAGAGGGAAAGATAAATCAGGCTCCCTCTGAGGGGCTGTGGTAGCTGTTAGCAGCCATCCCAATGAGGAGCAGGAAGGAAAGGAGGCTAGTCTGAGTGAAGGGAAAAAGGGAACAGATGTGGAGAATAGAAAGGTGGAGATGAAGACAAAAGTCCTTTAGGGTTTCCTGTCTCACTTCGGTCCTTGGTTCCCTGGCCTTGGGTTTTGGCAGTCACCACTGTTTAAGCGAGCTCAAGTGGTTTCTGTTATTTGGGACCAAAAAAGTCTTAATACAACAGCTGTTAAAGTTTCCTAGAACAGCTAACTTGTACTCTCGATGCTTTCTCAGTAACAAGCCACAATAGGAGGTTAGGTTGATGCTTCCACACAGTCACTCCTGGCGGCACGGTGAGTGTCTAAGGTGTGGGGAGGTAGAGGGAAGGAATGGTAGAATAGCAATATTAAGTTTCTATTTAAAAAACAAATCAACTTTAAAAAGATTGCTTTAGTCCTTCAAATTATACAAAATACAGTGCTATACACCATTTTTTGGCCAATAGTGATTTGAAGAAGGTTCTAACTTTCTTTCCTTAATATTGGAGAAGCCAGTGTATAGTGTTTTTTTATTGACTTGGTGTTTTGGATTATCTTAAAATGATTATTAAGGGTATGGGTTTAAGAGGGTGAAGAATAGGAGGATGGTAGTTAAAAGCTTCCTGACTGCAGACCTGAATTCAAGACCCAGTTGTTCTCCTCTCAACATGAGACATGGGGCAAGTGACTACATAGCCTGAGCCACAGTTTCATCTGTAAAATAGGGTTATTGCACAGGATTGTTTTAATGATTAAATAAGGTATTACATACATATAAAATAATTAAGTGAGATAATCATATAAAAAGTATAAAAGAAGTATTAGGTAAATGACCCATTTTGATATGTGTATATTTGTCACATTAATAACAAAGCTAAATTTCTTTATCTTGGATATTTTGGGCTGAGCATTAATGGAGATGATCTACTACTAGGGAACTACTCTCTCTTAGTGTGTCCTCTGGTATATGTCTAGCCCCAGAGCAGAGAAGACAGGAGAGGGACATTCAGTGAGTACCAACTGCGTGTCCAGCACCGGTCCAGGTCTCTCAGATAGTCAAGATTATGCTAGTGATTTAATGTTTTTAAAGTAACTATTTCAAAAAGAAACGATTAAATATGACTATAGAAAAGGATAATTGAACACACATTTAAAGTATTATTATGCTTGTGGGAACACTCCTATCCTAGGAATTCTAATTACATCTGTAAGACCACAGGAGAACTGTTTAAACAATCACAATTTGAAACTCCTGATTCTCCCATATACAAACTTTGGTGGAATTCCACTAAGTCACCTCTCCAGCAAAAAGATTATAGGGCAACTTTACATTTGCACATTTAGAGTAAATATGAAATAACAAGGCCAATTTCTACACACATGTGATAGAACTTCTATGCACTTCAGTGTCTTCCTGAGTTACAAACTCTGGACACTTATTCACATAATGCCGCAACTGCTCAAAAGGTTTTTGGAGTTCTCTAAGAACTACTTTCTAAGCCAATTCATGAGCTTCACAAGAAAATCAGTTTTACTACTTTATAATTATACTTTTTTTTGAACTTGTATTATCCAGCTTGATCACCACCTGATTTACCACTCTTGGCTCTAAACTGACTTGGCTGCTTCCAAAAATCAAAGCCACTCTTAAAAGATGAAGATTTGCCATTGTTGAAAATGTGCCTTAGGCTCTGAAGGCAATTTCCGAAGAGGAGTCCAAAAATGTGTATGTCCTCCCCTGGCTCCTTCCCCACTGCTGCCAGCAAGCTCAAAGCCTCTTCATTCTCAAAAACATCCTCAGGACCTTGCTTCTGTCAAGTCCCTCTCACCTCCTCTGCATTGAAAAAAGCTCCTTAAAAGAGAAGTTGATACTTAAGTGTCTCCACTTTCCCACCTCCCTTCTACTCCTCAACTGACTCCCAATCTGCTTTGGCTACCAACACTTCGCTGAAGCAATTGGTCAGAATCCAAAAAACAAAGAAAAGGACTTGATGGCTAAATGCAGTGGCTTCTGTCCTCAATGACCTTGATACAGCAGAGTACAGAGAAGCTCACCCTTGCTTGGAACTTGGTATCAGCTTTTCCTGTTCCCATTCTTTCACTATTCTAATAACCGCCTTTCTGCGTCCCCACTCCATCTTTCATCAGAAGCTTCCACCCTTTACATGTTGGAGCTCTTCAGAGTCCACCATGGTCCTCTCTTTTTCACACCGCATGCTCATTTGGTACATTCATTCAATTTGGTGGCTCTGACTCCTACTTGCATGCACCTAAATAGCTATCTGCAGCCCAGACCTCTTTCCTGAGTGCAGGTATATTTTTCTTACTGCCACTTGGACATCCCCTTTTGGTATTCTTGGCACTGAGTATCCAGATTTTACTCACATTTCCCCATCCAAGCATTTTATTATTTTGTTTGTTTTGTTTTTTAATATATTTTATTGATTTTTTTACAGAGAGGAAGAGAGATAGTTAGAAACATCGATGAGAGAGAAACATCGATCAGCTGCCTCCTACACTCCCCCACTGGGGATGTGCCCACCACAATCAAGGTACATGCCCTTGACCAGAATCGAACTGGGACCCCTCAGTCCACAGGCCGACGCTCTAGCCACTGAGCCAAACCAGTTTCGGCTAAGCATTTTATTCTTGTCCTCTATCTTGCAATCTCAGATTCTCCTGAATTTCACCTTGACCTAAGGTTACTGACATAGTTCAAGAGCTGTACAAACATATCCTCCTACTGAGAGGTCTTTTCAGAGGATTTCTGTAACAGTGTTAGTTGCTTTTTCTTCTTCTTTTTAATAATAATAATAATAAGGTAAAAGCCTATGGAAATCCTATTCATCCTTCCAGGCCAAGTTCAAAGATTGCCTGGCTTTAAAGCTTCCTCATGCAAAATTAATTACTACTTTCTCATCTATGTTCACCTGATTCCTTTTTTAAAAGTTTTGAACCTTTTATTTTGAGATAATTGTCAATTAACTTATAAAAAATAATAGATGCCATCTACCTTTTACCCAATTTTCAATGGTAAAAATCTAACAAACTTATATAATATAGTACAGTATCAAAACCAGGATATTGCCATTGATACAATGTATGATCTTTATTTCCCATTCTTACTTGTACTCATCTTATATAATAAAGAGGTCATATGCAAATTGACTGTCACTCCAACACACAAGATGGCCACCCCCATGTGGACACAAGATGGCCAGCCGGGGAGGGCAGTTGGGGGGAGCAGGCCTGCAGAGGAGGGCAGTTGGGGGGGGGAGGACTAGACCTGCAGGGGACAGCAGTTGGGGGAACCAGGCCTGTAGGGGAGAGGAGTTAGGGACGATCAAGGCTGGCAAAAGCCAAAACCGTTTGGCTCAGTGGATAGAGCATTGGTCTGCGGACTGAAAGGTCCCAGGTTCAATTCCGGTCAAGGGTACGTACATTGGTTGCGGGCACATCACCGGTGGGGGGTGTGCAGGAGGCAGCTGGTCGATGTTTCTCTCTCATCGACGTTTTTAGCTCTCTATCCCTCTCCCTTCCTCTCTGTGGAAAATCAATAAAGTGTATTAAAACACACACACACACACACACACACACACACACACACACACAAAACCACAATGGGGAAAAAAAGGCTGGCAAAGGAGGGCAGTTGTGGAGGGGGGAAGAGGGGTGTGCGCGCGCAGGCCTGCAGAGGAGGGCAGTTAGGGGTGACCTGGTCAGCAGGGGAGGGCAGTTAGGGGCAATTGGGCTGGCAGGGGAGCAGTTAGGCATCAATCATGCTGGCAGGGGAGTGGTTAGGGGGTGATCAGGCTGGCAGGAGAGTGGTTAGAGAGTGATCAGGCTGACAGGCAGAAGTGGTTAGGGGCAATCAGGCAGGCAGGCAGGCAGGCAAGCAGTTAGGAGCCAGCAGTCTTGGATTGTGAGAGGGATGTCCAACTGCCCGTTCAGGCCCGATCCCACTGGAGTCGAAGGGTCCCAGATTGAAGAGGGTGCAGGCTGGGCTGAGGGACACACACCCGTGCACAAATTTTGTGTACTAGGCCTCTAATTAAATTCTATAAAATGTCACAGGTAGGTTCAGTAAGCACTAACTCAATCAGGACACTGAAAACAGCCATCATCTTAAGGAACCTCTGGTTGCCTTTTAATAATAATCATAACCAAGTCTTTCTTGCCTTGCCTCCCTCAATCCCTGGCAACTACAGATCTAGCCTCTGTTTCTAAAATGTGTCTTTTTGCCAAACCGGTTTGGCTCAGTGGTAGAGCGTTGGTCTGCGGACTGAAGGGTCCCGGGTTCGATTCAGGTCAAGGGCATGTACATTGGTTGCGGGCACATCCCCAGTAGGGGATGTGCAGGAGGCAGCTGGTCGATGTTTCTCTCTCATCGACATTTCTAGCTCTCTATCTCTCTCCCTTCCTCTCTGTAAAATATCAATAAAAAATATATTTAAAAAAAAATGTGTCTTTTTAAAATGTTATATTTATAGAATCATACAGATATAACCTTTCTGATTGGCCTTTTATAATTCAGCATAATATCCTGAAGAGTCATTCAAGTTGCTGCATGTACCAATAGTTCACTCCTTTTTACTATGCTTTTTAAAATATATATTTTTATTGATTTCAGAAAGAGGGAGAGGGAGAGATTGAAATATAATGATCAGAGAGAATCATTGACTGGCTGCCTCCTGCACATTCATTACTGGGGAACGAGCCTATAACCTGAACATGTGCCCTTGACAGGAATCAAACCCAGGACTCTTCAGTCTGCAGGCTGACGCTCCATCCACTGAGCCAAACTAGATAGGGCCCTTTTACTGTTGATATCAATCATGATATGGATGTACCACAGTTTGTTTAACCATTCACCCGTGGAAGGCCATTTGGGTTGTTTCCAGTTGGGGCTGTTATAAATAAACCTGCTATGAAAATTTGTGTAGTTTTTGTGTGAACTGTAAGTGTTCATTTCTCTGGGATAAATGCCCAGGAATGCAATTACCAGGCTGTAGAATGGTTATGTTTAGTTTTTTGGGAAACTGCCCAAGGGTTTCCAAAGTGGCTGTGCCATTTTACATTTCCACCAGCAGTGTGTGAATGACCCACTTTCTTTGCATTCTCACCAGCATTTTATATTGCTTGGAAACTTCTCATCAACTTATAGACTTTTTCTTTTTGTTTTTGGCCATTCTGATAGGTGTGTACTGATATTTCATTGTGAACTTAATTTGCTTCTGCTGTGCAGGGAATGAAATATTAGCTCCCCTACTCAGACCTGCTGACACCTCCCAAAGGGGGAATTGGAGTGTGACAGACAGAATGGAAGATTAAGTCACTGCATGGCTCCATAGACATCACCAGGTAGGGGGAATTAGAGCATTTCTGCTTGATTTTATTGGATAGGATGAGAGTGTGTGGAATAATGGCATCTTGTTCAGCCCCACTAAACTATAGGGAGTGTGTGTGTGTGTGTGTGTGTGTGTGTGTGTGTCTTTTCTATTACTATTTGGTTGGAGTATGGGAGATATTGCCAAAAGGGTTTCTTGTTGTTAGACCACCCTTTCCCTGGTCTTTTGGATAGACAAGAAAAATTTCTCTTGGAGATTATTTTTCCTGTGCCTTCTGGCCATTCCAGGTTGGCGACTTCTAAAGCACCCTGTCTGAGCTATATGGGAGGCAATAAGGAAACTCAGGAGAACCACTGGCATGTTGTTTCTCAAGTCCTGAGACCCTACGCAGTCTTGTCTTCTTTTTTGAAAGAATCTCACCATGCTTGTTTATTGCATTATCTCCATGTTTTCAGCTGGAAAGCCCAGGAGTGGGTATTCTCTAGCTTTGTCAGAAGAAGTTGTACCTCATTTTATTAATTTTAATATTTTATTCTTTAATATGTTTTCCTACCTAATTTTTATATTACACAGCAAACACTTTAAAGGCACTGGATTGCATTTTATCTATATTCATTTTCCTAGGAATATCACAAAGAAATGAAAATTAACCTCAGCACCTGCTTAAAAATATATTATATTGAATAAATTAATTCATATTCTGCAAATTTCTAAACATAACCTTCTTTGTCTTTTTCTTTTTTCTCCCTTCTTTTATCCTATACATGTTTATTTGCATATGGTAGTCCTCTCTTATCCACAGTTTCATTTTCCATGGTTCCAGTCACCCTTGGTCCAGTCACCTGTGGCCCAAAAATATTAAATGAAATTTTCCAGAAGTAAACAATTCATACATTTTAAATGCATACTCTTCTGAGTAGCAGTTGCTTCTTGCTATCCTGCTCTGTCCCATCTGGATGAGAAACATTCATTTGTCCACTCCAATGCAAACATACTGTATACACTCCCCGTTAGTCACTTAGCCGTCTAGATCTGTGGTCAGCAAACTGCGGCTCACGAGCCACATGCAGCTCTTTGGCCCCTTGAGTGTGGCTCTTCCACAAAATACCACGGCCTGGGTGAGTCTATTTTGAAGAAGTGGCATAGGAAGAAGTTTAAGTTTAAAAAATTGGACTCTCAAAAGAAATTTCAATTGTTGTTCTGTTACTTGGCTCTGTTGACTAATGAGTATGCCAACCACTGGTCTAGATGATCAAATTGGTTATCAGAGAGAAACAACATCCATATAACTTTTGTTATTATAATATATTGCTATAATAGTTACATTATTAATTAGAGGTCTGGTGCATGAATTTGTGCATGGGTGGGGTTCCTCTGGGTAGCCTGCAAGGATCAAGCCAAAACCCTCAGTCCAACACCACCTGCAGCTCCTACCTGCTGCTCCGGCTCATCCTGGCCCCACTGTCCTGCCACAGTTTCACCCCCAATCACTCCCGATCAGGAGAGGCTTGCGCTGCCACAGCAGCACTCTGCTCACCAGCCATGAGCCCTGCATCTGGTGTCCTCTCAAGGGGAGTGGCCTGTGGGATCGGACTGAACCTGGCTCTTCAACATGCCCCAAGGGGTCCTGGATTGCGGGAGGGTGCAGGCCAGGCTAAGAGACCCCACTGGTGCACGATTGGGCCAGGTAGGGACCGCAGAAGGGCTACAGGGAGTGTCTGGCCCATCTTGCTCAGTCCCAATAGGCCAGACCCCAGCAGCAACCTAACCTACCAGTCGGAACATCTAACCCCTGGTGATCAGTGTACATCATTGCTACTGGTTGACCGGCCGACTGTCTGCCTCCTGGTGGTAAGTGCACATCATAGAAAGCAGTTGAGCAGCCTTAACATATCATTAGCATATTATGCTTTGATAGGCTTTTCGGTTGTTCTGCTGTTTGGTCTATTTGCATATTACACTTTTATAAGATTACACTTATATAAGATTATTGTTACTCTTTTACTGTTCCTAATTTATAAATTAAAGCCCATCATAAATATGTATATACTGGAGGCCCAGTGCACAAAATCCGTGCACTGGGGGTGGGGGTGTTCCTCAGCCCAGCCTGCACCCTTTCCAATCTGGGACCTGGGGGATGTCCAACTGCCAGTTTAGGCCCAATTCCTGTCAGACATCCCTCTCACAATCCAGGATTGCTGGCTCCTAATAACTCACCTGCCTGCCTGCCTGATTGCCCATAACTGCTTTTGCCTGCCAGCCTGACAGGCCTCTAACCGTTCCCCTGCCAGCATGATTGACACCTAACTGCTCCCCTGCTGGCCCAATCAGCCCTAACTGTTCTTCCCTGCAGGTCTGGTTACTCCCAATTGCCTTCCCCTGCTGGCCTGATCACCCCAACTGCCCTCCCTTGAAGTCCCCCCCATCTGCCCTCCCCTGCCAGCCATCTTGTGACAACGTGGTGGGTGGCCATCTTGTGATGATGTGGGGGCAGCCATATTGTGGCAGCCATATTGTGATGACATGGGGGAGGCCATCTTGTGATGATGGGCATGTGGCCATCTTGTGACAATGAGGGGTGGCCATCTTGTGACACGAGAGCATGAGGGTCAATGTGCATATTGCCTCTTTATTATACAGAGTGTATGAATAGAAAGAACACAGTATATATAGGATTTGGTACTACCCATAGTTTCAGGCCTCCACTGGGGGTTTTGGAGCATATCTCCCACAAGTGAGGAGGAACTACTCTGTAAAATTTATTATATATCAAGTATTGCGTTAACTTCTAGAAATAAAAAGATAAGTAAGACCTAGCCCTTGTTCTTGAGAATTTTGCTATCCATCAGGAAAACAGAATTGCATTCAGGTAAATTAGAGGACAGTATGGCAAGTACTATAATGGAGGTATGAACAAAAAAATCAAGGGACAAGAGAGTGGGGCATGACTAATTCTTCCAGAGCCAGATAGTGAAGACATCTTAAGTTAAGATGGGCTCTGGAAAATGAATTAAGTGCAGAGCAAGGCATAGGCAGAACTCTGATGGAGTAAAATGACTTGGGACAAGATGTAAAGTTGAATGCAGAACAAGATATTGCATAGGAGTTGAGACATTTCCATCATTTCCTATTACCAATAAACTTTATAATTTCATTTTTCAATTTTATTTATATACTAGAGGCCTGGTGTATAAAATTCCTGCACTCGGAGGGGTGGGGGTCAGAGAGGTCTGCCCAGCCTGCACACTCTCATAGTCTGGGAGTCCTGGGGGGATGTCCGATTGCTGGCTTAGGCCAGCCATGAGCCCAGCTTCTGGCTAAGCTGCACTTCCTCTGTGAAAGCACACTGACCACCAGGGGAAAGCTCCTGCATTGAGCAGGATCAGACCGAAACCAGCTCTCTAACATCCCCCAAGGGTCCCAGATTGCGAGAGGGCACAGGCTAGGGTGAGGGACTCCATTGGTGCACAAGCTGGGATGGAGGAGGTTGGCCAGTCAGGGGGGGACCATAGAAGGGCTCCAGGGAATGTCCAGCACATCTCACTCAGTCCCAATTGGCTGGACCCCAGCAGCAAGCTAACCTACTGGTCGGAATGTCTGCACCCTAGTGGTCAGTGCACATCATAGCAACTGGTCGACTGGTCAACAGTCTGCCCCAGGTCATCAGTGCATGTCAGTGAGCAGTTGAGTGGCTTTAGCATATCATTAGCATATTACACTTTGATTGGTTGAACAGATGACCAGACAATCAGACACTTAGCATATTAGGCTTTTATTACATAGGATGAGAGCCAAGCTATCCAACATTTCTTAATCTTAAGAAAAATTTGCCTATGCAATTATTTACTTCTCCTGGCTTTTATTTTCAAATTACATCTTCCTTTCCCTCTCTCTATTATCTTCAATGAGAGGCTTATTTCTTTCTCAAAACTTTCTGCTGCAAGTTGTCTTATTTTATCTCCAACATAAATATTAAAAGATGAAGTGACTTGAGAGTTACCTTAGTGGGACTGGCAGAGAGTATGGATCTCTGAAAAGCATTGATAGCATTGGTAGAATTGTCAAAATCAACCTTTTCATAACTCTGGACATTAACTAAAGGCTTATAATAATCTGATATACATTTGTTCACGAGAAATAGCTTAATCTCAATAAGAACAGAGAACTTTGTAAGGTTTTTACTGCTTTATGTTTCTCTCCCAAGCTCTGTAATAGCCTTGAAAACAAACAGCCTTCTAATATGGTGAAAACCAGCAGCTTAGCAGCCACTGGAGGGGCAAAACAGATTTAGAAACTCACCAAAAACAGCAATCCAGAGGAACTGACTTTATTTGACCTGCTTGGCACTTCCCTGAAAACCCTCATTCACATTAATTTGACATGACTCACACCTTACTCAGTGCAAACAGCCTTATAAACCTAGGGTGTTTGTAAAAAGAAAAAAGAAAAAAGAAAAAAGAAAGGAAAAAAAAACCCAACCAGTAATTATTTAACATCACAGATGTTAGTGGTGGTGATAACAGTTGGGCAAACAAAAAGCTAACCAAAACAGTTAAAAATTAAAGTTGGTGATTAAGATGTCATAGAGAGCTTTGAAAAGGCCTGATATATTCCTGGGGACGGAGACAGCCACACACATCTACCTGGCTGTGCACATGCCCTTCATCTCTCATCCTACCCCCCCAAAAAACCCAGGTAAGAGTGAAGTTTTCACCACTGGATGACACTGAAATTCAGACCAGGCATGAAGCAAAGAATAAGACAGAGTTAGAAAGTGCATGTCTGAGTACGGAAGGTATACCCCAACACATGCACACAGGCCTTCGGCAAAGGCTGAGAGACTATTGATCCTAAGCATTTAAGAAAACCTCTGTCCATTCATTAGGTGATTACAAAGCTGGTCAAGCAGAAACTTCACACAATAAAGAATACACACTATAGAATTCGTTCATGAAAGTGACAAAGAGCAGCAAAAACAAACTGTGACAACAACAAACTTTGGGAAAGTGATGTGATTTTCAGAGTTTCCACGTTATATTATTTACAACTAGAGGCCTGGTACATGAAAATTCATGCGGGGGGGGGGGGTTCCCCCCAGCCCAGCCTGCCCCCCCTCACAGTCTAGGATAGGAGTGGGCAAACTTTTTGACTCGAGGGCCACAATGGGTTCTTAAACTGGACCAGAGGGCCAGAACAAAAGCAACCTGACCATGCTGGCACTCTCATCTGGGGATACTGGTGAAGAAGTGGAAGGGAGAGCAAGAGAACCCTCCACTCTTTCGGCTCTGCGGGCTGAATAGAACAGCCGAATGGGCCAGATCTGGCCTGTGGGCCATAGTTTGGCCACGGATGGTCTAGGAGCTCTCAGGGGCGATCAGGGGAAGGTGACTCCCCCATCACACTTCTGCTGCTGCCATTGCCAGCAGCACAAGCCTCAGCTGGCCCTGGTTATCTGAGCCTCGGGTGGCCCTGGGCTGCTGGGCAGCCACCATCCGAGGCTTACCTATGCCTCAGGCCAGCCCTGGATGACAGGGCAGCCACCATCCGAGGCTTGCCTGCATCTCCACTGGCCCTGGGCATCTGGGTTGTTGAGGGGACTGGGGAACTCTGGAGGCAGGTGTGCTACTTGACCTGCACACCTGCCATCCCAGCGGGACTGAGGGGACTGGGAGCCACCATCTTGTGGCTATGGGTGCTGCCATATTTGAGGGTGTGACAGTCAATTAGCATACTCCCTCCTTATTGGCTGTGGGCACTGCCATTTTGTGATGGCAAGTGGGTCAATTAGCATATTCCCTCTTTATTAGATAGTATGAATGATATATCTTTATGATATAGAAGATATATCATGCAAACAGTAATAAAGAAAGCCATAGATGCTAAATAGAAAAATAGATTTCAAGATTAAAAGTGTTATAAAGACAAAGGAAGATAATTTATAATGATAATAGGATCAATCCACCTAGAAGACATAACATTATAAATACATATGCACCTAAAAACAGAGCTACCAAATGAAGCAAAAACTTGTTGAAAAGGAAAAACAGACAATGAAAACAATATTTGAAGACTTTAATACCCAACTTTCAACACAGAAAAAAACAACAAACAACTAGAAGATCAACAAGGAAAGTAAAAACTTGAAAAATACATCAACTAAGTCATTCTAATAGATATCTACAGAACATCCCATTTAACAATAGTAGAACACATTTTTTTCAAGTGCACATGATATATTTTCTAGGCCATAAAACAAGTTTCAATAAATCTCAAAAGACTGAAATCATACAAAGTATGTTCTCCAAATGGAATAAAAATAGAAAATGAAAACAAAAGTGAACTTGGAAAATTCATACATATATGGAAATTAAGACACTTCTAAATAATCAGTGAGTCAAAGAAGAAATCACAGGGAACTTATGTTTTTAGGTGAATGAAAACAAAAACACAACCTACCAAAACTTTTGGGATACAACCAAAACAGTGCTTGGAGGTAAATTTATAGTTGTAAATACCTATATAGAAAAGTATAAAGATCAGAACTCAATAACATAACCTTTCAACTTAAGAAAATGGCAAAAGAAGAACAAAATTAAACTCAAGCAAGCAGAAGAACGAAATAAAAAAGATCAAAGTAAAAATAAATGAAAGAGAGAATAGAAAAACAGGAGATAAAATAAACCCAAAATTTGGCTATGTGAAAAGATTAACAACTTTGACAAACCTTTAGTTAGACTGACCAAGAGAAAAGAGAGGTGATTCAAATTACTGCCATAGCCATTTATCCACAGAGGGATACATTCTAAGACCCTCAGTGGATGCCTTAAAGTGTCGATATTACTGAATACTTCCTTTTTCTATACATACATAATTATGATAAAGTTTAATTTATAAATTAGGTATCATATGAGGTTAATGACAATAATAGTAAAATAGAACAAGTACAATATCTGTACTAATAAGAGAGAAATATGGTAATTTACTATCACTCTGTGGTGCTCAGGAGGGAATATGCAAATTAGCAGGACAAAGATGGCAGCAGCCAGGGAGCCTGCCAGAGCAGGCAGCAGGCTTGGGTCGCCCCCAGTGACCCTCCCTGGCTGGCTGCTGAAGGAAGGGCCTGTGGGTGGCAGCCACAGAGCTGGCATGAGTGCACAGGAGGCTTGGGTCACTCAGGCCGGCTGCCAAAGAAGGGGCCTGCAAATGTCCCTCAGCCTCTCACCCATGCTGGCCAGGCCACCATTGGGATGAGGGTCACCACTGGGGCCAACCTGAAAACTGCCCTCAGCTCCTTACCCAGGCTAGCCACACCCCTATGGGGTAAGGGTCCCTGGTAGGGGGCATGGCCAGCCTGCAAACAGCCATCAGCTCCTCACCTAGGCTGGCCAGGCACCCCAGCGGGACCCAAACCCTTAAGCCCTCAGACCCTCACCCAAGCTGGCCACGACCCCCCAGTGGAGACCCTCACCCCATGGGGGTGTGGCTGGCCTGCAAACTGCCCCAGCCCCTCACCCAAGCCAGCACCATCCCCAGTGGGGACCCCCACACCAATGGGGACGTGGCCAGTCTGCAAACAACTCACAGGCCCCTCGCCCAGGCCACCCCACCCCCCAAGGGAACCCCCACCCTAATCGGGACACCCTTTAGGGCAAACCAGCCAGTCCCTACCCATGCCCCAGGCCTCTATCTATACTAATAAAAGGGTAATATGCTAATTAGAGAGACCTTCCAGACGTTCTTCTGGACACAGCCATGGTGGTGGGGCCCAGGTAGAGGCAGATAGGGGCCAAGAGGGGAGGGCAGTTGTGGGTGATCAGGCTGGTGGGGGTTGCATTGGGGTTAGCAGGCTGGCTGGGGGCAAGCAGGCTGGTAGGGGGGCAGTTGGGGGAAAGCAGGCTGGCAGGCAGAGTGGTTAGGGGCAATCAGGCAGGCAGGCAGGTAAGTGGTTAGGAGCCAGCAGTCCCAGATTGTGAAAGGGATGTCCAAAGGATCCCCGACTGAAGAGGGTGCAGGCCAGGCTGAGGGAAACCCATCCCCACTGTACACAAATTTCATGCACCGGGCTACTAGTACTATAATAAAGATTATGTGAATATGGATAGCTCTCTCTTTGCAAACTAGCACAACTTTTGTTTTCATTCTTTACAATTTCTCAAATAGAAGAATCTTTCTTACTGTGGGTTTTAGCAACCTCAGCAAACATTTATTTTCTTTCCTTATTAAGTTTAGAACTTTGATTTTTACTTAAAGGAAGCACTTTATGTCTTCTCTTTGGCATATCTGTATTGTGCATTTGGCACATCCAAATGGTGTATTTCTCACATCTAATTCACTATTCCTATAATTAGGGCCATTAAGTAAAATAAGGGTTTCTTGAACACAAGCATTGTGATACCACAGCATTTGATATGATAACTGAGATGGCTACTAAGGGACTAACAAGCAGGTAGCATATACAGCATGGGCATGCTGGACAAAGGAATGATTCACATCTCTGGTTGGATGGCCTTAGATTTCATCAAACTACTCAGAATGATGTGCAATTTAAAATTTTGAATTATTTATTTCTGGAATTATCCATTTAATATTTTCAGGCCACAGCTGACGATGGGTAACTGAAACCACAGAAAAGAAAACCATGAATTAGTTAACCAATAAAAAGGACAAATTTGTAGAAAGATTACAAACTTCTGAAACTGATTTAAGAAGAAACAGAAAAGTGCAATAGACCTATAACATGTAAAGAAATTAAATTAATAATTAAAAATTTTCCATAAAGAAAAGCACAGGGCCAGATGACTACATTGGTAAATTCTACCCAACATTTAAAGAGAAATTAACACCAATTCTTTACAAACTCTTCTAAAACTTATTCTATAGGGTCAGCATTATCCTCAAACAAAAACCAAACAAAGATATCAAAAGAAAATTACAGACATGATCCCTTAGAAATATAGATGCAAAAATCTCCAACAGGACACTAGCAAGCCAAATCTAGCAACATAAAAAGGATTATACAACATATAAGATTTAACACAGAAATGCAAGGTTGGTTCAATATATAACAGTCAATCAATAAAATATATTAAACGAGAACAAAAATCACCTAAACCACTTCACAAAATCTACTAATATTCATGAGAAAAATACTCAAAAAACTAGAAATATATGGAATTGCCTTTATCTTGATAAGAAAGCATCCTCAAAAACCCCCACAGCTCACATTATAATTAATGTTGTAAGATTGAATAGTTTCCCCCCTCATATCAAGAACAATACAAGGAGATCCACTGTTGCTACTCCTATTCAACTTTGTACTAAAGGTTCTAGCCAGAGCAATTGGATAAGAAAAGGAAATAAATAGGCAGATGATAATCTAAATATAAAAAGTTCTAAGGCATCCACAAAAAAACTATTAGAGCTAGTATATTTTGAAATATTTAGTTTAGCAATTTCAAAGTGTATTCTAAGGAGCACTACACTTCCATGAGATGGTCTATGAGAAAAAGTTCTAAGAAATCTATTAGCCCACTGATTTCTAAAAATACTTGGCTATCTAAGGTGACCAGACATTCCGATTTTTAACAATTTGTCCTGCGTCCCGTGGCGTTTTTAAAAAGTCCTGATTTTTTAAAAGATTCTTTTAAATCTTTTGGACTTTTAAAAAATGCTGCAGGACACAAGACAAATTGTTCAAAATCAGGACTGTTCCGCCAAAAACGGGACATCTGGTCACCCTTTTCTTCTTAATACCTATTACCTTAATACCAAAAAAAAAACTGTAGTCTATCAGCACTTTTTTTGGAAATCCTAACTTGGTCAACTAATTCATTGTACAAAAGATGAAATTGTTCTCTGTCCATCTTCCCAAGTTTAACTCGTTTGCCTTGAGTTACTCAATTAGTCCCTGGGAGAGGGAGGACTAACTTCTAGTGCTCCTTCTATGCTGCCATACTCCCTTACCAGGAGAACCTTTTCTAATGGCAATTTAATCACACTGGACTTCCTGATAAACAGCAAGATTATTAGTCACTTAATGTTAGTTGTGTTTGAAAGTTTTCCCACAAAAAGGGTTGACCTGAAAGAGGTTAGTATTATATGTCTCTACTTTCAAGTTGCTATTTCAAGGTTGGTTTTACCTGGAGTGAGAGGAAATTTCTGTCTATTTGGAACAGTTCCATCTTGAAGATATTTCAATATTTCTTACCACAACACCCTTTCTGTGCTCAGTATTTTTAGCTCATTGTTTTCTATTTTGGCAGCTGAGAAGCTACAGTTTGTAATTTTACCTCCAGCTTCATATTTCTTCTTAAAAGTGAATACAATGTCCTGTTTATAATAATAAAATCACTAGTTGGCAGAAGGACATTAAATGGGGAAAAAAGAAAGCAATTGGAAAATTTAGAGCAAGCAATTTTAAGTGCCAAGTTTCACATTTGTAATGGTCCAGTGGAGGTCACTGGGCTTCCTTTTTATTGAGGAAATAGTAAAGAAATAGATATCCACAAGTTCTCCTGTGAAATACTATAGAAACCACCTCCACTTCAATGAAACTCATAGTTTTACTAAAAAGTGATGTGACCCAAGCTTCTGCAATATTACTAACTATAGGAAAAACATAAAAATCAGTTTAGCGTGGTATTTTCCCCTCCAATATTTAGGTTTTCATTTTCCACTTCAATTGAGCTTTTAAGCTTTGGTTTCCTATTCGTTTAGCAACAAAGGAAACAAAACAATATCAATGAAATTGGAAATAACTGGAGCCAGTCTCAGAAATAACCTTGGGGTTTCTTGGACTTCTGGTGCAACCCCCTTTAAGCAGTTTCCTTGGATACATTCTTCTCCAGATCTCCAAAGGTTTGCAGTATTGGTGTTGCTTCTTTTTTTTTTTTAACCTCAGATGCCCTGCAAAAGAGAGCTTCAGGTCTAGGCAAGATAAACAGGGATTTTGCAGGTCCTAAAAAATGGTGCTCCTAATCAGAAGGGCCAGATCGCCCCTAGCAGTTCACACCAGCCTCACTTCTTGAAAATTGCTAACCAACCATTTTTCTTTTCAAAATAAACACTATTTCTCTCAACTTCAGTTTGCAAAATATTACCCCAATTCCATTGGACTAAAAAACTGGAATTTTACTGACATAATTGGATTATGAGGTTTAAAGATTGATGGAACTTTTCTGTTCCAAATATAATTGTTCAAATACCAAACCTAAACGGGTATGTTGAAGTCCTTACATAGTTAGAGCCAGAGTAGCACTGCCGGCTCCATGGCACGGTGGCCCAGCAGAGGGGGTCAAGAAGCTATCAAAACCATAGGAGTGTGAACTCTGTTATAAAAGGACCCGGGAGTCTTGGGGAACATGTCACCTTTTCTGCAGCCATAACTTACCAAGAAAATGAGAGCTACTTTAGTCCTTCTAGTTTTCACTGTGCCTGCTCATTTCTCAGATCTCAGCTCAAGCACCAATGAGTGGCCTGCAGCTTGCTCACACAGACACTACAGCATTTGACATACTCTGCTGTAATTTATGTGAGTATAAACCTGTATCCCTGAGAAACAGTACAGACTTGAAGAATAAAGGCTGGGCCTTACTTGTCTATGTACTTCTAGTGACTAATTTATTACTTGGTATCCTATATAATAAAGAGGTAATATGGAAATTGACTGTCACACCCTCGCACAAGATGGCCAGCAGAGGAGGGCAGTTGTGGGCGATCAGGCCAGGAGAGGAGGGCAGTTAGGGGCAACCAGGCCAGCAGAGGAAGGCAGTTAAGGGCAAATGGGCAGGCAGGGGGGAGCAATTGGGGATGACTGGGCCAAGAAGAGAGGGCAGTTGGGGGCAATTGGGCCAGCAGGGGAGGGCATTTGGGGGCAACTGGGCCAGCAGGGGAGCAGTTAGGCGTTGATTAGGCTAGCAGGGGAGTGGTTAGGGGGTGATCAGGCTGGCAGGCAGGCAAGCAATTGGGAGCCCACAGTCCTGGACTGTGAGAAGGATGTCCAACTGCTGGTTTAGGCCCAATCCCCGAGGGGTCCCAGATTGGAAAGGGTGCAAGCTGGGCTGAGGGATGCCCGTCCCCCGCAGTGCATAAATTTCATGCACCAGGCTTCTAGTATTGATATATACACATATATAATAATACATGTAAATAAATGTATACAGGAGAGAAGAAAGAAGAAAAGGGAAGACATAGAAGGTTTTATTTAGGAATTTATGGACTATGAATTAATCATAGCACATGTTTTTAGCATGCACTGGAACTCATTCCTAGTCCTCTTGACATTCCTGGGGAAATTAATATTCATAAAAACTTTGTGAAGGTTCTGAACCTCTAAGCATAAATCTCTGTATCAAGTACCTCTCTCCCTTATATCAAGTACCTTTCTCCTCCATTACAAATCCTTATTTGACTATTGTTTAGACACTTTTTTTTTGTTTGTTAATCCTCACCCAAATATAATTTTTCCATTGATTTTTAGAGAGAGTAGAAAGGGAGTGAGAGAGAGAAAGAGAAACATCGATGGAGAGATACATATTGATTGGTTGACTCCTGTGGATGTGGACTGAGCCTGCAACAGTATGCAGGCCAATATTCTAAGTAACCACTGAGCAAAACTGGCTAGGGCCTGTTTAACACGTCTAACTCATGCTCTTCTGCAATGACTGAGAGTTCCATGAGAACAGAGACCAGACCTGTATTTGTTCATTATTGATTCCCCACTGTACCGTAAATATTTGTTAGTTTAAAAACTGAATAAATCTATTACAAAACCAGTACAAAAAAAAGGGAAAGGTAATCAGATCCAAATACTTCAGCATACTATGGACTTCTCTTTTTCTTTTCTTTTTTGGTTTTGTTTGCTTTTTTCTCTCTTTGTTTTTTATTATAAAAAAATAAAAACTTAACCATGACAATATAACCACCTGGCATCCTCACAAGGTATGTGGGCGAGGTGGTGAGGAGTACAGATGAAAGTCAGCACTCCAGAACACCAAGGCAATGACATTGGCAATCCCATTAGATTCTATGCTTTCAGCCATCAGTGGGTATTTATAGAAATTATCTAGTTTTAGCTAAACTAATCTTCACAAAATAAGAAAGTGGCTAAAAATGATTATTGCAAAGATCCACAGATTAAATTAACACTAAACTAACAATAACACTAATACTACCAATACCAAGAAAATAGCAGAGTTAACATATCTTCTCCTAATAGAAATTCATAATCAATCACATTATGATTTCAAAACAATGACTGTCAATCATATGCTACCAAGCAGATACTTAGACAAAATTAAACACACTTAATCTGTCCCTTCAAGGTAAAGTTGACATTTTAACAATGAGGAAAAAAAGTTACTTCTTTTTAAACAAAATAAAACAAGAAAGTCAAGTGTTAAAAGATAAAAAGTTATAAATGGATATCTTTAAATGTTTCTATTGTTATACAGTTTGGGAACCTAAAATGATCTTAGTGTATAAACTATAAAACTACTCATATCTAGCCCTAGCTGGCATGCTCAGTGGTTAGAGCATTGCCCACCCACCACAGTGTCGCAGGTTTGATTCCCAGTCATGGGGTACAGGCCTGATCCCCATCCCTGGCTGAGGTGCATGTGGGAAGCAACCAATCTATGTGTCTCTCTCATATCGCTCTGTCTCTCTCTCTTTCTCTACTCTCCCACTCTCTCCAAAAATCAATGAAAAATAATATCTGTGGGTGAGGATTAACAAAAACAAAAAGAAAAGAAAAAAACACCTACTTATACCTATACACTTAAATATCCTAATAGAATTTTCTAACTGGTTTTTAAAAATGCCAACTAAAGAATAATCAAGGATTAAGAACACATTTTTTTAAAAATTTAAAAATGCAGCACCTTTCAATTAGTCCACAAGAATTAACATGAAAGATGGAAATTTATTAGCTGGATTGCAAAAAGAATCTGAATATAATCAGTGAATAGGATGAAAAATGAGTACTATAATTTAGTAAATTCAGGTATCTTTTTCAGTTATGATAACCATTAAAAGCAAAACTAAGTACCAAATTTACAGAACCTATAATAAGACCTTTACATATCCATATCATAAGTTGTTAAAGCAACATTTTAAAAAATGAATATTCAATCATATTACTTCCATTAAAAGTAAAATTAATATGAAGTTTTTTATACCTTTACAATGAAATTATTTTAAAATTTATTTAATTCTCACTTTTCTACTTTTATGTAAATTTACAATGCACATAATAAATTAGTAAAGTAAGTACATTTGTAATTTTACAAGAGACATACATTATTGGAATGTGTGTTCAACAAAGTTCAGAGATTACTACTTCAGAACATCAAGAAGCAGTTGAAAGATTTTAGGCCAAAGGAGTAAAAAAAAAAAAATCAAATTTGAATTTTAGAAACATAATCCTAGAAATAATAGGCAGGGAAAAAGTGTTTGGAGGTTAAAGTGATTTTTTTTAAAAAAAATCCCTGTTACTATGCTAACAGCAGACAACATACCATAAGCCCCTTGTGTCTTTAAAGCCCTTTTCAAAACATTTTAACAGAGGCTTTCGGCAGAGCAAGGCCTCCTATTCTGTGGTCTACCAGAGGCAATGGGGAACAAAGAAAAAGGCAAGGTGGAGACAAGAGAGGGTACTGAGAGCAACACTGGGCTCTATGACTATTGAAGTACCTTATTACTTATCTACTAGAGGCCCAGTGCACGAAATTCGTGCATGGGTAAGGTCCCTAGGCCTGGCTGGCAATCAAGGTCGATCAGGTTTCCCATCTCCCTGCCTCCCCCATTCCTCCTTCCCTCCCTCCCTCAGTGCTCTACAGCTCCCTCAGTGCCCCGCCGCTGCCACCACCACCACCACCACCACCACCACTACCACCACCACCACTACTGGTCACCCTCCAAGTTCCACAGCACCCCCTGGTGGTCAGCACACATTATAGTGAGTGATGGAACTCCTAATCAAACTCCTGAGGGGACAATTTGCATCTTAGCCTTTTATTATATAGGATAGAATAGGAGTAAGATTAGAAATGATTGAGTACTTCTCTTTTCTAATAGTCTAATTTATAATTTTAATAGTCATAAAAGTTATTTTAAAATAATTTAAATAATAGAAAAATTTATAAAATAAAAAGTAAAATATTGCCTCCCTACCTCCTACTACTCTACTGAGTTTGCACATGCCAATCACTGTCAATAACCATAGAAAAAGGTCTGGATTTCCTTCCAGAAATTTTTAATGTATATATACTTTTATGTGTATACATATATGGATGCATATACATTTATATAGTTTTTGTATTATTTAACTATATAAAAAATAGACTCATTCATATTGTTCTGAATTGCTTCTTTTCCCTCACAATCTATAACTGCCATTGTTGTAGGACAGTGTATATGGATTTAGCTCCTTTTTTACAGCTGTAGGGAATGCTATCTTACTGATATGACATAGTCATTAGTGGTGTTACCTTTACAACAATGAACACGTATCCTTATATACTTCTTTGAGTAGGATTCCTAGAAGTGGAGTATCAATTTAAAAAATTGATAGCAACTACAGAATGGCTATAGTAATTTATATTTCAAACAATAAAGTTCAGCCATTCATTCTGACTTATCTATTAAATTTTTTATAGATTCCTAGATTTAGAAAAATATCTCAGAAAATAATCCCATCAACTTGTAGCTGAGTAAATAAAGATTGAGAGAAAGCAAGACTTTGGGCCCAAGATCTCAAAGCCCCTGAGATGATTTAACGGGACAGCAAGAGTTCCAGGTAGTGGTTACTGCTGAAAGCCAGGACAAGAATTTCAGTTAATGGACTTCAAAAGTAATGAGTTCCACCAGAGCTAATAACAAGTAGGAAAAGGGACATACTAGTACTGTCATCTTTTCCTTGCCTAACTTCGACAAGAAAAAGAAAAAAGGCAATAAATTCCTAAAAGATACAATAGCAAAAGGGGACACAGAAGGAGGATTCTCAAAGTAGGTGGAGGAATGGGCACCAAGAGCTAAAGGTATCATAAGTTCAGCTGCATGAAGTGAGCAAGTGTGGTGGAAAAGACTCTGACATGGGATGACCTTAGCAAAAAACCTTCCACAGCCTCAGTGGGTTGTATGAAAAGTTTCTTGGTTCTAACTATCTCCATGTGGCATCCAAAATGAATGCCAGTACTGAAACCAAATTCTAAAGAGAAATATCAGAAAAGAACTAACATCCCACAATGAAGAAACATCTTCAAAGAAGATGTTGTTATAAAAATACCACAAAAGTACTTTCCAACAAATTCCAGACCTAAAAGTAAAGCTTTAAAATGAAGCTCCAAGCACAGAATCTTGAATCCTTTGCTCTGTGCCTGAAGAGGCCCACTTAAAGGAAGGCACTTCTAACCAGATAACACTGTCTTTATTCGACCAGACTTATGGGGCAGAGCAATGAGAAAGCAAGATGACAAGTGGACCCTTTGAAATCTGGATGATCTAGAGAAGGAGTCAACACACCTTTTCTAAAAAGGGCCAATGAATAAATCTATTAGGCTTTGGAGGCCATAAGTCTCTGTTGTAGTTATTCAACTCTGCTATTTTAGTGTAAAAATACACCCAGAGACAATGCATAACTGAACAAGCATGGTTGTGTTCCAATGCAACTTATGGATGCTGAAATTTGAATTTCACAGAATAATCATTAAAGATTATTCTTGTTTTGATTTTATAATTATTTAAAAATATGAAATCATTCTTAGTTCATGGGCTATACATAAATAAGCAGTGGGATAGGTTTAGGTGGTATAGATTTAGGGATAGATTGTGGTGGGCCACAATTTGACAACTTCTGGTACAGAGCATTTAATTGTCAACTGAACTGAACTTGCATGTTAATGGAAGATGGAAACATCTGAGTCCAGCTCCTAGGAAAGTTAAGAGAGAAAGCAAAAAGGTAGAAACATGTTTTCTTTAAAGAACTTCAGATATTTACCTTAAATCTCTTCTCTTGCTGAATTCCTCTGGTGGTATTGTCCAGGGCAGGTCTTGAGGAAGACATTCTAAAACTTCTGAAGAGAAATCAGAGAAATCCACACCATATTCTGTTAGTATTCCTTCTGTTTCAGGCTCAATTTCACCAGCCTGCCCAAGACTCTTAGCCAGCTGCCTGTGGACAAGACAGAGAGAAACACGTGTGATAGTGAGTAAAGGGAAGACAGGTACCCATTTCCTCTCTAAAACTGTAATAGGAAGAACAAGAGGTTTTAAAGAGTTTTCTACCTCGGTCAGTTTTAGAGAGGAAATGAATGAGGGGCCAAGCAGAAGAGACAATGATACATATGTCCTATTAAAGCCATGACTACTGTGCAATGTTAACTTTCTTCAGGAATTCTGTCCTGGTGACTAGAGCCAGACAGCTTTCCTTTGGACTCCAGCAATTGTGTTTTCGTGGAGAAGTCAAACTGATATTGTTAAAAGCTTTTGTCAATTTTTTCTCTTGTTTACCTTCAGAGACAATTCTGATCAACCCAGTTTGTTGTTAAATCATTAGTTTCACAGTCCCTATATCTTAAGTCATGCTCACTAGATTTGAGTCAATATTTGTATTTCATAATTCTACAAATTTTTACCTTAACATTTTGAAGTATTTTATCTCAACTCAAAAGTAGTATATATTCAGAGAATTTAGAAAATACAGAAATGCACTGAGATGAAATTTATCTGTAATCCAGTCACCAGGAAAGATGCTATTCACATTTGAGAGTAATGGTCTATTAAAAATAAGATTGCATTTAATGTGATAGTACTGACATTATGAGTAGGGTTCTACCTTCAGGGGGAAGATCTCACTCTTTATCTGTGGGTCATGTATACATGTCAAAACTAATAACTTCCATTTTCATATATATACTGACATACTACACATAGACCACAAGTCTAAAGCTACATGTTAAATATAGACATTGAACAGGAAATGCAATATATGAAGCAGCTGCCTTTGTAAAGGGTTTTGGGGAGACCAAAGATAGCTTCTATTTTGCAGGTCTACCAGGGTAATCTAGGAATCCGCTCTCAGCTCTTCCTGTAAGGAGTTTAGATCTTCCATTAGAGCCTTTTCAGGGATAATTCAATTTCTTGGAAGAAGATACCATTTCTGATGTAAGGGTAGATGCCTGGCCACCAGAGCCTTAGATGCACAGTGGTGGAAGGGGTGGAAGATGTGACTGCCTCATATATAGACTTCTAACAAATTCCCATTTTTAAAATTTGAGCAAGTTTTTATATTTTAAATCCCTAGACTTAAAATTCTGATAAAATATTAACAGAACTCAGCAATATATAAAAGGGATAATACATCATGACCACATAATTCAAGATTTGTCCAACATTAAAAGATAATCAACATAATCATATTAGCAAGTAATGAGAAAAACACATACAATCCTCTCAAAAGATGCAGAAACAGCATTTGACAAAATCCATCCATGATCAAAACTCTCAGCAAATGTGTAATGAAGAACATCCTCAATTACAGCTAATGCCAAACTCAATGGGAAAAGATTAAATTTTCTTTCCTCTCTATTAGGAAAAAGACAAGGGTGTTCACTCTCACCAGCATTATTAAGTATGATATTGGAGGTCCTAGTGAATGCCATTAAGCAAGAAAAAAAAGAAAGAAAATGCATACAAATTGGAAAGGATGACTTTCACATTGCATGTAAATGAGTCCAAGGACTATCATTCCCATTATAGAAGTGGGAAGTGGTCAGCCCTCTATATAATGTCTGGACTCTCTTTATAGAAGACCTCTCTCATTCTCTGGAAGTCCAGTAGCCAGTACACTGTATGACTTAGACTCTGCTTCTACTCAAGACTTTGATTGTAAAGAGAATAACACAAAGACAAAGAAGTGCTTAGGATTCATTCATGGATGAATGGTTTCTAGTGACAGTAGTGGCAATGCTGTCCTGAAAGGTAGCAGTAAGAATTGTTGGCATTATGGCCAAACTAATCCTGATAAAAAGATGATGGTTGGACTTCTTGCTCTTGCCTCTTCAGATATGCCTTGGTACCTACCCATGACTTCCTCAGGACGATCAAGACTCTTAATTGTTTCTATGAGTCCTTCTATACCCTTCTAATAAATTCCTTTTCCAACCCAAGCTGCTTTCTTTCTTTCTTTTTTTATTGATTTCAGAGAGGAAATGTGAGTGGGAGAGATACAAACATCGATGTTGAGAGAGAATCATTGATCAGCTGCCTTCTGCATGCCGCACATTGGAGATGAAGCCTGCAACCCAGGCATGTGCCGTGACTGGGAATCGAACCTTGACCTCCTGGTTCATAGGTCCACACTCAACCACTGAGCCACGCTGGCCAAGCAAGCTGGTTTCTTTTATTTGTACCAAAAATCCAGACAAGTTGAAGACTTGGATCTCATTAATTTTCAAAATTTACTATATTATTACCTGTGTTCACTAGAACAAAGTTCCCATTGAGAATTTGGAGAAGCTACTATCACTATCTTTAAAGTTTGAAGGACATTTTGGAAATTCATTAGTATTTTGAAAATTAATGAAACCTAAAACTGTTTATTATTTTCACAAGTTCATGCGGTTCTATTTTCTACATCTATCTCTTAATACTAATGTCTAACTTAAGTTCTTAGCTGCAAGCACAAGAAACTAACTCTGGTTAGAAAAAGAATTTATTGGAAAGATACTAAAGAATTAGTAAGAAATAGTAAGAAACTTGTAGAACCTGAAAAGGGGGTGGAAACAAAGAATTGCATGCTCAACTTCTAAATTCTTGATTCCAGGCTAATGGGAAACTTAGGGTTTTTCTATGTATATCACAAAGATACTTTTAATTACTTATAGGATAAGATGGGGGAAATTCAAAGGATAATAAATGATTATATCATAAAAGTCATGGTTCTCAATAAGTTTTTTTTATGTGAAAAGTGGGGGGTGCTAATCAGAAAGGTGAAACTCAGAGAACCAGATTTACACACACACACACACACACACACACACACACACACACACACACGATATTATATAGGAGGATGGCTAGTTCCAACTCACCTTCCATTCTCACAGTCATAAGTGGACTATGACAGTATATATCCATTCTAAGGGTTATCTCTAAAAAGACAGTAGAGCAGCAACTTCCTCCCTGCAACAGAAAGAACTTCAAGCAATATGTCCATGGTCTACTCTGGCTAAGGAAAGGTGGCCTGCTAGATAAAGACCTGAAAGAAGTAAGTTTGGAGGACTGGTGACCAGGACACCTGGTGAAGATGTGTGGATAAAATGGATCTACTGAAATGAGCCCAATATATGATTATTTGTATTCCATAAGAATGCTCAGCAAAATACTTCCACTGTGGAGGCAGAATGACCTATTCTAAGAGTGTCAACCAACCTCATTCCCTAGCCACTGCAGTGCTTGTTCAATGAGCATAAGTACAAAGTACATGGTAGCAGGAAATGAGCTCCAGTATGAACTTCCTCTTACTAATGATGGCCTGACTACCACCCTTGCTTCGCCAGTTTGCCAGCACCAGCTACCAACTCTGAGCCTCTGACACAAAAGCACAGCAGGAGGACACACCAAATACTTGATAGTGGGTTAAGTTCACTGAGCTCTTCTGTAATGAAGAGGACAGTAACCTCTCTCTATTAAAAGAAATTCTAATTTTGGGTTTAGATTTGCTACCTTCATTTGTTCTACCTACCTGGCTTATATAAATATTACAATCCATAGATTTATCAAATATCAGCCATTATGTTATCACAATAAATTGTAACCAACAATTTATTCTTATAGAAGTAGCAAAGCCTACTGAAGTCACTGATTAGAATAATGTACTGACAGACTACATTGAGAGACAATACCTTCTCAGGATAAAAGAGCTATGTATATGATCTGGGTGGGAAGGAGTTAAATCTTTCAATATCATGCTTAAAACCTAACCATAATAATCACAGCAATACTCACCTCTATAGCTAAAAGGGTTTTAGTATCTATGGGGACACCGTAGTGATTCCTCTGAATTGGAAGCTAAGACTCTAAGAAACCTGACTGATATAAAATATACTGCCCACTTCCTTCCTGGATAAACACTTGCAATTCAAGCTAGCTGAGAGATGACTCTAAGGTAAGATTTCAAGAATGGCAAGTTATAAGTCACACAAGCCCAGGAGGCACACAGATCCAAGCAAGAAGAACCCAAAGAGGCCCACACTAAGGCATATCATAATTAAAATGCCAAAAATTAAAGACAAAGTGCCGGGAACCAATTCCAGCATGTAGGTTGGTGAAACTTGGGCGGTTCAACAAGGGTGAGCCACATATGTAGTTTTACCAAACTCAGCTGGGTCAGAGAGCCCCAGAGCTTCCAAAAGAAGGCCCAAGCCTTGGCAGCAGCAGCTGGTCTTGCTTCACAGCTGAGCCTCGTCTGCACACTTTCAAACTCCATACAAAGAGGAAGAATCTACAGATGTCTCTGTAGCACTGGTGGGTGGTCCAGTAAGTGGCTGACCTTGCACCTCCTTGGAGATCCAAGAGCCAGTATACCCAGTGGTCCGTGTGAGACCATACCAGATTACAACTCTTTACATTCAAGAGAGACACACTCAAGGGGCAGACTCAGTGAGCGCCAAAGCCCCACTGAAGCAAGTCCTGCCACATAAGGGTGCCTCCTGTACAACAGATCTTCCAGTGCAGACACAGCTGGTCATCACAGCCTGTTGGCCTGAAGGGCAATTTCTCCCCAGTAATACCAACAGCAATCAAGGCTTAACTACAACAAGACTGTGCACACAGCATACAAAGGGGTGTACCAAGAGTGTAGTTATAGGTGACTGGGGAGGCTGAATCACTGGGCCCTATAGAACACCTACCACACAAGGCTACTCTATCAATTCAAGGAGACTTAGCAGCTACCCAGTACATAGAACCAAAACCAGAGAAGCAGCCAAAATGTGGAGACAAAGAAGTCACAAATGAAAGAAATGGAGGAAAGCAAAATACTGAATATAAAGTTCAAAACTACGGTTATGAGGTTACTCAAGAATCTTCTAGAAGCCTCTGAGAAATTTAGGGAGACCTTCAAGGATATGGAAAAGCACCAATCAGAAAGTAAGCATACACTGTCTAAAATAAAGAATAATATACAGAGATTCAATAGCAGACTAAAGGATCCCAAGAATCAAATCAAAGATTTAAAATACGAAAAAGCAAAAAACACCCTACTGGAAAAGCAAAAAAAGAATCTTGGGTGGGTATTCGTAAGGTATGTACACATATAATATCTTAATAATAATAATAAAAAGAAACCAAAAAAAAAAGAAAAAAAAGAAAAAAGAATCTAAAAATATGAAGATAGTGTAAGGAGCCTCTGGGACAACTTCAAGTGTACCAACATCAGAATTATGTAGGTATCAGAAGAAGAGATAGAGCAAGATACTGAAAACCTATTTGAAGAAATAATAACATAAAAGTGCCCCTATCTGGTGAAAGAAATAGACTTATAAGTCCAAGAAACACAGAGAACCCCAAACAAGAGGAATCCAAAGAGGACCACACCAAGACACATCGTAATTAAAATGCCAAGAGCAAAAGACAAAGAGAGAATAAAAGCAGGAAAAGAAAAAAAAAACAACAGTTACCTACAAGGGAGTACCCATACAACCCTCAGCTGATTTCTCAACAGAAATTAGGCAGGTCAGAAGGGAGTGGCAAGAAATATCCAAAGTGATGAATAGCAAGAACCCACAACCAAGATTATTCTACCCAGCAAACCTATCATTCAGAATTGAAGGTCTGATAAAGAGCTTCACAAATAAGAAAAAGCTAAAGGAAGTTCATCACTGCCAAACAAGTATTATATAAAATGCTAAAGCATATTCTTTAAGAAGAGGAAGAAGAAGAAAAAGGTAAATATAAAAATTATGAACAACAAATACATATCTATCAACAAGTGAATCTAAAAATCAAGTGAATAAAAAATCTGATGAATAGAATAAACTGGTGAATATAATAGAATCAGGGGCATAGAAAGGAGTGGACTGACAATTCTTGAGGGGAAAAGGGTGTGAGGGTGTGAGACTGGACAAAAATTGGACACCTATGGAAGAGGACGGGGGGGCGGGGCTTAAGGGCAGAGGGTGGGGTGGGAACCTGGTGGAGGGGAGCTATGGGAGGAAAAAAGAGGAACAACTGTAATAGTCTGAATAATAAAGACTTATTTTTTTAAAAACCTGATGAACAGAACAAACTGGTGAATATAATAGAATTAGGGGCATGGAAAGGGAGCAGACTGACAATTCTGAGGGGGGGGGGATGTGTGGAGTGGGGAAAGAAATTGGACAAAGATGTTACATCTATGGTATAGGTCAGGGTCGGGGGAAGGCCTAGAGTGGGGTGGGAACCGGGTAGAAGGGAGCGGGCGGGGGGGGGGGGGTCGGGGAGAGGAACATCTATAATAATCTGAACAATAAAGATTTTTTTTAAAATATAAGAGGAAGGACCACTTCCATGCTCTTGTGAGGCCATCATTATCCTAATTCCAAAGATAGATAAAGATACAGAGAAAGAGAATTATAGGTCAATATTCCTGATGAACATAGATGCTAAAATCCTCAACAAATGTTAGCAAATCAGATCCAGCAATACATTAAAAATACCAGACACCAATACTAAGTGGGATTTGTTCCAGGGATGCAAAGCTGGTACAATATTTGCAAATCAATAAATGTGATACATCACATAAATAAATTGAAAGAAAAAAATCACACAATCATATCAATAGACTCAGAAAAAAGCATTAGACAAAATCCAACACCCATTTTTTATTTAAAAAAAAAACAACTTTTATACCTCAACATAATAAAGGCTATACATGATAAGCTTACAGCCAACACTATTACTCAATGGGCCAAAACTAAAACCATTCCCCCTAAAAACAGAAATAAGACAGGGAGGTCTGCTTGTATTACTCTTATTCAACATACTAGTAGTACTGAAAGTCTTAGCCACAGCATCAGAGAAGAAAACATGAAAGGCACCCAAATTTGAAAGGAGGAAAATGTCATTATTTGCAGATAACATGATATACATATAAAACCCTACAGACTATCTACTAAATCTTCCAGATAAAAAATCAACAAGGAAACAGTAACTCTAAAGATACATTTGATCAGATGAATTTAATTGACATTTACTGGATACAAAATTAACACCCATAAAATGATGGCATTTTTATACACCAAAAATGAGTTGAGAAACTTTAAAAAAAAAATCCTATTTACTGTATTTGCCGGCGTATAAGACGACTGGGCGTATAAGACGACCTCCTAACATTTCCACTAAAAACACAGAGTTTGTTATATACTCGCCGTATAAGACTACCCCCCACTTGGAGGCATATTTTTCAGGGCCAAAAAATCGTCTTATACGCTGGCAAATATGGTACCATTGCAACAAAAAAAAATTAAGATACTTAGGAATAAGCCAAGGAGGTAAAACACTTGTACTTGGAAAACTATAGGATATTGAAAAACGAGATAAAGGAAGATATTAAAAAGTGGAAGAATATACCATGTTCATGGATTGGTAGAATTAACATCATTTAAATGTCCATACTACCCATATCTATCTATAGGTTCAATGCAATCCCTATAAAAATGCCAATGGCATATTTCACAGATTTACAACAAATACTTCAAAAATTTATATGGAACCAAAAAAGTTTCCGAACAGCCACAGCAATCTTGAGAAAGAAGAACAAAGTTGAAGGGATCAATACCAAATATCAAGTTATATTACAAAGTGACTATAATAAAAACAACCTGATAATGTAAACAAGAAAAGGCATATAGATCAATGGAACAGAACAGAGATCCAAGCCATTATGCTCAATGAGTACTTGACAAGGGAGGCAAAAGTATACAATGGAGTCTCTTCAATAAATGATGTTGGAAAAATTGAATAGGTACATGCAAAAAATGAAACTAGTCCATCAAACTTAGACCAATATAAGAATAAACTCAAAAAGGATAAAAGACTTAAATGTAAGTCATGAAACTATAAAAATCCTAGGAGAAACCTTAGGAAGCAAAACTTCAGACATCTCTCATAGCAATATATTTGTGGATACACCTCTAAGGGCATGGGAAACAAAGTAGAAAAATCAACAAATGGGACTACATCAAAAATAAAAAGCTTTTGCACAGCAAAATAAACCATTAACAAAATGAAAAGGGATCCCACTGTATGGGAAAACATATTTGCCAATGATACATCTGGTAAAAGGTTATGTAATTTCCAAATATTAATATAACTCATACAACTTAACAAAAGGAAGACAAATAATCCAATTGAAAAATGAACAAAGAAAAAAAAAAGGAACCAATGACCTAAATAGACACTTCTCCAAAGTAGACATACAGATGGCCAAGAGACAAATGAAAAAATGTTCAAAGTCACTGATCATCAGAGAGATGCAAATTGAAATGACAATGAAGTATCACTTCACACCTGTCAGAATGGCTACCATCAACAAATTAATAAATGACAAGTGCTGGTGAGGATGTGGAGAAAATGAAACCCTAGTATACTGCTGGTACAGCCACTATGGAAAACAGTATGGAGTTTCCTTAAAAAATTAAAAATGGAACTGTCATTTGACAAAGTGATCCCACTTCTAGGAATATATCCTAAAAAAACAAACCACCAATCAGAAAGAATATATGCATCCCTATGTTCATAGCATTGCAATTTACAAAGGCTAAAATCTGAAAACAGCCCAAGTGCTCATCAGATGATTGGATTAAAACTATGTGGTACATTTACACCATGGAATACTATGCAGCTATAAAAAAGAGGATCTCTTTCCCTTTGAGATAGCATGGAGGGACTTGGAGAGTATAATGCTATGTAAATAAACCATTCAGAGAAAGATAAGTATCACATGATCTCACTCATATGTGGAATCTAAAGAACAATATAAACTGATGAACAAAATAGATCCAGAGACATGCAATCATGTCTCTTGAATCTCAAAGAAAAAGTGGGGTGGGTTAGTTGATGGGTGGGAAAAGATAAACCAAAGAACTTATATGCATTTATGCATCCACATGGACAAAGACAATAGTGTGGTGAAAGCATGGAGCGGGAGGTAGGTGTGGACCAGAAGCAGTCAATAGGGGGAAAAAGGGGACATCTATACTTTCCATAATAAAGACAAATTTAAAATAAAAGAAAGGCAAGTCACATTATATAGAAGTAACTCATATATTATATTGACACATATGAAATTGCCAATGTATTTGATCTTTTTTACCTATAAAACACAATTTCATATGATTCTGCCCTATGGTATCAAAAATCACATAAAATAATTAACCATACATATATTCAGATAGCATAGATAGTTTCTTGGAGAAGTATGAGCAGGTATAAGAGGTACATCTTATAGAGGTTATTAGAAAATTAGACTAATGTTAAAAGAAATACATTCTTACATGGGGTGGGCGTCTCAGTATCAATCTTTGTGAGGCACACTTAAAACACAATGTCCATTCTTACCTAATGAGGCTGGAGTGGCCAACAATGATAATCATATACCTGAAGTAGAAAAGGGCCTAAACACTTAAACAGAAGGCATTTTATAATGTCCAGCTTTTAAATAATAAAACATCCACGGGAGTCAATTTGTGATTCAACCCCTGGGTGGCAGTGTTTCTGGATTGACCTCTGGGTCTATAAGTCCTTTCTAGCCTATGCTTACATCCTGCTTTCCCTGTGGCACTCAATACGGGTTTGTGGGAGTGGGTTGCCCCAGAGCTGATTCTCCAATGGGTCACTCCCCGCTCTGATTCCCAGGTTCCAGAAAAACAACTTTCCCCTGCAGTCTCCTAGGTTATCCCCAACTGAGTGATCCTATGTATAGGGCTTAGTAATCAGAAGCAAGGATTTAAAGAGGAAAAAGCGCAAGTGTGCGAACTCCAGGGTTGTGTGCAAGTCTGCACAGTCCTTCCTCCCCCCTTGAGTCCAAGCAGCCAGTACACTTTTAAAATATTTAGGCTGTCCTTCTGCGCCAGATCAAAATGGGTTGCTTTTTAGAGATCCCCTCTGTTAGCAGCTCTGGTAATTCTTACCATTTGCAGCAGCATGGATGGACCTGGAGAGCATTATGTTAAGTGAAATAAGCCAGGCAATGAAAGAAAAATACCACATGATCTCACTCATTTATGAAAAATAAAGAACATTATAACCTGATGAATAAAAAGATAGACACAGAGGCAGTAAACCACCAAACAGACTGTCGAATTACTGCCGGAAGGCTGGGGAGTGTTGGGGAGGAAGGGAAATAAATCGACCAAATAGATCGACTTGTATGCATGCATATAAGCACACCAATGGACACAAGAGACTAGGGAGGTGGAATGAGGGCATGCGACAGGGGTTAGGGGAGGCTGGGGGAAGGTCAATGGGGAAATAAAAGTAGATATATGTACTAATATATGTAATACTTTAAACAATAAAAAAATTCATTAAGAATTCATTATTCAAGGATGAGGGAAAGAGGAGCCATCCCAGGAGTTCTATTAAAAAGAAGTACTACTGTGTTTCCCCGAAAATAAGACATCCTCCGAAAATAAGACCTACTTACAGGTTTCCTTCCGAGTCCCCTGAAAATAAGACCTAGTGCATCTTTGGGAGCAAAAATTAATATAAGACACTGTCTTATTTTCGGGAAAACAGGGTACATTTAAAAAGAAGAAAGGAATAAGCAAAAGAAAGGGCAGAATGATAAAACATGGTCTACAAGTATGTGGTCATAGAAATGATTATCTTGAGAATCAAAGACAATCTGATAATGTAATCAAAACAACCTAATAATGTAAACAAGAACAGGCATCTGAGAATATCGCCACTAGAAGGGAAGAGTTCAAAACAATAAATAGATTTAACAAAAGGAAATAAAAACTAGTGTTTTAGACCTAGGAAATAAGTAAAAAAAAGAAAACCATTACAGACATGCAGGTAATACTGGAGAGATAACTAATGAAGAACTGATACTATTTGAAAAAAATAAGGACCCCAAAGGAGAAGCTTGAGAGAAGTGAGGAAAATGAAAATGAAAAATATAAAGAGTTAAAGAAAAAAATTACAGAGAAAACAGATACAAAAGGCAGATGGAAATCCAACATTGGCATAACTGGTATTCCTGAAGGAAGGAAATAGGCATATGGAATAGAAACATTTTATAAGATACTATTTAAGACAACTTTCCTGAAATATAAGAAATTTTATAGACAGAAAGAGTATACCATGTTTCAGGAAAAACGAATACCAAAAAAGTCATCACCGAAATATATTCCAGTGAAGTTACTGGAGTTCAAAGATGAAAAATTTTAATGCAAGAACTCAGGGAATATAGTTCTCACAAACCTTTTCTGAAAAACTATTGGATGAAGAACTATGGCCTACCAAGATATGGAGAAATTTCTCCAAGAAGACTAGTGCCAAGTATCGGATCACTTCTGTGGGGTGGGGAGGCGAACATAAAGGAGAACAAAAGGAAGGAGGTGAAGACAGATCTAACATTAATTGTCAGAACAAATCATACCAGTCATTGGACCATTACTGAAATTTAAAGAAAAAGAAATTGGTCTTCTGTTTAATTTTATTGGCACTTTATGTTCTGGCAAAATTTTTTAGCAGGTTATATTCTGAGACCAAAGAAGCTTGATTTGTTTACTGAAAGTACAACATGGCTTATAAAGACAAAATTATATTTCAGTTATGGCTTCCAAATATGATCAATGACTCCAAGTTTCTATTAGTAGTAATTAGCATTTATTTTTCTAAGTTTCAGAGAACATTTCTCAAGTACCTTATTTAAATAAATGTATTATAGATTTTCATTGGAGATCTATTTGATAGCAGCACAGACTAGGCTGCTTACAGGAGATAAAAATCCAACAGGTCAGCATGCTGACAAAGCTCATGATTGGACCTTAGATGCCCCAGAAAGAATCCTATGCTGTCTACTTATTCATAAATTCCACTATCACCCTAAAAATCAGAATATTTAGGGGTCTAAACAAAAGCAGAATCTACTAGGGCATGACTCCCATGGAGACTGTAATCAATATCATGACTGGCATGTGGCCAAAAGCACCTAGAGCTGACCATACTTGGCATGTACCACACGACTAAGTGGCCTTAGAGAATCTACTATTAGATCACCGAAGAGCACAAAGGCATCCTGATAACACCAAAAAGTCACTGACTACCAGGCCTGGAGCCTGCATAACTTCTGGATTCCCACATATGTGAGATAATAAATTCCCTTACTATTGCAGTCAATTTGGGTCAGGGTGCTCTATCATTTGGTGCTAAAGCATGCTAACAAATAATGTCTTCCATGAGAAGCAAACTTCCCTTTCCCCCCCTTCACTCTACAACAGAAAATATAACACTCTTACCACCAAAAACAAAATCTCAGGACTGTTAACATCATATATCTTGTAGGTATTCACTACACATTGACACAGTATTGCTAGTTCTAGAGCATAAAAACATTATAAAGGCTCCTTCCTTAAGCAATACATTACTATCTTAAAGACACTTTCTTTAAGATTTCTGTTGAATTCAACCCACAAAACATCAATCAAGTTCATTTCACCTCAAGGGAAATAGGAGGGAGATCTGAGCCTCAGCACAGATCTCTCTCCTCAGTACTATCACTCTCTTTTGGTTGTCTCCTTTCTGACACATGCCACTTCCCACTTTCTAGTCATAGTGCTTGTAAATACATCTCTTCTTTATTAATAAATGAGGAGAATTATCCTAAAGAGAATAAATATTTATTTCTGTATCCTACAATGAGACTTGTTAATCACATGATGGATGAGTAAGTAAATGAATAAACATATTAATGCTTTTGAGCCTGGAAAAAGGCATCTTAGTCCTCCTTGAAACTCCAAAGGAAAACTAAGAAAACTGAAGATAATAAAACAAACAAATAAAACCCAAAGGACATGTACTTAGGTACACTTTGGAGCCCTTTAATAATCAGCTGCCACGTTATCAAAATTATTAATATTAACATATCAAATAAGGAAAAATGCCTGCTACTATTGCTTTAATTCAAAATTATTGAACTTTTATCATTTATTGGTATAGAAAATGCCAATTTTGAGTTGCCCACTCAATAAGATGAGAGAAAAAATGTTATAGAGATTTGAATGGAAGAAACAAATCTGTCATTACATGCTGATGTGATTATCTACATAGAAAATACAAAGCAAATTACAGTTTATCCAAAGTATTAGAATTAATAAGAGGATATAGCAAGATGGCTGGATATAAGATTAATATACAAAAATTAATTATAATTCTATACACAAGCATTAAAAAGTTAGAAAATGGAACTTAAAATTGTATTCTTCAGAAGTTAACATTAATAACATGAAAAGACAATTCATGAACTGGGAGAAGATATCTTCCATATAGTGACTGTTAAAAATACTACTTTATAGAATATTTTTTAACTCCAAAAAATCAAACAACAAACAGCCCAATTAAAAATGAATGCTAAAATTAGTTGGTGAAAGTTTAACCAGAAACAGAATAATTGCACACTCTCAAAAATAGTCTTCCCAAAAATATACTATAGTAATTACAAGGAAAAAAAACAAGAAGTCAGAAATCCTGGCAGATATTAGCTTAGCCAAGTGATCAACATAATGTATCCCTTGATACGATGCACATCACTTCTGTAGTATCCTTCCAAATAATGGGTAATCTCAATATAATCATGAGAACTCATTAGACAAAACCAAACTGAGAAACATTCCACAAAACCACTGGCTAATACTCTTCAGAAGTATCAAGGTAAGGAAAGACAAGGCTTTAGTTGTGAGGAATAGTCACAACTAAAGAAACTATAGCAATACAACAAGTAACATATAGGATCCTGGCCTAGATTCTCAAACAGAAAAAAGATAGTAGTGAAAAAGCTGGCAAGATCTGAATAAATGGAATACTTTATTTAATAGTATTGTGCCAAGGTTAATTTCTTAGTTGTGATAAGTATTCGATGGTAATGTAAGATGTTAACATAAGGAGAAGCTGGGTAAAGGGTATACAGGAACTCTCTGTATCATTTTTGCAACTTCTGTAAATCTAAATTATCTAAACAAAAAAAAAACTGTGAAAAAAATAAAGAAATTTTTGAGAAGAGAAACATAATGACAATGTAGGAAAAGATGTTCAATTTTATTAGTAATTAGGAAAATGTAAATTAAAATTATGAGATACCATTTTATACCCACTTGATTGGCAAAAATTGAGCAGTCTAACAATATCAAGTGTTGATAAAAATGTGAAAACTAATACACTGCTAGTAGGACTAGAAATAAGTGCAGCCACTTTGGAAAATGGATTGGCTATAAAATTGTAAAGTTAAACATGTATATATGTGTAATACAATAATTGTATTCTTAGCGTCTAGAGAAACTTGAGTTCATAAGAACTGGAATATTTAGAAAAGCCTTGTGTATAGTAGCAAAATGGTGGTTCAACCCAAATATCCATTGTGAGGAAAATAATGCTATATGTCAAAAAGTGAATATATATGAAACATAATGTTAAATAAAAAAGCAAGTCATAGAAGAATATATTAGCATGATATTTTTATTATTTTTTATTGATTTCTTTTTAGGGAGAGATTTTTTTTTTGTTCCACTTATTTGTGCATTCATTGGTTGTTTCTTGTATATGCCCTGACCAGAGACTAAACCCACAACCTTGGTGTATTAGGATGACACTCTAAACAACTCTTCTACCTAATCAGGGATAGCATGGTATTTTTTATAAGGTTCAAAAAACAAGCAAAACTAACACCTTTAGGAATATTAAACATGGGTAAATTAAAAAAGAATAGCACATTTCAATTAGCATGTTTGAGATCATAGTTACTACTAAAAAAATTAGGGATTATGATAGGAACACACAGGATCTTCAACAGTATTGTGATATACTTTTCAATCTGGGTGGTGAGTTAATGGGTTAATGGGTTGGTTTTGATATCAGAATTCAAAAATTACATAAGTATTACATATGTTCTTTTATCTGTGAAACATATTTTGCAATTCATATAAATAAATATTTTAAAACAATATTTTAAATAAATATATACCAAACTCTCATTTTTCACTTTCTATAGCATATACTTGAAACAATTTTAATAGTAAGTATATAATATATACACTCTTGAAAAAATTAAAAAATTTTCCTAATTTTAATATTATAATAATAAATATCTGTGAGTAATTTATAATGATCACCAAATCAAATTTTCTCACTCACCAGAACTCCTCCAAAAATACTGTTCCCATTCATAATCAATTACATTATAATTGGGTCCTACTGTAAATTAATTGGGACAATGCTGAAACAATATTCCCAACTTCCTATAGCTAGGTGGTGTGGGAGTAAAAATTCTATATAAACAAGCATTTAGGTCCACTGTTCTGGGTGATGTACAAGTACAAAACTTCTTAAGGGAAGAGACCAGCTGTAGATGTAAAAAATTAAGATAATAAACCCTTCAAATTGGTCTCTTTGCCTTAAAAGAAATAGAAGCACTTAAAAGTAAACATTGGTGTTATCCTCCTTTCTCTATTATATATTCCTAGCAAGGTTCAGCCTTAAAACTAGGCTATACCTAGGAAGACATTCATACATAATGATAGGTAGTGATTCTCCCTATCATTAACACTCTTAAATAAATGTCCTCATGAATATTAGTCCATGTTGAAAATTCCACACAAACAGGTACAATAAGAACCTGCATGTGGAAAGCAATTGAACATTAGCACAGGGAGGGCCCGGAACATCAGTAGCAACACACAGTGAAAACTAAGTGTGGGAAATATACAATGTCTTTGGCTGCACATATTTACATACTATTTTCTATAATCAGGAGGAAAGAACATGTTATTTTTCCTTTTTTTTCTGGCTCAGTATTTTGATAGAACAAAAGGCAGCAAGTAAAGGGGGACTTTAGGAAAAGCGTGTACAGATCAATGAAAACAGATTGCAAAATGTGGGGGGAAAGCAAGGCTCAACAATTTTGAATGAGAGTGAAGAGCTTGATGTCGATGTGAAAGGAGCAAAGAGGAGGCCGAAAGCATTTAAGGATATACTAAGAGAAGGCTAATGGTAGTAAAGTTCCCTTATAATTTATACTAATACTTTCAAGAGAATGCACTAAAAATTGTGGGTGAAGCTGACAACCACAAAAGATGTGTTAATGACTGTACCCACTGTGAAGAAAGAAACAATATGTTAATCAAAGCCCATTCTCTTCCACTTCTTTTACATTTGCACTGCTTTGATCAGGAAGCTCTCATTGCTGAAGGAGCGGTCTCCAAATCTGATCCTTATAGGCCAGCAGGTGGAGCCCAAAGGTCACAAAAGAGAGCCCCCTCCTCAGCCTGATTTGCTTTTGTCCACCAGCCAGCTAGAGCCTTACCCCCAGTAAAGAACTTGCAAAGTCTAAGTTTGGTAATGCAAATTCATAGGATTATATAACACAGCCTCTTCCTCAGATAAGGAAAGCATACTTTCAAAAAGGTGAAAACAGTCCATTTGCTCAAGAAGAAAGACTGGATAGCGCTACTTTTCAGTTTGCTAATCTGGTAAACTATGCCTCATAAAACAAACTAATTTTTCCTGGTGTTTTTTTTTCCCAGCAACCTACTTACATTTTCATTTTCCTACTAAATAAAATTTAATGACCAGCTCCCCAACCCTTATAAGAAATTCAGTCTATCAAAACTGGATGGAAGAGTAGAAGTATTTGATTTCATTAGTCAACAAATGGTTCTGATTGTCTAATAACTGAAATCTTATGGGCACAAAACTGGGAGATGATGAAAATACTAGAACGATCCTCATCCTTCCCCCAACCAGGTCCTTCTCCACTACTTCCTTCCTCTTCTTTCACCTTGCCCAGTCACTCTGCAACAGAAACTACTGTCCTTCACTTTCATTACAATGAGTAGTACTGTGATCAATTCTCTATTTCTCATTTTTCAACAGCCTCCCCATTAAGCCTTAAACCAGTGGTCCTAGCGGTTCTCAACCTATGGGTCATGAGTTTGAGAACCGCTGATGTAGAGCCTCAGACCATCAGAAAACACAGATATTTACATTACGATTCATTAACAGTAACAAAATTACAGTTATGAAGTAGCAACGAAAATAATTTTATGGTTGGGGGTCACCACAACATGAGGAACTGTATTAAAGGGCGTGGCATTAGAAAGGTTAAGAACCACTGCTTAAACAAATCCCATGTTCAACCAAAACGTTCTCAGTCCTGCTATACCTACACTGACCTATTCATTTTCCCTCCTCCTCATCCTTTGAAGCTACCAAAGTTTGCTAGAGAAAATATTATAAACATGCCAATTTGCTCTAGGTCAATTCATGTGATACATCTTTAGTCTACAATGTTGCCAAGAAACACTATTATGTTCCCCACAGTAACTATTGTAAAACTTTCCCATTTTTAAAAAAGATTTATCCTTAAATATTTAAGAAAAAGAAATTATGACAAATCTGGGAGAAAGAGACCATAATGATATCTTCTTGCTATAACATCCTGGAAGGGAAATATGGAACTGTAAACTCTAGACTTTAGGAAAAGAGGTATCAAAAAGGTCTGAGAAAATACAGGTATGAATTCTACTGTAAGAGTTTCTAACAGGAAAGATTAAAGAGGGTTGGGAAGCTCTAAGAACTGTAAACTTGATTATATAATTACAAATTATCTCAATGAGGAAGTCAATGTGGCTTTTTAAATATCCTGGACTATGCAGTAGTAAATATGAAAAGTACTAAATATGTTGTGATCCCTAAAAGCCAGCAAGTGTTTGCTAATGATTAACTTTAGGGTTTTTATATTATAGAACTAAGATTCATGAAAATATAGTAGATGCTGTGTACAGAAGTAAACAAGGCTCAACTGAGATTTCTCATGACAATTTTAAGAACAAGATAAAAAATAACTTTTCTAACAAATAGAGGTTTCCAGTATGGTAATAACCTTGGGACTTCCCTCAATTAGAAACAAAGTGCCAATGGGGGTGCTAGAGAAGCAATGCTTACACCAAAGGAGGCACCAAGATTAATGGCCTCCTTAAAGCCGCTTCTAAAGCTACTGAAGTTATATATTCAATTAATGTGTATGTTTTATTTAAACTTATTAAAGATACTATATTAGAAGGAATCAAGATGGCAATATAGGTAAATGCCAGTTCTCACATCCTCCCACAACCACAACAAAATTAAAACTAAAATACAGAACAGCCATCTTTCAGAACTGCCTGAAATCTGGCTGAATGGATGTCCTACAACCAGAGAATTAGAGAAGAAAGCACACTGAGACTGGTAGGGGGATGAAGGTGCTGAACAGACTAGTCTGATACCCATATAGGCATGTTTTTAATCAGGACAGTTACCTTGGTTGAGGAGGCATCCAGTGAGGAGCAAGGGGTCCCAGCCGCACACAGGTCCCAGCCCAGGGTTCCAGAGCCAGGAAGAGAAGTCCCCATAGCTTTGGGCTATAAAAACCAGCTGGGACTGTAGCTGAGTGACACAGAGGCTGCTGGAGTCCCAGACAGTTCCTCTTAAAGGGCCAGCACACAGACTTACCCAGACTCACTCCTCTGTGCTTCAGTACTGGGGCAGCACCTTGAAAGGATCCAGGGACATACTGGAGAAACTAAACTGTTTGGCATCAGGGCAATAATAGGGACAGCTTTCTCCCAGACAAAAGAGCTAGGACATCACACACACACAGCTGACAGTCACTATATCTGAGTCTCCATCAACCTGCCCCACTCTGTTTGCCTTGCCCTGAGATCCCAATCACCCAATATGCAGCATCACCCAAGCTGTTTGCAGTGTCTTTATCATATGAATGGTTGTTTGGCTCAGGCTTCAGACTTTCCTAAAATCTCTCAAACAAGTAGCAGCTGGATTCAGTGTGCCCCATGCCTCTCAATAAGTGGCTCCAATGCTTGATCAGTGGATAGAGCATTGGCCTGCAAACTGAAGGGTCTCAGGTTCAATTCCGGTCAAGGGCATATGCCTGAGTTGCAGTCTCAATCCCCAGTATGGGGCATGCAGGAGGTAGCATATCAACGGGTCTCTCTCATCATTGATGTTTCTATCTCTCTCTCCACCCTTCTTCTCTGTAATTTTATATCCTATATAATAAAAGGCTAATATGCAAATTGTCCCCTCGACCAGGAGTTTGACCAGCAGGCAAGCCAGCCAACTACTCATGTCCTCTCCCCCTGGCCAGGCTGGCTGGACCCCACCCATGCACAAATTCATGTACCAGGCCTCCAATATATTCACACACACACACACACACACACACACACACACACACACAGTGGCCAGATTATTATGTATTCAGAGAGCATAATAATCTGGCCACTTTGTGTGTGTGTGTGTGTGTGTGTGTGTGTGTGTGTGTGTGTTTAAATAAATGGCCCCAGGCCCAGCACTAGCAGCAGCTTGCCAAGATTCACAGCTTGGCCTTCTCCTGGGTACCTCCTAACCCAACACAAGTAGCAGCCATCTTATAGATCACCCTGTAGCTCGTGACATGTGGCCCCTGGCAGGACACAGGCAAAGGCTGATTTTGTATCTCCCAGGAGGCCTCAGAGTCAGTATACCCAGTTGTCAGCTTCAGACCATGCCATTACAACTCTATCATATCCATGAGTGACAATTCAAGAGGTGGACTTGGTGAGCAAAAAAGCTACAATGAAACAAGTCCTGCTCCATAGGAATATCTTCTACAGAACAGCTTTTTTGCTATAGTCACAACTGGTTCTCACAGACAATTATCCTGGAGGTCAGCAGCAATCAAGGCTCTACTATAACAGAGTTCAAAACAATGGTTATGAGGATGCTCAAGGGACTTAATGAGAGCTTCAAGGATCTTAGTGAGAATGTCAAGGAACTTAGTGAGAATTTTTTTAAAGTATTGAGAACATCAAAGACCAGTCAGAAATGAAGGATACACTAAGTGAAATGAAGAATAATTTACAGGGAATCAATAGTAAAGTAGAAAATCTGAGAAGATCATCAATTTGGAATATGAGAAAGCAAATAACACCCAATCAGAAGAGTAAAAAGAATTTAAAAGATATAAAGATAGTGTAAGGAGCCTCTGGGAGAACTTCAAGCATACCAATATTTGCATCATGGGGGTGCCAGAAGGAGAGGGAGAAATAATTGAAAACCTATTTGAAGAAATAATACAGAAAGCTTCCCCTACCTGAAAGAAATAGATATACACATCCAGGAAGTGCAGAGAGTCCCAAACAAGACACATCATAATTAAAATGGTAAAGGTTAAAGATAAAGAGAATTCTAAAAGCAACAAGAGAAAAGCTATTAGTTACCTACAAGGGAACACCATACAACTGTCAAGTTGATTTCTCAACAAAAACTTTGCAGGCCAGAAGGGAGTGGCAAGAAATATTCAAAGTGATGAAAAGCAAGGACCTACAACCAAGATTACTCTACCCAGCAAAGCTATAATTTAAAATTGAAAGTCAGATAAAGAACTTCACAAACAAGAAAAAGCTAAATAAATTCATTACCACCAAACCAGTATTATATGAAACTAGAGGCCCAGTGCACAAAATTCATGCACGAGTAGGGTCCGTAGGCCTGGTCAGCGATCAGGGATAATCAGGGCCTGCCTTTAGGCTGTCAGCCAGGGCCTCCTTTACTCAGCTGCCAACTGCTGGCTGGGGCCTTCCTTCATTCCGCATCACCATTTGGTGATCGGCACACATCATAGCGAGCAATTGAACTCCAAGCCTCCCAGTCGAATTCCTGAAGGGACAATTTGCATATTAGCCTTTTATATATAACAACTAGAGGCCCTGTGCACAAAATTTGTGCATTGGGGGGGGGGGGTCCCTCAGTTCAGCCTGAACCCTCTCCAATCTGGACCCCTTGAGGGATGTCTGACTGCCCATTTAGGCCATTAGGCCTAAATGGGCAGTTGGACATTGCTCTCACAATCCAGGACTGCTGGCTCCCAACTGCTCACCTGCCTGCCTTCCTGACTGCCCCCTAACTGCTGCTGCTTGCCAACCTGATCACCCCCTAACCACTCCCCTGCCAGCATGATTGATGCCTAACTGCTCCCCTGCCTGCCTATTTGCCCCTAACTTCCCTCCCCTGCAGATCTGGTCACCCCAACTGCTCTCCCTTGCAGGCCTGCCCCCCCCCCCAACTGCCCTTTCCTGCAGGCCCAGTCACCCCCAACTTTCTTCCTCTGCAGGCCTGGTCACCTCTAACTGCCCTCCCCTGCTGGCCTGATCACCCACAACTGCCTTTCCTTGCAGACCTGGTCCCTCCCAACTGCCCTTCCCTGCTGGTGACCTTCTTGTGGTGGCCATCTTGTGTCCACATGGGGCAGCCATCTTTGAACACATAGGGACAGCCATTTTGTGTGTTGCAGTGATGGTCAATTTGCATACTACTCTTTTATTAGATAAAATGTTGAATAGTCTTCTTTAAGAAGAAAAATGATAAAAATATGAATAAAGTGGTAATAAATATAATTCTACCAACAACTGAATATAAAATCAAAATAAACAAAGAATCTAATGAACAAAATAAACTGATGAATAAAATAGAACTAGAGGCATGGAAGCATGAAATAGACGGACAAATCTCAGATGGAAGGGAAGAGGGGGGCAGGAAGAGATTAACCAAATAACTTATATGCATATATGCAAAAACCCATCGACACAAATAATAGAGTGGTGGAGGCCTGGGCCTGGGCAGCATCCAGGTGGAGAAGGGCTATAGGGGGAAGAAAAGAGGAGGACATATGTAACACTCTCAACAACAAAGGTTTATTAAAAAACATTCTAAATTAGGAGTTCTCCACCTAAGTTTATATATTGACTGTATGTTGTTAATAAATGTTGATTTTGAAATCATAAAACCTTAGTTCTCATCATTTTCTGTTCCAAACACACTCTCCTATGTTGTCTAGCATTGATTATGTACCACCTTTTCCTAATCAATTTCGGGGATCATCAAATCATTTTCATCTACCCATCTGATCAGCCACTCAGTATCCTGTCCTAAAAGAGCTCATGGCCAGGTAAATAACTTGCATAAGCAATTACAATACAAACAGACGAGAGATACAATAAAGGTATTATTAGAAACTATTAGAGTACCCAAGAGTCAGAGGACTTAAGAGTCAGGAAACATTTCTGACAACTGATAAAAGTTTAAAAATTGAGTATTTCACTAAATAAACTCTGGGGAGAGGAGAAAGCCAATGTTGAGAATGGGAGTGCAGTGTGCAAAAGTTTGGAGCTATGAACAAACACAAGTTGGGAAATGAAAACAGCAAGCAGGGAAGCATAAGTGAAGAGTGGGAGCTAAGATTGCTCTCAGAGAACTGTAGTTACATGCCATCATCACCTACCCAATCACACAAGTTGGAAGTCTGAAAGTTCATCCAAGATTCTGTCCTTTTCCTTCATGCCCCATTTGTAATCGGTCATCATGCCTGGGAGAACTGACCTTCTTCATTTCCCCTGAATCTTTTCTTTCTCTTGTTTCCTTCACTGCAATTCCTTTCCTGCAGGTTCTCTACATCTCATCTTACTGCAAAAGCCTATTATGACTGCTTGCTTCCAATCATGTCCCTTCCCATCCACTCTAGGCTCTCAGTGATTGATCTTTTAGCAAGGAGGCTTCCATTTTCCAGGAAACAATCTTGGATTTCTCCCTTCATCCACCTCTTCTAAACTTCCAGAAAATTATTTTGTTCCTATGGAAGAAGTTAGAACATTCTATTTCATATTATAATTAGAGCCCAAAAGACATAAGCCATTTATCTGTCTGCTTTATCCACCCTCCTGCACAGAGAGCCATGCTAACTGGGTCATGGGACCTTGGACTCCTACCTCTCGTTAAAACTACTGACCAGAGAAAATAACTGTCTCAAGCTAGATCAATAAATTTTTCTATGGTAAAAATTCTGTATTATGATCTAGACCAGGCATGGGCAAACTACAGCCTGCGGGCCGGATCCGGCTGAATAAAACTATTGAAATAATAAAAAAAAAAATTTAAAAAGACCGTACCCTTTTATGTAATGACGTTTCTGTTGAATTTATATTAGTTCACATAAACACTCCATCCATGCTTTTGTTCCAGCCCTCCGGTCCAGTTTAAGAACCCATTGTGGCCCTCGAGTCAAAAAGTTTGCCCACCCCTGATCTAGACTTTGGTATGTGACCTGCAGAGGCCAAGCAGTGCCATTTTGGGGCCATGCAGGATATTGAGTAGGTAGGTGGCAACTGTTAAGAAAGAAACAGAATAATACAGCTTGTGTATAGAAAGGGGTAGAGAAATGATACCACGTGCTGGTTGGATTGGTCAGGGTAGTTGAGAGAGAAGCTTGATTCTTTGCCGCCATGTTAGTTCTGGATTCCTTAGGAGACCTGCCTATATACTTCTGGTCCTGGATTTAAGGAGGACCACAAGTTTCTTATAATAATCACCACTTTATTTAAATCAGTTCAATTAGGATTCCATTTCTTGGAATCAAGTTAATCCTTCTGACATTTATGTACAAGTCCTTCCTCATTAGGCTATAATTTCTTTGAATAAAGGAACCATAGCTTTCCACCTTTCTATTTCTCACACAATATAGCACAGTGACTTGCATAGTTGATCAACACTTGCCTCGTGAACTGAATTTAACTACAGAAAAAGTAAATAACTTTGGACTTGAATAATTAGTAGCAATTAGACAGGCAGAAGTTTGATACTTCTAAGGGTTGAGTGTAAGGGCAGGGAGAAAATTCAAAAGAAAGCCTCTTTGGCTAACCTGAGTTTCTAGGCATAGTTTTTTGCGGAAGCTAACGCACACATTTACACTCATATCAAGTACTACCTTCACACTCCTGCTAGAAATCTGGCCAGGATGATACAGAAAACCTAGGCAGTCTCAGCACAGCATGTTCTGGTTGGGAAACAGTGACCTCAGCTCCTAAAGATCAGTAACTGATAGCCAGAACCAATGAAAAGGCGACCACCAACATGTTCAGCAGCTGTAGCCCACACCCCTTAGGAGACAGATGTCATCTGAGAACTACAGCATGAAAACCTGCCATATTTTATTTCAGATACATTTTCTCTTTTTCACTAAAATTTTAAAAGTCATATTTCCATAAAAGATCATTTTTAATGTCTTTATAGTAAGAAAATAGAGGAAAAGCAAGCAGAGTTTTCCATCTAAGTATGAGAATCTTTGATTTCTTATTTTGAAAAGAAAATAATTAACATATGGCTATTATTATTAAATATTCTTTCTTAATATTCAGCAAATGTCTTTGCTGCTTTAAAGCCTGGTTCCTTTTTAAATTATTAGTGTACTTTACCCATAAGATAAAGAAATCTTGATGAAATAATGGATCAACTGTATTTAACAAAAAAAAAAAAAAAAGGAACCTGCAAGGCCATTCTAGCAATAAGAGAAACTCACACCCTAAAGATATCCTGACTACACCCTTACAACTTGAAAACTAAGGAAGAAACCCAATCAAATATACACAATGGGACGTGACAGAAAGGCAGATAAAAGACAAGACTGGATTTCCTGCTGTGATGTGAAAGTCTTCCCTTTTCACTGCCAAACAGTATAGCAGCCACAATCAACAGAGGCCAGGTGGCACAGCTACTATCAGGCCTTTCGAGTTAATGGTGAGAAACTGGCAAGCCTCTGAGAAGGGCTATTTAGAGCTCAAGGGATTGACGTCACTTTTGGATAATGATTTAGGCTTTAAAAAATGATGACATTGTAATCACACCACATGAGAGTAAAAAAGAAAGTACAACTGTTCCTAAGTGGTTCTCAGATCATATAAATCATGATGATCTTCATATCACTGAGAGTGATATGGGATAAATTGCATTGGTATGACATATAGATTTGAACTGGCTTACTTCACTAGGCATAAGAGACTTAGTATAGAATAAACTTGATCGAAGCAGCACACTTGGGCATCCATTCAGCATTGGTACTCATAACCATGAACATTCCCAGGAGGCTCCATCCTGTATAAGCTAGATGATCAACAAGCAAATCACCAAAATGGACAAAAAGTGTCAACAACAACAAAAAAACTGTTCTAACTTGTATGCTTTTATTTTATTAACCTGTGAAGCATAAACAAGATATCACCTATAATAATAAAAGCATAATATGCTAATTAGACTGAACAGCCCAACGACCTTCCAGACGTCCTTCCAGATGACCTTTGGACGAAGCCGGGGCTGCGAGGGATGAGCCCCTTGCACAAATTTTGTGCATCGGACTTCTAGTCAATAATAAAGAGCTAAAGACTTAGCTAAAACTTAAGATTGCTTTTCTTTCAAAATGAATACCAATTATAAGAAGACAGGCTCAGCATTTGATCAAACAGCTGGGCCCAGCAGTTTCTTCAGATCAAAATAAAGTAGCTATCCATGATGCTCTGCAACTACATAATCTATATTTAAGTTAGATTGGTTTCTGATAGCTTCCATTTAAAAAAAATGGTTCCATTTTCCTGCTTATAGTAAGGTAATTTAGTTTTTAATGCCATAAGTGAAAACTCTGAAGATTAGTATCAAAAAAGCACATCATTCAAATATCCCTTCACATTCAGATTTAAAACATGAGAGACCGGGATCCCCTGAATATGCCTTGAACTTGCATATATTAACACTTAGTGTCTGAAAGGATGGGTCTGATTGATTGATGTGATGAATTCTTTGCAGTTCACAAATACAAACAGGATACATGATAGGAAATATATATGTATAGGTTCAGTATGTGCTTATATTTTATGTCAAAAAAACAAACTGAAAAGGTGATTGCCTCGCAATTTGAGGAACCTATAGGTAACCACTTGAGGTGGTAGCTAAGGTCAATTTCTTTTTTTTTTTTTTAAATATATTTTATTGATATTTTACAGAGAGGAAGGGAGAGAGATAGAGAGCCAGAAATGTCGATGAGAGAGAAACATCAACCAGCTGCCTCTTGCACACCCCCTACCGGGGATGTGCCCGCAACCAATGTACATGCCCTTGGCCGAAATCGAACCCGGGACCTTTCAGTCCGCAGACCAACGCTCTACCACTGAGCCAAACCGACCTCGGCTAAGGTCAATTTCTTAAGAACCAGGACCAAAATATGTAAAGTACCCATGTTTTAATAAGAAATAATAATTAAAATATAACAAAAAAGTTTACCTAAAGACCCCCTGAACCAATTTCTATGTGGAATCTGTGGTTTTCTTCCCAGAGTTCACCTACCCTAAGGCAAAATTGCTGTCCTCCTTCCAGTCCACAATGCGGCAAATGAACAGTGTATTGGCATAATCTTTAGGTCTGGTCATAAAGTCTTGGGGACAGTCTTTGAGAGGCACGTATATCCTAGGCACTCGGTGATCTGAAGGAGAAAACAGGGCATATTTCCTGAATAGTTCACTGTTCTTATCAGCCAGAAGTTTGATGAAGCCAGTTGCTGCTCGGGAATGCTTTTTCTCCACGATGTAAACCACCTGCAAAGACCAAAGACATACTCAATGCTGTTTATTTACAGGACTGGGGACAGTTGGGAGAGGTCAGCAGGAAATTCTTTGGTCAACCAGCTGGGTCCAGCAATTTTTCTAAGCCTATATGAAGTGCCTCTCAGGGAAGCTGTGTGACTAAGAGGTTGCTATTTCTGTTGGTAGGGGACGGTGAAGTCCCCTGCTGCTATGTTGTTCCTCTAGTTTGGAGCCCCTAACTAGTTGCCTTCCTCTTTTCCCGTCAGAATTCTTCCTTGGTTGTCTCTGGTTATTTTCCAGGGCTTATAGTTGTATTTAGAGAAGAGCAAGGAGAAATTAATCTATGGCATCTTGTCTGAACCAGAAGTCCTTGCTTCTAGTTTTAATATCTGACAGCATGAAAAGTGTATAAAAGCAGCTTGACATTACTTATATTTCATACATTAGTTGTCATAGAAACGACTTGACCACAGCCTAGTTTTCTCATACAAGTGTTGTTTGGGCTTGTAATTTTAGTTTGAATTCATTAAGAAACTATCCTTCCATTTCCCCACCCCTCATGAAAACAAAACAAAACAAAAAACAGCCAGAGAGAGAGAGTACCATTGGAGGGCAGTAGCAAATTACAGAACACAAGTTCCATTTCCAGCTGCCTCTATTCAGCTCTGACTAAAGTCATTTCAGAATGTGGCCCAGTGCTGCAGATGTTTTGCTTTGTCAAGAGAAGCCAGAAGTCCAATTTTTTTATGTGACCACTCCAATTTTTTTTTTTAATGTTAGCTACCAAGTAAAAATCTTTAAATTCTTCTCAGGTCAAACAAAACACAAGTTTTGAGCCAGATCTAGCCCACAGGACTTCCATTCATTATAATCTTCCACACCTCGCATACTATCTGTCACATGGTTAGTACTGAAAATGCTTATTAAAATAAAATTCTAGCTAACTGGATGGGGAATTGTGGGTAACATGTATGTGATATAATTTAGACATTCCTCATGTCACTATGCAGGAGACACTCTAGACATTCTCCTAACTCCCTAGACCAGTGGTCGGCAAATTCATTAGTCAACAGAGCCAAATATCAACAGTTCAACAATTGAAATTTCTCTTGAGAGCTGAAAATCGACTTCTGCGCATGGGCCACGAAGTTTCAATAGCACTGTATGTGCATGCCTGCACGTGGTATTTTGTGGAAGAGCCACACTCAAAGGGCCAAAGAGCTGCATGTGGCTCCTGAGCAGTGGTTTGCCAACCACAGCCCTAGACTAAGTAGCAAAACTGCATTCCCCAGATTAAACATGCTGTCTATGCTTCGGGCAGGGGAAGCGTCAGGCCATTATGCCACCTCATTCTTTGCCTGTGTACTGCTTCCTCCACCATGAGCTACTTAGCTAGGGTCAGCTGTGTTTGATCCCATATCTGATTATGCCACTGCATATATAATTAAATAATAAAACTGAATTATGCAAAACAACAAAATCAATGTTTTACATTTCTATGATAACTAAATTAAACACTTAGGAAAAATTAAAAAAGACTTCTTAAAAGCTTACTTTTGAATTACATATAAGCATGACAACTAAAAAACAGTGGCGCCCTGGCTGGTGTTACTCAGATGGTTGGAGTATCATACCATACACTAAAAGGGCGAGAGTTGGATTGCTGGTCAGAGCTCATACCTAGGTGATGGGTATAATCCCAGGTCAGTGTGTGTAGGGAAGGCAACCTATCAATATTTCTCTTATATCAAAGTTTCTCTCTCTCTCTTTCCTCCCCTCTCTCTAAAAAAAACAATGAACATGTCCTCGGGTGAGGATTAATTAATTTTTAAAATAATGAAGAATAAAAACTATAAAAATTAGAACATTAATATTGATTCCTTCACCAATGCCTAAATTCTCACTCCACTTTAAATAACCCAAACTGGAATCACAGATGTCACATTACAAATGTGGTTTAATCAAAAATAAATAAATAAATAATGCAGAACTTCAATAAACTTACCCACATACAAAGAAAAGGCCTTGGTCCTTCATCCAAAGGCAGGCAAATGAACTTACTACATGTTTATAGTTCTAAAAAAAAGATTTACTTTTTATAATATACTGCTTCCATTGATTGTTCTGATTAATTTATTAACTACAGCCTTAAGTGTCCCATGAGAGACCTTTGACAGGTAACTCAGGTGACAGCCTTTTGGACAAATGGGGAAATCTGTAGACAATGACCTTTGCTGATCTTTGCAGCGACCTCTCTGGTAAAGCGTTTGTGTCCTGTGCCGTGGAGGTTCTCTCATCTTTTGCACTTGGTGCACCAGCATCCTCTTCTCCTTAATTAAAAACAGAAAGAAAAAGAGAGAGCAGGAGGAATAAGATGCATATGTATTAAGAATAATGTATTAGTCATAATGTATTAGGCACACAGACTCATGGTACTTTTAAATTCAGAGCTACAGAATTCTTGGATACCATTTACCCCAAACCACTCATTTTATGGCAATGAAAACCCAGGCCCTCACTGGTTATGTGACTTGGCTAAGGTCAATCACATCACCTACTTGCATTAATGCTCACACTCAGCAGGACACATTTTACCCATTTAACACTATTTATATGCTAAATATTATACATATGGAGAGCATCAAACTACATTGAGTTAAACTTAGTCACCTATGTGTCAAAATGCCAAAAACACTACATGCTAAATAATGTGCCTGCCCACAATGAAGAATAGAGATAGGTTATTTTATTATGTACATCTGCTAAAATAAAATCAAAAATCAAAATAAATGTTAACTTTTAAAAGTATTTTGGTATCAGCCATGACAAACAAAATGGTGGAAAATAAATTATACTTATATTATACTAGAGGCCCGGTGCATGAAAATTAATGCACTGGAGGGAGGTCCTTCAGCCTAGCCAACTCTCAGAGTCCTGGAGCCCTCAGAGGTGGCAGGTGACCCAATGATCAAGGGAAGGTGATGCCCCATCACACCTCTGCTGCTGCCACTGCCGGCAGCCCAAGCCTCAGCCCATTACTTGAGCCTCAGGCAGCCCTGGGCAGCTGGTCAGCCAGCATCCGAGGCTTGCCTGTGCTTTGGGCTGGCCCTGGGAGGCTGGGCAGCTGACATCTGAGGCTTGCCTGCACTTTGAGTGGTTGGGAGGCTGAGAGGACTTGGGGAGACGGGATTGAGGGGACTGGGTGCTGCCATCTTGTGGCTGTGGGCAGGACAGTAAAATTAGCATATTCCCTCCTTATTGGCTATGGGCACTGCCAGCTTTGCCATAGCATGAGGGTCTATTAGCATATTCCCTCTTTATTAGATAGAATAATAAAAGCCTAATATGGTAAGTATCTGGTTGTCTGGTTGTTCAACCAAACAAAGTGTAATATGCTAATGATATGCTAAGGCAACTTAACCACTCCCTATGACATGCACTGACCACCAGGAGGCAGACAGTGGATCAGTTGACTAGTCACTATGACATGCACTGACCACAAGGGGGCAGACGCTCCAACCAATGGTAAATTAGCTTGCTGCTGGGTCTGACTGATTGGGACTGAGCAAGATGGTCTGGATCCTTACCCAGCTGGCCAACCTCCCGCGTCCCTCCCTGGCCCCAATCCTGTATCAGTGAGGTCCCTTGGACTGACTTGAGCCCTCTTGCAATCTGGAACCCCTCAGGGGACGTCGGAGAACCGGTTTTAGTCCAATCCCACAGGCCAGGCCGAGGGACTCCACTGGTGCACGAATTCTAGTTAAATAAATAAATAAAAATGCCCAACCTGATTTTCCTGGCTTTTTTAATGACATTATATAAAGAGTACTTAAAGTCTTTTAATATTTCATTTCCTTTCTTAAAAAACTTACAAAATGACATTCACCCAAGAAACTGAAATCACATTTCTCCAATAAAGAGAATTAGGCTCTGTACCAGAAGTATTAAAACCATTCATGAACAAAAGTAGCAAATTACACACTTTTGAACATTTAATATTTTGTATTTTCTTGTGTTACTTTAAATTTCCTCCATGCCACCAAATAGTCTTAGACAACTATACTACCCTGTTTCCCCGAAATAAGACAGTGTTTTATATTAATTTTTGCTCCCAAAGATGCGCTAGGTTTTATTTTCAGGGGATGTATTATGTTTCCATGAAGTAGGTCTTATTTTCGGAGGATGTCTTATTTTCGGGGAAACATGGTAGAGTGTTTGGATTTGGGGGGTCACAACCAATTCATGTGGGACCCACTCCAGAGAGCCAAGACAGATTTGTATTTATCATCAATTAGATATATTACCAAGGCCAAAATAAACAAATAATTTATTTTAAGGACCAGCTGCCTCTTAGAAAGCCTCAGCTTAAAGCCAATTTTTTAAAAATATATTTTTTATTGACTTCAGAGAGGAAGGAAGAGGGAGAGACAGAAACATCAATGATGAGAATCATTGATTGGCTGCCTCCTGCATGCCTCCTACTAGGGCAACCTGAACATGTGCCCTTGACTAGAATCGAATCTGGGACCCTTCCGTCAGCAGGCTGATGCTCCATCCACTGAGCCAAACCAGCGAGGCTGAAAGCCAATTTTTACCATTGTGAGCATACTCTGGAAACACTGACATAATCTGACCTACAGGGCTTAAGAATGACCAACCGTTTATTTTTCCACTACATCTACCATAGTGCCCACTGAAAGCAAAATTTTCATTGTTTACCAAAAGGAAAAAACAAATAACATTCCCATTATTGATCATGCTGTCTACCAGTAAAAGAGGGGATTCAGCCTGACCGGTGTGACTCAGTGGTTGAGCATCGACCTATGAACAAGGAGGTCACAATTTGATGTTCAGGATTCCAAAAAGATCATTGGATGCTTCCAGAACAATACCTCTTATACTCTTATGGAGAAAAACCCATACAAGTTTTTTATCTGGTCCATACATATCTTGCCAATATGTTCTGCAGAACAGGTAATTCAGGAAAGATAATGAGCCTGGAATTACCATGAACAAATATACTGTACCTAGATATCTAACATTTGAGCACAAAAGTTGGTAGTCAATACAGGGTAGTGAGGGTTTTTCCAATGTACCCCAAATCCTAGGCATAAAGCCTTCTGATGACTCTATCTTATGACTGTTGGTTTAAATTCCACTTCAACAACAAGCAAGTCTTCAGTTCCAAAGGGTATGCCAGGCTGTATCCAAAGAAGGAGGGCAATCCACGGCAGTGGGCCCAATCATGACTTTCAGATATCACACCTGAACGTTACCTTTTCAGGTTCTATGTTCATAAGAATACCTTGGCAGAAATAAGGCTTTGTTCAGACAAAGATACATTTTGGAGTTGAACCAATAAATTAAACTCAGTTTACAGCCATGTGGGTGAACACCATAGATGTGCTCAATAAATATGAAGAAGCACAATGCCAGTTTAGAAAGGTGAATCATTTTAATATGTTTCCCACAACTACATTTCACCACACTGAATAGCAAAGTTGCCAGTTTAATGAGAGAATCTATTGCATTGTTTAATCTCAAGATCACTTATTTATTCATTTATTCCATGTGCATTTATTGAGCATAGGGCATTGAGGATTCAGTGGTGAATAAAAGAAATATAGTCCAAGCCCATATAGAACATATACCTTAATGTGGGAGTGATAATAAATAATCACTCAAATATAAAGTTAGTAAGTTGTGATGAATGTCAGAAAGGAAAGAATAGTCCCTTAGGAATAAGAGGAGATGACATATGATTTACATTAAGAGGTAAGGAAAGGCTCTGTGTGGAGGTGACTTTTAAGCTAAGACAATGAGGATGGTATGTTTAGGAGTGAATAAGGGAACATAAGGGTTGGGAATGTCACTAGGGAAGAGCCAGAGGTGGGGAGTTCTTGGCACAATCTAGGGAAGAGAAAGAAGGCCATGTGGCTAGAGCACAATGAGAAGGGATATGCATGACAAAGAATGAGAATGAGAGGCAGACAGGAATCAATTCAGGTGGGGCTTTCTAGGATTTAAGAGTTCTGGAGTTTTTCAGTGTCCTGTAGTTTTCCGCTTATAGATCTTTTACCTCCTTAGTTAAGTTTATTCCTAGATATCTTAATGTTTTTGGTGCAATGGTAAATGGGATTGCTTTTTTAGTCTCTCTTTCTGTAAGTTCACTATTGGTGTATAGAAATGCCATAGATATCTTTATGCTAATTTTGTATCCTGCTACATTGCTGAATTCATTTATTAAGTCTATTAGGTTTTTTTATGGAGTCTTTCAGGTTTTTTATGTACAATATCATGTCATCTGCAAATAAGGACAGCTTTACTTCTTCTTTTCCAATTTGGATGCCTTTTATTTCTTCTTCTTGTCTAAGTGCAATGGCTAATACTTCCAGTACTATGTCAAACAGGACTGGTGAGAGTGGGCATCCCTGTCTTGTTCCTGTTCTTAGGGGAAATGGTTTTAGTTTTTGCCCATTGAGTATGATGTTACTGTGTGGCTTTATCATATACTAGAGGCCCGGTGCACGAAATTCATGTGGGGGGGGGTGGAGAGTGTCCCTCAGCCCAGCCTGCACCCTCTCCAATCTGGGGCCCCTCAAGGGATGTCCAACTGCCTGGTTAGGCCCTATCCTCAGGCAGTCAGACATCCCTCTCACAATCCAGGACTGATGGCTACCAACTGCTCGCCTGCCTGCCTTCCTGATTGCCCTAACCGCTTCTACCTGCCAACCTGATCACCCCCTAACCACTCCCCTGCCAACCTGATTGATGTCTAACTGCTCACCTGCCAACCTGTTTGCCCCCAGCTTTCCTGTTCTGCCTGACTGGACACCCCTAACTGCCCTCCCATGCAGGCTTGATCACCCCCAACTGCCCTCTTCTGCTTGCCTGATCACCCACAACTGCCCTCCCTTGCAAGCTTGGTCCCTCCCAATTGCCCTCCCCTGCTGGCCATCTTGTGGTGGCCCTCTTATGTCCACATGGGGGCAGGATCTTTGACCACATGGGGACAGCCATCTTGTGTTGGAGTGATGGTCAATCTGCATGTTATTCTTTTATTAGACAGAAAAGAGGCCTGGTGCATAGGTGGGGGCCAGATGGTTTGCCTCTCGAAACAGTTTTTTTTTGTTTTGTTTTGTTTTTTACAGATGGCGATGATTCTAGTATTTCATGTTTATGAAAGGCTGTTTCTGTGTTTATGGTTGCTGAGGCTTCTTCCCTTGGCTTCCTGGGGTGCTAAGACTAAGTAGGCAGAGGTGCTAGTCACTGAGTAATTTTATGCCTAGATTGAGGAGATTTTCTATTTGAAAGAACTTCCACTTGATTTTGCCAGATCCCTGGAAGGATTACCAGTCCTTAACCCATTCAAAAGTTGAGATTCCTTGGTCACCCCAGGTAGTTTGAATTCTGACTACAATTCTATGTAAGAGCAGGGTTTCAGGTCTCCTCTCACCCTGATGGTTACAGGCATTTTGGATGTCACTTTATTTATGTTCCCCATAACTGCTGGTCAAATCTGCAATGCTGCCTGGGTTCTCCATTCCAATTTTAACCTGGTAATGCCTGTCAGCTTTTTGATGCTTTAGAAATAAAGGGTAGGTTTTGTTTGTTTTTATTTTATCCAAATATTGCTGGTTGTTTCAGTGGGAAGGTGTGTGTTTGAATAACAGCCTACCATTTCTGTTACAATTAACAGAAAGTCCTTAGGATTTTGTTTTTAATTTGGTATGTTTTTCAGGTAGCAATGTTGAGCACAATTAGGGAGCAGTGACAGGGGTGAGAGGTCAGGGGAAGGAACAACAGTGATCTGTGCAGGAAACACAACATGAAAATAACAAGGAAGCTGCTATGACAGTGCCCAATACACATTAAGACAGAAGCACAAGAGATGGAGCGAAGAGGCAGGAAAGTAATATTTTCCTCAGCAACCCCATGAGGAAAGTATCACTATTATGATTTTTCAACAGCAATTTTCAACTGATTTTTTTACAGCAATCAGTAGATCAAAGAGGTAAAGTAACTAATCCCAAGGTTCATCCAAAGAGATGGTTAGGCAGAGGAAGAGTCATAACCCAGTATGAATCCAAATCCAAAATTTTAGAAGATGCCAAATGACAAACAGCTCTCTAAGTAATTTCACTGTTTCTACCTATAGAGACAATAGATTAAGTTAAAAGCATGAGCTCTAGAGTCACAAGATCTAAATTCAAAACTATATGGACTTGAACAAGTTATTTCATCCCCTTCAATATCCTACTCTGTAAATCAGGAATAGTTTTGTTTTTTTAATATACTTTATTGATCTTTTTACAGAGAGGAACAGAGAGGGATAGAGAGTTAGAAACATCGATGAGAGAGAATCATAGATCAGCTGCCTCCTGCACACACCCTACTGGGGATACGCCTGCAACCAACATACATGCCCTTGACCGGAATCGAACTGGGGACCTTTCAGTCCACAGGCCGACGCTCTATCCACTGAACCAAACCGGTTTCAGCTAAATCAGGAATAGTTTACATGAGTTCTGTTTACATGTAATGCTCTGGCATAAAGTACATTAACAAAAATGGACAGGTATTATTAATGTTGATATTGTAATTAGCTCTCACAGTAAGTTTTGAGTGACTCCAACCCTGTTACCCTGGTCACAACTGAACAGGACTGGTGTACAGAACAATGTCTAAATTATAAAATGGGTCACATTTCATCATCTGTGAAATGTAATCCATCTTACAGGGTTAACGGGAAGATTAAAATTAATGTATATAAAAATGCTAAAGAACACAGTAAGCACACAATAACTGCTATATATCTTTAAATTGCACATACTTTTTGTATGGCTGGTGCATTCTGTGCAAAGTAAGATGATGTTAGGCAGAGGCCAGGTCAACATTAAGAAATTTGGATTTATCGCAAAGGCAATGGAGAGCTATAGAAGAAAATAGGCAGGAGACTAATGTGATTTATGCTTTAAGAAGCTCACATTAGCCAAGACCAGTCTGGCTCAGTGGATAGAGCATCGGCCTGAGAACTGAAAGGTGCCAGGTTTGATTCCAGTCAAGGGCATGTATCTTGGCTGTGGGTACATTCCCAATGGGGAGTGTGCAGGAGGCAGCTGATTCTCTCTCATCGATGTTTCTAACTCTCTACCCCTCTCTCTTCCTCTCTGTAAAAATTAATTTAAAAAAAAATTTTTTAAAGCAGCTCACATTAATGGTTTTATTGGGAACAAATTTAGAAGATGTGAGACTGAAGGCAGAAAGTACAGTTAGCAGGTTGCAATAAATGAGACCAGTGGCAGAGGGGATGGAGGGTTCTGGATAGAGAGGTATTTAGAAGGCAAGACTGTTTAGATCAGGGGTGGGCAAACTTTTTGACTCAAGGGCCACAATGGGTTCTTAAACTGGACCGGAGGGCCGGAACAAAAGTAACCTGACCATGCTGGCACTCTCATCTTGGGCTACTGGTGAAGGAGGGGAGGGGAGAGCAAGAGAACCCTCGCTCTTTCAGCTCCGTGGGCCGGAGAGAACAGCCGAACAGGCCGGATCCGGCCCGCGGGCCGTAGTTTGCCCATGGCTGGTTTAGATGCTAGTGGAAAACTAGAGGTGGCAGAGGTCATACTGAGAAAAATCACACTAATGTGGGATCAGAAAAGCAAGTGTTTCAATAGGAAAATCAAGGTCAGCAGTGTGGCCTTAGTGACAAAGTAACAGGTGGCCCTAGTGAGACTAATTTTAAAGAAAGAAACTAAGTGCCAGGAGTGGGAAATTAAGTGGGAGGTAGACTGTGGAGATGAGGGTGAGGTCTGTGCTCTGGAAGTCAGGCTAAGAAGGAATGGAATAAGACAGGGTGGTAGCTCTAGAGGGAGACAGACAAGGTTTTTATTATTTTACTTTTTTTTAAATAAGGGAGGCTTGGACATGATTCATTGCTGATATGAAGGAACTGTTAAAAAAAAAAAAAAGGTGTGGTCAAAGCGGGCACACTTAGGAAAGGGAGAGGTCCCTGGGCAGGAAGGGATGGGGTCCGGAACCCAGAGGAAAGGATTCATTTCAGGCAGGACAGAAAGATGTAAACTTCAGTGTATCAAAGTAAATGGAAGAGGGAAAGAATCCAGACACAAGCCATTTGTAAGTCTGGCAGTTGAAAGCTGAGGGGGCACGTGGAAGCAGTTCCATTTTCTCTGAAACAGAAGCCAAAATTGTCTGTGGGAGAGCACTGTGGGAGGTGGAGGGCATACTACATTCAGAATTGGGTTTCACAATTCCACATGAGAATCAAATGCAAATGGCACCTCAAAACAGTGGTCTTGAACATGCCAGGCACAATCAGGGGATTTACATGCACTACCATATTTAATATTCTCCAATAATCCAAAGAGGTAAGCAGATATTATCATGCCAATTTTAGAAACAAGGGAAATGAGGCTCACAAAGGTCAAATAACATGCTTTTCCATGGTTACCAGCTAGGAAATTACAAGGACAGGATTCAAACCTAAGTCTCATGAATGCCAACACCTCATCCTCTTCCCATCATGCCACTCAACCTTCAATATCTGAACAGGATTAATAGATGTGAGAATGGAAAAGAACACATGGTGTTGGAGAGACCTGCCTAAGTGATAAGACACTGGGAGAAGCCAATCAATTCTGGGGCACATTTTGAGTTTGGGGTGACAATGAAATATAACTATGATGATGTCTTCTAATCAAGCTGGGGTAGAGTTGGAAATATCAATTAGATAATATTGTCTGAGTAGACAAATGTGTAGATACTGGAAGGAAAAGGACTTAACATATTAAGAGTAACAGGATGAATGAATGAAAATAAAAGATTCAAGTATTAAAGGGGGGGTCCTTTTGCTACCCTATTTTCAACATTTTTAACTTACAGACTGGGAAGGGAGTGAGAAAGGAGGTCGCCTTTGTGGCACGATTTAGTCACCCTTCTCATCAGGCTGAGCATACAGATGCCTCCAGGTCCCTGAGTTGGAGTTGAAACCCAGATGGCGTGGCGTTCAGGCCCAAGTCTGAGTCCCTCACAGGGTCATCTTCTTAAATGGAGCTTTGCACTGATTCCCATTCCCAGCTGTTAAATGCATTAATTACATCATCAATACCCTCCTGCTTTTCTCCGAGTACTCTCTGCTCCAAATCTTTCTCTTGCCCAGGAGAAACCACTTTTAAATTTCTCTCTACTAAAGCTTTAATTGGCTTTTAGCCTCATAGCTCCCCAAAGACCCAAAATGTAGGAACACACAGTAATGTGCTCCCTTCTATAGCTGGTTTTAAATTACTAATTCTGCATCTTTCCAACAGAAAAGATGAATGATTCCTCCAAATTTAAGTTGACTCCCAAGAGTTTTCTTAAAGAGGCCAAGCTTCACATCTTACTGTGATGTGACATTTCAACACCAGAAAGTGTTTACTCAAATCAAACTGGTATTTCTTTATCTGCCTTCTAAGGACTAGCTATCCATTAAAACTTAAAAAATAATAATAAAGGTGCTAAGCTATCTTAGAGAGTTAAATAGAGAATGGATCAAAGCTTGGGAAGCTAGATTAGATGGGTTTTGCCGTGTTTTGAGTCTGTAATCTCATATATTAAACATTATAGACCTCCTATGTTCCAAGACTCTTAAAGCACATGCAATATTTCGTACTACTGAGCATCCCCAACAGGGATAATAAGATCTGGCTCATTGCTTGGGTAAAAAGGAAAAAAAAAGGGAAACACTGCTTCTCCAAAAGCTGGTCCTCTTTATCAATTTATTTACTGTGACCTAATAATAGCAGGACCACAAAGTGATCATGACCAGACAAAAAAGAAAAAAGACTTTAAAGAAGAAGACTGAATCATCTCTAAGATCCATCAAGTCCCCTAGGAAACGAAAAACATACCACTCAAAAAAACCTAATGTCTGAAGCATCTTTGATGGAAAATTGCTTCACCTTAATAAGGTAACAAGTCTAGCTCTAAATGCAAATCAGATTAAGGCAAATCATTCCAGCCTTATATAGATGTAGGTGAGTCATTTCTTCTGATGCCAAGTTGGCAAATCTGAAGGTTTTATAGTGGATCTTAGGTGATTGCTGTGGAGAAAAAGGTCTCGGGTATTACTCAGGAGAGTGACTAGCTTGGTCCTTCTTTAGTTTCAAAAAAGGGAAAGAAGGAGTCTTCTGAAGAACATTTTTTAATACAAAACTCTGTTCGGGGGGTTGCAGGTGGATGAAAGATAAGCAAAAAGTTACATGAGAGAAATGTTAAATAAAAACATTCAACATAATATCAGTCATGAAATATAAACTGGGGGGAAAAAGTAACCATAAAGAAGATCCACAGAAAGGACAGATCACACATTTAGATGGAAGAAATTAGTAAAGGCTTGTGGAGAAAATATCTTGTAGTCAACTATACTCTAAAATGGCCCCAAATGATTCTCACACCTCCTAATTCTTCACACCCTTGTATAAACCCCTCCCTTCAAGTGAAAAGGACCTGTGTCTTGCTTCCAATCAATAGAATTTGGAAAAGAGGATAGGATGTCATTTGCATGATTAGGTTACATAAGGCTATAACTTCAGTCTTGATAGGCCTGTAGAAACACACAGTAATGTGCTCCCTTCTATAGCTGGTTACTGAAGGGCTCTCTCCCTTGCTGGATCAGATGAAGCCAGCTGCCATATAGATAGGTCCTTGCAGCAAAGAGCAGCCAGCAAGGAACTGAGGTCCTCAGTCCAAAAGCCCACAAGAAATTAAATCTGGCCCACAATCACATAAGCTTAGAAGCAAATCCTTCCCAAGTCAGGCCTTTAGATGAGCAACACCATGATCACAGCCTAATGAGAAACCCTGAAGCAGAGGACAGAGTTGAGCCATGTCCAGATTCCTGACTAAAGGTAAACCTTGTTTCCTTTCTCTACTCATAACACTTTGGATACCAAATGTATGGATTTTCCATACCAAGTAATCCCCCATTCTCTTCAGACACAACCTGGGTGTCCTACAATTTAACTGAATTCTGGAACTAAATACCCAGAGTTAGTACAGCCCCGCAAGTGAAGGGCTTAGTCCCAAAAACTTCCCCTCCTCCCTGCTTTTCAGATACCAAATGCAAGTAATGGGTCTCCAGACTTCTAAGTTCACTACCAAGTGGTGTGAAGGTTCCCATGGCCCTTCCTTAGGTTCAATAACCACTCACAGAACTCCAGGCAACACATACCTTACATTTACTGATTTAGTAGAAAGAATATAATAAAAGGCTGATGAACAGCTAGATGAAGATATAGATAGGTTGAGGTCTTCAAGAATCCTAAGCACATGAGTGCCTGTTCCTATGGAATGGAAGTATAGCAATCCACCCAGCACATAAATGAATTCACCAACCTAAAAGCTCTCTAAACACCAAAGTTCAGAAATTTCTATGAAATCCCACAGGCATGATCAATTTTACCAGGTAGGTATGGTCAATTGTTAACTCAATCTCCAGCCCTCCTTCCCGCCATGGGGGTTGGAGGGTGGAGCTGCAAATTTCAAGCTTCTAATCACAGCTTGGTCTTTCAGGTGACCAGTCTCCACCCTGAAGCTATCTAGGAGTCCACCAAGAGACTAGAACAATAGATGTGTCTATCACTCAGGAAATTACGAGAGTTTTAGAAGTTCTGTGTCAGGAACCAGGGTCAAAGACCAAATATTAGAACAAAAGACGTTCCTAGCACTGCTATCACTCAGGAAATTACAAGGGTTTTAGGAGCTCTGTGTCAGGAACCCGAGGCAGAGGCCAAATAAATATTACTTATTATGTTACACTGACTCACAGAAAATGCAGGAAAATAAATATGTTGTTTTAAGCCATTACGTTTGTGGCACAGCCATAGGTAATTAATACACATGTAAAAGGGCAGTTGATATTTGAAGATGGGAGGAATTTTCACAGGAAGAGATGAGGAATTGGCCAGCATACATGGCAGGAAGGAGGAAGCACAAAGGTAGAAGAGGGAAGAGACTGCTTAGGAACAATACAAAGCTTGGTGTGACTGAAACATAGGTCTGAATGGGCAAGTGCAAGAGGCAATAAGCGTCAAAAAATTATTTGGAAACTACCCATAATGAAATGCTATGTTTTCTCCTTTTTAAGACACTTGCCCTTCCATTAGCTCATTGACTTAGGCAAGAACTTATGAAGAAGCCAAAGCAACTATGTATTATGAAGGTGTGTTTTTGCATTATTGATGTTTTGGGGTTTCTTTGGTTATTGTTCTTTTGATATGTGTGTGTGTGTGTGTGTGTGTGTGTGTGTGTGTGTGTGTGTGTGTGTTTTACAAATAAGGAATATGAAGTACTAATAGTAAAGAATTAGTGGCAAAAACTCTTGTTCAGTGCCTTTTTTTCTTTCTAAGAATGATGCCACATTTTGTTGGATCCCCCTTTGCTGGTATAGATTCAAAGAGGGCTAGCCAGACAGGTTGAATTCTGGCCCCTAAGCACCAGGGTTGAGGGTCCAAGGAGCATTTGTACCTGGAATAGAAGGTACAATGAGGCCTGGGTGTACTCCAGAGCCAATAGTGTAGCATTCTCAACTGCAGAAGCTGGTATTAAAGAGGCTTTGAAATAAAAAGGGTCAAAATGAGTGTCAGAGCCAAAGTCAAGCCTATCAAGTTCATGATTGCTGCTTCTGGCTCAAACAAATGAGGGTCAGCCAACTGGGAGCAGAGATGGGAGCTGAGCTTTCACTCAGGGAACTAATGAAAGGGTGTGCGAGGCGGGTAGGAAGAAGACTGGGTCCACTTAAAGGGATATGGATAACTCAATCATTTCCTAGAGTTTTTGAAAACTAATATCAGAAAACCAGGGACTATTTTCTACGTAAAATGTTAAATAAGATCTGTCCTTAATAATGGACATTTTCTACCCAGTATAGGACAGCTGTCAGTTTCCTCTCTCCATCCAGAGTCTCATGACCCAGTTTTAATTTTATTTTTTTCTTTCCCCAACAGGCTTTGTTGAAATCTCAACATTATTCTAATTACCAGGCAAAGATTTCCCCTGACATGTTTCTTCACAACTTAAAAAACTTAGTTAGTAGTTCTTAAGAGAAAATGGGCATTATTTAGAATGATCCAAAGGAGAAATCAATGTCATTAAGATGGATCTGTAGGGATATAATTCTGCACAGTAGCAATGAAAGGGTCTCTAACCAAAACCAAACAAAAGATAATAAAGAAAAATACATAAAACTTTAAGGAAGTAGGTTAAACACTTAAAATTATTTTTAAAGGCTTCATTACTCAACTGAATAAACCTGAGATATGATGACCAAAGGGATAAATTGGGAAATTCTACTTGATTGAGCCTTCCCTTCTGAAGACCTGAAAACTAACCTCACAGGCAGTAGTGCTCAGAATCCCAGCAGAGGGAAGTGGGATAAGTACATTAATTGTCTCCATCTACAGTTGATTCTGTTTCCCAGTTCAATAAAACCAAACTGAACTTTTTTCTTTAAATCTATTTTTCCAAAATAATGTTTAAATACAAAAGAGAGAGGGGCCCTCCCTGAATAAAGGTTAATTTGAAATAATTGTGAGAATTAGACTTTTTAAATGAAAATTATCTTAAGTCATTTGATATCCTTGAAAGAGAGGGATTTATTGAAAATACTCAACACTTCTTTGCTCTACACACTTTTCTGTTAGATCTTTTGTTGTTGTTAATTCTCATCTGAGAATTTTTTTCCATTGATTTTTAGAGAGTGTGGAAGGGAGAGGGAGAGACAGAGACAGAGAACTGAGAGAGAGACACACACACAGTGATTATTTGTCTTCCACATGCACTCCTACCAGGGCCTGGAGATCGAGCCTGCAACCGAGGTATGTGCCTTGACCAGAATCGAACCTGGGGACCTTCAATCCACAGGCCAACGCTCTAACCACTGAGAAAAACCAGCTAGGGCTCTTTAGGTCTTGTACAGCACTCTCAAAATCTTTAACAGAGTTATTTCCCAACACCTACCCTTGTCTCTAAGTTTTCCATATCTACCAGCTTTTGCCTTGGTTTAATAAGACAATGTCTACTTCATGTAATTCCAACTTTGAGTCATGTATTTGATAATCTTATCCATTTCCCATAGTTTTCATTGATAATGTTCAAATCTATAACTCTCACCATCCCTCTTCTGGGTATACATTTCTATTTCCAATTACCTATTGGATGTCACGACTTCAATGTCCCCCATGTAGCTCAAATTCAACATATGATCAGAACATGAATTCTCAGTCTTTCTTACCCCTGGTCATCTTTTTCTCACTTAAGAATGTCAGGTGGGGGAGGGGAGAGGAAGGTAATGGAGGGATGAGGACAAATATGTAATACCTTAACCAATAAAGAAATGAAAATGAAAAAAAAAAAGGATGTCAGTACCTGTGCAGTTGCTAAACTAGATATCAAGTTAATCTCATTCTTGAATGTTCCTCTGCCTTAAGTCCCACGTTTGATCTGCCATTGAACTCTGTCAATTATAGCTCTAGAATAGTATGTGACTCTATCCCTTCTACATTCCAACTGCCACTGCTCTCAGTCAGGTCTTCAGCATCACTAGTCTTAAGTGGTTCATGCTGTGTGCTAATTTCTCCCTTCTTTCTAATAATTAGTCTCCTTTCTTTAAAAAGGATGTTTGGAGATCCAAACACTTGGATGATCCAGATCTCTTAGCGGCCAGATAACTGGGCAAAATATCACCAGAGCCTACTTTTCTAGCTTCCTCTCCAGACTCCTCCATTGTGCATCCTGCACTATTTCAACTGCAGATATTACTCTAGCTACCATCCATCGCTGTGCTCTTGTTCATAACGAAACTATTTTTCACCTTTCTTCACCAGGCAAACCCTTCAAGGCCCAGAAAAGAAGTCTTTTTTTTTCTTCTCCCTTTCACCTTCTCCTCCTTCCTCTCTACATGGCCCTTCCCTCCCTCTGCTCATCAATTCCTCTTCTCTATGTGCACTGTATGGTTACTAGCAGCCTCTGTTCCCTAAAGACTGTCTCCAGCCCTCACTCTATTTGACATTTGAGCTTCAGAGTCCTCAAGCTATGGAAGAAAAAACCTAATGGTCACTGATGACCCTTGGGTCAGGAATCTACACATGGTCTAACAAAGATCCAGTGGGGGCAAGGTTAGATTGTATGTACTACTTCAGTAAATGCAATTCCCATTGAAAGGAACAAACGCAGGCAAGACCCAGAACATGTCTTTACTAAAGCTCTTCTTACAGACTAATTTCACCTTGAGGACAAGCATCTAGATTTTACTCTTTATTCACCTTTCTTTTCCCAGCAAATAGAAAGAAAGAAAAAATCCCTCTGTATTCTCTTGGATACTCATTGAGATGATACAACATTCAAACAAACTGGCTTATATATCAAAGGTGACTCATGCAATTAGTAATCCAGAAGTAAGGCAGACTTCAGGGTCAGATGATCCCAGGCCCACTTAGGGGCCCAGATTTTTTCCTGGTCTTCTATCCACACTACTTAATAAGATGTAAAATAGCTTCCAGTAGCAATTAGGGATAAATGTTTCCTACTTAGATCTATCAGAAAACTACTTATATCCCAGAACTCCTAGCAGGAATCACTCTGATTAAACAGATTATATCATATGCCTAAAATGAATAGTATGAAGCTACAATATTTAACATAATACCACAAAAACATATATAGCTACTTAAAAGAAAATTAACTAAAATTAGAAACAATTAAAAATTCAGTTTATCAGTCACACTAGCCACATTTCAAGTGCTCAACAGTCACATGCAGCTACTAGCTGCAGTATTGAACAGTATAAATTAGAACATTTCCATTGCTGCAAAAAGTTCTATTGACATAAGGTAACCAAGTATATCAAGCAACTTATATAAGACAACCAAGACTCAGTTTGGCAGTCAGAGTCAACTTGCCTAAAGTTCAAGGAATCAGGAAAGAAACATGTCCAGATGAAAGTCTGGGAACATATGGAAAAGAGAAAATAGACGGTGGGCAATGAACAATGTCTAATATATTCTTATAAAAAGATATTAATCTGATCTGGCATGATTTGCTCTTCAAAAAGACCACATGTAGAAATTGTCTGTTGTTATTATAAGATAATTTTCTTTTATGAACTCACTAACTTCCTGTAGGACACTGGACAAGCCAAGTAACTTCTCTGAGCCTCAGTTTCCTCGTCTGTAAAACAAAAGGGATGAACTAGATCAGTTGTTTCTGACCTTTTAATCACAGCAGGTTTTTTATAAGTACATTTTAAAAGTGAATTTTTGCCCAAGATCTGACACTTTGAAGTATTTTTATTAACTGCTTTGAAAATTAATTTTCTATCTTGTTGTTATTGGGGTTTTTTTGGTTGTTTTGTTTTGTTTTTACCAAAAACATGTAATTTAGAGCTTCTGATCAGCAAGAAATGTCACAATGGTGGACAGGCAACATCTGTATCAAAGTGAAGTAAGTTTACCTTTAGGTCTCACTGGAAACAATTTTACTACTTTCATTTACTGTTACAAAATATTTATAAATAATGTCAGATACTCCATTGAAAGCCCTAGGGGTAGACCATCATCATATGTCAAGTACATGATCAAGTAGGACCTGTGCAGGTCCAAAATCTATGATTTCTATGACAATGAAAATTTAAAGTTATAACCCTTGTCACTGGCACAAACTTGCCCAATCTGGAAAGTACCAGAGAGAGGAATGAGTGAATGGACTGGGAAGAAAGATTTCAAGGGTGACTAAAATCTAGTGAACAAGGGACAAAAATTAAGAAGAAAATTATATCATCACATAAAGATGTTGATCTTCCCTTTTCATTTGTAAACCCAAGAAAAGTAGATTATTAAATAATCCAGGAACCAAGTATAAAGCTGAAAGTGAACAAGAGAATTAAGTGTGCTATATTGAAAAGGGTGCTAGAAGGGCCCCAGGGAGGATGATTCCAGACATTTTTAAGTCTTCATTCACCTCCACTGAAGAGAAGGGCAGGCACAAATAATGACATGCTAGAATCCTGGGAACTCCAATCCTATATAATAAAAGGCCAGGACCATAAGTGGAACAACCGCTCAACCCGTCACCATGAGGTGCACTGACCACCTCTCAGTCCCTCCCCTCTGCCCCACAGGCTCCTATCGCAGCACGGGGTAGAGGGGAGCCGGGGAGGGTGGTGGCGGGGTAGAACTGGGGACTGTTGAGTGGCGGCAGGCGGGTAGCAAGTGGTGGTGAGCATCCAGCGGCGAGAGGCAGTGAGCATTATGGGACGGCGGTGGTGAGCATTGCAGGGTGAGGAGTGTCGAGGAGTATCATGGGGTGGTGGAGGTGAGCGTCACTGAGCTTAGCAGGGCTGCTGTGGAAAGCGACGTGGAGCATCAAGGAGAATGACAGGATGGGGAGCTTCGCAGAACCTCCAGACCAGTGTTGTGGAGCATCAGGGAGTGGTGAGGGAGATGGGGAGCACTGCGGTGTCACAGGGAGAGAAGCTTCACTGAGCGGTGCTGGATGGGGGAGGCGAACATCACAGAGTTTCATGGAGGGACGAGCATTGCATCACATTACAGGGCATCATGGGGCGTAGGACATGGCCCTGATGCAGGCCTGGTCTAGGGACCCTACTCACACAAGATTTCATGCACTGAGCCTCTAGTTTCCAGATAATAACATAAAGAATGTTTATTATTATTTCCTTTTATTTAAATTTCTATGCGGAAAATTTTAAAGCTGCTACCAAGAAGGCTGACAGACCTGTTATTCCTACTTTATTTATTCTATAAAATAAACTACTTGTAATGTTAGAAAAATATTCTGAAACCCAAGTCCCCTACGTTTCCTGATGTGTCAAAGAAAATCTAGGCAAGTAGGTAGAAGTGACTCCATGATTAAAAAATTTTAAAAGGGCAAAGGAGGAAGTGAAAAGAATAAGCTAAAGAAAGAACTAGGCAAGCTTCAGTTATATTTCAATAATGAACAGAATTTATTACTATTATTTTAAGATTTATTATAGTTTATCATGATTTTATATTTGTTTATCCTTCTAATAAATATAATTTTAATAAAAATCCTTTTTAAAAATCCACCTCCCTTAAGCAGCTAAATATGGAATTACCATATGACCCAATAATTCTACTCCTAGGTATGTGAACAAATAAATTGAAAACAAGGTACTCAGATACGTACACACCAATGTTCATTACAGCACTACTCACTATTCAATACTAAAAGGTGGAAATAATTCATATGTCCATCAACATGGACGGACAAACAAAATGTGATATATATACAGTATAATGGAATATTATTCAGCCATAAAAAAAGCACTGAGAAAGAAAGGCTCTCTAATTCTTCCTCCAAAGTTAATAGAGCTTGATACCAAAATGACAATAGAAATAAACCATCGACCAATCTTACATTTTATATTATAAATACAAAAATAAATAATGATTATACTGAATTAAATAAGCCAGACACAAAAGGAGACATATTATATGATTCCACTTATTATGAAATATTGAGAACAGACAAATTTACAGAGAGACAGTAGATTAGTGTTTATCAGTGTTAGGGTGGGTGAAATAAAGAGTTACTGTTTAATGGTTATAGAGTTTTCTTTAGGGTGATGAGAAAGTGTTGAAATAGTAATAACAGTGTAACAGTTGTATAGCATGAGTGTAATTAATGCAATTTAACTGAATATATAAAAATGACAAAATTTGTAATATATATTTACCACACACACAAAAATTGAACCCACATGAGTTTCTGCTTGTTACAGAGCCTGTAGGGCAGGGAACAGTTTGATAAACAATAGTTACTGCTTCCACAGAAGGGGACCCAGGGGCAGAAGAGAACAGGTAGGCCCTTAGATTCTCACAGTCCCTTAAAGAAACTCTTAGAATAGAGGGGTTGCTTCGAGGAACTAACTAGATGCCAATGACTCTATACTAGTAAACTATATTCCCAGTCAAACTCCTATCATGAGCTTCAACTTGCATTTTCAATGACATATGATTACCTCAGACTTAATGTATCTGAAAGTTCTTAGTAATAAAATATAAAAGTGGAAATTAGTTATTTATAATAACTAAATAGTAAAAAAAAAAATTATTTAAAAAATTGGGCAGATCGCTAGCATTATAAAAATGAGGTGTAAATTGAAAAAAGTTATGATCACAGATGCACAGGAAATTAAACAACTGAAAAATGTCAACAACTCTAATATATTAGAATTAGAGGCCCAGTGCACTAAATTTGTGCACAGGAGGGGGGTTGTCCCTCAACCCATCCGGCACCCTCTCCACTCTGGGACCCTCAAGGGGATGTTTAGGTGTGTTTGGGCCCGTTTAGGTGTGTTTGGGCCTAAACAGGCAGTTGGACATCCCTCTCACAATCCAGGACTGCTGACTCCCAACCACTCGCCTGCCTCTTCCTGATTGCCTCTAAACATTTCTGCCTGCCAACCTGATTACTCCCTAACCACGCCACTGCCAGCCTGATCAATGCCTAACTGTTCCCTGGTCAGCCTGATGGCCCCTAACTGCCCTCCCCTGTTGTCCTGGTCACCCATAACTGCCCTCCCCTGCCAGTCTGGTAGCCCCTAACTATCCTCACCTGCTGGCCTGGTCACCCCTAAATGTCTTCCCCTGCAGGCCTGGCCCCCCAACTGTCCTCCCCTGCAGGCCTGGTCCCCCCAAACTGCCCTCCCCTGCAGGCTTGATTGCCCAAAACTGCCCTCCCTTGCAGGCCTGGTCCCTCCCAACTGACTTCCCCTGCTGGCCATCTTGTGATGGCCATCTTATGTCCATATGAAGGTTGCCATCTTTGACCACATGAGGGTGGCCATCTTGTGCCTTGGAGTGAAGGTCAATTTGCATGTTACTCTTTTATTAGATAGAATATGTGGTTCAAATATATGATTTTCTAGAAAATATAAATTATCAAGATTAATGCAAGAAGAGAAAAATTTCCTACAGAAACCAATAATCATTAAAGATGGAGAAAGTTGCTAGCTAAAGAAAGCCCTAGCGCATGTTTCAAGCACAAGTTTTGTAAATGCTTCAATCACTGAGAACAGCTGGTCATTCTTGATGCTATTTTAACTGTTTCAAAACATTGAAAAAGGCTCCCCAATTCTCCCTTCAAAGTTAATAGAGCTTGATACCAAAACCACAATAGAAATAAACCACAGACCAATCTCACATTTTGTATTGTAAATACAGAAATCATTAATAAATTAGCAAACAAAACTATTACAAAATATGTTACTCAACAAAACTAAACAAGGGTCATGGTCATATGAGGGATGCAAGAATTATTCAATGTTACATGTCATCATGTAAACAAGCCAAAGGAAATAAAAAGCATTTTGAAAGAAGTTCAAAACGCACTTAAAAAAAAATTTCAATATCCAGTTCTAATAGGAACTTTTAGTAAAAAAGAAAGAGGAAACTAGGTTAACTTGATCTCAAGCCAACAATCAGTCTTGTTCTTGAGGGTTTAATAGTAGAAGCATTCCCATTAAAGTCCGGAAGAAAACAATTACCACTATTATGTAATACAGTTCTTAAAGCAATGGCCAATGGAGTGATATAATAAGCACACAATTAGAAAGGGGCAAAAATCAATGTTTGCAGATCAAATTATTTTATAACTAGAAAATCAAAATAACCAACTGAAAAATTATTAGAAATACTAAGAGCACTCATTAAGTTAAAAATTTCACAAGAACAACCACAATAGCTTTTTTTATATCTCAACAAAGACCTGTGAGAAAATACTAGAAAAAATATTTTCTCAACTTAATAACAAAAAAACACACACAAAATACTCATTTTTTCTAGTAAGAAATGTGTAAGACAATGCTATAGATAAATCACTAAGCATTTTAAGAAGTTCTAAGAGTTTATAATTCACAATGTGACTAGTTTTGATAAATGAAGATGCACATAGACCAGACTAGAGCCAAACCAGCAAAATATGGCACAAGAGTCCCCAGAAAAGATTCCACAATTGGGTAAAAGAATTTAGGCAAGAAATTTTAGTCTGTAATTTAGCATTCATTCCTAAACAAGGGGGGAAGTATCAATCCAATAACCACTTAAAATTAAGGAAATGAAGTATTGAATATCATAACAGTAAAGAATAATTAAAACATATATTAGTCTTGTTCAGTATGAACTATCACTTTCAATAGCTTAAACGAGTGGTTCTCCAAGTGTGGTTTGAGACTCTGTCAGAGGGTCGGTCCACAGGTCAAAACTCTTTTCATAATAATAGTAAGACATTATTTCTTTTCTCTTTCATTCACGCATGAGTATAAAGTAGCGATCAGCCAACTAAACTGACTAGCAGGCCAAAACTAGCCAAGTTCACTCAATTCCATATTTCCTACAGTGGCTTTTAGGCTACAGCAACAGAGTTGAGTAGTGGTGACAGAGAAGTCTCTGTCTCTGGCCCAAAATGCTGGAAATATTTATTACCTGGCTCTTTACAGAATACCTTTTCTAATCCTTACTTGAATGACTAATAGAATGTGCATTTATATATTCTTGTGTTTTCTAGAATTTTCTAAGATATTAGATTTAAAGTATAAACAATAACATTTTAGAAGTTAATTCTTATTTTTATTTTATTTATTTATTTTTTTGCCTCAGTATTTCAACTGTGATTGCATCTACTATCATCTCATTAACCTGATTCAGAGGTCAAAACTGTTCTTAAAATTCTGATGATGAAATACAGAGACCACTAACATTACATGACCAAGCTGTATCACTTGGACATGATGATTTTTATCCTTTTGAGTTTGCAAACCAGGCAGTCATTATCCACTCATTTGATACCAAAGAAAATTTATCAGGATTGCCTCCAGACTCTAAACAGATGGCATTATTTCTGTGCTGACAAAAACACGACTGCCTGGAAAGTGGTAAAAGCTCAGCATCGGGAGGCTGTGGGACTGGCCCTACAAAAGGGGCCCAGGTGTTTGGCCCACTGTCTCTCAGAGGCTAAGGACAATGCAGATCATGTTGTGTTGTCTTCCTAGAAGAAAGTATTGTGTAGGTCTGAGATGCCCAGAGAAATTTTTCTTTTCATGCAACAATAGGAACTTACTACAGACAGCTAGAGCAATTACTCACTGACCAGAGAAACTAGTAGTTATATTAAAATTATGAATGTTTCCTGGGCAAACAGAAATATATAATTCATACACGTGCTCTATGTAACATTTGCTTTGGGGAAAGAAACGTGATATTAAAACAAAAGTAAGCAAGTTAAAAAAAAACACTCTTTTAAACATAAGTGCAAGTGTAAAACAAGATAAATAATCCATTTGCAATTACAACACAAAGCAAAGAACCTTTCTAGAAATCTAAGGAAATGTTCTTAAGGTTATGGTTTGTTTCAATAACAAATTTCAAAACCTTAAATGGTGCAAAAAGTACTAACATCTTAACTGTAACCAGATTTTATATTATCCAGACAAGAGAATCTGGTTAAAATATCTTTAAAAAATCATGATTTTTAAAAGAGCAAATTGCAATTTTCCTAAATATCAAGAGGGCAAGAAATGAGAAACAGCCATGTGGTTTCACAAACTCTCTATTTAGAGGCTAGCAAAAAGGAGAAATTTGTACCAGATACTGAGGGAAGAATTAAAGCTGTTCCCTCAGTCAGGGCTAGTAAGGAACCAATATAAATAACAGTAGGATAGGAAGACCATAAAAAGAGTAAAGGAAAAACATGCATGCAGTGGCCTTGTAAAGCAATCAATGTATTTATTTGTAAGAGAGAAGGAGGGGAATTACAATAGAGAACAAATCAAGAGCACATTTACGCAAACAAAGGGCAAACTGAATTATTAGTATCCACCCCGGACATCAATCTGCCATCACTTCCATCCATCAGTATCTCCTTGCCTTTATATTGGTACCAATCACTAATGGGAAATTAAGGCATCTTATCCCTTCACCTCAGAGCCCAGAAGAAAAGGCTACTAAGGTCTGCCAAGTCCAATAATCAGAACTCGATTTCTACAAAGTAGTTTTGGGCCAAATAGTTAAATTTTAAAGTGCTCCTTTGCCTGACTTTGGACTACAAATATCTCTCTCCCTTGGTGATCTTAATGATGAAGAATTTGGCTTGTTAGGATCCTAGTTATTTCCCTCTTCTTCTCATAGAAAAGACTCACGGTACTGACGCCATTATGATAATATGCATTCACTCTCAAGAAGAGGGTCACAGTATCCAACTGTTTTTAAAGGAAGGAAAAAAGAAACAACAAAAGGAAATTGGCTGGGCCTTGAACAGTGAAACCACTAAATAAGTCATAAAACAAAAAGAAACTGGGTGCCTTCAGGTCACCACACCTGATAGGGTAATGAGAAAGTAATAGCTTCTTCATTAAAAATAATAATAATAATTTTAAACTTGGAAAGTTAAGAGATACATGCTTTTAGAAGATGTTCAATGTCCCAGGAACTACCTAGTTAGCAGTGGAGAACCAGCCTGATTCTTACGCAGCCACCTCCTGAAATCACCCTCAGCTTTATTCCAGAACTCAATGAGCTGTGCTCACCAGTCCCTATCACAGGGTGTCTGCTAAATATCCTCCTTTAGTAATCTTCTGGCATTCTTCGAGCCTTTAATGGGGACTGTGCCAGAAACTTCTTCCTCATAAAAAAAAAAAATTTTAAAAAAAAACCAACCCTAATAAGCTAGGTACCTAGCCAAGCTAATCTTTTCCATTTCATAATATACATAAAACTCAATTTGGCTGGAAAATATCCACCCTGCATTTAAAATCTCTTAGAAATCTATACATTGAAATATTCCAATTTTCATTACTATTTTCCCTTACACTTCCCAGTGTGTGGTCAGGTAGAGCCCTTGGTCACAGCTCCTTGCCATGTGTTTGCAATTGCTGTCCTCTGCATTCAGAGGACTCATGGCTTAGGTTTTGATCAGAGAAAATAAGACTGGCTTTTTTAAAAGGCTTAAAATCAAAAGACACTTTGTAAATGTGATTTAAAAAGGAGTCATATATTAAACCTGACAAGCATGAAGACCTTACAAACTGAGAGACTAAAGTAAGTAACCACATAGGGCGGTCTGAGCATAAACTTCCTAACTAAAACTGGGTCACAATGGATAGTGATATCCTAGGCTGTAGCCTTCTTGACAAAGATCAATCTTTAATTTTAAAATTGTCTACTGACTTTGTGCATTTAAAATAAAATACCTTTTAAATATCAGAATAATCTTGTTTTCCAGACCCAGAATCCCTCATTGTTACTTTGTTCCTCCACATACACTCTCTGTGCAATAAATGTTAACTATCCTGTACCCACCAATGTAAAAGATGTGAATCTTCCCTTGCTTTTTATCCAATCTCAGAGGTTTCCCACCTTTGCTTTCTTCCTCCCTTTAATCTACCACCAACAAATTTCATGTAAGCTTCCTAATGTCTCCTCCTTTGATTATCATGTATGAAATAAGCTGCAAAATTGCCATTCTCCAGAGCATTTTCTTTTATATCCTAACTAAAAGGCCGGTGTACAAAACTCATGCACAGGTGGAGTCCCTAAGCCTGGCCAGCGATCAGGTGCTGGAAGCCAAGGGAAGGAAGGCCTATTGCATGAATCTCTCCACACAATGGGCCTCTAGTAGATATATAAAAACTCAGAGTCCATAACGTCCAAAACAATCAAAGGCTATACCGAACACCGGAAGTCGGTCAAGCAGTCAGTGGGGCTGCAGATTAGGCCTTGAAAGAGGCCCAAAGAGAGGCATGGTCTGATCCACAACCTCCATGGCAGATATTGCCTCTCTCTTTCTTTCCAGGCTTTGCCAGCAGCTGCACTTAAGTTTCTCTCTGGCCTCCATGGGGATTGCTGGTCAGCTCCACCTCTCTGATCAGGCCTAGAAATAGGCCTAGAGACGCTGACTGGCACAGAAACCAACCAATCAGAAACAAATCTGGGTGAACTGTGAGGAGCTAATGGCTGCCTAGGAGGTGGAGCTTTTGACACTGATTGGCATAGAAACCAACCAATAAGAACTAAATTGGCCGGCAGGGGAAAGCAGTTGGGAGAGAGATCAGGCTGACAGGGGAGGGCAGTTAGAAGCAATCATACAGGCAGAGGCAGTTGGTGGTAATCAGGTGATCAGGCTGGCAGGGCAGAGCAATTAGGAGGGCGAGATCAGGCCAGCAGTTGAGGAAAGTTAGGGGCTATCAGGCAGGCAGGCAAAGGCAGCTAGGGGAGATCAAGCAGGCAAGCAGAGAAATTAGGGGCAATCAGGCAGGGGGTTAGGGACTATCAGGTAGGAAGGCAGATGAGTGGTTAGGAGCCAGTAGGCCAGATTGAGAGAGAAGTTTCCAAGAGGGATCGGGCCTAAATCAGCAATAGGATATCCCTCAAGGAAGGGGTCCCTGATTGGAAAGAGTGCATGCTGGGCTGAAGGAATGCCCCAAATTTCATGTACCGGGTCACTAGTATCCCCATATAATAAAAAGGTAATATGCAGATTGGCCCTCACACCCTCATGTCACAAGATGGCCACCCCCATGTCATCACAAGATGGCCGCCCCACATTGTCACAAGATGGCCAGCAGGAGAGGGTAGTTGGAAGGGGACCAGGCCTGCAGGGGAGGTCAATTGGGAGGAACAAGGCCTGCAGGGGGGGTGCAATTAGGGGCAATTGGGCCGGCAGGGGAGCAGTTAGATGTCAATCATGCCAGCAGGAGAGCGGTTAGGAATAAATCAGGCCAGCAGGGGAGCACTTAGGGGGCTATCAGGCTGGTAGGCAGAGTGGTTAGGGGCAATCAGGCAGGTGAGTTGTTAGCAGCCAGCAGTCCTGGATTGTGAGAGGGATATCCCAGATTGAAGAGGGTTCAGGCTGGACTGAGGGACACCCTGCCCCAATGCACAAATTTCATGTACCAGGCCTCTGTGTGTGTGTGTGTGTGTGTGTGTGTGTGTAGATAGATAGATACACACACACACACACACACACACACACACACACATATATATATATATACACACATTTTTATTGATTTCAGAGAGGAAAGAAAAAGGAGAGAGAAAGAAACATCAATGATGAAAGAAGCACCGATCAGCTGTCTCCTGCACACCCCCAACTTGGGACTAGCCACAACCCAGGCTATGTGCCCTTGACGAGAATTGAACCTAGGACCTTCCAGTCTGTAGTCGGACACTCTATCCACTGAGCCAAACCAGCTAGGGGCGGGCACTTTCTCAAATGCTTCCCAGAGATTGTCATCAGTTTGGCTTAAATAAGACTTTTTCTTAGGCTGGATGTTCTTTAAGTCTACATAAAAATAACCTACTTATAAATTTAAAGTGGGCCATTTCCACCACCAATTACATAAATACTTTTCAAATGTATTGAGTTAAAGAAAAATACAGGATAAAATGAAGTGCTTTTAGTAAGGATTTTAAATATCAGTTTAATTCTATTCATATCAACCATAAGGTAGGGCTGACCTAATCACAGGAAATTTCAGGTTAGCTATCAACACAAACTCAAAACCTATTGGAAATTACAACAGCCGTTACTAACCAAACAAACCACCAGTGGCATTGCTGTCCTTCCTCATAACCAGCAGCTGTAAGTTTACCTCCTTTCCTAAAAGCTGATACAGGTCAGAAATTGGGAAGATACCAAATGTGTTGTTTGATTAATTCTGGAGCACAGAGAGAATTCCAATACCTAACATGATTAATTTACTAAAATAAAATGTCAGTTAGCAGTCCAGAACTCACCTTTTTCATGAACAGAAACTGAGAGTTTCTTAATACCATCAACCAGAACATTTTTTGTGTTGCCATGTCCATCTTCTGAGTCACTGTCATCAAACTGAGCCTCTATAATGACATCAGGACTGTCATTATGGCCTTTCAGGGACTGTTGAAGATGGCTTCCACAGATTTCCTCAGGGAGATCTGATTCATAGGCACCTTCTGTTTCTTTGTCATTGTTCTCTGGTTTAATTACCTGAATAAAATAGAAAAGTTCTGCTAAATCAAAGAAAGAAAGGGCAAGAGAAGATTTTTTTCTTTGTCTTTCCTAAGGAAAAATTGCATATTCAAAAGCTTCAACACTGGACATTCACCATGTAGTTTGAAAAATGTTCTTTATTTTCTGACATACAGATGACCTTACTGGAGATGATCATCCAACAGTGCCAAGTTGGCACTTCAGCTCTGCAAGATGCCCGAGGTGAATGCCACATTCACTTCTCATTTTTCTAATGTACATTTTCATCCCCTCTCCCCTAAAGGCCCCAAATACAAGAAGTACCAAGCTGCTTCATAAGGATTCATCCCATGGATCAATAAGTAGGTTACATAATGATAAAGAACTCAAAATAGCATGTAACTGCACCTCCAGTAAAGCCACAAGAATATAATATGAAAAAAAATAAAAGTGTGAACATGAGTTTACAAAATGTTTTCATATAAAACATAAACCTTTAATTCACCATTCTGAGGCTTGAAATCAGTATAGAAAGCACACAACTGATGGTCATTTCTATTAGCAATAAAAATGAAGCATTACACAATGTCAAATATCTATACTAATAATAGAGGAATATGGCCGAAACCGGTTTGGCTCAGTGGTGGAGCGTCAGTCTGCGGACTAAAGGGTCCCGGGTTCGATTCCGGTCAAGGGCATGAACATTGGCTGTGGGCACGTACATTGGTTGCGGGCACATCCCCAGTAGGGGGTGTGCAAGAGGCAGCTGGTCGATGTTTCTCTCTCATTGACATTTCTAGCTCTCTATCTCTCTCCCTTCCTCTCTGTAAAGATATCAATAAAATATATTTTTTAAAATAATAATAATAGAGGAATATGCAAATTGTCCAGGACGCCATCACAGTAACAGTAACGACCAAACAGCAGGCTGTGTGGGGCAACCAGGCTGACAGGGAGGTTAGTGAGTGATGACCAAATGACTGAAAAGCAGGCTCTGCAGGACAACCAGGCAGACAGGGAGGCAGTTGAGTGCAACCTGGCCAATGGGGGTAGGCAGTTAGGGGAGATCAGAAAGGCAAGCAGGTGAGCAGTTAAGAGCCAGCAGTCCCGGATTGTGAGGGATCACAGATTGGAGAGGGTGCAGGATGAGTTGAGGGGTTCCCCCCCACCCAGGCAAGAATTTCATGCAACAAGCCTCTAGTTTTCAATAAAATGGCAGGAATTAATAAATAAATCAAGTCACTTGAAATTGTGCAACTAAAATATAAATTAGTATGTTGCACTTTAAAGGTATTTTCATTCTATTCTGTTATCTCAGTACACAAGAATAGAACAGTCTAGTGGTTGAGCGTTGACTTATGAACCAGGAGGTCACAGTTCGATTAGCAGTCAGGGCACATGCCTGGATTGAGGGCTTGATCCCCAGCGTGGGGTGTGCAAGAGGCAACCAACCTATGATTCTCTCTCATCATTGATGTTCCTATCTCTCTCTCTCCCTCTCCTTTCCTCTCTGAAATCAATAAAAATATATACATATTTTAAAAGAATATAACTAATGTTGGGAGGCATAGATCATCATAAGATCACAGGATACAAAAGGTATTCTAAAATTATTCTATATTGATTAAGAGTAAGGACTGTGGGATTCCTTAGAGAAATGGCTAATTCAAGTGCAGAACAGAAAATAAGATTATCCTGGACCACTGTGTCATAATTGAAAAATAAGCAAGCTATCAAAGATTCTCTGTGGTCATTCTTAGAAAATTTGAAGCATTTATACTACATTTCCTTTATCTCAGGTTAACCAAATAGTTGATGAGGTAAAGTGGTTCTTCACAGAGAGTTTGAGCTAGTTATCTGTAACACTTTCAACAATAAAGATAAAATTTAAAAAAAAAAAAAAGAAAGGCATTCAATACTACCATTTTATCTATTGAAATAATGGATTCAGGATATAATCATCAATGGTCACTAAAAACAATAAGTTATACACTGATGGGGGTGAAGTTTTATAACAGACTAGAAGTCCAGTGCACAAAATTCATGCACTCAAGGGAGGGGAGATCCCTCAGCCTAACCTGTGCCCTCTCAAAATCCATGAGTCTTCAAGAGATTTCTGACTGACAGCTTAGGCCCGCTCCCTTCAGACCTAAGCTGGCAGTTGTATATCCTTAGTACTGCCATGGAGGCGGGAGAGGCTCCTGCCACCGCCGTCATGCTTGCCTTGACTGAGTTCAGCTCAGGGCTTTTGGCTGAGTGGGTGGTATTCCCCCTGTGGGAGCGCACTGACCACCAGCGGGAAGCTCCAGCATTAAGCGTCTGCCCCTTAGTGGTCAGTGTGTATCACAGCAACCAGACATTCAGCCATTCAGTCTATTTGCATAATAGCCTTTTATTATATAGGATGGACCAGGGTGGCAATACCTGAACTCACTAATCAATATAAATATTTTAAAAAATTAAATAACCCAAGTGCTTCCTCATGTACCATCATAGGAAGTATATACAACTAACTATGAAATACTTTTTCCCCCAAAAGTTGAATTTGAATCTGATTTGATAAAGGGAACAGAGAGTAACACATTAAACAACACCAGAGCAAAGATCCTTTTACACTTAACCCCTAGATCAGCCATGGGCAAACTACGGCCCATGGGCCAGATCCGGCCCATTCGGCTGTTCTATCCGGCCCACGGAGCCGAAAGAGTGGAGGGTTCTCTTGCTCTCCCCTCCACTCCTTCACCAGCAGCCCAAGATGGGAGTGCCAGCATGGTCAGTTTGCTTTTGTTCCGGCCCTCCGGTCCAGTTTAAGAACCCATTGTGGCCCTCGAGTCAAAATGTTTGCCCACCCCTGCCCTAGATAATTGCATCCGGTTTAATGGCTTTACATCTCTATTATGTCATTAATTCCCTAAATTAAATGCCTATCCTCAACCTTTTCCTTCAGTTCCAGACTTATATCCAACTAGAGGCCCAGTGCACAAAATACTGCCCTCCCCTACTGGCCTGGTCCTCCCAAATGCTCTCCCCTGCAGGCCTGGTCTTCCCCAACTGCTCTCCCCTGCAGGCCTGGGTCTCTCCCAACGCCCCTTCCTTGCAGGCTCAGTCACCCACAACTTCCCTCCTCTGCTGGCTTGGTCACCCCTAACTGCCCTCCTTCAATCCAGGCATGTGCCCTGACCGGTAATTGAACTGTGACCTCCTGGTTCATAAGTCAATGCTCAGCCCAGCCTGCACCCTCTCCAATCTGGGACCCCCACTGGGATCCAGTCTAAATGGGCAGTCGGATATCCCTCTCATAACCCAGGACTGCTTGCTCCCATCTGCTCGCTTGCCTGCCTGCCTGCCTGCCTGACTGCCCCAAACCACTTTTGCCTGCCAGCCTGATCACCCTCTAACCATTTCCCTGTCAGCCTGATAACCCCCTAAACTACTCCCCTGCCAGTCTGATTGATGCTTAACTGCTCCTCTACCAGCCTGTTTGCCCCCCAATTTCCCTCCTCTGCCAGCTTGATCACCCCTAACTGCCTTACCCTGCAGGCTTTATAGGCTGCATCTGCCCTCCCTTGCAGGCCTGGTCCCTCCTAACTGCTCTCCCCTACTGGCCTGATCACCCACAACTGCCCTCCCTTGCAGTCCTGGTCCCTCCCAACTGCCTTCCCTTGCTGGCCATCTTGTGGTGGCCATCTTATGTCCACATGGGGGCAGCCATCTTGTGTTGGAGTGATGGTCAATCTGCATATTACTCTTATTAGATAGAATATAAGCCATGGGGGAGGGGGGCGCCAGCTGGTTTGCCCTGAAGGGTGTCCTGGATCAGAGTGGGGGTTCCCTTGGGGTGTGAGGTGGCCTGGGCGAGGATCCTGTGGTGGTTTGCAGGCCAGCCACACCCCCTGGTGACCCAAGCACAGGAACTGGTATTTGGGATTTATTTATCTTCTACTATTGAAATTTTGTAGCCTGAAGCAGAACCAAGTTTTTGCTCGCTCTCTGGCAGCAGCCATTTCTGTTGGGATTTATCTATCTTCTACAAGAGGCCAGGTGCACAAAATTCATGCACAGGGGGTGGGGAGTGTCCCTCAGTCCAGTTTGCACCCTCTCCAATTTGAGACAAACCTTTCACAATCCAGGAGTCTGGCTTCCATCTGCTCGCCTGACTGCCTGCCTGCCTGCCTGATTGCCCCTAACCACTTCTGCCTACCAGCCTGATCACCCCCTAACCACTCCCCTGCCAGCCTGTTGATGTCTAACTGCTCTCCTGCCAGCTTGTTTGCCCCTAACTGCCCTCCCCTGCAGGCCTGGTCCCCCAAACTGTTCTCCCTGCAGGCCTGGTCTCCCCCAACTGCTCTCCCCTACAGGCCTGGGTTCCTCCCAACTGCCCTTCTCTGCAGACCTGGTTGCCCCCAACTTCATTCCTCTGCCAGTTTGATCACCCCTAACTGCCCTCCCCTGCAGGCTTGATTGCCCCCAACAGCCCTCCCCTTCAGGCTTGATCGCCCCCAACTGCCCTCCCTTGTAGGCTGGTCCCTCCTAACTGCCCTCCCCTACTGGCCTGATCACCCACAACTGCCCTCCCTTGCAGGCCTGTTCCCTCCCAACAGCCTTCCCCTGCTGGCCATCTTGTGATGGCCATCTTGTGTCCACATGGGAGCAGGATCTTTGACCACATGGGGCAGCCATCTTGTGTGTTGGAGTAATGATCAATCTACATATTACTCTTCTATTAGATAGGATAGAGGCCTGGTGCATGGTTGGAAGCCAGCTGGTTTGCCCTGAAGTGTGTCCCGGAACAGGGTGGGGGTTCCCTTGGGAGATGGGGTGGCCTGGTGGTGGTTTGCAGGCCAGCCACACCCCTTGGCAACCCAAGCAGAAGCCCTGGTATCTGGAATTTATGTATCTTCTACAATTGAAACTTTGTAGCCTGGAGCAGAGCCAAATCTTCTGCTTCCTTTGTGGCAGCAGCCATTTCTGTTGGGATTTATTTACCTTCTATAATTGAAACGTTGTAGCCTTAAGCGGAGGCCTGGGCCAGCCAGGGGGTGCGGAAAGCTTGGCTTCCTCAATCACCAAGGAAACCCAAGCCTCCTCCTACTCTCTGTGGCTGTAGCCATCTTGGTTTGGTTTATTTGCATATTCTCTCCTGATTGGCTTGTGGGCGTGCTGTGGGCATGGCTTGTGAGTGTAACTGAATGATGGTTAATCTGCATGTTACTCGTTTATTATATAGCATTCCCTACTAAACCTTCATTTGGATGCCAGTTGGAATTTCAAACAACAGAGCTCACTCATCTCCCAGCATTCCGTCTCTCTGCCAATGGCACCAAACTGTGACATTATCCTTTGCTCTCCCTCTCATGCCCCACATCCAATCCATCAGAACAGCCCATTGGTCCTTCCTTTATAATGTATCTTCTTGACATTTCCACTGTTACTACACAAATCTAGGCAACCTTTAGCTCCTTACTGAACTACTGAAATAACTGGTCTTCTGGTTTCCATTTTGGGCTAAAGTAGAGTGATCCTTTTAAAACATAAATCAGATCATATTCTTCTCCTAAGAGCTCCCCAACATCTTTCTATCACCATGTCATAAGGCCTTATCAAATCTGCCCATAACTATCTTTTTCATTTTCATTTTCTATTTCTTCCTCTGCAAATTATATGCCAACTAGAGGCTCAGTGCATGAAATTCGTGAACTAGGGCATGGGGTGTTCCCTCAGCCTGGCCTTCAACTCCTCACAGTTCGGGACCCCTTGAGGGATGTCCACCTGCCAATTTAGGACAGCTCCCTCTCACAGTCCAGGACGGACCCTTTAGTCCTTACCGTCCCCCTGCTCACTGCTCCTTACTGCTCGGTTCACTTCTCCTTAGCACTGCTTCTGAGGTGGGAAAGGCCCCACCACTGCTACTGTGCTCACCCGCCGTGAACCTGGCTTCTGGCTGAGTGACGGTCCCCCTGTGGGAGTGCACTGACCACCAGGGGACAGCTCCTGCATTGAGCGTCTGCCCCCTGGTGGTCAGTGTACATCATAGGGACCAGCCATTCTGGTGGTTCTGCAACAATGGTCACTTAGGCTTTTATTATATAGATCCTAAAAATCTTTTTTATAATCCTAGAATACTGAAAACTTCCATCTTGAGATTTTTACATTTGCTATTCCATCAGGAAAACTCTTTGCCCAGTTATTCTAGGGCTCACTCTCTTCATTTTGTTCAGGTCTCTGCTCAAGTATCCTCCTCTCAGAAAGGCCTTCCCTGATCACATTAATTGAAACAGCATCATCTTTTGCTGTCATTATTCTACCCTCTCACCCTGCTCTATTTTCCATCACTGTACTTATCACTACTTGCGAATTATATACTTACTTACTTACTTACTTACTTTCTATCTCTCAAATAGAATTTAGGTTTTATGAGCACAGAGACTATTTTACTAACTGCTGAATTTCAAGAGTTGAGAACAGCATTGAGTAACAACTCAAATATATATTGATTGATTGAATGAATGAATATATTAATTAGGAAATGACTTATTCAGAGTCTATTTTCCCTGATAAACTGTAAACTCCATGAAGTAACCATAGTTAGGGCTAACACAATGTGTACTCAAGTCTCACTTGAATAAAGAACCAGAGATGGCACACTGCATTTAACATTTCTGCATATTGACCTATCCATCTCATAAGACCTATCCAATGCCTTGGATTTTCTATAACCCAGAATCCATCACATAGTCTTCCCAGTTCCTCCCCATCCCTTTACCCTCACCTGTCCAGGTAAATAAATTCTCCCATTTTTAAAGTCTCAAAGCAATTTATTTATACCTCTTCTATGGCACTTCTCAATTTCTTCACTATATTAGTATTATCTATGTATATGATTTACCTCACCTGTTAAGACTATATGCTCACCAATTATATCTTACATCTTCATATATTTTCTACAGCAACTTACATAATCAATCTAGATACTCAGTATCTGATGAATAAACAGATGCATAAATGGGTATAATAATGAAAAAAGAAATATAAAAGATCATCAGGATGTAAGAGAGCTTTCAGAACAGTTTCTAGATATAAGAGTATGAGGGTTAGAAATTAGGAGCCAAATTTTCCTGGGATATGTAAAGGAAGAAGCCTTCTCCTGTAGGACTAACCTTGAAAAAGTTGTAAAGTCTAGTTCAGTGGTTCCCTCCTTTGCAGTTTAGCAGGTCCCTAAATCTGATAATCAGATGAAAGCTATAAGCCTTCCTCCATAGAAAAATGCATATCTACAAATAGAGAGAAAATATTCTGTAAGAATGTAGAAGTAAGGAGAGTAAAAGGTCTAGTGATAAAAGCTACTAGTTCAGGTTGATCAATATTTCAGAAAGCTCTTGGCTCAGAGAAAGAGGAGTGCGGCTTGTGGAGAATGGATACCTTACTGATCTGGCTAACTGAGGACTAAAATTCCTCTGGTTTCCTCTACAACCCTGAGACAGCGTGGCAGCTGACTGTACTTATTATTCCAAGTGCATGCTGCAACTGGGATTATAGTTCTACTTTAGAGAGTTAGTCTAGTCTCTCGAGGACAGGACAGAAATGGGTTTATGAAGGAATCAAATCACTGGGTCATATAAAACATTTTCACTCACAGTCTTTTTCCACGAACAGGGTAAAATGAGCATCACATAAACCCTGCTAATAAAAATATACTGAAAATACAGGCAGAGATCAACTGGGGAGTACTGATCTGAAATTAAAGTGTTACTTGCAGCTACTAAAAGTGATCAAAAATAGCACACTACAATACTAAATTTAATTTCCTTGAACTCCCCTTCCCCAAACACAAATGCACATGCATGCATGCACAAACACTCCAAGAAACATTTGTCAGATATACTCTGCAGCTAGGTACACCCTACTGAGGATAGATCCGTAATTTACTTATTGTGTCTTCTTGCAAGGTAAAATAGGATGATAGAGTGGTGTGGCAGTGTGATGAGGAAAAGATTATCCCCTTTCTCCATCAGGCTGCAATCCTTATGCTCTGGGGGATGGAGAGCAATAATCTTGCCTTTTCAGTAGCACCAGGAGAAACCCTGAAAACCATTAGGGATGAAGTTGAGAGGAGGCTATGAGAAGCTTACCATTAACAGAGAAGCCAGGCCGGTGTTGCTGAGTGGCTGAGCATCAACCTATGAACCAGGAGGTCAAGGTTGATATGCTTGGGTTGTGGGCTCAATCCCCATCCCCAGTGTGGGGCATGCAGGAGGCAACCAATCAATGATTCTCTCTGACCATTGATGTTTCTTTCATTCTCTCTCTCTCCCTCCCTCCCTCCTTTTCTCTTTGAAATAAAAATATATTTAAAAAGAAAAAAAGAGGAATAGGAATTCTAAGCTCAGAATCTTGAGACCCAAGAGAGGAGGAGACAAACCTTTTGGAAAAGCTGGGCACATGTAGCATGACTTCTCTACTTTAAGAGGAGCATTAGCTTTGTATTAGTAACAGAATAGCAAAATGCCTCATAGAATCCCCCTCCTTCAAAGATAAGAACATTTGCTGAGTCAGAGACACTATGCAATCATGTGAGTAGAAAATGGCTAAGGAATATGCTAATCTAAAAGGCTGGCAGAATTTTAGAAAATAACATATGAGAAAATATATAGGGAAATATGTTTTAAACTTATATAAAAAGCACTATAAATTCAACTCAATAAAAAGTTAAGTTTTCCCTTCATTCTAAGATAACATAAAAGAAAATTTAAAAGATAAGCCACAGAAGTGCTCATGTCTTGAATGTATAAAGAGCACCTGCAGATTAATGAAAGACAGACAATCCAATAGAGAAATGAGGAAAAAACTTGAAGACATTTCACAAAATGGGAATGTGAAATAGCCAATAAAGATGGAAGGTGCTTGGCCTCATTAGTCATGAGAGAAATACAAATTAAAACTATAATTAGATATTATTATAAACCCATAGTTGAGCAAAAAAAACAAAAATTCTGATAATAGCAAATGTTATCAAAAGAGTATAGCAGCACACTGCTGGTATGAATGCAAACTGATCCAGCCCTTTCTAGAACAGATCAGGACTGTGAAAAAAAGCAGAAAACAGATCCACTTGACTCCAGCCCTGGCTTATTCCAATACACTGCCCTGCCTTCCTCTAGATTTTGATAGGTGAACACATGAAAAGGAGAAGACTGAACCGGGAAAGGACATACAAGCAAAAGCAAGGAGATAAAACGCAGACTTTCTTTAGGAAAGGCTAATAATACCAAAATGTACAGTAAGAGTGAGAAGGGAGGATGAAGAGTCCAGAATGCCAACTTTATAAGCCTGGTCTTTACTGTAAAGCAAGTGAAGTGAAGAAGCAGAAAAAAGTTCTTAAGAGCAGGAACTCTAGTCAACAAACTGGGTTTGCATCATGGCTCTGCTGCTTACTAGCTATATCACTTGGAGGAAGTTATTTAATCTCTTTTAATCTCGGTTTTATTCTCTTTAAAATAGGGACAACAGTATACAATATCTGGAAACTGAGATAATATATGAAAAGCTCTTAGCACAGGTTTCTGGAACATGGTAAGGAGCTTAATAAGTGAATTTGCATAGGGGAAACAAATTCAGTTTTTAGACCCAGGAAGTCCAAGGTGATAAAGGACCATCAAGGTGGCAGCTGAAAATGTAGGTCTGAAGATGGGAAAACATACATTAACCACAAAGGGCTGACAATAAAGTAAAGGAGAGGTGTACCAGGGCCAAGAGTCAATTGAAAAGTTAAGCTGAGACTAGACCCGTGAGAAGAGACTCAAATAAAGGGGATTCAACAAGGGAGAAAAGTTAGTGAAGCAGAGAACATTTAAATATAATTATGAATGTTAATCATAACAAACACTAAGGCTTTTATTATCACTCTTCATATTTACACATACTGATTGATTTGACCCACACAATGACCCCAGGTGATATAAAGGAGATTATACTCAGCTCGCAGAGGAAAGAGTAGGTTCAGACATGACACAACCCCACAGCAACTAAATAGCAGAACTCTGACAAGCACACAGGTCTAAGGCACCATGTCCAGTGCTCGCAGTCCTGGACACTCCTATGGGAGATTTCCTGCAAACAGATTCAGAGTGAGCTTTGCACAGATAGCTCCCACCAGGAACATACACTGCATACAATGTCCCTGCATTATTTGTCTGCCTGGCAAATAATCAACATTCTCTAGACCTAGCTCTTCTGTGAATGATTCTGACTATTTTCCTTCTCTTAAGAAATGTTCTTTTTCCTTCCTTTGTTCTACTGCTACTCCTTAACTATTCTTTCATTACAAGGTTCCTTGATCAGTTTATATTCCACTTATTTGTTTGCATGTTTCTTGCTCCAACCAGGCAGCAAACCATGTCACATTCATTTTTTATATTCCTCAGAGGTTCCCAAAATGTTTGGCACATAAACATGCTCAATAAATATTGGTTTCTTTTTCTCTTATGAAGAGAATGAGGAAGACTTAAATCAGCTGTAAAAGAAACATTCTTTAAAAATTCTAAGAAATGAATAAAGTTAACTACCAAGTAGCAAGAGCCAGCTAACGTGATATGCTTATCAGCATGATAATGCATTCTTTCCCATTAACCACTATGAGAGACCAGGAGTCATCGCAGTTGAAACTTAACATCATATAAAGCAACTATAAATACAAATGCAACTAAGTAAAACTGGAAGCCATTTAAATAAATGCATTTTTCTAAAATAACTCGAGCTTCATACCTAAGTTATAATGCCAATTTCAATATAAAATCAAAATAACCATGAAGTTCACGATTACCCAATTTAAAAACAACAGTTTTAGCAAGAAAAATCACAAATGCCCAGATAAAAAAGAGAAAGTATAGAGCTGAGCATAACTTGCAGGGACATTTCCTGATTTCTACAAAATCTTGAAGTAGCAATCTATCCCTTAGAAAGGGGAGAAGAGGGAAAGAGAAAATTCTACATTGAACTGTAAATTAAATCAACTGGAAATTACCAGAATCAAGAATCTGGCTATTTCAAAACTATTTGATATTGATTAGATTTTCTCCCCCTTCCTTTTAAAATTAATATATTAATGTATTGAAAAACTGGACAGCCACAGAAAGGATCCTTATAACCAAACAATTCCAATGAAATCCTAAATAAAAATGCTAAGTAGCATTTCCATCACACATGGCTTCCTCAAATTCCAAACATGAAACATTTCATAGTTTTGCCACTTACTGACAGAGAAAAGCCCTTCCTTGAACATAAAAGTTATCTTTGAAGAGTGATATTTTATATCTTTTAAAAAAGAGCAAGTCTATATTAGCACTGGAAAATTCTCTTCCAGAAAATAAATTATATTAGATTCCCCAGTGCTATCAACTGGGTATAATGGAGGTCTTCCAGAAGATTTACATATACCTGTCCACACACACTTCTACTGACAGGACTGGTTAGTTGAGCAATGTTGGTTGAAGACTTTGTGCATCCCATCCCTCTACCTGAGCATCTGGTTCAGTCCCAATCATGTCAAAGTCCACCTAGGAGCTGCTTTTCGTTTCTTGGCTACTTTGGCCAGGCTTAAGTGACAGCACTCACATGCCACACATGTTTGAACAAACTTTCAAATCCCTTAATGGCACACTTGGGACAAAGTATAATACACTGTTCAGGAAATAACTTGGAGCCAAGAAAAGCAATTGATATTTCCACAGGGAGTTCCTGACAAGGCTTGCCAATAGCTTCTTTCATTATAAAATATGACCATAAACACTATCATTTTTAAAGACATATTACAGAGGTTCTTAAAGGTATTATCTGTTATTGGAAACTTTGTTTGCTTAAGGTAGTTCATCCAAAAGTACCTTTATTTAGTTAACAGGAAAAGAATAAACTATCTCCATTCTTCCAATTACTCAAAAATCCCATTATCCTTCTATGTCAATCTCTCTCTCTTTCTCTCTCTTTCACACACACATACACACACACACACCACTATCACATTTTTCAGCTCTACATCACTGCCACCATGGCCACCTCCCTGGTGCATGATATCTCTCACCTGGATATAGACAATAGCCTTATAAAGGATCTTCTACTCTTGCCCCCTTCAGTATATTCCCAATAGAGCAGCCAGAGTGAGTCTATGAAACATAAGTCATATCATGTCAATACTCTAGTCCTCCAAGTCTTTCTCCCTCTATCAGAGCTAAAACCCAACTCCCTAACTGATACACAGGCCCTACCTAATCTATATAGTCCAACCCGAAAGACTCTCTGACCTCACTTCCAACTGTTCTACAGCTCAGCCTCTTTGCTGTCCCTTGAATACATTAAGCCACATATTTGCTGTTCCCCAAGATCTCCACAAGGATAGCTCCCTCACTTCCTTCAACTCTTACACAAAGTTACCTTCTCAATGAAGCCTTCTTTAGTCATCTTACTAAAAATCTCAATCATATCCCTAAAATTCTTATGTCTTACTTACTTTATTTTTTTTACTTTAGTACTTATCACTCACTATTGAGCATGCTAATCATGATATTTATTTATATTATTATGTCTTCCCAGTGATATGCAAACTCCATGAAGACAGAGCTTGCATATTTTCTCACTGTTCTATCCCAACACTGAATAGAGTACCCAACACAATGTCTCCTAGACAATTCCATTATAATTTGCTACTATCCGCTTAAACTCAAAGTATCAAAAACCATCCTAGTCCTTCCCCTCAAATCAGTTCCCTTTCTGTTTCCTTCTGCCATAGGAAAGGGGAATACTCCAGTTGGCAGCTGTTCCATTCACCCTGGAACTCTGAAATGAAGATGATACAAAACAATACTCTAAAAGATCTTGATGGGCAAGGAGCAGGAGTAAGAACTAAGCCATGTCATCCCACAGTATGACCTTACTACCACACAATTGTCCAGCAATTTAGACACTTCAAAGGAATGTTTATTAAACTACAAACATTTTATGTCAATATTTTACATCAATATTTTATGTCTGCTGTGAGTATATATTGTCAGTAGTAAATTCAAGAGCAGGAAATCATAAAATTGAATTTTTATGTGATCTTGGCCAAACTATGACTCTTGGTCCTCATTTCAAAGAAGAGTAATAGTAATATCTGCCATTTCTTGAGCACTCATTAGGTGCTAACATTGTTATCAGTACTTTATCTGCATTGACTCATTCCTTATAATAAGCATGAATTTCATCAAACTATCTCCATTGAGTTAAGAAGGAATTAATTAGTTTTCTAGCAAATAATTCTGAAATGTTAATTGGGAGTTTCCCTGCACAAATAAGCTACTTGAACCTTAAATGATACATTCCTTATTTCAGACATTTCAATTTGAATTACAGAGATCTGAAAGCATGTATAAAGCAACAGAAAACCTGAAGTATTTGATCCCAGAGCTGGCAATAATAAAGAAGAAAAGATGATTGTTAAAAATAGATTTGTGTATATAACAATTTGGGGAAAATCTGATCATCACAGTAGATACACCTTACCAACCATATTGCTGTGGGTGGAGGCTCCAAAGACCTTGCTCTCCCCATCATTAAGTACCTTCCAAGTCTTTTTTGGGCCTGCCACCCAGGCCAAGAAACCAAACAGTTCTAAGAAATTCTAATTCCACTGGAATTAAGAATAATCCAAAATGATAGTGTTATATAAGAGATTGGATTAAATATAATCTAATATGATGGGTGCATATTTAAAGAACTTGGAAGACAAAACTTTAAAACAATCATTTGAAGGAAAAGGTAGTTGTCAAAGGAAACAATTTACTATGCTAGACCAATTTCATGTGACCATAAGAAGGTTTGGAACAGTCATTGAAAACCAGAGATTAAATGTGCACTTTAATTTTTCCTATTGTTTGTTTAATTTAGAATAAAAGTAGTTATTCCTATCAGTACTTCCTGTATTCTTCCAAACTCGTTATTTTTTTTTCTTTCTGTGCCAAGTTCTTCCAAAACACCCATCCATATTTCTATTATTCCCTTGCGAAAATATTATTAATCATTAAATAAAAATGTTTTCTTAGTAACTGTATATTAGACATGTTAGAAAATATAGAATAACTGTTCCTACTCCTATACCCTCCTTAATTCATGTATAGCCTTTGCTCTGTACTAAGTTAAATAAAGGAATCCTACCCCAAGAGAAATTTAGACTTTGCTAACAAAGTGCTTGATTGATTTATTCCCCCTATATCCTGTCAGTACAATGCAGATAATCAACAAATACCTGGGGGATAAATGAATAGCATTATTTTTCAGTGGTTATCAATTATTAATCAGTTCTAGGTTCTCTCTCTCTCTCTCTCTCTCTCTCTCTCTCTACCCACACACACACACACACACACACACACACACACACACACACACACACACCAGGTATGTCTAATACCAGGTATGCTAAGTGTCCAACCATCTGACCAGTCTCTATGATGTGCACTGACCAGGGGGGAGATGCTCAACGCAAGAGCTACCATTTACAGAAAAACGGCACCATGGATCTGGTGCCAACAAAGCAACACTCAGCTTCCCCCAAGTGGGACACAGGCCCTGCCACCACCCTGAGCAACAGCCCACCAAATTGCAGCTGATGCTGCCAAGACCCTATGGTGCAAAATTTGGCCCACAGCCCAGCCCAGACCGGAAACAGTGGCTGTGGGCACTGAGTAATACGTCACGTAGCACTGCCCAGCTTCCTCTCCCTAGCAACTAGTCTCCTTGGAGTTTCTTGAGCCCAGGAACATGACTTGCTTTAGAGCCAGGTAGAAACATTTTACACTTTAACCAGATGTCTGTGAAGCATTTTCCCATGCCTCATGTCATTTGATCCTCACAGAAGTCCTGGAGTAGATAGGAGACTCAGTGGAATTCTATTTTCTTTTCATTAGCAGGAAACAGAGATTTAGAAAGCTTAGAAACTTGACCCAACTGTAAGAAGAAAGAAATGGTGGAGACCTTGAAAATGATTTCAGGTTTTCTCACGCAGAATATAATCAAATGCTGCTACAGTTAATATTTTACCCCCTTTGTTTTCCCTGTGTGATCTCCAATAATAATCTGCTTTGTGTTGATATTTACTGCTGTGTTTCTGACAATTACCTGAAAGAGAAGTTGGGTTGCTTTACTGAGCTGGAAAAAGTTTAGCTAAATCAGAAAGCAGGTCTAATTAAGCAAGTTTGTCTATATTTATATAAAACTCTTACAGGCGCCAATCACACATGTGTTTCGATCTGTCATTGTGGACCATGAATTTGGTTGATACTTCTATTATAGAGAAAGGGCAAATAGTGATATTAAAATATTCCTTCTAATTAATTTCCTTTCAATGTGTACGAATTTGTGCACCAAGCCACTAGCCTTACTATATTTTTAAATATTCAGACAAAAGAATATAGAAGCTTGGTTCTAATGAGTAGAAATTTCACTTGAAATTCACCCTAACTCTTTAGCTAGGCAGCTTCTCTTTCACACTTCTCTTTTCCTGATTGAGTGTAATATAACTATGTTCCTGTTGGCTTCCTTCACTCTGATTTTCTCAAGATCACTCAGTATGGTTGCATCAATTAAACTGCTCACCCTAGCTCCTAATCAAGCAGAAGAGGCAATATTTAAACACCTTTGGCTCCTCCTATAGGAGGCCTTAGCTTTTAACCCACCTCCCAGAACTGAGATTCCAGAGCTGAATTCCCAAATTTCTTTTATGTAACTAGAAAAGGTCCAGAATTCTGACCTTAGGGTTGGTCTTCTGGTATGATTCTTGCTCCTAGTACTGCTCTAGGCAATACTAGTGTAGGGATCAAATCCTACCCTTATCTCCCAGCTTAGTGGTTGCATAAATGTATCTGAAATTAGAACCCTATCCCAAAGCCCCAGAAGGACCCATCTCCTACATGACAATTACCTGCTTTCTGAATATCTGTGCAACATGTCCCATGAATGGGGGATCTGCTGTCAACAAGTCAGGATGGCATCTGGGTCTACAACCCATTTGACTCTGTACCTTATCCAGCTCTTTATTTTTTTTTAACATATTTTTTTATTGATTTCAGAGAGGAAGAGAGAGATCAAAACATCAATGATGGGAGTGAATCACTGATCAGCTGCCTACCACACGCCCCCTACTGGGGATTGTGCCAGAATTGAACCCATGACCCTTCAGTCCAAAAGTCAATGCTCTATCCACTAATCCAAACTGGTCAGGGCAAGCTTTTAATCTGAATTGGGTCAGTCCTCTCAGTATCTAATCCACCAACTACAGCAGGTATCTGGTAAGGTTGTGACACATTCCCAACATCTGCCTCCATAACACTATAAGAAACCATCATATCTCTAGTCTTAAGATACAAGCACTAGAATGCTAATTTTTTTTTCTAAACTGTTTATTTCCTAAAACTAATACTAGGCCTTTGGTCATTTGAATTAATAGTCATCTTCTTTACCCATGACGGCAACTTATAATATTAGCTAACTTTTTATTTATGCTGATTTTTATGATACCTAACAATATCTATCTACAGATCAAATAACTTTCTTTTTTATATCTCAACTAATAAACAGCAATAAGACTATGAAATAAGATGTGAATCTGAATCCCAACTCTATCGCTGCCTACTTCCCTAAATAAGTAAGATGTTTAAGCTAAACCCTAAGGTTCTCATTCACAAAACTGAGACAGAGATAACAACAAAACTAAAGAATGGTGTGAGGCACTAAATACAGTTCCTAGTACATAGTAAGCACTAAAAAGTTAGTAATCAGTAGCAATACCTACAGATTTACAATGCTTATTTGTAAAGTATTAAGAGAAGGATCCAGCCAGAGTGACTTAGTTGATTGAGTAAAGCCCTATGCAAGATGGTTTGATTCCCTATCAGGGAATAAACCTGGATTACAGGTTTTGATCCCCAGTCTGGAAGCAACCAATACCGGTAGGTATTTTCTCTATCTCTATCTCTATCTCTATCTCTATCTCTATCTCTATCTCTATCTCTATCTCTATCTCTATCTCTCTCTATCTCTATCTCTCTTCCTCTTTCTCTCTCTCTCCTCTCCCCCTCCCCCCTCTCTCCCTAAGCATGTCCTCAAGTGAGGATTAAAAAAATAAAGTATCAAGATAAGGAAAACAGTAGGATATACTTTTTTAGTTAACAAAAAAAGATGAAGGATAAGGTTATTTAACAATGATGGGAGATTAACTTGGTGGGAAAAAGGAAAGAAAAGGACAAGGGAAAAGAATGGAAGAGGCAGGATGAAGATAAAATAAATGACAAATAGAAAATTTTACAAAGCAAAGTACAGTATTCTGTAAGCTTCTGGCAAAGGGGCCAAGGATGCTGATCTTCCTGGAGGGCAGGATCTAAAGAACAGTTAGGAAACCCCTGCTCTTGCCAGTGTCTAGAGACTTGGTTGAGAGGCAGCAGCACTTAGCCAAAGGCATGGCAGGAAGAGGGAACTTTATTCCATCTGTTCCTCCTTAAAGGGGGAACTTTCATAATCATCTCTTGCCAAATCATTCTCAGCCCCACTCTCCTCCTAAAACAAAACAAATTTTCTCTCCTTCTCCATTCCCATCCTTCAAACCTTAGTTCAAATGTAATCTCCTCTATACTAACCTTCCCCAACTCAAGAGTTTCATGCTTCCATAACAACATGTATCTCTCTATCCTGCAAACCATACTACAGTTGTTCCCATCCCCTTTCCATCCAGCTTAAGAGCTCCTTAAGAGCAAAGCATATAATCTATTGGATTTTGTACCTCCAATATCTAACACAAAGCAAGATGGGTGGAAGATGAGAAGCCCCTGGTACCCTGCACTGCTGCAGGCAGAAACATCATGATCACGGCTCCTAACTAGTTGGGCAACATGCCCCAACCCCCTGTTTTAAAAACCTGAGGAAAGCCACAGATGCTCAGCCTAGAAAAATATATTCACATGCACTCGCTCAAACACAAACACACACACACACACACACACACACACAAAGAACATTAAGCGAAGAGTCCAAGGATTCTGGATTCTACTCCCTGGTTCTGTCAAAAACTCCAAGTTCTCAGAGAAGGTAATTTCTCAACTGACAAAGGGAAAATAAACTATCATTTGCCCTTCAATTATCCTTCATTAGATTACTATAACAAAAAATATACATAAATACTAAAAATGTGAAATAATTCTGAAATTAAAATTATTATATACAAGCAAATTGTTTTTTATATTGGCTCACAGCTTGATACTTTTACAGCTATTTTGGGAAAAAAAAAACATGCTGAGAAATAAATTGACTGTTTACTACAATAGCTAAAAAAAAAACTGTTGTTTTTTTCCAAAACTTCAAAGGCCCTGTAGTTTACATACCCAAGAGGGGTGAGCACAGTATAAAGAAGCAAAGATGAATAATCCAATTAATTCACATTTGTTCACACCATTGACTACAGATTCCTTTGATAACAATATGCTTTTGTACTAACAAACCTGTAATACAATTGACCAGTATGCTTTGAGATGTTGAGCTTCTACATGTCAGGGATTCTGGATGGCAGTCTGAATATTCTCTTCTCTCCAGTCTGGCCTTATCATCATCTGTCACAGGTGGGTTACAGTCAACAGAGCTCCCCTCTTCAGAATGGAAAGCTGCAAAATATTCTAACTAATGAGTCCTAAGAGACAGACCTTCTGGGGCTGACTTTAATATAAAAAGCCATTGTCATCCTGGCTGGTGTGGCTCACTTGGTTGGAGTGTCATCCAGTACACGGAAAGGTGGCAAGTTCTATTCCCAGTCAAAATGCAGGTTCAATCTCTGGTTGGGGAACATGTGGGAGGCAATCAATCGATATTTCTCTCTCACATAGATGTTTGTCTATCTGTCTGTTTCTCCCCTCTCCGTCTCCCCCTCCCTTTCTCTAAAAAAATCAATTTTTTTTAAAAAAAAAAACACACACAAATGTCCTTGGGTGAGGATTTAAAAAAAAAAAGGCAATTGTCAGGCAGTCATGTGAAGACCCTTAGGGGCTCCACAGAAACAGCATAAAAAAGGAACCCCTCCACATTTCAAATCTTCTGAAAGCTGAAGAGGGCCTATGCACACATCCAGGCTGGCCTTCTATCATTGCCCCTTCTCTACTCCTACCAGCAACCCAGTAGGGTCCTCTTGGCCAGTCTAGGCTCTTATTTTTATCCATGCCAATATTTTAGATATTAACTGTAAAATAGAAAAACAACAAGTTATGTCTAATACTCTGAATGTTTTGACTGCGGAAATGCTAGAAGAATTTCTGCAAATTCGGATCTGCTTAATTAGCAGATAATGTCCACAAAATTAAGACATTTTAGGGAAAACCACAACTTTGCTATGTTGAGTCTTAAAGCAAGTAAAGGTTTTTTGTCTAGAAGTAAAAGCACCAACACAAAAATAAGAACGACCAAGTCCAAAATCTGTCTTTTTAGAACTCAACAACAGCAACAAACACATTCAACTCCAGCCTACCCCCATCTTCTTAGGCTTCTTGCCCAAAGCAAGAGTGCTTCGGACCATACCAGGAAAGGATGTGCTTGCTGGTCTTAAATAGAAATGTGTAAAGAACAAGTAACCAATTATTTATTCATATGCTTGTTTATTTTAGTCATCCCCTACCTCAGCCAATGACAATAACAATGCCAGGCAACTTGGCCTTGTTCCTCTAAGCTTAGAGCACTAGTTAAGTCTACAATTTTACCTATATGTTCCCAAAAATTCTAGTTTAGCACTTCTTAGTTGGGATTCAGGAATCTGTATTTTAACAACTCCACCAGGTGATTCTCATCATGAGAGAAGTTTGGGAAACACTGCTCTAAGCAATCTCTGCAGAGCTCAACAGGTGTTCTTCACTAGTCAATACCTAGTCAGCTCTAGACCCACCCAACTCTTCCATTTCTTTCAATTCTATCCACAGTCATCCCTTAAGTAAAAGAAAGCCATATTTCTTGCCCTTCTTTGGATCATCTTAATTGTAACGCTGTCTCTTAACTTTACCAATAACCTCTAAGAATACTTCCTTTGGCTTGACCCCTTTGGCTTAGCCTCTTAATACACTTCTCTTATCTTCTTGGACTTAGTCAACACTGTGCTAAATGATGCTTTAAAGAAAAGAGGAAGTGAACTAAACCAATCTGTGTCCCTAGGACCTGGAGTCAACCCTAAACTGTGCTTTCAAGGAATCAGAGGAGGACATTATATCTACACTGGGGGAGCCGGGCTCTGATTTAGAATAACTCACTTTCATAAAACACTCTGTACTTAACTTCACAGCATTAAAAAACATCATCCTTGGCACTGGCCAGGTGGCTCAGTTGGTTGTAGTGTCATCTGTACACCAAAAGGGTGAGGGCTTCGATTCCTGGTCAGGGCACATATCTAGGTTACAGGTTTGATCCATGGTCAGTGTAGTCAGGGCACGTACAGTTAGCAACTGATCAATGTTCCCTCTCAATCTGTTCCTTTCTCTCTCTCTAAATCAATTTTAAAAACAAACGCTCAGGCCGAAACCAGATTGGCTCAGTGGTAGAGTGTCGGTCTGCGGACTGAAAGGTCCCGGGTTCAATTCCGGTCAGAGGCATGTACATTGGTTGCGGGCACATCCCCGGTGGGGGGCGTGCAAGAGGCAGCTGGTCGATGTTTCTCTCTCATCGACGTTTCTGGCTCTCTATCTCTCTCCCTTCCTCTCTGTAAAATATCAATAAAATATATATTTTTTAAAAACATACACTCAGGTGAGGATTTTAAAAAATGTATTCTTAAATTTGTATAAGTGCCTCTTAAATTAGTATGTGACTCTTCCTGCCTGTACTCCCCACCAGACTAAAAGCTCTATGAGGGCAAAAACTATGTCATCTTGGATCACAAATAATTTCCCTGAACCCTACAAATCCCTGGCACACAGGTCTAACTCAATTCTAGCCCTCTCAGATAAAAAAAAGAATTAAACTTATGCCTCAACAAAGCTCTGGTATAAGGTAATACTTCCACATTTCTGGATCTATTATTAATAAGAACTGCTACCATTAATCTGGCACCATTCTACAATTTTTACAGGTATTCTCATTTAATCCACATGACAAACCAATGAAATAGGTACTACAATCATTCCTTTTTTTGGGTGAGGCCTCTGAGGTATAGAGAGGTTATATAATTTGCAAACCATGTGACAGGGAAGACAAATCACAGGGGAGAGAGCAAAGAAAACAACTCAAATCATTTCATGTCTGCTCACCAGATGCTTCTATGTCCTAAGCATTGTGTGGCCTGTTACTGAGACAACCAAAGGGCCTTAGCGGTCCATAACCATTCAGTGATGCACCATGAATGCAAAAGGCCATGAGAAGTCTATAATTAGAAAATGAAAATTTAACTCACCTTCCACTGCTCCTCTGGAAGCAGCTTCACGACTACCAGATCCCCATTCAAGGCTCTATTACGAGCAACAATCCCATCAATAAAAATGTCTCTATCACCATCCTAGATTGGAGAAAGAAATAAAATAATGAGCTTACCAAACCAAAAATTATTTCCTTGGTTTAAAAACTATGAACTCCACAATCTGTCCACTGATTTAATAAGAACACTAGTACATAGTCACAAGTAGACCTAGAGGGAGCTTAGTCCCTTTGGAACTAATAGAAATGACAAACACATAAGAGTAGCTTAACAGTATACTAACAAATCACCAAGTAAGAGAAAATCTACTACAGACAGGACAAAGACAAAAAACAACAACACATGAAGCAAAAAACTAAGATTGCATGCTTTCATAACTGAAATAAGAAAGGAGTAGGTTATCCAATTATCCTCAGGTTATCCTTTTTACATTTTAAATAAAATAAAACATGCTGATATCTTTTCTATACCCGCTGAATTTTTTTTAAAATATATTTTATTGATATTTTACAGAGAGGAAGGGAGAGAGACAGAGCTAGAAACGTCAATGAGAGAAAAACATCGACCAGCTGCCTCCTGCACACCGCCCACCAGGGATGTGCCCGCAACCAATGTACGTGCCCTTGACCAGAATCGAACCTGGGACCCTTCAGTCCGCAGACCAACGTTCTACCACTGAGCCAAACCGGTTTCGGCTGAATTTTTTTTTTTTAAATAAAGGTAAAGGTAAAGGTAAAGGTAAAAAAAAAAAAAAAAAGAAGAAGAAGGTTTTTAAGAAAACAGAAAAATAACATATAATCCCTTAAGAACATAGAGAGCTAGAATAGCTCTAGAATGTGGGTTCTCTAAGAGAAAGCCATCAAAATCCTATTCTCCAAACCTCCCCCCAGAAAAGTGGCAGAAAGAAAATTGGGGTTGTTTTTATGGATAGCAAAGTAGATAGCAAAGAAAAAAAGGAATGTAAATGAGATTCATAAAGCATTCTCATGTTCCACTTTTCTCTCTGACCTAGGAGCAGGGTAAACTGTGAATGCAGCAAGGCTTGGGTACCTTCACCCACAATCACATGCTTATAAACAACCCACTTTAAGCAGTGTAGCCCCGGTGAACTCTACATATATTCATTGCTAAAATTAAATTAGTGCAAGATTACTTTACAAAAATAAGCCAAATTTTACAAAAATACTTAAGTGGAAAACACAACTAAGAAAAAGTATGCCTTCAACAGTTAAGTGACAAAATAAAGTATTTTCCAAATGTTTCATCAACAAACATGCAAACATGTACTCTTATTCTTTTATCATTCCAAAGTTTATACTATGTGCTTCTTTTCAGAGTATAAGAAAGAAATAAAATGTTGATTTTTCTTAAATAGAAAGCAAGCTTCGAAAATCAAAATTTCCTAATATAGATGATATAGAATGGATTTAACACTCAACAGACGACTACTGGTGATTGCTATGACATGATAGTCAAAGTTAAAATTAGCATCCAAATGTACTGCCCCCATGGGATTTTAGACACTCAGCAATTTTTATAGTTTCTGGTTACAAATCATTAGAGATCTTTTAGAACAGTCTTTCTGTTCCAGTTCCACTCTAGCTGGCAGCTATGCCTGCATACTCTGCCAAACCTGACCCACCCTAGTCCCTAAGGGGTAGCTATCATGTTAGCCACAAAGACAGAATTACCGCAGTTGACCTCAAGACAAGCAAGAAAGAGGCAACTAGAGAGTGAAGAACTAAAGTGTGACATACCACCATCAATCACTGCCTTCTGCAATTTATAAAGCAATGGGATATCTCCAGCTTCCTAGGAATGAAAAAAGAGCTGTCTGCATGTAGATCATCCTACCCATTATCATGTGTCAAAACATGCAGTGAGATGACTCTTTCATGAGCAGTTACACCACTCTTAGACAGCTCAGAGATTTAAGGTGATAAGATGCTGATGTTGCCATGTTTCTGTCCCAGGAAAGCAAGAGAAGCAGGCTAAGTTGAATTTCAGACAACACACAAATCTATAAACATTGCACCACTACTGAGCTCTTCATTCATTCAGAAGCCTGTATCTATTGCAGAATCTCTTATTTTAAAGATACAAAACATGTGAATACCTCAATGTTAAAAGTTTGTGTCAGCCCTCTTAACTACTTTTTTAGACCAAAAGGTTCAGCTCTGGATGTGAAGGGTGAACTGGTTGCAACATTGGTCATCCCATTGATCATCAGAGTTGATTCGACTGATCTCACTGACTAGACAGGAGTCCCCTTCCTCCTTCACTGCTCCATGTACAACCCCCTGGAGCTGTGCTAAGTCAAAGAGGACAACTTCCCCCCCAGAGGAAAGGACCAATTTTCAGTCAAAGTATATGAGTAGCACCCCTCCCTATCCCTCCCACCCCCCGCTGGGGCTAGAACCTCCAAACAAGCTCTCAAGGTCCATTTGTAGGAGAACATAGGGTAGTCAAGCTTCCAAGACTCCAGACACATCCAAATTAAGGCACTAATTGTGACAGTCTGCCTTCTTTAAAAGGGGGGGAGGGGAAGGGTGTCACTATGATGCACACTGACCACCAGGGGGCAGACACTCAATGCAGGAGCTGGGCTTCTCAGCCAGAAGCCGGGCTCACAGCTGGTGAGCTCAGCAGCAGTGGTGGGAGCCTCTCCCCCCTCCATGGCAATGCTAAGGATGTCCAACTGATGGCTTAGGCCCACTAAGCTGTCAGTCAGACATCCCCCGAAGGCTCCCGGGCTACAAGAGGGCACAGACCAGGCTGAGGGACCTGTCCCAGTGTACAAATTTCATGCACTGGGCCTCTAGTGTAGGATAAGATGTCCAAAAGGTGCATGCAGAAACCCTTCCTGACTGGGGGTAGATAGCAAACAGTGGATAGGATGATAGAACTGGGAAGGGAAGAGGAGCAGGCCAGAGGTGGACCCTCTCCAGGCATCCATATTTCAGTAGACAGCTCTAAAGAATCTGAGAATTCTACTTTTTTTATTTTAATAAATCTTTATTGCTCAGATTATTACAATTGTTTCTCCTTTTTCCCCCCATAGCTCCCTTCCACCCGGTTCCCACTCCACCCTCTGCCCTTGCCTCCCCTACCCCCCCATTGTCCTCATCCATAGGTGTACTATTTTAATCCAGTTTCTTTCTGCACCCCCCATACCTTTTCCCCCCGATAATTATCAATGCACACCCTTTCTTTGCCCCTGATTCTATTATATTCACCAGTTTATTCTGTTCCTCAGATTTTTAATTCACTTGATCTTCTTCTTCTTCTTAAGTAATACTTTACAGCATTTCATATAATTCTGATTTGGTGGTGATAAACTCTAACTTTTTCTTATCTGTGAAGTTCTTTATCTGCCCTTCAGTTATGAATGATAACTTTGCTGGATACAGTAATCTTGGTTGTAGGTTCTCACTATTCATCACATTGAATATTTCTTGCCACTCCCTTCTGGCCTGCATAGTTACTGTTGAGAAAACAACTGATAGTCGTATGGGTGCTCCCTTATAGGTAACCAACTGCTTTTTTCTTGCTGCCTCTAAGATCCTCTTTTTGTCTTTTGCCCTTGGCATTTTAATTATGATGTGTCTTGGTGTGTTCCTCTTTGGATTCCTTTTGTTTGGGGTTCTGTGTGCTTTCTGTACTTCTAAGTCTATTTCTTTCACCAGGTGGGGAAGTTTTCTGATATTATTTCTTCAAATATGTTTTCAGTATTTTGCAGTCTCTCTTCTTCTGGCACCCCCATAATTCTGATGTTGGTACTCTTGAAGTTGTCCCAGAGGCTCCTTACACTATTTTCAACTTTCTGGATTCTCTTTTCTTCTTGCTTCTCCAGCAGAGCATCTTTTGGCTCTTTGACCTGATTCTTGTATTCCTCCATTCTGCTATTGGATCTCTGCATAATATTTTCCATTTCAGTCAGTTTATGTATAATTTTTAGTTGGGTCTCATGAAATTTATCGGCCTTTTCTAGGAAATTCTTGCATAACCTTATAACTGTGGTTTTGAACTCTATATCCTCCATCTCTCTCATTTGAGATCTATTTCCTTGTCTCGGCATTTTTGCTGCTTCCCAGAGTTGGTAGGATGGCTTTGTGTGTTTGGTGTCCTATATGGCCCAGTGGGTCAGCCTCCTCTGTTATCTGAGGTAGACACTTGGTGCTCCCCTTTGTGGACTGTGTGTACAGCCTTGTTGCAGCTAAGTCTTTATTGTTGTTGGTATCCCTGGGAGAAATTGACCTTCAGGCCAATTGGATGTGGGTATCAGCTGTGTCTACTCTGGGATACCTTCTGTATTGGAGACAGTCTTATAGGATCAGACTTTCAAAATTGCAGAAGCCTCTGTGCTCAGCTTGGATGGGGCAGAGTCTCAGGGATGAGCTGACAGTCTTGGCTTCCCGTCCGCACTGCCCTTGTGCGCTAGCCTGAGTTTCCACCTGACCTCTGCCTTCCGAGGCTCCCCTGAGTTTCCACCTGATTGTCCCAGCTTCCCTGGGCAAGAGCGTGGGTGCCCCAGGGGCTCACCCAGAATTGGGTTGGGTCTCTGTAGTCTGGAGCTTCTGACTCCTTCCACTATGGAGAGGCTGCGGCAACCTCCGCAGTCAGACCTCTCTGCACGCACTCACTTGCCCTCGACTGTAGACCCTGCCCACTGTGGCTCCCGGCTCCCCCAAGTCTCCCAGTCTCTGAGTCTCCAGGTGCCTTTCTCTACAGTCGACTCCACTCACATGAGCCTGGGTCTACGGGTTTCAGCTGGGGTTGGGGTTCAGTATAGTCAGAAAGGGTTCAGTGCAATTGGGAATTCCTTTCCCCTCCCGCCGCACTTCCTCTCTGTGCGCGAGCATCTCCCTACCTCAGTGCTTTGCTGCTCCCAATCCAATCCATGAGCCTCTCTCCTTCTTTTTAGTTGTAGATTTCCCACTCCGCCAGCTTTCCTGTGTTTTTGGATGAATTCCGTTCTGATTTTAGTTGCTGTTTTTTAAATTGTTGTGTGAGGCGGCAGCTTAGGTGCTTACCTAGGTCACCATCTTGGTTCTCCAGCAGAGAATTCTACTTTTGAACCCAGATTCATGGGGGGTATAAGTTACTGTCTTAATGTGCTTTAAATCTACCATCCATGCACCAGACATAAGTTAATATAACTTTCTGACTATATTCCCTGTGCTATACTTTACATCCCCATGGCTATTCTGTAACTACCAATTTATACTTCTTTTTCCCTTCACACTTTTCACCCAGCTGCCCAACCCCCTCCCATCTGGCAACTATCAACTTGTTCTATGTATTTAAGAGTTTGTTTCTGTTTTGTTTGTTTGTTTAATTTTTTAGATTCTATATACAAGTAAAATCATAGGTTATTTGTCTTTCTCTGATTTATTTCCCTTAGCATAATACCCTTCAGGTCCATCCATGTTGTTGCAGACAGCAAATTTTCATTCTTTTTTATGGCTGAGTAATATTCCATCATATATATGTACCACATCTTCTTTATCCACTCATCTACTGATGGACACCTAGGTTGCTTCCATATCTTGGCTATTGTAAACAATGGTGCAATGAAAATAGGGGTGCATATATCTTTTCAAATTAGTGCTTCAGATAAATACCCAGAAGTAGAATTGCTGGGTTATATGGTACTTCTATTTTTAATTTTTTGAGGAACCTCCATACTGTTTTCTAGAGTGGCTGCATCAATTTACAATCCCACCAACAGTACACAAGGGTTACCTTTACTCCACATCCTCACCAACACTTGTTTATGTCAGTAATACTTTTTATATAATCCAATGGGTAAGACCTTAACTTGAGATATAAATGTGATTCCTGGCTTCTGGAAAAGGGAATAAAAGAACTAAACTGAGCTTGAGACCAGGATTTAAGGTAAATAATAATATCTATGAAGTACATGACTAAACTTGTATTCTCACTAAACCTTTTGTATAACATTATGAAACTAGTGGCCCAGCCTGCACCCTCTCCAACCTGGGACCCCTCAGGGGATGTCCGACTGCAGGTTTAACTGGTAGTCGGACATCCCTCTCACAATACAGGACACTGACTCCTAACTGCTTACCTGCCTGCCTGCCTGATCACCTCTAACCACTGGGTCTGCCAGCCTGATAGTCTCCAACTGCCCCCCCTTCCAGCCCGATCACCCTTAACTGCTCCCTGCCAGCCTAAGTGTCCAACTGCCCCCCCTCCCCCACCAGACTAATTGCCCCTAATACCCTCCCTGCTGGCATGCTCACCTTCAACTGCCTCCCCTGCCAGGCTGATCGCCCCCAACTGTCCCCTCTGCTGACCTGCTTGCCTCCAACTGCTCCCCCTGCCAGCATGCTTGCCCTCAACTGCCCCCCAGTAGCCTGATTGCCCCTGTCTCTGCCTTGGCCCCGCCACCACGGCTTTGTGCAAAGGATGTCCAGAAGGTCTCCCGGTCTAATTAGCATATTACCCTTTTATTAGTATAGACTAAAGGCCCAATGCATGAAATTCGTGCATGGGAAGAGGGGTGATCCTCAGCCCAGCCTGCACCCTCTCCAATATGGACCCCTGGAGGAATGTCCGACTGCCCATTTAGGCCCGATCCCACTGGTGGGACTGCTGGCTCCCAACTGCTCGCCTGCCTGCCTTCCTGATTGCCCCTAACCACTTTTGCCTGCCAGCCTGATCACCCCCTAGCCACTCCCCTGACAGCCTGATTGATGTCTAACTGCTCCCCTGCCAGCCTGTTTGCCCCTAACTGCCCTCCCCTGCAGGCCTGGTCACCCCCAACTTCCCTCCTCTGCCAGCCTTGTCACCCCTAACTGCCCTCCCTTGCAGGCCTAGTCCCTCCCAACTGCCCTCCGCTGCTGGCCTAATCGCCCACAACTGCCCTCCCCTGCTAACCATTTTGTGGTGGCCATCTTGTGTCCACATGGGGCAGCCATCTTGTGTGTTGGAGTAATGGTTAATTTGCATATTACTCTTTTATTAGATAGGCTAGAGGCCTGGTGCATGGGTAGGGGCCAGCTGGTTTGCCCTAAAGGGCAACCTTTTATATATTAAGGGTGTTCTGGATCAAGATGGGGGTTCCCTTGGGGTATGGGGTGGCCTGGGAGAGGGGCCTGTGGTGGTTTGCAGGTTGGCATGCCCCCCCAGAGGCCCAAGCGGAGGCTCTGGGATCTGGGATTTATTTATCTTTTATAATTGAAACTTTGTGGCCTTGAACAGAGGCCTGGGCCAGCCAGGGTGTGCAGGAAGCTTGGCTTCCTCCATTGCCCGGGAAACCCAAGCCCCCTGGTCTCTCCATGGCCACAGCCATCTTGGTTGGGTTAATTTGCATATTGTCCCTGATTGGCTGGTGGGCATGGCTTGTGGGTGTAGCAGAGCTATGATCAATTTGCATATTACTTTTTGATTATATAGACTACTAAAGGCCCAGTGCATGAATTCATGCACCAGTCAGGTCCCGCAGCCTGGCCTGCACCCTCTCAAAATATGGGACACCATCAGGGGATGGCGGACTACCGGTTTCGGGGATGGGGCCAAAATTGTTAGCCCAATATCTCCCAAGGGATATAGTAGTGCGCAAAGTGGCAGGCGGGGAGGAGCCCAAGCCTGAGCCCAGACACCACACTGCTCCCACTGTGCCTGCTGCCACCCAGTAACACTGCCACAGAGGTGGGAGAGGTTCACACCACCACAGTTGGGCTCCCACTGTGGGAGCACACTCAGCACCAAGGGGCAGCTCTTATGTTGAGCATCTGCCCCCTGGTGGTCAGTGCATGTCATAATGACTGGTCAAACAGTCAACTGGTTGAACTGTCAACCTGTTGCTTAGGGTTTTTTTTATATATAGATGTTAACTGACATCCTATATAATAAAACCTTGGTATGTAAATCGACCAAAGAGCAGAACAATTTCCTCAACTATAAGCAAAAATTTATTTCTATGGTATCTTCTGTCTTGAAAAAGCTATAATTCTACTGCTATCCTATTTATGGTGTCCTAGAAGTTAGGTCAGAAATTTAAGAACATTGCTCTCCCAGCTTTGCACAATCAAATTTTATTCAGAGGCCTGCTGCTAACCAAATGCCAGGGTGGACTTCCTTTAATGGAAAAGAGCCTGTTAAAATGAGTCATGAACATAAGGAAGGGTATAAAGACCCAATGGTAAAAAGCCTTGTACCGAGTCCTATCACCTGATGTGAGAAACTGACAAAAAAAAAAAAAAAAGCATTACATATTATTTTTGGACAAATGTGCAGATTAGCTCATGCAGTAGATCGAAAGTAGATAGCATATTTGTTTAGGAAAGATTAACATAAATCAGTGGAAAACCCATAAATCCTTTTAAGCTATAAACCAAGGGCATCCAATTACTTGAACTGGTGAGTGTCTGGGTGGGTTCAGCTGCACTGCAGCCTAGTAACAAATGCCACCCTTTTCATTTGAAGTGTGATTTTAAGACTGGCAGAAAGGGTTGTTAACCAAAAGCAAATTTTGTTTATTTAAGTTTGAAACAAATCCTTGCCCATCCTCAATTTTGTTTTACTACTCTGCTTTTTAGTAAGAACATTTTATTTCAGTTTGAGAGCACATCTAAAAATTAAATGTGACATTAAGTTTATTATAAAACTATTGGACTTACCGGGGAAGGAATGAAGGCTTCGTGAAACTTCTTTGGATTAATTCTCAATACACCCTTTAAAATAAAATTAAAAATATATGAAACTTTAACTAGCTATACATGTATAATTTTTCTATACTTATGTTATTCTCCAATAAAAAGTTTTAAATTAAATAGTTTGATCTAGAAAACAAGTTATAGATTATGAGAACTGATCATTAAATGCATGAAACATGATTTATATTGATACTTATAACATAGGGTTCCATCAAATACTGAAAGCTCACACTGGCACCTTGCTGTGAACAGGTAGAAGTAAGAAGTAACAGAGCCTGGAGTGGAGTGGGAAAGTGGCAGCTAGGATTGTATATGGCCCTATATGCTGGTCTTTAAATTCCAACTTTTATTTTAAGAACAAGGTGATCAGGGAATTTATACTTCACTATATAGTGGCCTTTTTAATTCTCTAAGACCTTTCCACAATTGCTTGTTTCTGTGACAATTTTCAAAGTAATACAGGTTGATTTCCAACCTGGATACTTAGTCTCAAGGGATTAGATGCATAATTTTTTACCCTCTGCAGAGCAGAATGAGTCAATAATTCAAAGTGGTCCAGAACCAGCTCTTAATGTAAATGGGGATCCTGGCTCCAATAGCCAGGCCACCCAGTCTGCCTTCAGCTTCATGTTATTCCAGCACCAAATCAGGGTCTGCTTCTATTTATGCACAGGGTGCAGGTGGGGGCTGTGCTCAATACCAGTTCAGTATTTTAGGCTTTTGCAGGAAGCTGTAACCCTCCCCACGTTCCAGCTGCATCTGAAGGCCACTGGAACACATGGAGGGAGGCAATTATTTTGCTAAGAGCCAGATTCAAAGAGTATCTTGAGAAAGCATTTTAAATAACGTTTCCCCCTAAATTGTCAAAAGACTCAAAGATGCATAATTAATATCACAGGTGAGGGCATAAAATAAAGCAGAATATAATTCTTTCTTTCACTGGCCCACCATGTTTAAATTATAAATTTCCATGCAACAGTTTATACTACCATTAACATCCCAATATGACTACTACAAATGCTCATTCAGTCCTTAGTTCAATAATTATTTCTTGAATTCTGACTATATTCAAAACCCTGAGATAGATAATATGGGAGAGAGAGTAATAACCAAGCTCAGCCCTATTTAAAGTAAAGCATTGGTCATGCTCATATGCATGAATACAAGTCCTTTGGTTGATCTGTTACTCCACTCCTCTTCCCCTGCCTTCCCTCTGAGGTTTGAAGGTCTGTTTGATGCTTCTATGTCTCTGGACACAGACAATAAGGGGGTGAGGCCATGTGCTGGGGGCCGGAGAAAGGTAAATGGGGGGAAAAGGAGACATATGTAATACTTTCAACAATAAATAATTTTTAAAAATAAAGCATGAATGCTGTGAGGGTGCAGCTCACTTTCAGCTGAGGCACCTCCTTGACTTAATTGAAACCTGGCCATCCCTGTTCTCTTCCAAACCCCACAGATGCTTTGAAGTTCATTCCATTAGCTCCTGTTATAGCTCCTGCTATCATCTTCAAACCTGATCATATCCCTGATTCACAAAAGCTTTGACTTGTGGCTCAATCCCAATCCTATAAACATTTAATGGGACTTCACATCCATAATGATAACCAGGCAACCCTAACCAGTCACTGTAGCCACCTTCTCTTCCACCCAACCCTAGCCACTTTCTCCCATGTTCTCACCCCATGTCTTGTCATAATTGCAATTATACCACCTCTAAACACAAAAAACCAAATATCATACTTTCTAATTAAAATCCCCTGGCCTTCCAGCTCACTTATGGTAGAAACTTTGACGATTCTTCATCTTCATTAAGAACTCCAACCCATGAAACTGACCACAATTGGACCTTTCATCATCTTCACACTATGCTTACTCCCATTCTTGGCTACTAATTGCCATGGCTTGTCATTACCTCCTGCCCTTGCAAACCACTCTTCCTCTTACATGTAACCAGCAAAACCTCACTCCTGGTTGACCCCAACTATATCTGCCTTCTCCATGACTAAACCTATGGAGCTGAATGTTACTATAGAAGAAAAAAACAAACACAACTGGACTAAGTAGCCTAGCTTGGCAATCACAAACATGTTTTTCCTGGCTTACAGGATATTTGAGAATATTCAAAACTGAGGAATTTCACATATAAATATATATATATTCCCAGATTTTGTTGAAACATCAGCTAACCCCATCCAGCAACAGCCACGTAAGTTGAATAGCAGATGCTTCTCTTATAGCAATAAAAGCAATCACAAATAACATGTATACCAATATATTATGTGTCACACACAGTTGTAACAGCTTTGTATCTATTCAACTAATTTAACCCTCAAAGCAACCCTAGGTGGTAGGTACTATTATCCTCTTTTTTATAAATCAGAAAACTGAGACACTGAGAGGTGCCCACTTTCACACTATATTCTATCCCAAGCAGTCTGGTTCCAGAGACCTTGCTACAAACTACTACAGACTGCTTCTGTTTGCTATACTCAGCCCCAGGGCCTCTTTGCTCACACTTATGACATCTGCTCCCTTCCCACAGAAAAACCAAACTATATTCCAACCCTCAGTCTTTCCAATCTTAGTGAATGACAGCATCATCCATCCAGTTTCTTGATTCAAACACTTAGGAACTATCCTTTACTCCTCCTTTTGCCTCACCTTTCACATTTAGTCCATTATTATGACACTTGAGGCCTGGTGCATGAAATTCGTGCACGGGGGCAGGGGAGGGTGTCCCTCAGCCCAGCCTGCACCCTCTCCAATCTGGGACCCCTCAAGGGATGTCTGAATGCCTGGTGGGATCGGGCCTAAACGGGCAGTCGGACATCCCTCTCACAATCCAGGACTGCTGGCTCCCAACTGCTCACCTGCCTGCCTTTTTGATTGCCCCTAACCAATTCTGCCTGCCAGCCTGATCATCCCCTAACCACTCCCCTGTCAGCCTGACTGATGTCTAACTGCTCCCCTGCCAGCCTGTTTGCCCCCAACTTTCCTCTGCTGCCAGCCTGGTGCCTCTCAACTGCCCTCCCCTGCTGGTCATCTTGTGGTAGCCATCTTGTGTCCACGTGGGGGCAGCCATACTGTGTGTTGGAGTGATGGTCAATCTGCATATTACTCTTTTATTAGATAGGATAGAGGCCTGGTACACGGGTGGGGGCTAGCTGGTTTGCTCTGAAAGGTGTCCTGGATCAAGGTGGGATTCCCTTGGGGCATGGGGTAGCCTGAGCAAAAGGGCCTGTGGTGGTTTTCAGGCCAGCCACGCCCCTGGTGCCCCAAGCAGAGGCCCTGGTATCTGGAATTTATTTACCTTCTACAATTGAAACTTTGTAGCCTGGAGCAAAGCCAAGTCTCCTGCTCGCTCTGTGGCTGGCAGCCATTTCTGTTTGGATTTGTTTTACCTTCTATAATTGAAATTTTGTAGCCTTCAGTGGAGGCTTAGGCCGGCAAGGGCAGGCGGAAAGCTTGGCTTCCTCCATTGCCTGGGAAACCCAAGCCTCCCTCTTGCTCTCTCTGGCTGTAGCCATCTTGGTTAGGTTTATTTGCATACTCACTATGATTGGCTGGTGGGTATGGCTTGTGGGCATGGCTGGTGTGTGTAGCAGAGTGATGGTTAATTTGTATATTACTCTTTTATTATGTAGTATGCCAGTTCTAGCTCCACATCTATCCACTTCTCTCCACCTTCACTGCCACCCATCTTGTTCATGTCTCCATATTTTCTTGCCAGATGTACTCTGATGGTCTTCTACATGGTCTTCAGCTTGCACTCTAGTCTACTTGACTTACAACTTCCAGGAAAATATTTTTAAAGCATAAAATAGATCATGTGCTTCCCCTGCTTAATACACTTTAGTGGCATCTCCCTCTCCATCATTCTTTAAATTAAATCCAACTCTCCAACACAGTTCAGAGACCTTACATGATTTGGCAGCTGCCTAACTCTCCAACTTATTCTCACATGATTCTTCTATTTCTCTGTACATGCTCTTCATGGCGCTTGGAGCACCTTCTTCCACTATCTTGATGTTATTGTGCTAGACCTTTAAGTTCCTATATAAATATCACCCGATTGTCATGTCCAATAGGTTTCTTCCTTATTCCTCAAAAACACCAAGCCTTTTTCTGCTTGCTATTCTTCCACTACTGCTCTCTCTGCCTATAATGTTCTTCTCCTAATTCTTCAAATGGCTGGCTCATTCTCACCCTTCAGATCTCAACTAAGAGATTACCTCCTTAGAGGTAGTTACAGCACTTGTGTCAGGTATAATTTCCACTTTATTTCTTTAGTTGCTTTTGCCTATCTCCCCAGTGAATTGCCTCTCTATTATATGTTTGGCACTTAGTAGGAAGTCAAGAAACATTTGTTAAGCTAATTAATTGGCTAAAGATTTGAAGCTAATAATAATGTTAAGAATGTTATCTGTAGCCAAAACCAGTTTGGCTCAGTGGTAGAGCATCGGTCTGCGGACTGAAGGGTCCCAGGTTCAATTCCGGTCAAGGGCATGTACCTTGGTTGCGGGCACATCCCGGTGGGGGGCGTGCAAGAGGCAGCTGGTTGATGTTTCTCTTTCATCAACATTTCTAGCTCTCTATCTCTCTCCCTTCCTCTCTGTAAAATACCAATAAAATATATATTTTTTTAAAAAAAGAATGTCATCTGTTCCTTCTAAATGACTGGATAGTCCACTGTAATGTCACTTCAATTCTTCTGTTTAACTCATACCCAAATGTTCTCCAGCTGATTTCACTCCTAACAAATGGTGATAGTCCTAGGAACTAGGTTGTCCTGTCCTGTCTTCCTGAACTGGGATTTCTTTTGATGTTCAATAACAGTTTTACACCAATATTTTATTCTAAGGGAAACTCTGACATCATGTCTTAGGCAGTTCTGGGGGTCCAGCTTGAACCACCTTTAGACAAAGCAATATCTGGGATTATGAAACCAACCAATTCTACCATCTTTCAATCCATATCACTCTGATCATCATCCCAAACCTGAGCCCCTTCCAAGACTGTTTATTCCATACTCTCAATTTCTCCCATTTCCTAGGACAACATCACAACATTGTACCTACAGAGGGATAAAGGACACATGTTCTTTGATATAATGATTTGTTACAAAAAAAATTTTTCCAAACTACATGTTACATGATCATGAGTTATTGCTAGTCAGTTCAAACACAGGAAAAAGATTTCTTGGTCACTGTGGACAGTAATTTGATACCAATGAAATGCCAAAATATCAGTCAAAGTATTGAAAGGAAACAAAAACTATTATCCTATCCTATTTTAAAATATCTCATTATCTCTCATTAAAAGTTGCTCCTCTGGGTGGAGGAAAGAGCAAGGATGTAACAGTATACTTATGTTTGAATACAAAAGTTATATGCTTAATAAGTATGTCTAGTAAGTGTATTTTTTCCAACAATACTCAAAAATCTCTTATTGTCTAGCTCTCTATCTTACCCATCAAAGCCTGCACACATAAAGTTCATATCAGAAAGCAGATGGACTCTGTTTTTTTGCCTATGAAAATATTATTTACAGTTGTTGTATATTTCACACAGTGACCTCATATCTGGAACCCATTTCTTTCCCCATCTGCAGAGAACAACTGTTCTCATCTGTTGGGGGAAGGCTCTGGCTAGAGTCTATTGATGTCACAGGCCAGGAGGAATCACTTAAAAATGCCTGGAAATGAGAATTGTTATACTTATCAGGTTTTTGGTGTTTTACTTTACTATGAGCAAAGAATTACTTCAAAAGTAAAAATTAATAGGAGGGAGGAAAAATGAATACAATTGCAGAATATTTCCCTCAGATTATCTGTGTAAATCCTATAACCAAAATCATAAGCAATTTTTCTTTCACGTTATAACAACCAAGATTCCCCTCACTCTTTAGTAAGTATCTTTATCCTTTATTCAGTCAGTAAAATGTTTATTCATTATAAACTTATTAAGCTTCAATCAAATGCCAGCTAGGTGGAAATAAGACATGATGACCCTGCACACAAGGAAGTGAACAATCTATATGAGGAAACATAAAATGTTAAGAAATGGTAATAGGATTAAAATAAAGGGTAAACTAAGAAGTTGGCTTCAGGAAAGTGATAAAGGATTGATTCTGTGGAGATTTTAAGGCAGGCCTCTCAAAGCGGGTGATATTTAGATAGGGACTTAAAGGTCGAGCTCAATGACATCAAGATAGTGGAAGAAGGTGCTCCAAGCACCAGGAACAGCAGGTACAGAGAAATAGAGGAATCAAAGAGCAGAGTCTTTACAGGAAAAGTTTGAAGATCAGAGTGAATGAAGCAGAACGTAACTGGAAGAAAGTGCAGGGGATGAGAATGGGAAAGGTACAACAGGTCCTCGTATGTGGAACAAGAAGGCCAAGAAACTGTACATAAAATGGAGTTCAGTGTTTGGGCCAAATGATAAACAGCATGTGAATGGATTAATGAATGGCCAAATGGCCAACTCTCCTGAGAGAGTCCTGTCAAAGAAATCCATGGGAAGCTTAAAAAAAAAAAAAAAAAAAAAAGCCAACAGGACTTCTAAAGTCATAAAGATTAACTCATCTGTTAAATACAGTTTTCAATTCAAGAGTCTATATTAATTACATGTGCATTTAACCATAGTTAAATACAAAAAGGTGACAAAAAAAGGAAGATGAGACAATAGTATTTATTAATTGGCTGGATCTTCAGTCAAAAACACAAATATAGAAGCTGAGCTCTCAGAATAAGAAAAAAATGGAACAAAATCAACATTTTCAAGTGAGCCAGGTAACACATGGCAATATTTCTATACTAATCCAACAATTTTGAAATGAACTTAATTCAAAGAATATGTGGCTCTGCCTGCGTCTCCATCTCACGACCTACTCCCTGGCTCCCGTTTCATGGCTAAAAAGACCTAAGCTACCCTGCTCCTTACTGTTTCAAAAGTTCACATTTTCATTAGTGCCACTACTCTTCCCACACACATATCACTTATTTAGTAGGTCCAAACCAGTCCAGCTGGTGTGGCTCAGTGGTTGAGCATTGACCCATGAACCAAGAGGTCCCCAGTTCAATTCCCAGCCAGGACACATGCCTGGATTGCAGGTTCCATCCCCAGTAGGGACATGCAGGAGGCAACCAGTTGATGTTTCTCTCTCATCTATGTTTTTATCACTCCATCTTTCCTCTCCTCTCTCTAAAAATCAATAAAGACATATTTTTAAAAAATAGATCCAAACTAGTCATCCTCCAATATCCACAGCAAATGTCATCATCCTATTTGCCAATTTCCGCCAACCACTCTCCCATACCCTAGGTCACACTTTATCTGAGCACTTACCATCTCTACCCAAATTATCTAATCATATGACTATCTGCCCCACATTGGGCTGCCAGCTCAAAGTACACAAAGGTAGCCTCACCCACCTTCATTTCAAGAGCACCCATGTGCATGCTCTTAATTATAAACTGTGCCTGGCTAACAGTGGATGCTCAATAAACATTTGCTGAGCCAAACCATTATACTAGCTTGTAAAAGTACTTTGTAAACTATAAAGCACTCAACAAATATTGTCTGCTGCTGTTTACGGTTTCCTTTCAACCTTATTCTCCATCACTCAACTTTCATATGTTCAATGAACTATCAATGCTTCTTACAGCCAAAACCTATTTTCCACTTTTATCTGAGTAGCTTACACTTGTCCCTACATTTATAAAGCTCTTTCTCTTATCTTTACTTATTCAAATAGTACCAATCTATGACCTGGATCAAAAATATCACTTCCAGACAATACCCCATGTTCTTTCCAACTTGCCTGGCACGATGGCTCCCGCAAAGAATGGTGGTGAAAAGAAGGGCCGCTTCACTCTCAACGAGGTGTTGACCAGGAAGCACACAATCAACATCCACAAGTGCATCCATGGCACGGATTTCAAGAAGCCTGCCCCTCAGGCACTCAAGGAGATTTGGAAATTTGCCATGAAGGAGATGGGGACTCCAGATGTGTGTATGGACACCAGGTTTAACAAAACTATCTGGGCCAAATAATGAATGTCCCATATTGTATACGGGTACATTTGTCCAGAAAACGTAATGAGGATGAAGACTCACCAAACAAGCTGTATATACTGGTCATCTACGTGCCAGTCACCCCCTTCAAAAATCTACAGACAGTTAATGTGGACGAGAACTAATGCTGATGGTTGAATAAAGTTATACAACTGCCTTGGAAAAAAGATACATATATATCACTTCCAAATCAACATTCCTGAACAACCTTAACTGGAAGTAACAGCTCCCATCTCTGAAACCTCAGAGCACTATGCTGTCTCTGTGTTGTGGCACCTATAACATCTAATTGCACTGTAGTTCTAAGAAGTGAGCAGCCCTGTGCCTGTTATGTCATCATTTTTTCAAAGCACACAGCACAGAAAAATAAACACTTTATTGATTACACATATTCAAGGAATAGCCTTCTAGTATGATTTAACCACCTGGATAAGTGTTCCTCTCTTCAAGCCTTCTGAAACATCCTCCTTGGACATGTAATTTTCAAATATGCTCTTTTTCTTCCCTCGTATGAACTTGTTCTTTGACTTTTTGTCATTTGGCGAAGCACCAACACCATGTGGGCCAACCACAGAGGACACACCTAGAAACATGAGTCAGTAATTAACTCTTTCTTCAATCAAACATTTAGTATTAAAACTAGAGATATTTCATCTTTTTTTTTTTTTTTTTAGAATGACCAACATGAAAATGAAACTCCCTGCTCAGGCAGCGTGGCTCAGTGGTTGAGCATCAACTTATGAATCAGGAGGTCATGGTTCAATTTCTGGTCAGACACATCCCTGAGTTACCGGCTTGATCCCCAGTGTAGGGCATGCAGGAGGCGCCAATCAATAACCCTCTCTCATCATTGATGTTTCTATCTCTCTCTCCCACTCCCTTCTTCTCTGAAATCAATAAAAATATATTTTTTAAAAAATACTTAAATAGCCGAAACCAGTTTGGCTCAGTGGATATAGCGTCGGCCTGCGGACTGAAAGGTCCCAGGTTCGATTCCGGTCAAGGGCATGTACTCTGGTTGCTGCTGGCACATCCCCAGTAGGGGGTGTGCAAGAGATAGCTGATCAATGTTTCTCTCTCATCGATGTTTCTAACTTTCTGTCCCTCTCTCTTCCTCTCTGTAAAAAGTCAATAAAATATATATTTTTTTAATTTTTTAAAATACTTAAATAAATTTTAAAAAAGAAAGTGAAACTCCCTGATAATGATTTTAAATAGTCACAAGAAGGAAAGAATAAGTAAGAAAAGATGAGTAAAATATATACAGATGAGACTTGAGTTTTAAAACAATACCACATATGCATGGAATATAATCTGAATAATGGGTTCAGTATGCTTTGTTTATAGATACAATCTTTTTAAAAATAGAAATTATTAAAAGATTGCTATTTAATTTCAAGAGGAAATTAAATGGCTGTGTTTAATATATCAACAATTTAAAACAATAAGAAATCACACTTAATTCTAGAACAAATGACACAGGAGCATATTTAACAAGTCATTAAAGAATTATAGGCCCCCTCAATCCCAAGACCGCCCTGTGCCTCCTTTCCATTTGTATTTCAGATCTCTAGCTGCTAGAGTAGACTCCATTTTCCTTTTGCTACCTCTGAGGGTCCCCAGGTTCATCCTGCCGTCAGGATAACTCATTACTGGTTCCAAAGTTGCCTCTTTTCTCCAGATCCAGACAGGCCTCCACTGCTCAGGTTCAGAGTTCTTCCTGCCTTTAGCAGCTTAGCTGTTACAAGCTAAAACAAAGAGAAATGGGTGATTAAAGAGCAATTAACTGGTAGCCTCCTCTGTGCTCTTGGAAATTTAGTACTTGGATGGTAAAGGCAGGGTGGTGCTCTTCCGGGGTCCTGGCATCACTTTGTCCTGGGCAGTTAACCAAACACTCCCTCTGTCCTGAGTTTCTTTTCAAGGCCTTCACCTTCACAGTTATCACTAGCTTGCTTATTTGGACCACTCCAACTAAGAACTTCCACAAATGGAACAATGAGGTAGAAGTTAAGGAGTTGTGCAGTTCTATTTAGCTTGTGAAATGCACAAGAGCATGAGGGAAAGCAATTTTGAAAAAGTAAACTTAGTGAAGAGACATACCGGTAGTATTGACCGGTAGATTAACCTTGGACAAAATGACATTCCTCTATGAAACCAAGTTATCAATTATTTAAAATTCATCAACAAAATCTAATTCACTGCCACAAAACTATGCAGGGAACCCTAGATGGTTCACTAGCTTTTAAAAAAAATAGAAATATTGTAGTTAAGCATCTATTTCCCTATTCTGACCTGCCATCACTTCAAACCAGTCATCTGACCAGAAGCTCAGGCAGCTGCTTCTAAGAAATAGAAATCAGCTGCCTGAATCAGCGAACTGGAATATGGGACCCTGCAGCTGGCCCCCTGACCTTCCACCTGAACATGTCATCACAAAGTCTACTTTCTATTCTCTGCTGGCCACCAGCCCAGGATTTAAGTCTATACTTGCAAATTTCCAAAATCCTGGTAAGCAGCCTTTATGCTTTCCCATAAAATGGATCAAGGTGTCATTCTAAATACTAGCTTCCATTTCCTCTAAATTTCCCACAAACATACTTTACCAAAATGATGTAATTTTTCTTTAAAATGAAATTAATATAACTCAGAAGAGAAGCAACAGAGACAAAAGGTAATAGGCCATTTAGTCATACAGGAAGAGATACAGAGGTAATATCAAAAAGTGCAAAAAGTGAGAGAAATAGATTGTCTTAGATAAAAAATTTTCAACTATTCTCATCTCATGTTACACATAAACTAATTACTAAAATCATGTGGCACACAAAAAATATATATATTTTTGCCTAAATGGCAAAAATAGATATAATTTTGATTCATTCACACCAGACAGCTATTGTTATATTGGCTGTTGTCATTTTTTATTTAACAATCTAAGGGAAAAGAGGTCAGTGCCTCTGACTAAATAGACAGGTATTGTAATAGTCAGGTTTTAAAAATTCTTGTGGCATGCCAATGTGACGCAGCACAATGGTTGAAAATCTCTGTCTTAGATAACCAGCAATTTAGTGGGAAAGGCACATACAGGAGCCCAGGCTGTCTAATGGTCTAATTCAGAAATGCATTCATCCACTCATTCATTCAACCAACACTTCTGCAAGGTACTGTACTAGGAACAATAAGGGATACAAATATTAATTTATAAAAATCATATTGAACTAACAATACAAGTTGGGAAGTGAAAGCATTAATTTTTTTTTAAAGTATGGCTAAATGTACTTCTGATGAGAAAGAAAAGGTATATGCAGGCCAATAAATCAAAGAGAGCTTTAGGAAAAATTTTAAGGAATAACTGAGAATGTGTGAAAAGCATACTGCTGGCAAAGCGGGGGGTGGGAAGACAGAAAAATACAGGCAGGTTCTTGCAACCTTAATTCCATTTGGATACAGTCCAGCCTATATGAAGGAAAGCAGTGGTAAGGAAATTAAAACAAGTTGGAAGGTCTAGAAAACCAGCCCAGTTTTTCAGAAGCAGTAGGGAATTTATGAAGCTTGAGTGAGCAGGAGAGAAGACAGATCAGAGGTGTGTTTCAGGAAAAATTAACCTGTGCAGGATTCATCTGCAGTTGAGAAAAACTAGCAGCAGCTGCACCTTAGGAAAGAACTAGAACAGCATGGAGAAAAGGAATGCCTGAACTAGAGTTGTACAGGCAGACAATGAAGAGACTTTTAACATGATGTCACACAGGACCAAATGGCATCATTTGACAACCAGGCAGATCTGAATGAGAACAAGGAAGTGGCACCTGTGAAATTTCAAACAAGGAATCTGAGGAATGATAACATCACTAAGTTAGAGAAGATGATGAATTCTACTTGGGGTATTATAGAGCTCCATATGGAAATGCATACTCTACACATGGAAATACTTACCTTTTCCTATACCTCTACACCAAATACTTAGAAATTAGAGCAGAGCTTAGAGAGAAAAATTACCCAGCCATTTGCATAAAGATGGTACTCCAAAGTTTTCTAAAATAGATGAGATTGCCAAGAAAGGGAAAACTATACAGAAGAGGGCCTAGGACAAAATCTGGGTTAGGGCAACTTTTAGGAAATGCAAAGAGGAAAAAGTAGAAAATATAACAAAGAAATTAACAAAGATATACAGGCAGACACTGAAATGAAATAAAGAAACAACAAAATCAGATGTTACAAAAAAAAAAGGAAGAAAATAACTTCCAAAGAAAGGCTCATGTTTCACATAATCAAAAAAATCAGCATAAAATAAAATAAAAATGGAGGAAATAGCCTAAAATACTATGAAAATAAAAACAAACAATCCTAATATCAATCCTAAAATGAAAAACACAACATATTAAAGAGATAAGGAGAGAATTAACCCAAATAACTTTTGAACAAAAAAACCAAAAAAGAAATAAAAATTAAACTCAAATTAATAGGTTTTTTTTTTACAGAAGAATGTGTTAGCAATTCTAAAACTACTTTCTGGATATTTTAAGAGTCAACAAATGAGTAAATATACTGTGGATAATAGGAGTCACACTTATGAATGTGAGAAAAATTACAAATATAGAAAGTATAAAAACTAGAATAAAGGCTTGTGGTTTTGAAATGAAATTGGGGATATCATTGCCAGGGCTGACCAGTAGCCCCTGAACACGTATGAACTGATTACTCAGACACAATTTGACTGTGAAAGAATGACTAAGGGGCTTGCCACAACACCTGAGCCTGATTTCTCTTTAAATCCCCGCCTACTTGTTCCCAGAGATCAAGGTCTAATGTTCCAGCATCAGGAATCAAGGATTATAAGTTATAATAGTCTGCAAAAGGCCTTTTAATTGTTTCTTGGTAACTGAGGCACCATTCACCTTTAACAACTGCTTAAGCACTGTTACATATTGTTGTTCTATGGATAACTTCTGTCCAATAGTGAGACCTTGGCTAAAAAACAATCCCCTCAAACTTGGAAATCCTAAGGGAACCAAGAATTATAAATTATAATGATTTGTAATAGGCTCCTTAATTGTTCTTATATAACTGAGGCACCATTAGCTTTTAACACTTTTTAAGTAACAGAGATGTTACTCAGTAGACAGTGGCTGTCCTGTTGGGAAACTTAGCTGAAAAACAATTGCCTCTAACTTAGAAATCCCAAGCGGGCTCCAACGACTTACTGGGCAGTTACTTTTGGTTTCTTTCCTCTTCGTTTTTGAAGGTTCCCCCGCCTCTCCTTGCGTTCCTTGGTCCTCACACAGGCACCACCTTGCCGAGGTTGACCAGCAGCCCCTGAATGATGGATAAACAGATTATTCAAACACAGTTTAACTGTGAAAGAGAGGGCTAAGGGGCTTGCCAGCTCTAGTGGCCAGAGAAGCCTCTATTGCCTGCCTAGTTAGGTAGGCCTTTATTGGAATTTTTATCTTTAGATACAATCAGTAGGGTGAGTAATTTTGGGAGGACACGTGTTTACATTGTCCTCTAGGAAAGGCATCCAGGGATTAAGGATTCCAGTAAATACCGGGGGTTTACATGTACACAGACTTGTTTGGAAAGGTCAAGGAATAATTAGGGGCTCCACTTTCGGCAGGTGGCCTTCCACACACTTCCCTTTTATCAGAATGTCCTCCTTACAACTTTCCAACCAAGTCTCTTGTGCTCCCCAACATATCATTATAACTCAATGGTTTATAATATATAAAGAGATACAGAGGAAATGTCAAAAAGTGCAAAAAGGGAGAGAAATAGATGGTCTATACACAGAAATATAGATGTGTCTACACACACACACACACACATACACACACACAAATGTATACAAGTACGTATGTATATATTCTTATATTATCTAGCTCTGTCTGCTAAGAGGGCCTAGAATCAACAATATCCCAGTAGCAATGAACATATCTAGTACCCAGATCTCACTTTTTAAAAAAAATATTTTTATTGATTTCAGAGAGGAAGGCAGAGGGAGAGAGAGAAAATCAATGATGAGAGAACCACTGATCTGCTGCTTCCTGCACACCCCATACTGGGGATTGAGCCCGCAATCCAGGCATATGTCTTGTTCCATAGGTCAACACTTAACCACTAAGCCACACCAGCTGGCCTACCCAGATCTCACTTTTAAAAATATTTTTAATATGTTTTTATTGATTTTAAAGAGGAAGAAAGAAGAAGAGATAGAAACATCGTTAGGCTACCTCCTGGAGCGTCCCTCCCCCACCCCCATTTCCACCCCCACCCTAGGGATTAAGCCCACAACCTAGGTATGTGCCCTGACCAGGAATCAAACCAGCGGATCTTTTGGTTCATGGGACGATGCTTAAGCAATCCACTGAGCCACACCAGCCAGGCTTATTCTCACTTTCTAAATACCATTCACTGCACAAAGAATCCAGGGCTCTTAGAAAAGTGGCCAATTCTGAGACTGGCTCAAGGAAAGTACAATATGAGCCTATAGGGGAATTGGCAAACAAATCCAAACAGCCACCTTTCCTTATAAATAAAGTTGTATTGGAACACAGCCACAGTCATTTATTTACAAATTGCCTATGGCTGTGTTCCTGCTGTGAGGGTGGAATTAAGTAGTTGCCACAGAGACTAGATGGCCCACAAAACCAAAAATATTTACTATCTGGCCACTTACAGAAAAAGTTTTCCAAGCCCTGGCCTAAAGTATCTTGTCATTCCAAAAAGTAAGTAAATACCCAAAAAGTGATGGGGACATGACAAAAGTTCACAGGAGCCAGTTGAAAAAATTCCCACTGGCCAAATCTATATATATAAAGAGGTAATATGCTAATTTGTCCATTATGGTGTCCCAGTTACCACCAGTCTGTGGGTGGGGTCAGGAGCGGGGACTTCCCCCAGCACTAAGGTCATGCGGCCTGCCCTGAGTTGAAGCTCTCTGCCTCCATCCCCAGCTAGCTAGAAACTGCCTGCATGCGTGTGCATGCGTCCAGTTCAGCCCTGGCATGATGATGGGGGCGGGGGAGCTGACAAGGGACCTCAAGTCATGCCCCTCACCTGGTGGGGCTTGACGGGGTACCTCAGGCCACACCCTCACCCTAGCGAGGGCTGGGACACCTCAGACCACGCCCTGTGCCCTGGTGTCAGGCTGGGAGACCTCATGCTGTGCCCCCAACCCCAGCATCAGGCTGGGGGACCTCAGGCTTGAAAGGGGACTTCAGGCCACACCTCCCACCCTGGCGCCAGGCCGGGGGACCTGAGGCTGTGCCCCACCCCCTACCAAGAGGGGCTTGACGAGGTTGGGACCAGCAGCATCTGGGTCTCACCAATGGGGGTGGGGTTGGCCTCGTCTGGGTCTCCTGTGTTTTCAAAGTGCATGCAGGTGATGAGTGGGGACTTGACTCTAGGTCCGATGACATGCCTCAGACTCTGACAGGAGGGAGATTTTATATACATTTTACTAATTTTCTTTCATTTCTGACACTTCAATTATAGAGGAAGTGCAAATAGCAATATTAAAATATTTCTTCTAATTAATTCCCTTTTAATATGTACAAATTTCATGTACTGGGCCACTAATATATAATAATTTAAGGATTAAATTGTTTAAATGATGATACCTTACATGTAAAACACTAAATAAGAATCCATGAGTTCATACTGATAAAAACAAATTGAAGGGGGAAGTTCTTCCTTACATCAGAATCCCAACTAATAAATGTAGATAAGTTATGGAATTAGAATATTACCATTGACAATCATCATAATTAATTCCAATTCACTAGTGGATGGGTAAAAATAATGGGTAAAAGTTTTGAGAAGTAACAGAATATTTAAAAGTCTCAAAATAGTCTCTAAGATACTTATTAAATACAGAGAGGAAAAGCATATCTTGATGGTAGAGCAATCTGGCAGACCACCTTAACCAAGTGATTACTAGTAACGTAGACACCTGTAATGGGACAAGTCAACATCACATGCCTCCTGATACATAATGAAAAACACATCATTTGTGAAAAATGAATTAAACCTGTTACAAAATAACTGCATAGCTCAGCCGGTGTAGCTCAGTAGTTGAGGGTCGACCCATGAACCAGGAGGTCAGGGCACATGCCTGAGTTGAGGGCTAGATCCCCAGTAGGGGGAGTGCAGGAGGCAGCCAGTAGATGTTTCTCTCTCATCACTGATGTTTCTAGCTCTCTTTCCCTCTCACATTCTCTCTCTGAAACCAATATATTTTTTAAAAACATATTTACAAAACAACTGGTCTATAATCTCCAAAAATGTTAAATTCGCAAAAGTTAAAACTATTCTAGATTAAAGGAGACTAAAGACACATGACAACTCTATGCTACTTGTGATGCAGGATTTTTATTATTTTTTTATTTTTTTATTTTTTTTATTTTTTAGAGAGAGAGAGAAGAAGGAATAGGGAGAAAGAAACATCAATGTGAGAGAGTAACATTGATTGGTTACCTCCCCAAACGTACCCCACCAGGGACCAAACCCGCAACTTGGTCATGTGTCCTGACCAGAAACTGAACGAGCAACCTTTTAGTACATGGAACGAGGTTCTACCAACTTAGCTACATGGGCCAGGGCCAGGATTTTCTTTTCATATAAAGAGCATGACTGAGGAACTTGAAGACATTTAAATAGAATCTATAGATTACATCAATGCCATTACATCAGTGTTAATTTGCTGATTTCAATCATTTCTTTAGGCCTGAAATTATGTTTCCAACAAGAATCCAAATATTTAATTATAAAATCATATCTGTTTATTGAGTTACATTTTTTCTCATGCTAAAGAACATTCTCAGCAACTGGCAATGTAATAAAAACACTCCCTTAATAGCAAATACAAATGATGTACTAAATAAAAGTTCAAATAACCAGTTAAAGGATATGTGGGCTACAAAATCATTTCATATGGGCCAAAACAGATTTATTAGCTGCAAGCTCAAATAAAGTGATCTCAAATGAGAGTTATGTCAGTAAAAATAGTGCCTCTCAACAGGTCAGAAGTGACTTTATTCACATTTTATAAAATATTTTGAGGATTTAAAAGATTAAATGTCCTGAAAGGGACAACAATCTAGCACTTTTTGCAAACACAGCTGTTGGCTAAAGCTCTTGGGATTCGGTTGTAGAGAGAGATAATGGTTATAAAATATTAAGAAGATTTTTGAGTCTTTTCTTATTAATCTAATAGCTGACTTGTTTCTAAACATGTGCTCATTGCTATATGCTAGGACCTCTTCAGGCCCTGGGCAAAGAGCAATGAACACAACATGACCTTACAAAGTCCCTACTCCCATGGTATTGACCATCTAGGGGGTGGAGAAGACAAGCAACCACTTAAGGCAGTAAAACAGATTGAAGAGATGGTGACAAATGGAATGGAGAAAGAGAGTACAACTTAAGTTTGGTGATTACAAAAACCTCTGTTGAGGAAAAAATACTGTAGTCAAGACCCAAATGACGAGAAGTCCACCAGGTGAAGGTCTCCGGGTAGAGCCTTCTTGGGAGAGGGCATGACAAGCACAAAAAAACAACAAAGGAGAAACAATGTCAGCATATTGGTTTTAAAAAATAAATAAAAGAGGCCTCGGTAATACTCTCAATATAGTAGGTTATACCAAAGAACTGTCAATTTGGTATCAGGTATGGTAATGACATTACGCCTGTAGATAACAATTTTCATATTGCATAGCATGTTTACGTGAAATTACAATAAATGATGTCAGGGATTTCTTTTAAATATTTCAGCGAAAGAGAAATAAAAAGGGATGAATGAGGCAAATAGGAAAAAATTCTTGAATTTGGGAAATAGGTCAATGGAGGGTGATGAATTACTCTCTCTAGTTTGTATATATTTGAAACTTTCATAATAATTTTTAAAAACGCCACAGAACAAAAACTTCATGTTAAAACTGGCAACATATCATAACTTCTTTCTCTTACTTTCACACCCCAGCTCAGGTCTTACTGTACCAGTCTTCTGATTACCTCATTTGAGGAGATAAAATGAAAGCTTTAAGGATAGGTACACATTGGCCCTGGCCTGTTGCTCAGTAGTTAGAGCATCGGCCCAAGGACCTAAGGGTTGCAAGTTCAAGTCCAGATCAAGGGCACATACCTGAGTTGCAGTTTTGATCCTTGGCCCTGGTCAGGGTGTGTGTGGGAGGCAACCAATCAATGTGTCTCTCTCACATTGATGTTTCTCTCTCTCCCTCTCCCTTTCACTCTCTAAAAATCAATGAAAATATATCCTCGAGAGAGGATTAACAATAAAACAAATTTAAAAAAAAAAGAATAGGTACATAATGGACAGGTACTACACTCTATGACTGAGTCCAGTTTCTATGACAGGCAGAGCTAATCTACCAAAGGCAGGGTTGGAACCCAGAGAGAATTAAAATAAGCGATTATAAAATAAATAGCCACCTACTTATAAAAAGTCATGCTTTCTGACAAAATGGGAATTGCCTGGGTAAGAACCATCTTCCCAAAGATTAAAACACCCAATAGGCTTTTTCCTACTACATTCCATGATACTTTTATTGGCAAAGATCTTCTGATTGTGAAATCCCACTATCAATTTTCATCTTGGTCTTACTTAACCTTACTGTAGCCCTTGACACAGCTGAACATTTCCCCTCTTCTGCAGCCTCTCTACGTGCTTGGCAAATGTGATAGCAGAGTAAAATATGACCATACTCCTTTCTTTTAAGAGACAGCAAGCAACTTTTGTCCAAGGTGACCAGTTCTGAAAGATTCTGAAGTAACCAGGAGCAGGTCCCTAACCCAACAATCTGTGATCTAAAGCATGGTGTGGCAGAAAACTGTTTCTGAACATTTAGTGGAATCAATATTCTGAAAAACTTACTGATATCAAATTACCACAACATTGAACAAAATATTACCAACTGCTTGACAGCACAGGGGAGGGGAGGGGAGGGGAGGGGAGGGGAGGGGAGGGGAGGGGAGGGGAGGGGATCCCAATATCATGAGCTAGAAACCAGAATATGTAGAAGCTGGGGCTACAGAGACTGGAGCACATCTTGGTGTCGTTGCCAACAGGCTTACAGTCTAAAACTACAAAGGGGACAGGAAATAAGGCTCTGACTACATGAGACATGATCCCCCTACAAAAAGTCAAGACCCGTAAAGGACAACCAACTCAGTGAAACAGTGGGCTAGGGAAAAATGCACTGACTAGTGAAGAAAACAATCAAGAAATGTGTCTGTTTTGATCCAGGCTGCTCTTGGGGGCAGCACAGTCATGCAACCCCAAACATACACACTAACTTCAAGTGGTCCCAGGTTGGTAATGTCCCAGGGTGCCAACTGAATTTTAAAAAATCCTTTCAAAACTATTTGATTCAAAATGTTCCTATAGTCAAATGCTCGGTGAATATTTACAAAACACATGAGGAAGAGAGAAACAGAGACAGTGACAAAGACACAGAAACAGACACATCATAACTGAGAGTCAGGGGGGGGAAAAACATAGCAAAATGTGGTACGAAATAGTTTTAGGACATAGAAACAATAAAAACATAATGTGTATAAAGAAAAAATTAAGTGAAAAGGCTTACTAAAAGACAAATATTTAAAGCATTAAACAACTTTTAGAAGTAAAAAGTAACTAATGTTGGTAACTTTATAGGTAAATGTACTAGACTAACTTTCTCCTAAAGTTTTTAAAATTATGTTACTCCAGTCTCTGTAGCCCCAGCTTCTACAAAGTATTATATTGTTTGATATTGTTCTCAAGTTATGTAAAGGAAATATTTAAAACAACTAATTATGAAGTAAGAAGGATAAAGGGGCCTAAATAGTTGGTAAGGTTCCTACATTTCACCTAAAGTGGTAAGAAGTTGATACTGGTAGATTATGATGACATAGGAAAAATGTCAATTCTCCCCAAACTGATCTTTAAATTCAATATAATTCCTATCATAATCCCCAGATTCCCCAAGCTGCTTTGGCTCAGTGAGTAGAGCATTGGCCTGCGGAATGAAGGGTCCCGAGTTTGAATCCAGTCAAGAGCACATGCCTGGGTTGCGGGCTCAACCCCCCAGTGGGGGACGTGCAAGAGACAGTTAGTCAATGATTCCCTCTCATAATTGATGTCTTTATCTCTCTCCCTCTCCCTTCCTTTCTGAAATTAATAAAAAAATATTTTAAAAAATAATCACCAGATTTATTGTAGATATAGACAAGCTGATCTTAAAAGTTATATGGAAATGTAAAGGAACTAGAATAACTAACATAATGAGAAAAAATTAAGTTGGGGAAAACATACTAACTGATTTTAAGCTGTGTATCAATAGAAATCAAGATAATCTGGTGTTTTCAGTAGGATAGACACTAGACCAATGGAACACATAGAGAACCTAGAAATAGATCCATACAAACATGCTCAACTGATTTTTGACAGAAGTGCAAAAGGAGGGAAAATAGCCTTTGAACAAATGGCACTGGAACAACTAGACATCAAACGACCAAAACATAAACCTTGACTTAAACTTCTTATCTTATACAAATATTAATTCTAAATAAAAGCCAGGACAAACATACAACTGCGGAGGACTGAGAAGGTGGGGCAGTTCTGTACCGTGCTGCCTTCCACTGGTTAAGACCTCCAAGAGAAAAGGCCTACCAAGGTGAGGATGCCCCTACTGTCACCTGTAGAGGGGCAGCACTGAGCTGGCCAATATTAGTGGTGGTGCTGCTTGTCCTGGCTCAGGGGAAGCGTTCCACTAAGTCTGAAAGACTAAGACATCGCGGGGACTCTCCATCAACGCCCGCGGCCTGCTCTGCCAGGCCTTCTCGCGCGCTGTGCTGGCGCTGCGCCTTCCATCGGCAGACCCGGAGAATCCTCTCTCCGCTGCCACATGGCCAGGCCAAAGCATCAGACACTACCACCATGCGGATTTTAAAACTACAGGGGAAATTGAGCCACAGGAGCTACCATCGCTGCCGCACCCACCGCCGCCCCCAAGAATGGGAATCCACCGAAATCAGAGCTCACTACGCACCGGGCTCATAGAGAGTGTGGCTTCAGAAATTAGCCTCTGCATCCACAGCAGCTCCATATCCACAACAAAGAGGACACCATTGAGGGCGGACTCTCCCCATGCAGCCATCACAGCCCGCCCACAATCTTCCCAGCACACCCACCATGCTGGGAGGGAGATGGAGCGCGCTGGTGAGGAAATGGCACCGTGCCTTCCATTACCCACCCAGGCGAACCCATCCTCTGATGCAACATGGCCAAGCCGAAGCTCTCACCACCACCGCCATGTGAACTTTAAAACTACAGTGGTAATTGAACCACAGGAGCGACCATCAATATTGCACCTGGCACCGCCACCCACCACTGCCGCTGAGAATAAAGGAAATCCACCAAGAACAGAGCTCACCACGCCTTGGGCTCAGGGAGTGGGCGACCTCAGAACTTAGCCTCCATGTCTGCAGCTGCTCCGCTCCCACACCGAACGAGACACCTTTGAAGGTGGTCCCCCCGCCTGCAACCATCTCAGCCCAACTGCAGCTGTCCCAGCCTTCCCGCCATGCTAGCAAGGAGCTAGTGCGGCGCCTCCAATATGCGACCCCAACACTCTAGAGGGGCCGCGTGCCCCGGGTGAGCCGAGTGTCCCAGGGGTCCGAGTGCCCCGGGTGAGCCGAGTGTCCCATGGGGCCGAGTGCCCCGGGTGAGCCGAGTGTCCCATGGGGCCAAGTGCCCCGGGTGAGCCGAGTGTCCCAGGGGTCCGAGTGCCCCGGGTGAGCCGAGTGTCCCAGGGGGCTATGTGCCCCGGGTGAACCGTACCCCCCAAAGGGGAAGGGGATCCCGGGTGAGCCGTGTGTCCCAGGGGGCCTAGTGCCCCGGGTGAGCCGAGTGTCCCAGGGGGCCGAGTGCCCCGGGTGAGCCGAGAGTCCCAGGGGGCCGAGTGCCCCGGGTGAGCCGAGTGTCCCAGGGGGCCGAGTGCCCCGGGTGAGCCGAGAGTCCCAGGGGGCCGAGTGCCCCGGATGAGCCGAGAGTCCCAGGGGGCCGAGTGCCCCGGGTGAGCCGAGTGTCCCATGGGGCCGAGTGCCCCGGGTGAGCCGAGTGTCCCATGGGGCCGAGTGCCCCGGGTGAGCCGAGTGTCCCAGGGGGCCGAGTGCCCCGGGTGAGCCCAGTGTCCCAGGGGGGCAAGTGCCCCGGGTGAGCCGAGTGTCCCAGGGGGCCGAGTGCCCCGGGTGAGCCGAGTGTCCCATGGGGCCGAGTGCCCCGGGTGAGCCGAGAGTCCCAGGGGGCCGAGTGCCCCGGGTGAGCCGAGAGTCCCAGGGGGCCGAGTGCCCCGGGTGAGCTGAGTGTCCCATGGGGCCGAGTGCCCCGGGTGAGCCGAGTGTCCCATGGGGCCGAGTGCCCCGGGTGAGCCGGGAGTCCCATGGGGCCGAGTGCCCCGGGTGAGCCGAGTGTCCCAGGGTGCAGTGTGCCCCGGGCGAGCCGTGTGTACCAGGGGAAGCAGTGGGACCCAGGGGAAGGGGCGGTGAAAACCAGAGGAGGAGCGGACTCTATTCATATGGTCCTGAGATAGTCACCATAAAACAAGCAGACTGCCAAATGACAGCGGGGAGGGGAAGGAGACCTGGGGAGAGATAGGAGAACAACCGAGGGACTGGTATGCATGAACATAAGTACAACCAATGAACACAGAACTCTGGGGAGGGAGGGCATAAATGGGAGGGGGGGGGGGCAATGGTAAACTATGTACACAGAAAATACCTTAATAAAGTAAAATTAAAAAAAAACAAAACATACAACTAAAAAACTTTTAGAAGAAAACATGAGAAAAAGTTTATGACCTAAGATTAGGTAAAAATAGTTCTTAGTCATGACACCAAAAGCATCATTCATAAAGAAAAAAAAACTGTGTAAATTGTTTCTCCTTACATTTCTAGAACCTGGACATTGGCATATAAATTCTTATTCAACTTATCCAACATTAGATCTCTTATCAGAAAACCAAAAAGAGTAGTTAGAATTTAAGTTCTCTGTTTTATCCTTAAATAGTAAGGACCTACGTACAATTACTTCATTTTAATGACATTGGCTTAACACCATTTACCTATAATTTATCATTTTATTTTATTTAAAAGAAACAAAAAAAACTTTTTTATGCCTGACTGGCATGGCTCAGTGGTTGAGCATCAACTTGTGAACCAGGAGGTCACAGTTCATTTCCCGGTCAGGACACATGCCTGGATAGTGGGATTGATCCCAGTGGGGGCATGCAAGAGGCAGCCAATCAATGATTCTCTCCCATCACTGATGTGTGTGTTTTTTTCTCTCTCTCTCCCTCTCTCATCCTCTCTGATATCAGTAAAAATATATTTTAAAAAATCCTTTATTGCTCCTAATTTCTCTTTCCCACCTAATTAAGTCTCCAACTTCATGAAGATAACCAACCCAGTCCCATCCATTCCTCCTTCCTCTAAACACATGTCCAAGAGGACAGAGAACTCAACAATGCTTCTTCCCTTTCACACACTCCCCCTCACCTTGGTGCCCCCTCCATCCCTCTGTGATAGAAGGAATGGCTGGTATAGCCCTAGCTGTTCCTCACCCAGATCCCTTTAACATGTAGTCCTGGCTGCCCTGCATCACCCCCATTCTTCCTCTGGTGCATGCACCTGCGTGAGAATTGATATGGAGGGGAAGATGTTTGAAGGCTTGGGAATAAGCCCTTGAAGGAACAACCAAGACAAAGGAAAAAGGCCAAGCTGCTCTGAGGTTGTGACAAGACTAACTGGATGCCGGATGACGGCTTAGAATTCTTAAAGGCCCTGGTTGGTGGACATCAAGAATCAACACAGCCTGGCTGCGTGGCTCAGAGGTTTAGCGTTGACCTATGAACCAGGAGGTCACAGTTCAATTCCAGGGCATATGCCTGGGTTGCAGGCTCGATCCCATGTGGAAATTGCAAGAGGCATCTGATCAATGACTCTCTCTTCTCATTGATGTTTCTATTTCTCTGTTTCTCTCTCTTCCTCTCTAAATTTTATATATATATATATATATATATATATATATATATATATATATATATATATATTTTAAGTCAAGACAGCCTGGCTAGTGTGGCTCGGTGGTTGAGCAGAGCCCATGAACCAAGAGGTCACCAGTTCAATTCCCAGTTAGAGCACATCACCAGGTTGTGGACTCAATCCCCAATAAGGAGCATGCAGGAAGCAGCCAATTGATATTTCTCTCTCGTTGATGTTTCTATCTCTCATCCCTGTCCCTTCCTCTCTCTCTAAGAATCAATAAAAAGTATTTAAAAAACTACAAAAACACTGGAAATGGCTTGGATGAGCCTACAAGTAGGAAGTGGTGGGGTCTCAAGGAATCACCAGGGCAGGGTAAAAAGTGTGAGACAGGTTGATTCAGATATGCCACAGTCTTTCAGCTCCAAGGCAGGGAGGGCTCAGCAAAGGAACACTGGCCTCTGCCAGCACCTCTGTTTGGGAGAAAGCTGCCCTCCCAGCTCTTCAAAGCCCAGACCCCTACAATGGAACAGAGCTGAACAACATTTTACTAATTTAAAGAACTGATACAGGCACCAATCCTAGGACATCCAAATTATAATCTTCTCTTTTCATTAATAAAAGGAAATGAAATGCATTAGGTGTACTCACTCAGCCCCACAGGTGAAGGACCGTGCTGTATAGGGTGCAGTACCCTATAGCCAACAGTTAGACCCCTAAGCCCAGAGCCTTCCACCTTGCCTTAAAGTAACAGTTGCAACTTTAACCCTTATAATCTTGAATAAGTAGATATTCCCTCTATGATAGGACAAGAAAAACCTGGTAATGACAATAAGACAATAAGAAAGAAGGAAGGAAGGAAGGAAGGAAGGAAGGAAGGAAGGAAGGAAGGAAGGAACTAGATTCATCAACACCATCTCACTTTGCAAAATTTGATGGAAAGGGGAAAATTATAAGATCTTTAATATCATGATTTCTTGCCCAACATTTGGACATTTTGTATTTTAAACTCTAAAGCTATGTACAAGGCATGAACTTCACTCTTTTGAGCTCTAAACTGCCTGCAGGGTAAATAGCCTCCCTGTATTGATTGTGTGATTGATAAGCAACACCCCTTATATTGGAACTGCTCCACCAAAGCCTTTGTTCTGTGAGTCACAACCAAAACCAAGACGTTGATAAATCCTAAATCATATGTTACCCATTTTTCTTATAATTGGTTTGGTGTTTTGGGTTTTTTTTTTAAATCTTACAAGCAATGGGGAGATACGCAGTATTTCAATCAAGAGGGAAATATGACCAGATTTATATTCTAAGATTCTCTAGCTTCAGGGGAGAAAATGCATAGGCAACAGGAGGACAAGAATGAATGGGACCCCCAGTCAGGAGAGTATTTGAGCAGTCCATGTTAAAATGACGATATTAAGATCAGGAAATGGTAAGCAAGAAATATTTAAAAACCCAAATTAACAAAACTTGGTGAGGAGTTAGACATTAAGAGTAAGGGAAAAAGAATGATCAAAGATAACTTCATGTTTTCTGGCTTATACACTAGGATGGATGATGGTAACATTCACTGGGACAGGATTATTGGGTTATAGTAGGATACAGATCATTAACCCAGTACTGGACACGTTAAGTATGAGGCAATTTTGCAACACCAACAAATTATATCAAACAGGCATCTGATATACAATCTAGAGCTCTGAGAACATCTGGTCTAAGGTCAAATTTGAAGTTACAGAAGAACAAACAGTAATTGAAGTCCTGAACACAGATGACATTAGTCTAGGAGAGTGTAGAGAGAGTGAATGGAGAGGGCCTAGGATTGAGACTTGAGGAGCCTTAAAGTTTAGTAGCCAGGAAGAAGAAAATCAAAATTGCAAAGACGAAGAAGGATATAAAAGAGAAAACTTGGGAGTGTGTGTGTGTTGTCAAGCAAATCAAGGTTTCAAGGTGATGGGCAAAAAAAAAAGTGAAATAAAAATTGTGTTCATTAAACTTAGCAGTGTGGATGTTACAGGGAGTTTGGTGAGTGCTATTTTAGTAAAGCAATGGAAATAATAACCAAAGAAAAATAAACCAAGGAATTAATGGGCAGAGAAGATGAGTATAGTTGACTCTTTTGTGATATTTGGCTATGAAGAGGCATAGGTGAAATCAAAAGACAGAGTTTCCATTTGTTGTTGTTGCAATTATTTTCATTAAGGAAAAACCCTGATGTGTTCAAATACTGATAGAAAGTAAGAGTTGAGAAAGTGGGGCCAAGGATAAATTATAGCTTCTATGAGGAAGGGAGGAAATGGGTTCATTTTGATTAGTACTCCCCCAATACGTCCTGTACCCTCAAGTTCACACAATTCACTCATCCTCCACTCTAACCTCACTCTTAAAATTATATCCATTAAAGAAAAGCTCATCAGGCCAGTGTGGTTCAATGATTGAATGTCAATCTATGAATCAGGAAATCACAGTTCAATTCCTGACCAGGGCATATGCCTGGGTTATGAGCTTAATCCCCAGTTAGGGGCGTGCAAGAGGCAACCAATTAATGATTCTTCCTCATCACTGATGTTTCTACCTATCTCTCCCTTTCCCTTCCTCTCTGAAATCAATAAAAATATATATAATTTTTTTTAAAGAACAGCTCAAATTCCATATCCTCTTCCCTCTGTGAATCTCACCTAATTTCTCTAGTTCTTGGGATCCCTTCTCAGCAACCCCATAGTATACTATGTTTTCCACATTTATTTGACCAAAAATCCTTAAGAGCAGGTTCCACAGAATATATACTGGGAAATGAACATCCTACTTCCTGTCCAGCTCATGTCTTACCCCCTCAATACAACCTTTCCTAACCATCCCAGAACAAGTAATCCCTCCTTTGTAAAGTTCTGGACAATTACAACATTTAGCATTAAATTTTTAAGATCCTAGAATGTAAGTTCCAAGAGTGTGGAGCTTTGTCTGTCTGGTTTACCAGTGTATCACCAGTCCAAGTAGGGTGGGTACCCAGAAAATGCTTACTAAATGAAATAATTAAAATACCCTGTTACTCCTCAACTATAAATTACAGAACAATAGAAACTATGTCTTATGCCTATTTACACATAGTGCCCTACAAAAGATATGTTGAATACATTTTATAACATAATTATGACCTAATATCACAACAGAATTTAGAAGACACAGTTTGATAATATACCTTGACATTTATGACAAAGAATAAAAAACCTGTTTCTTAAATCTAATTTTAAAAGATAATAATAGTTGTCCTCAAAATAATAAAACCTATCACCATTTTCCAAAATTTTAAAAAACCCTTAAAGACAACTGAACTATCTTTCCCCTATTTATATAATCATTTTACAAATTTGTACAATACTCTAAAATCTCAGTGCCTATTATACATTTTATCCAAATGCTGGAGTTTAATATTTTCACATCCTGATAACATGCAGGAGCACAGCAATAAAGGCAGGAAGTATAACAAGGATATTGTTAGGGTGCACCTAAGTATCATCTCCTTGCCATTAAGACAGAATCATCTTAATGTCACTAAAGAATCAAAGTTCTGGTCATAAATAACACAACAAAATAAGATTTGTAATGAGCTGAAACCGGTGTGGCTCAGTGGATAGAGTGTCGGCCTGTGGACTGAGAGGTCCCAGGCTCGATTCCGATCAAGGGCATGTACGTTGGTTGCGGGCACATCCCCAGTTGGGGGTGTGCAGGAGGCAGCTGGTCGATGTTTCTCTCTCATCGATGTTTCTAGCTCTCTATCCATCTCTCTTCCTCTCAGGAAAGAATCAATTTAAAAAAAAAAAAGATTTGTAATGAGGCAACATACAAAACCCAAAACAAAAGAGGTCTTTTCAAATATAAGCTTTCCTACCAAATAGGGCCCCAAAATGCTGAGGTGAAATTACTTCATTTTTCAACAAATAGCTTCATTTCTCATATATACTTTGTACAGGATTTATTTTAAATTCAACTTCATATTTCTCTCTCATATTTTATTGTTATAGTTAAAATTATCTACAGAATTACTAAAATGAAACAAATAAAATTACTACTTATGCTTTAAAGACTCTCATACCAATTGGTACTTTCAAGCCACTGAAATTTATTCTATCTTCTCTTTTTTAAGAAGACTTTGGAGACAAATTCTAGACAAAGCACCAAAAGGCTCGGGTTAAACACAAATACCTTTAGAGACAGAAGAAATGTCTCTTTCTTCAGACATAAAGAAATGTCTCTTTATCCAGTAGAGGGAAGAAATGAACAGAGAAACTTGTGCAATATTAAACTAAATTAAAACTTCAGTTTTTAACAGAAATTGGAGCCTATTGATGTTAGAATTCAGCACCCAAATAGCAAAAGAAAGTATCTTATAAAATAAAGATTTTCCTTTCATAACAAGTGAGCAGTAAGTAATACCGGAGTATCTGCCATGATCAGTAAACTTGAGCAATAACAGGATAAAATAATATTCTCTCTCCTGAAACAATTCAGGGCAGTACTTCAACAGCACTGAAAAGGCCGCTGTAGGGGTATTGGAAATTATGACATCTATTTCATTAACTCTTAGTCCTTGCTATCAGATAAAATTTGTCTGGTATCTTACCACTTTTCTTACTTACTTTCAGGAAGACTTTTTATATTTTTATTTTAAATATTTTAAAGCATACATAAAGCCCTGCCGGAGTGGTCAGTAGTTGAGCATCAAACTATGTATCAGGAAGTCATGGTTCGATTGCTGGTCATGGCACATGAGGGGTGTGCATGAGGCAGTAGATCAATGATTCTCTCTCATCATTGATGTTTCTATCTCTCTCTATCCTTCCCTTCCTCTCTGAAATCAATTTTTAAAAATATAGTTAAAAACATATACAAAGTTAAAAAATTATGATTGTATACTCATATCTGAAATTCAACAATTGCCAATTAATCAGCCAATATTATTTCATCTACTACTACTACTACTACACACACACCATCTCTCCCACATACATATACACATACTAAATTATACTGAAGCATGTAGGAAGACTTTTAAACCCCCTTTTAAAAACTCTAAATAACAGGTCATAAATGGAAAAATATTCTATTCAGCAAACAATTCAGCAAATTCTATCACTACTTAGGGAGTTGACTTTCATAAAGCATAAATTTTTTATGGAGCAAGGTTATATACAGAGTAACTCAAATTTTATGCTATTATACAAAAGCATATATTTAATAATAGAGCTAAAAAATAACTCATCTACTAGCAATGTACATAATTTAAATGGTAATAAAAACCATCATCTGCCCACATATACTAATCTCAAAATTAATGAGACAAAGGGAAAAAAGGTGCATGTGGCAATTTGGAAAAATAAGTGACTTTCAAAATTGATAATCAATTTTACAATGTGATTAAAATGCACAAGAATTGAAAGTAGTTTTCCCTAAATTTATATTATTTCTAATAAAATGTCAGTTTTCATGAAAAAAAAATTTTACACAAGAGATTAATATCAACCTGGCTTCTGTGTTAGTCCTATTTTTTTTTTAATCTTTATTGTTAGGAGTATTACAGCTATCCTCCTTTTTCCTCCCATTGCCTCTCTCCACCCAGTTCCAACCCTACCCCAGGCCTTCATTACTCTATTGTCTGTGTCCATAGGTAAAGCATATAAGCATATGTTTTTTGGTTAATCTTTTCGTGCATCTCCATGCCTCTGGCTCTATTTATTCATTAGATTTTGTTCATTAGATTCCTTGTTCATTTATTTTGATTTTTAGATTCAATTGTTGGTAGATTTGCATTTATTATTCATATTTTTATATTTTATTTCTTCTTACAGAAGACCCTTTAACATTCATGCAATACTGGTTTGGTGGCTGGGAAGCTCTTTATCTAACCTTCAATTCTAAATGATAATTTTGCTGGGTTACCTTCATTGTAGGTCCTTGCTTTTCATCGCTTTGAATATCCCTCACCACTCCCTTCTGGCCTGCAAAGTTTCTGTTGAGCAATCGCTGACAGTCAGATAGGCACTCCCTTGTAGGTAACTAACTGCTTTTCTCTTGCTACTTTTAAGATTCTCTCTCTCTCTTTTTTTAACCTTTAGCATTTTAATTATGATGCGTCTTGTGGGCCTCTTTGGGTTCATCTTGTTTGGGACTCTGTGCTTCCTGGACTAGTATGTCTATTTCTTTCACCAGGTTTTCAACTTCTTGCTCTCTCTCTTCTTCTAGTAACCCTATGATGGGAATGGTGGTATGCTTGAAGTTGTCCCAGGGGTTCCTTACACTATCTTCACATTTTTATTCCTTCTTTTTGCTATTCTGATTGGGTGTTTTCTTCTTCATATTCCAAATTCTTGATTTTCTGTGTCCTCTATTCTACTGTTATACCCTGTATATTATTCATTTCAGTTAGTGTATACGTCATTTCTGACTGGACCTTTTTTATGTCTTTAAAATTCTAAGATCCTTGAAATTCTAAGTCCCTTGAAGCTCTCATTAAGATCCTTGAGAAGTCTTATAACCACTGTTTGAACTCTATCCAACAGGTTGCTTGCTTCCATTTCATTTAGAACTTTTTCTAGATATTTCTTCTGGTCTTTCATTTGTGACATGCTTCTTCATCTCCACATTTCAGATGCTTCCTTGTGTTTGTTACTATGAATTAGGTAGAACTACTATGAATCCTGGAATTGGTAGAGTGGCTGTGTGGGCTGTGTGCACAGTATTATAGTAATTGAGTTTTGATTGCTGTTGGTGTTGAGTCTCTTATATTGATAGGTATGGGCACACTGATGCCAAGGTTTTAGGAATGTCTGAAGCCTGAGCCAGGACAGGCCATTCATAGTGAAAAGACACTGCAAACAGCTTGGGTGGGGCTGCAAATTGGGTGGGGTATGGTCTCAGGGAATCACTAGAGTAAAGCAAACAGTGTCACCCACACTGATGAAAACTCACATATGGTTGCCAGTCAGTTCTGCAACGGGTGAGGGGGGTGGGGGAAAAGGTCTTAATATAGGAACAATGACCTTGTGAGCACCCCTATCTGGGAGAAAGCCTTCCCCGAGTTCTTGCTCCAATGTCAGACAATCTAGTCCGTTTCCCCTTCCCCCTACCCCCCCCCCCCATATACCCTTGAATTCCCCCCACCCCAGCTATTGCCCAGTGCTGGAGCCCAGAGGGATTAAGTCCAAATAAGTCCATGGACCAGCCCTTTTAAGATGGACTACCTGGGTCTCCAGCAGCCTCCATTTCACTCAGCCATAATTCCCTCTGGTTTCTATAAGCCAAAGTTACAGGGACTTCTCTTCCCAGCTCTGAAATCCTGGGCTGGTGGGCTGGTGTGGGGCTGGGACCCCTTGCTTTGCACAGGAAGCCTCTGCAGTGGTGATATCCCTCTCTAGAGATCTAGAGAGAAAGATCAGTGGTTGTCTGGGATGGGAGTCAAGGAGCCAGGATATGATGAAAGCTTTAGGGGTAAGGGATATGTTCATCCTCTTGTTTGTGATGATGGTTTCATGAGTCTATACATATGTCAAAACTTAACCAATTGTACACCTTAGATATGTACAGTATATATGTCAACTATATCTCAATAAATCAGCTTTTAACAAATATGGTTTTAACCCAATAATTAATAATATTTCAGCCAAAACTGGTTTAGCTCAGTGGATAGAGTGTCAGTCTGCAGACTGAAAAGTCCCAGGTTTGATTCCGGTCAAGGGCATGTACATTAGTTGCAGGCACATCCCAGGTAGGGGGTGTGTAAGAGGCAGCTAGTCGGTTTCTTTCTCATAGATGTTTCTAGCTCTCTATCCCTCTCCCTTCCTCTTTGTGAAAAAATAAAATATTTTTTAAAATAAAATTTAAAATAATAATAATAATATTTCATAATACAAATTGGGCCCTAATTCATTCATTAACAATTATTTCTTGTTGCCGAAGCCGGTTTGGCTCAGTGGTACAGCATCGGTCTGCAGACTAAAAGGTCCCGGGTTTGATTCCGGTCAAGGGCATGTACATTGGTTGCGGGCACATCCCCGGTAGGGGGTGTGCAAGAGGCAGCTGGTCGATGTTTCTCTCTCATCGACGTTTCTGGCTCTCTATCTCTCTCCCTTTCTCTCTGTAAAATATCAATAAAATATATTTTTTAAAATTATTTCTTGTTAATAATGTGTATTTTGTCATAAAATTCATAGGGCATCCTTATTTCCAAACTATTAAAAAAGACTAATTTGAAATGGCAAAAATCAGTAAATCATGAAATAAATGTTTTATAAAAGCAATAAATCTCTAAATATACATGTTTTTTCATTAAGAAAACTTAAAATAACTAAAAAATACAGCAAACCATGTAAATTAGTGATTTTATTTCAAGTAGGATTAAACAAAAAAAAGTGCTATTATCTCCTTCCTAGTATAACTACTGTTATAGTTTTATAGTCAATCCTCTATAACAGATTAAAGCTGACCATGGCAAATAGAGAAAGAAGCAACTATTTCCCATGAGGAAATGTTCTCTAAATGTTCTCTAAATGAGGTGAAGTTAAACAGAAATGTCTGGGGCTTCTCTCTGAATCCCTCAGCACCTAGACAATCACCACAAACCTTTCCTCCTCATCAAAGCCTAATGGTAGAAACAATCCAATTTCATTAAAGGAAGCCTTCAGAGGAACCTAAATAAGAGTTCTTCAATTAGCATTATATAACTTCCTGCCTCCTCCTGGCTTAGGTACCCAAACTCTCAAGTTTATCAGATACTCCAACAATTCCTTTCCTTCATTTGAAGGATTTTTTTAAAGTATATGATTATATTTAATACACAAGTTTGATACAACCAAAAAGTAAAACACCAGAGTAAAATAGTAAGAAAAACATGGTATTTCATTTGCAATGCATGAGAAATGGTTAACATCTTTAGTGATAAACAAGCTCTTAAAAACCAGTGACACTACAATAATGCAAGGAAACTGGGAAAATGAAACGAAGAGGTGCGGTGATGAGGAAGCATTTTTTAAGTCACAGGGAACAGGTAACTTCCTACTATGTCAGCCTACTTCATCACTTGCCCTTTTCTTTATCATCACCACAATACTTATGTTGATGTTCTCATGACCAGTGTAAATGTTGAAATCAGAACCTGATTTAGGGAAGTGGCCTGATGTAGTGTGATAGAAGGAATATGGGCTTTGGCATCAGACAGACATAGGTCCAAACTTTGGTTCTAATAAATATTGCCTTGTGACTCAAGTTTCTCAATAAAAGAGTCAAATCATCTTTCTCAATGGACAAATACTGGTATTAAATGACACAATGTGAATTACTTGACAGGAGGTGATCCATTAATTATAATCCCCATAATACACCATAATTTTAAATAGTGGAGGAGAAAGGTAGTTTTTTGGACTAACAGTGACTAAACTTGACTAATTCTAGCCTCAACACAAAAGTTAATCACATTAATTGCAACTCTGGGACACCAAGTTCCTATTATGGTTCCAAATAAAATGCTATCTGAAAAGTCCTCATTGTCAAATCTTTCTATCTCCTGTCACATGACCAAAGGAGCATTTTATGCAGTTCCACCACCAGCTTAGACTAATAAAGACAACAAGAATTCTGGTCAAGTCTCCCTGACATCACCAATAATGGCTTAGATGGTTGGACTTCAGAGGTATCTATTCCAGGCCCACAGTTTGGTTTTTACTTGTGCTCAGTAGCATTTGAATGAAGATTAACTTAATTTCTCACAGCAATTCCTCAGACTTAAAAAAAAATATTTTTTGAAGGTTAAATTAGGAGGACACTTTACAAGTTGGATTTTTACCAAGTGGATCCAGAGTCATGGAAGCAAGGAACAGAGTGTGGAATCTCAGGAAGGGGGTGGATGAATGGGAGTTAATCAACCACAGACCTTGTATGCATATATGCATAACCCATGAACACAGAGAGTGGGGTATTGAGGGCCTGGGGTGGGGGAGCGGGGGGTGAGTAGGAGAGAGTCAATGGGGGGAAAGGGAGAACCTATGTAATACGTTCAACAATAAAGTTTTTTTTAATAAATTTTAAAAAATAAAAATTGGATTCTATAAGGCTGGTCCTATAACATTACAGCAAAGCAAAGTCTGAGGTAAATGAGGAAACTACAAATACAAGTTTATAAATCTTGCTCATACAAGAAAATGCTCTTTTACACGTTTTTACCCCTAAAGATATTGAGCCATCTCAAAATCAGTCCAATACCCAAAGCAACTGATTCATAGGCATTCTGAGATGAGCACTATATAGTGTGGTACAAATATGATTCTTTCAAAAACATTTAGCAGCAATAAAGATCACAAAGAAGCATTAAACCTTTGCCTCAAAATATATCAGCTAATCTAAAAAGTTTAATGCATTAAGTTTTCCACTTCTGATTGCTTTTTTCATTATATTTTCATCAAAGTTTATAGGGAAACCCAACTATGTGTGCCATGGACAAATAGATGCAATATAGAGAGCATTAGGAAAAGGTGAGAAAGTTTTAGCTCTGATTGCAAAGGTGAAAGAATTACTCAACTGCAGAAGGACTAGTGCAAATTTGATTAATATAACCAAGGATTGCCGAATCCGGTTTGGCTCAGTGGTAGAGCGTCAGTCTGCGGACTGAAAGGTCCCGGGTTCGATTCCGGTCAAGGGCATGTACATTGGTTGCGGGCACATCCCCAGTAGGGGGTATGCAGGAGGCAGCTGGTCGGTGTTTCTCTCTCATCGACGTTTCTGGCTCTCTATCTCTCTCCCTTCCTCTCTGTAAAATATCAATAAAATATTTTTAAATATATTTAAATATATATAACCAAGGATCTAAAAAAATCAATGAAGCTCAAAATTTTATGTAGGGCCACCTCTTAGGCAATGAAAGTCGTGGAGACAATCAATTCATTAACAAATATTTCCTAGGCATCTAATATGCCTCTGCACAATGTTATGGAGATAGAAAAATGTGCCTGTGTCTCAGTGGCACTTAAATTAGAACATGTTAGCAGGCTGAAGCAGAAAAGACACCCACCCAAGAGTTGAAAGATTAGACCTCTAGTCCAACTTTGCCTGATTCCCTAGATGTCTGTCCCTAAGCAAAGCACTGAAACTTCTACAGAACTCAATTTTCTTTTATTTTTCCCCACTGATTTCTAGAGAGAGTGGAAAGAAGGGGGCAGGGGAGAAAGAAACATCAATGTGACAAGACACATCCATTGGCCGCTTCTTGGTTGCCTCCTGCATGCTCCCTGACCTGGGGCCGGAATCAGACCTGCAACCCAGGTATGTGTCCTTGACAGGAGCCGAGCCTGCGACACTCTGGTGTACAGGCCGATGCTCTAACCACTGAGTCACCCTGGCCAGGGCTCACCTAGAAAGTTGCTAAGGGCTCTTCCAGTCTGGGTCTATTAAGCCAAGTAAAAGGACAAAGGAGAGGAAATGGGCCTTAAAGAACTGGAAGGATTTAAATTGAGAAGAAAGGATATACTAGGAAAGGAGCATGGAAGTAAAAAAGAACATACCTTGTACAATTTCACTTATATGAGATATCTGGAGTAGTCAAAATCATGGAAATTGAAGGTAAAAGGGTAGGTGCCAGGAGCTGAGGGAAGGAGAAATAGGAAATTGTTCAATAGGTAGAGTTTTCATTTTTCAAGATGACAAAGTTCTAAAGATCTGTTATACAACAATGTAGATATAGTTAACACTTTAAAATGATTAAAAAGGTAAATTTAATGTTTCTATTACCACAATTAAAAGGAAAGAGAGTCACAGAAATTAGTGTCCTAGAGGCCACACACTAATACAAAAACATTTCAAATCAACTTCTAGTTTCTAATCCTAATCTCTAAAATTCCTTTTCTCCCAATTAGAAAAGTGAACATGTATTGCTAGTGGGACATAGAGGCTTCCCCAACAATAAAGCTGAGGGAGCATGTTGAAAAAAAAAATGAGGAAAGAGAAGACAATACAAATACTAAGCAACAGTAAAAATACAAAGCAGGCTATTCAAGCACAAACAAATGGGGTCATCTCCACAAGCAATCCAGCCTAAATCCATTAAGTAAAACCACACAGAGGATAAAGAAAAACTCCTAACCTGTTTCCGAGGCCCAGCCCCCGCCAGCCCCCCTCTCCCACCAGACTCTTCTACACTCTTCTTGCTCCATACATGCAGCCGTACTCTACGCCCCTAGTCCTCTTCATGAACTGTGACATCACATGGTCTTTGCCCTCACTGTTTGCTCTGACTGGAACACTGCTCCTTTCTTGTGCATCCTTCAGATTTCAGTCCAAATATCACTTCTGTGACTTCTCTAACTCAAATACTTGTCACAGTTTTATATTTGTGTGATTATGTGATATCATCTGCTGAGGACAGGGACCATGTTTGCACTCACTACCCCTCATTTCCAAGACCAAGCACAGTGCCTAGTACCAAGTAAGCGCTCAATTGGTGGACTAAGTGAATAAATGGGCACTAAATCTATAAAGAATGAAGGGGTCTCCTTAAGAGTGTGCATCGTTGCCCTAGCCAGCTTGGCTCAGTGGATAGAGTGTCAGCCTATGGACTGAAGGGTCCCAGGTTCCATTGCGGGCTTGATCCCCAGTAGGGGCATGCAGGAGGTGGTCGACCAATGATTCTCTCACATCACTGATGTTTCTCTCTCTCTCTCTCTCTCTCTCTCTCTCTCTCTCTCTCTCTCTCTCTCCTTCTCCCTTCCTCTCTGAAATCAATAAAAAAAAATTTTTTTTAAAGAGTGCGCATCTTCACAAAATGAATCTTTGGAAAATGCCCAAAATAATTGAACCTAAAGTCCCTATTCAATTCTTTAAAAAGAAAAACAAGCCCTAGCCAGTTTGGCTCAGTGGATAGTGTTGGCCTGCAGACCAAAGGGTCCTGGGTTCAATTCTGCTCAAGTGCACATACCTCAGTTGCAGGCTCCTCCTTGGCTCGGGCACTGGTCAGGGCTTGAGCAGGAGGCAACCAAAATGTTTCTCTCACATCGCTGTTTCTCTGTCTTTCCCTCTCCCTTCCACTCTCTCTAAAAATCAAAGAAAAATTATCCTCAGGTGAGGATTTTAAAAATAATAATAAAATTATTTTTAAGAGAAAAATGTCAACTCAGATGCATGTACAGGCATACTCAAAAATGTTGCAGTCTCAATTCCAGACACCACAATAAAGTGAGTCACAATCTTTTTGCTGGTGAAGGGTCTTGCCTACCATTAGTAAAAAATGCAAAACCTGTGAAGCACAATAAAACAAAGCAAAACAAAACGAGGTTTACCTGTATACATTTCTCTAGCCCTCCTATGCCTCTAGAGCAGGGCTGGGCAAACTACGGCCCACGGGCCAGATCCGGTGAATAAAACTATTGAATTTAAAAAAAAAAAAAAAAGGCCATACGCTTTTATGTAATGATGTTTACTTTGAATCTATATTAGTTCACACAAACACTCCATCCATGCTTTTGTTCCGGCCCTCCGGTCCAGTTTAAGAACCCATTGTGGCCCTCGAGTCAAAAAGTTTGCCCACCCCAGCTCTAGAGACAAATGCTGAGCATCCAAGGCATGTATTTTAAACAAACACACACATACACATACACATTCGCATACACCCCATAGGTAAACTATTTCCTGATCCCGTGCCAGCTACATAGTAAGCATTCTGGAAATATATGTCAAAATGAAGAAAGCAACATTTCACAAGACTAGTAAGTGTATATGAAACAATAAATAACTACTTAAAATTGTGGTGTCTTGGTGGGGAGGTCAATTGGGGGAAAAGGAAACACATGTAAAACTTTAGACAATAAAAAAAATTATTTAGGATTCCATATCCCCTCCAATATGAATAGAAGTTGTATCTATGCTTTAGAGAGGAAATAAATAATATCTATACTTTAAAGATATAATCCATAAACATATTCCTGAAAACTCAGACCCATACTGACCTCTCCTCCCGCTGATTTTGCATTTAAATAAGTGTTATTTTACAGTTTCCCTAAAATTTAATGTGTGCAGCCTCATTTCTTATTATGTATCCTTCCAGATACATATAACACTGTAGGTGCTTAATTAATAGTTCTTGAACCAAAATGAAATTACACTGTCTTGAATAATGAATTTTGAGACCGAAACTCCTGTATTTTATTCCCAAATAATAAGTCATTCCCAAAAATTGTTCACATGCCTGTTTGGGCTCTATCATCATTGGATTAAATGAAAAGTCATTATCTAACAATGTTACCACGCCTTCAAACTCAGTTATGGGAGGTGTGCAGGCTCTGGTAGTTCCATATAAATTCCAGTTTGTCTATTTCAAAGATACAGATGGGATTTGGATACTATGTTGAACCTGTTTTCAAATGTACATCGGAGACAGTAACACCACCTGCCCCTCCTTTCTTCAACATAGCAAATTTCACTCGAAACTTCTCCTAACCCTACCCAGTCTCAGGGAGAGTCAAGTACCTTCTGTAGGAAATCGGAAAATACAAAATCTTAACTACACAGGATTAACTGCACATGGCTAACCAATGGGAAATTCATTCCCAGGGAAAGGGTCAAATATAACCCATTAAATGAGCCTCCCCGATCAACAGAGCATTTCAAGTAGTACATCACTTTGGAAAGCAGCTGACAAACGTCAAGTAATATATTTAAGCGGCTGCTGTTTGAGACTCCCGCAGCGCCGGCCCCGGACATCAGTGTCAGGGACCCTGAGAAGGCGCCCACGGGTGACCCGAGCCTCGGGCAGCATCCTCTCCGCCGCGACCCGCCTCGTAGCCGGGGTGCTCCCCGCGCACCTCGCCGGGCTACCGGGAAGGCCGCGCCTGCGGGCGCAGGAGGCGTGAGACGAGCAGGAGCGACGTCAGGGCCGGGAGAAACGCCAGCGGCGGAGGGCGCCCGCCGCCCGGGGCCGCCCCTGGTGCCTCACGCAGCGCCGCAGAGGCCCCGATGGCCAGGCCAGGGGGGTCCGGCGGAGGGGTCGAGGTGGGACTGGCGGGGAGGGGGTGAGTGGCCTCACCGTAGCTCCCGGGAGGCCGGCGCCGCCAGGATTCCGCAGTTGCTAAGGAGAATGTTCTTCCGGGTCGAGGGCGGGCGCCGCGGTGCAGAGAGCAACGGTGGCCGGAAGGGACCAAGAGCGGAGCGCGGGTTTGCGAGCTGCGCGGGCGGTGGTCTGCGGTGGCTCCGCTGCCGCGGGAGCGGAAGGGCCGGAGCTCTTCCCGTCTCGCCTTGCGGGGGCGCCTGGCTGTAGGGGTGGCTCCAGCCGGACGGCCTCGGGGACACCTTCCTGCCCGGCCCCGACGGGCCCTGCTCTATGAGGCCAGCCGTCGACGGGCGCCCTCCCGCCCCTGCTCCTCACCTCCTGCAGCCGGCTTCTAGTCCCCAAGTGTGGCTATGCCGGCCCTTACCTGTGACAGGGTTTTACCCAACGACCCTGCTCGGGGCTAGGTGCAGGGCCGAAACTGGGATGCGGAGGGGGCAACCAGTCTCGTCCCTGACCTCAGAATGCCAGGCTGCCGGGGGGCAGGCAGTGTCCTGCGTCCTGGATGGGCCAATATAGGAAGCGACTGGAGCCTGCCTGAGAAGGGCCAATCCAGACACAAAGTAGAGGAAAGCTGATGGCGGAGAGCCGAATAAAAAGGATACGGAAAAAAAGTGTTTCAGGTCGGAGCTGGCTCAGTGGAGAAACTCCCAGAAAGATCAGTGTGGTCTATCCGGGGAAGTGTGTAGAGAAGAGAGAATGGCTAAGGATAGGACTTAGCATCAATATGGTAGATGTGACCAAAGGAAAAGGAACCCCCAAAGAGCAATCAGATGTTGGGTTGAAGGACTGCTGAGGATACAGAAGGAGAGGAAAGAATTTCAGTAAGGAGTGGTCACCCGCGTCAAATAGGGAGATCAAGTGCCCAGTGGTGACTAGGAAAATCAAAATTCAGGTATACAATGTCAAAGTCTATAGTGGCTTGAGTTTGGAGTCCACCACTATATGCTCCATACTGAAACAAGGAAGAGATGACTTTTTCCTGAATACCTTAGTGTTTTAAAAAGCATTGTCAGCTCTAGCCAGTTTGGCTTAGTGGATAGAGAGCATTGGCCTGCCGACTGAAGGGTCCCAGATTCATTCCAGCCAAAGACACATGCGTGGGTTGCAGGCTCAATCTCCAGCAGGGGGTGTGCCGGAGGCAGCCAATAGTAATTATCTCTCATCATTGATGTTTCTATGCCTCTCTTCCTTTCCCTTCCTCTCTAAAATCAGTAAAAATATTTTTTAAAAGCATTTGCAAATTTCAGGATTCCTCTACTGATAACTGAGTTCCTTGAAAGCAGGAAATATTTCTTGCTTACCCTTGTATCTGCAGTGCCTGCCACACACAAAAGCTTTAATCAATGTTGTTTAAAGAATGAATAAACCCAGTCTTTGGTGTTAAATATTCACATTTGTCCTTCCAGAACCCTTAGCAAAACTACGATGTAGGTCAAATTTGTCTATTCAAGTGTAGAAGATGGGAGAATACCAGCAGGGGCAGAGTGCAGTGGATGGTGGAGGTCCAGGGGTTTAATGGGTGGGAGGGAGAGTCCAATGGAGGCTGAGATGGAAATCCCACAAGAGAAAAAGAATAAAGGATTGAAAATTTGGAAGCTGAGTTTTGGGGGCCAGAACTAGAAATAAAGCCAAAGTGGATAATGCGTCGGCCTGCAGACTGCAGGGTCCACGGTTCAATTTTGGCCAAGAGCACATGCCCTGGTTGTGGGCTCGATGCCCAGTGAGGGCGTGCAGGAGGCAGCCCATCCATGATTCTCATCATTGATGTTTCTATTTCTCTGTCCCTCTCCCTTCCTCTCTGAAATCAATAAAGAAATATATTTTTTAAAAACAGAAGCAGGAATAAACCACAAAGACAAGAACAAGGGAATATACATAACTTCAGGTGATTGTATAGAAGTTGGACAGGCAGATCCTGTTCTGATTGGACATTTGAGAGGAAGTGTAGTGTCAGCCAGTATGAAGGCTCCTTGCGGGGCTGGTAGGCATAGCCCCATATGTCCCCTTAGTTCAGTGAGCCTAGGGCTTCCTCATATGGGCCAAAGGAAAACCACAACACACTTTGGAGTGGCTGAAGGGAGAGACTTATCTCACAAGTCCATAACTCCAGTACTTTTCCATTATATAAAATATTATAATAAGCTCCACCAAAATATAAATATTATTCTCTGAAAGACTACAAATCTATTCCACCAGGCATCTATGGAGTAAAACCACAAAATTCTACATTGGTTGAAGAATTTTAAAATACCCAAAATATTAGCCAAGGGGGCAAGACAGGGCCAGAAATTGTTATAATTTGATAAAAGGAAGCTAAATCAATTATTTTGTGAACAAAAGGGGCAAAATCAGCCTTTAAGGTAGAAAAAGAAAGACCCAAATACATGAAATATATTAGGTGAAGTTTATCCCACAATGTCCTAGCAGACTTGAATATAGCATCTGTTGCGGAGCGAGTCCCCAAGAGATGGACCACCAAGACCAAATTGATCAAGCAGGCAAAATTTATTACAGATTCGACGAATCCGGGCTCAAACTGCTGACGCAGCAGCCCGCAATTACCCAGGTAAGAGCCCCGAGGCTGTGTTCTCTTGTATCCCCCTTCCCTCAGCCCTGTCCTTATGTTGTTTCTCTCATTGGTTCTTTGAGGACAAAGAACTAGCAGTTTCTGGGCAGTTTGTACAAGACTGTCTGTTCATCTTCTGGGCCTGTCTCATGCAGGTATACAGGATGTTGCGGTCTTGCTGACGCCAATCTCCTGGCTAGATCTAGAGGGAGGTTTGCAAGTTTTACCATAGGGGGATTTCAGCATGGTGAGTGAAAATGTTTCCCTCCGGTCTGGTCTGTCTCCAGAGCCTTCGACTGACCTTATCTCTTGAGCTGGTATCACAGCATCTATTCTAAAGAACTGTGCTTTGTTAAAGGACCAGCGTGATTCATGAGGCTCAACTTGGCTGGGATTCTGGGAGATTTCAATGATGCCTCAAGAGATAGACGCTTATCTTTTCTATGAAGAGCTTTTTTTTTTTTTTTTTTTTACAGAGTGGTTCCTCCAATATTTCAAGTACCCATCTGGCCCCATACCTATAGTTATTACAATATTGTCAATTATATTCCCCATGCTGTACTTTGCATCTCTGTGACTGTTCTGTAACTACCAATTTGTACTTCTAATCCCTTCACCTTTTTTACCTAGCCTCCCAACTCCCCTCCCCTCTGTTAGTTGTCAATCTGTTCGCTATATCTATGAGTTGGTTTCTCTTTTGTTCATCAGTTTATTTTGTTCTTTAGATTCCATATATGAGTGAAATCATGTGATACTTATCTTTCTCTGACTGGCTTATTTCACTTAGCATAATACTCTTCAGGTCCCTCCATGCTGTCTCAGAGGGTTAGAGATCCCTTCTTTTTTATACCTGCACTAGAGGAGCCCGGTGCACCAATTCATGCACTAGTGGAGTCCGTTGGTCTGGCCTGTGGGGATCGGGCCAAAACCAGCTCTCTGACATCCCCCAAGGGATCCCAGATTGCAAGAGGGCAGTTCTTGGGTGACACACCCCAGAATCAGGCTCCCTCCTCTCTGGTTCATTACCTGAGAACCACAGTTGCCAAGTCACCACAGCTTGAGAGCTCCTGCATTGAGCATCTGCCCCCGGTAGTCAGTGCATGTCATAGCTACCGATTGGATGGTCACTTAGGCTTTTATATATATAGATAGTATTCCATAGTGTAAATGTACCACCACTTTTTTATCCACTAATCTACTAATGGGCACTTGGGCTGTTTCAAGATCTTAGCTATTGTAAATTGTGCTGCTATGAACATAGGAGTGTTTAGGTTTCTTAGGATATATTTCTAGAAGTGAGATCACTGGGTCAAATGGCAGTTCCATTTTTAATTTTTTGAGGAAACTCTATACTGTTTTCCATAGTGGCTGCACCAGTCTAGATTCCCACCAGAAGTGTACTAGGGTTCCCTTTTTACCACATCCTCTCCAGCACTTGTCATTTATTGATGATAGCATAGCCATTCTGATAGGTGTGAGGTGATACCACATTATCATTTTAATTTGCATCTCTCTGATGATTAGTAACTTTGAGCATTTTTTTCAAATGTCTCTTGGACATATGTATGTCCACTTTGGAAAGTGTCTATTTAAGTTTAAACTTTTTTTTATCCTCACCCAAGAATATGATATTTTGAGAGAGAGAGAAAACATGAGAGAGAAACATTGATCAGTTGCCTCCCATTCATGCCACTCCCGGGAATCCAACCCACAACCTTTTGGTATACAGGACAACACTCCAACCAATTGAGCCACCCAGCCAGGGTAAGTTGTGAGTTATTTTTAATATTAACCCCTCATTGGATGTATCATTAGCAAATATCTTCTTCCATTCAGTAGGTTGTCTTTTTGTTTTGTTGATGTTTCCTTTGCTTTGCAAAAACTTTAGTTTGATGTAGTCCCATTTGTTTATTTTTTTGTTTGTTTCATTTGCCCAAGAGGATATGTCAGAAAAAATATATTGCTAATAGAAATGTCCAAGATTTTATTGCCTATGTTTTTTCTTCTAGGAGTTTTATAGTTTCAGGTCTTACATATAAATCTTTAATCCATTTTGAGTTCATTCTAATATATGATATAAGAAAGTATAAAGGACATATTTTTTGAGAACTGAAAATAATGGGGAATATAAGACATTTTGGGGAGGCTAGCAATCTGAATCTGTGCCAATAACCTGCCTTCTAATACACACTCTTGCTAGCCGATAATTAACTCCATTGATGCCTGTCTTGTCTTGCAGAACCTGTTTCCCAGAATACTCCCATTTTACAAAGGGGCCGTAAACAAAGAATCTAACAGCTTAGCTAGAGGGGAGGTCACTAGGACCACCCAGACCAGGCATTTAGATACAGTCTAACCTCCGCATTCTAACTGACCCAGGAGGGGCTGTGGAAGCCCACCACAAAAGCTGGTAGTTGGGAAACAGAAAGCAAAGAAACCAAAGGGTATAAAGGGAAAGCTTTCTCCATATTCACTCACTCAAGATTTGGAGAACTGACCCCTGAGTCACTGTACTAGTACATCTGAAAATAAATGGGTTTATCCTGGATCTTCAAGTACTCCCTGTATATTTCTCAGTCACCTGGTAAATTTTGTAACAAAAAGAGTTGTAAGTAAACTGTGTACTTTCAGGATAGTGAGGGCATGGAAGGTTCCAGATGCTATGCTTTGTCTGACTTTGGTCCCTGAATAATGGCTGGTGGCCAATTAATGGTACAAAGTGCTTTGAAGAATGCCCTCAAAACCCAAGATATGAGTGGAGGATCAGAGTTATCCCACCCCGTTTGTATATGAAGTGAGCCATCTGTTGCCTCCAGAGAATTACATTTTGGCATTTGAGAGACTGTGTCTGTTATGAAGTCCAAGACTTCTGGGGAGTTTAGGGGTTACAGGAAGCCATCGTTGCCCCAGAGCTTTCCAGTTCCAGCCTACTGGTGACATCCAACCACCACCACTTGGCCTTTTCCTATACTGACATCACCCAGTCACAAAGGAGACCTTCTTGACACCTCCACTTTCCCTCATCACCTCATCCTCATTCTAACAGCCCAGTCCAAGAACAAGTCCTGTAGATCAAGCATGTTAAACTCAAAGGCTAACACGGGCCAAATAAACAAGGTTTAAGTTTATGTGGGCTGCAAAAAAATAAAAGCTTCACTTTTCATAGAAACATAGATTCAATAGAGACATACTGAATACAAAGGGCTGAAGTGAGTAATTGCTAACATAAAATAATATAATATTTTAAACAAAAATTAATATATTTTTCTTGAACATTAACTTACCAGACACTGAATAAATGCACAAGTGAATAAGCATAATACAAATAAGCCTACTTTTCTTCTTCTCAAACAGTGAAATATTTCCTGTTGCACACATCAAACAAGTCAGTACAAGACTAATGACGTGGCAATCGGCTGCTAAAATAATTGCTGCTAGTATTAGTGAAGAGAAATGATGCACCCTCACATAAGGCAGTGTAAAGCCAATGAATGCAACACGATTGTATTAATCAGTCATTAGTGAACGTTTTAGTTCATTATTAATAATTATGTTTAACAGGATATTGTAAAAATTAAGTTACAAAATTTTTATTAAAACATTTTTTACATACCATTATATTGGCTGGGCCGCAAAAATATTCGTTATGATGTAGGTCGCATGCGACCCATGGTCCAGGAGTTTGACATGCTTGCTGTAGATTGTCTCCTCCCCGCCCAATTCCACTGCCACCAATTACAGTGAAAGAAACAAATAACCAAGCAACTCAGGATCAATAAAAAGTGTTGCAACCTATGAAGCAAGGTGATAATATCTGGCAGTCCCTGTGTGTGTGTGTGTGTGTGTGTGTGTGTGTGTGTGTGTGTGAGAGAGAGAGAGAGAGAGAGAGAGAGAGAGAGAGTTCAGGAGATAAAATGGAATAAAAGCATTCAACAATTGCTTTGATTGCCTTTCACATGCTAATTTCACCTTGAAAGAAGTAAAAGATAATGAAAGGACTATTAAATAGGTTAAAGAAAAACTAAGGTAGAATGAGCATATTCCAAGAACGAAAAGTGGAGGTGTGTTTGCTGGCCTGAGGCTGCGACTTTGGAAGGCCTCAGCTCAGTGTGGGGTGCATTGAAGTGCCAGGAGCCCCGTCTTTACCTGTGCAGGCTGACAGTGCTGTGGGCTGACAATGCTGTGGGAGAGCAAAAAATATTCTCATCAAACACCGTATCCATTGTTCTTGGCCGCCTCCACCGCAGCAACTAGACCCACCCAGACCATTATTCCCAACTTGCAGTTTTTGTCTAAGTATAGCCTGTTTTTCTTCTTGTCTTACTTTAAACTTAGTTTTAAAGACTACATTTTTATTTTCCTTCTACTTTTATAGTATTATTTTTATCTTAACTATTTAAATATAAATACTTCCAGGACATTCCTATTAATTTTATTATAACAGGATTTTTATCAACATGTTATTCTTAACTTTTTAGAAGATTTTTTTTCCTCTTTTCTAGTTTGTTGCTCTTTTTCTTTCTCTATTTTTTTTCTTACCTCTTCTACTCCCCCAATCCCTTCTCACACACAGGTTAATTCTTTTTTTATTAAATTTATTGGGTGACATAGTTAATAAGATTATACAGGTTTCAAGTGTACGATTCTGTGATACATGATCGGTATATTGCAGTGTGTGTCCACCACCACAGTCAGATATCGTCTTCCATCGCCATATATCTGGCCCCTTTTCCATTACTACCCTCCCACCCCCTTTTCTTTGGCAACCACCATATTGTTGTCTGTGTCTATGAGTTTGTTTTATATCCCACATATGAGTTAAGTCATATGGTTCCTAGCTTTTTCTGACTGACTTATTTTGCTTAGCATGATATTCCTCAGGTTTGTTCATGTTGTCTCAAATAGCAGTATTTCATCTTTTCTTATGACCGAGTAGCATTCCATTGTGTCTGATACAAATACATCTTCTTTATCCAGGGCACTTGGGTTGTCTCCATGACTTGGCCACTGTGAATAATGCTGCAGTGAAGATGGGGTGAATATATCTCTGCCAATAAATGTTTTGGAGTTTCTCAGGTAGATACCCAGAAGAGGAATTGCTGGGTAGTTCTTTGGCCTTTTTCATTTTTTATTTCACATATGCTACTTTAAATGTGAAATTTAGAAAATTATCTTATGTGCAAGGTTATTCTTTCTAAACTTTCATTCCCACATTTTTAAATTTGTTTTAATTTTTTACACTCTCATCCTATTTTAATCTTTTCTTTCTCTGATCTCCCATCTTGCAGATACTTTTCTGGTTTCAAACTTTCTGTTTTAATCACAAATGTATCTCAGCAGCTGCAAATGGCATCTAACAATTATTACACTTTAAAGGAGAAAGGATGGCATTAAATTCACCAAACCCAGAATGTGTTGGAGAATTCACTGTAGTGGGAGGTCTTTATAGGACAAGATTTTGCTTTTCTCTTGTACCTTGCCCCCAGCCAGATACCAGCCTCATATGAAGCTAGAAAGGCGACTCTCTCCAGAGACATAGAAGCATGGAACAGACTGATGAATCTCAGAGGAAAGTTGGGGGTGGGTGGGGGAGATTAACCAAAGAATTTTTATGCATACTAGTGGCCCAGTACATGAAATTCATGCACAAAGTGGGGGGCGTTCCCTCAGCCCAGCTGTGCACCCTCTCCAATTGGGGACTCTCTTAAGGGATGTCCCTCTCACAATCTGGGACTGCTGGCTCCTAACCGCTCACCTGCCTGCCTGCCTGATCGCCCCTAACTGCCCTCCCCTGCTGGCCTGATCTTGCCCCCAACTACCCTCCCCTGCCAGCCTGGTTGCCCCCAATTGCCTCCCTCTTCTGGCCTGATCTTATCCCCAATGGCCCTCCTCTGCCAGCCTGATCTCGTCCCCAACTGCTCTCCTCTGCCAGCCAATTTAGTTCTGATTGGTGAGTTTCTATGCCAATCAGCATCAAAAGCTCTGCCTCCTAGGCAGCCATTGGTTCCTCACACTTCACCAAGATTTGGTTCTGATTGGTCATTTTCTATGCCAGTCTGCCTCTCTGGGCCTATCAACAGGGCCTGATCAGAAAGGTGGGACTGACCAGCATCCCTGGTGGAGGCCTGGAGAGAAATGGAGGCGCAGCTGCTGGCCAGACTGGGAGAGAAGGAGAAAGGCAAGTGCTGATAAAAAGCTGCCACAGAGGCAACAGATTAGTCCCTGCTTCTCTCTTCAGGCCTCTCTCTGGCCCTGATTGGCAGCCCCCTCAGCAGTCAGTGCTGGGGCACCGCACCTGCAGCGAAAGCACTGACTTCTGGTTGGCCATTACCGGTCATTAGAATGCAGGGCTTTTATATATTAGAATATGCATAACCTATGGACACAGACAATAGTGTAAAGGCCTGAGGAGAGGGAAGAAGTGCAGGGTGGAGGGCAGCAATGGAGAAAAAAGGGAGACATCTGTAATGATAAATTTTTTAAAAAAAGAAAGACATCTCTCATGTTGCAACCCTAATACAGCAGCAGTAAAGGGAACCAAACTGCTGGCTTCAAATCTAACTCCATTTACTTGCTGTATGACCTTGAGCAAGTGAATCAACCTCTCTGTTTTTCTCACCTATAGAATGTGAATGATTACAGTATCACTTCATAAGGTGGATGTGAGATTTATTTTTTTTAAATATATTTTATTGATTTTACACAGAGAGGAATTGAGAGGGATAGAGAGTTGGAAACATCGATGAGAGAGAAACATCGACCAGCTGCCTCTTGCACATCCCCCACTGGAGATGTGCCCGCAACTAAGGTACATGCCCTTGACCGGAATCGAACCCGGGACCTTTCAGTCCGCAGGCTGATGCTCTATCCACTGAGCCAAACCGGTTTCGGCTGGATGTGAGATTTAAATAAATGTAAAGCATTTAGGACAGTGCCTGTCATATAGTAAATATATGTTTTTGCTAATATTATTATTTAATAAGAAGTTATCCTAAATAGTAGTCACTCTCAGGACTGTAAAATAACCAAATATCTTGTAGATTATGGTCTTAATAGAGCAGCTTTCATTCTTTCCTCGAAATAAATATTGTAGCCTACCAAACTGCTCTTTGGCATTCTCTCTTCCTAACAGAATCTTCTTTTTTTTCTTCAGGTGTCAATACTACAAGGAGTCATAGTGGGGGTTGGCATGCTGTGTGTGCGTGCGTGAACATGTGTGTGTGTGTGTGTGTGTGTGTGTGTGTGTGTGTTGGGTGGAGGTGGGGAACAATTTTATTGTTCTGTTTCTCTCCAGTGCCTAGCATTGATTGAGTCCATGCATCTAGAATTCTAAAGAGAAAACATCTGATTGGCCTAGGCTAGCCTATGAATTAGGTTAGGGATCCACTAGAGCTTATCAGCTGAGCCAAGCAAACAGATGCAACAAGTAGAATTATGGCTGCTCAGGTTTATGCCTTCCTGAGGGGCTCTGTGTGTGATAATCTTATGCAATATGTAGCCTATCTCCCCAGATAAGCATATCCTAGTCTTGAAAGCAAGGACATAAATATAGTTATCATAAAATGTGATGGTCATATTTTAAAATATTTCACTGGAGAGAAAACTTTTCAGAATATAAAAATAAAACTAAGAGGATTTGACTAAGGAGGGCTTAGAGAAAGTGAGTGAATGACAAAAAGTTATGAACCTATTTATAAGAAAGAAAAACTTCACATTTTTTTATTAGGAAAGATGTGAAGAAATTAGCACAGTCTATTTTTTGTTGGGTAAGTGAAAGCATAGTAAAGCATTAGGAAATTGGGTTGTTCAGAAAATGTTACATTTGATCTCACTTAAAAGAATCAAAACACACAGTAACCAATAGAAATCCTATATTAAGTTAAAGAGAAACAGTGATTTTACTGAAAAAATAATAACACAATTATGACAATTATAAAAGTACATATAAATGGACTAAATTCTCTACTATTTAAAAAACAGAACATAGACTGGATTAAAAAAGACAAAATCCACACCTATGAATCTTATTAAAAACACATTTAAAGAAAGGGGAGATTGACGAATTTAAAAACCTGGCTCAGATCAATTCTGCTTACATAAAAGCAAGTATAGCGGGCCCCAGCTTGACTGATGAAGTTGTGTTCATCCCAGGATTCCGGCACTCGTGGGCATGCCCGGAACACCACCGGCAGAACCCACTGGAGGCTGGGTTTTTCTGAGAAGCCAGCATTCTAGGAAAGCACCCCCTTTTCAGCCGAGGCCAAAGAGAAGCCCGAGGACAGCAGGTCGGTGTGATGCTGTGTGCAGTGCGGAAAGGGAGCTGCCACGAAACAAGCTGTCTGACTAAGGGAGCCTGCTTTGGAGCTTTCCAACAGAACTGGGCACCTGCCGAGGACGCGTGCTGTTGGAGCATGTTGGAGTAAGCTCTCCACAATGCCCCATTCATTGGCCCCAGACACAGGCTCTGCCCCAGCCACACGGAGGGATCCTTGGCAAGTCCCTACACCTCCATTTCTTCTAGAAAATGAGGCTGTTGGAGGAATTGCTCCAAAGAGGAAAGATTGGGAAGTACAGAGCTTTCTCAAGTGTACATTAAGCTTTCATAAAAATTAACTGCTATTTTCATGATAAAGGTACTCACGATAAACACACAAAAAGTTTACACATACTCTCTCAGACTTCCATACAATAATATTGGAGAGAAAGCCAATACTGGGCTATATGCACATGACCAGGCAAGAATGGAAGAACGGCTCTGGGATGGAACAATGAATTGAAAGGGCACCACCAAATATGAGGGTGTTATTTTAAAGACAAACAAGAAAAATAAATAAAGGAGACATAATTAAAGCTGTATTGGAGGAACTTATGTATCTTCCATGTCTATGATAATAAGAAAGAAAAAGAGAAGAAAAATCAATTAAATCTACACCTATATTTCAAAGAGATATAAGCAACAAATTTAAAAAGGGAAAATTATAAATATGAAGTAAATTAGAAAATATATGTTTAATATGCAAAAGTGAGATAACTAGTTCTATAATTAATGTAATATATACAAACCACAAGTACTGTAAGAGAGAAACACAAAATCCAAAAGACTACATTATTATAAGTTTAAAACATTAAAAGAAAATAAACAATTTTGAATAAGAAAGAAAAGAAATACATAAGAAATAAAAGAAATCTCTGGTAGAGAATAGCAAAAGGAAGAAGGAGGAACAAATAGGGAAAACATTCAATGAAGAATTGTAAAATGAATGAGTGCATTTTTTAAAATATATTTTATTGATATTTTACAGAGAGGAAGAGAGAGAGATAGAGAGCTAGAAACGTCGATGAGAGAGAAACATCGACCAGCCGCCTCCTGCACACCCCCCACCGGGGATGTGCCCGCAACCAGTGTACATGCCCTTGACCGGAATCGAACCCGGGACCCCTCAGTCCGCAGACCGACGCTCCACCACTGAGCCAAACCGGTTTCGGCAAATGAGTGCATTTTTAGAAAAAAGCATCTAGACTTGATAATGTTGTCATTAACACTTTCAATATCAAATAAATAAACAAAAAATAAATTCATTTTGTGAGGCAAATATGGTCATTTCCCACATAAAAATAATAATGATGTACATCTACACAATGGAATACTGTGCTGCCATAAAAAAAGTAGGAATTCTCATCATTTGCAGCAACTGGATAGAATTGGAGAACATCATGCTGAGTGAAATAAGCCAGTCAATGAAAGAGAAACACCACATGTCCTCACTCATTTATGGATAGTAAAGAATATTATAAACTAATGAACAGAAAGATAGATATAGTGACAGTAAAGCAACAAGCAGACTGTCAAATGACAGTGAGGAGGGTAGGGAGATCTGGGGGAGATAAGAGATCAACCGAAGGACTGGTATGCATGCATATAAGAACAACCAATGGACACAAAACTCTGAGGAGGGAGGGCATGTATGGGAGGTAAGGGGATCAATGGTAAGCTATGTACACATATAATACCTTAATAAAAAAATGGTGGAAATAATAATAATAATAATAATGACATATAAAACACATTTCCAAAAAATTTGCTTCATACATAATTTTACCACTTTTGCATAATTATTTTTATTTTATTCTGGTTTCCAGTATATACATTTATGTTGCACAGTTGCAAAATGTATAACTATTTTATATCCCTCTTCTTTCTTAAATTGTATCTTAGCATTTTTTGTTTTCTTATATATTTTTTCCTTTTTACATAAATGATGTGTATTTTAATAACTTATGTAATACATTTGATTATTAGGAAACAACTAAAAATGTATGTGCAATTCCACCACCCAGAGATAGATCAATAGATATATACACATACATTTGTAATTGATTGGATATACTTTTTTGAAATTTTTAAATTTAGATAAAATTTGCATAACATAAAAATAATCATTTTAAAATGTACAATTCAGTAGTTTATAGTATAATCACAGGGTGCAGTCATCAGGACAATGAATTTTAGAACATCTCATCACACCAAAAAGAAAACCTATGGTCATTAATAGTGTCCCTCATTTCCCAACCCTAGGCATCTACCACTCTACTTTCTGTTTCTATGGATTTCCCTATTCTGGGCATTTCATATAAATGAAATCAGACAATATGTGACCCCTTATAATTGGCTTCTTTCACTTAGCATAATGTTTACACGTTCCATCCATACTGTAGCATGAATCAGTACTTCATTGCTTTCATGGCTAAATAATATTCCATTGTACATACAATCACATTTTGTTTATCCATTCATCAGTTGATAGACATGTAGACTGTTTCCACTTTATGGCTATTATGAATAATTTTACATTCCCATTAGCAACATAAAGGGTTCCAGTTTCTCAACAACCTTGATGATATTATTTTGTCTTTACAGTTGCATTCCCCGATGGTTAATGATGGTGAGTATCTTTTCATGTGCTTATGGACCATTTGTGTATCTTCTTTGGAGAAATGTCTATTCAAGTCCTTTGCCCATTTTTAATTGGATTATTTGTTTTTTATTGTTTAATTGTAAGCATTCTCTATATATTCTAGTTTTGACCCTTATCAAATAAATGATTTGCAAATATTTTCTTCCATTTTGTGGGTTGTCTTTTCACTCTCTTAATAATGTCCTTTGATGCCAAAAGAAAAGTTTTAATTTTTATCAAGTCCAAATTATCTAGTTTTTCTTTAGTTGCTTGTGCTTTAGGTATTATACCTGGGAAATTGTTGCCTAATTCAAGGTCATGAAGATTTGTACCTATGTTTCCTTCTAAGAGTTTAATAGTTTTAGTTCTTACATTTTCATCTTTGATTCACATTAGTTTAATTTTTGTATATGGTATGATGTAGGGGTCTAACTTGGAAGTGAGTGATGCACGTGCTATTCAGTTGTCCAAGCACCATTTGTTTAAAAAAAAAAACAAAAAACTATTCTTGCCCAGCTGGTGTGGCTCAGACCCTGGTTGTAGGCTCAATCCCCAGTAAGGGGTGTGCAGAAGGCAGCCGATCAATAATCTGCTGTCATCGTTGATGTTTCTATCTTACTCTCACTCTTCCTGCCCCTCTGAAATCTATATATATTTTTTAAATACTACTATTCTCCCATTGAATGATCTTGGCGCCCTTGTCTAAATCAATTGGCCATAGATATATGGGTTTATTTCTGGACTCTCAATTCTGTTTCACTGATCTGTCTGTCTTTAGGCCATACCAAACTGTCCTAGTTACTGTAGCTTTATAGTACATTTTAAATTGAAAGTGTGAGTCCTCCAATGGAATAGACTTTAACATTGTTTTGTAATTTTTTTATTTCATAAACTTTAAAATTTTCATTTAACGTGCCAATAGATATAATTAATTTAATAGATATCATTAATTTAAATAAATATGTAGTATTCCACATTATGAATTTTCTATTAGTTATTTGACCAAAATTACACAATAATGTTAAATATATAGATTATTTCCAATCTTTTGTTATAAACACCCATGCAACTAAATATTTTCACGTGTATTAAATTATTTTGTTTGAAAAAATCTTTGTATTAATTTCAAAGTCTATATAATATTCCATTAAGTTTAAATACAATTATTTCATTTAGTATTTAAGGGTTATAATAATGATATAATAACATTTTTTGTTTATGTATTTTGTTAAGTTCCTTTTGGATAATTTCCTTAGACAAAATATACTAACTAAAATATACTAAAGGATATAAACATTATTTTGACAATTGATATATATATCCAGTCCATACACATTGTACCAATTTAATTTTGCCTCCAAACAATGTATACCAATTTCATTATAACTTTATCAGAATTGAGTATTTTACTTTTAAAAAACTACTTTAGTGATTTAAAATAGTGCTTCATTTGTGTTTTAATGTATTTGTATGATTACTGAGATGTTTGGGCTTCTCTCTGATGCTATAAATGTTTTTTCTTCTGAGTATATTGTTTTTTCATGACTTTAAAGATTCCTCTATGAAGGCCTTCAATTCAACTAATTTGTTAAAGTGTAATGTCAACCATTTTCTGACATTTTTGCTGAAAACAATTTCCTGTTCATCTTGCCTCTTTTATTTTCAATGTACAAGAATGTAACAGCAGTCAGAGCACCATGCTGGGCTTAGAATGTTTATTTGGTAGGGAAATGAAAACTAAAGCTAAGCTAATTTCCAATCTTTCAAAAGTGGCCTCCTATTCTGCTTGGGAGATATTAATCCTTGTAGTTTTATGTTTTTGTTTTTAGATGTAACACTCTCATTTAGTGCAAAATCCAGAAGGTACCAAAGGGTAGCTAGTGAGAAGATTTCTCCCATCCCTGTCCAGCAGTGCCTAGGTACCCTCTCTGTTAGCACTGTCCTCCATCCCAATATCCATCATCCATCCATCCATCCCATCAGCGTTTTCATGGTACCTGCTCTGTGTGAAGGCAGGCAAGTGCAGTGGCTCAGAGAGGTTTGAATCCCACCTCTATCACTGACAGCTATGGCCTTGGGCAAACCTGGGTCCTAAAGATACCACTGCGAGCAAGCTAGACGTGGCTTGTCCTTACAAACTGCTCAAGCATCTCACCTTTCCCCATTTGGATCGGGCTATTTCTCTTGTTCTGACCTAGAGTCTTCCATATTCCTCTCCTCCCGGTGCACAGAAGCCCATCCATGGGCCCTGCAGACAGCCATGAGCAGAAGCTGAGGCTTTCCACCGCCTCGTACTGACTGTGAGAATTTTTAACCAAATTCTCAAATTTCATATCACCAGATTTATCTTATCAGAAACAGTAAAAACATTTACAGGTTTGTCTCAACATTAAGAATGGCAAGTATTCAGCCATGGAGGGGAAAGTTAACATAAGCAATGAACTCATGCATCTAATTCCTGTGTCATCTTTTTTGTTCTTCTTAAAGAAAAACAGTCACTGAAATCTGAAAATACTGGCCGGCATCTTCACCACCTCTGCCTTCTGTCTGCAAAGAAAAGCAAGTTTTCAGTCTGAATATACCTATATCCAAACACGCGTTTACTTTTTTAACGATGTTCTCATTGTGCTATTGAACACATTAGGCAAGCCTGAGGGAGGGACACCTTCTGATGGGTGTAAGGGTTCTTGGAGGAGGGCAAGGCATGATGCTGGTCCATCTGGGGGAGCAGTAACCTGGGAGCTAGTCGCTCCCCCTTCTATCCCCGTGGTTTTTCCTGCCACCAGAGAGCTGCCACCCATGAGATGACAAGGCTGTCCCCAAAGCACTAAGGAGAAAGCTGAGAGATTTCCCCTCACCACCCCCAGCTGCCTGCTGGCTTCCTGTACCAGCCCAGGGTTTGAAGGCGCAGGTAGTAAGGCCCGGGAGGGACCACCCACCTCCCTTCTCTCCAGGCACAATATACAGTAGATGTGCGTTAGCCATGTCAGAGGAACTGGACTAGCTGGATCTTGGAGAGCAGCTCCACCAAGAGCTGAGGCCTTAGTAGACTCTCAGCTGCAAAGCTTGTGGTCTTGTGCACCTAGGATATCCCCAGGATGGCCTCCCAGGGTCTAAGGTTTTTCTCATGGAACTGGCTGCGAAGGACCCCCAAAGAGTCCATTTCCATAGCCTGGCAATGTGAACAGTAAGACTGGCAGGGTGAGCAGGGATGCCCAGTGCACCAAGCAGGAAGTGTCCACTGGTTTACAGAGGCCTTCTTAATATGTCATATATATATATATATATATATATATATATATATATATATATATATATCCATATTTACATATGGACATTTTTAATTATGTGCTATTATTTTAAATCAACTTGCTCCAGTTAGTTAAGAGCCTCAATAACCATGGTCCATCTATGAGCCTTTTGTTCTATTTTTTTTTCCAACCTATCTAGTCCTTTACCAGTAACACATCTTTAATTGACATTTAGAACACATTTTTATATCTAAGAGTACAAAATATGCCTTAAGACTTTTCTTTTTAAAAAATTTTTCTTGACCATTTTCATGAACTTATTTATTGCTCTTGAGAATATTTGGAATCATTTTTTCAGCAGTCACAAAGCCACCAATATTTTGTTTGGGGTCATATTAAATTTATGCACTATTTGGGGGGAAATTAGCATCATTTTAAAAAAATATTTTTTATTGCTTTCAGAGAGGAAGGAAGGAGAGAGAGAAAAACATCAATGATGAGAGAGAATCACTGATTGGCTGCCTCCTGCACATCCCCACCAGAGACTGAGTCAGCAACCCAGGCATGTGCCCTTGACCAGAATCGAACCTGAGACCCTTTATTCCACAGGCTAGTGCTTCTATCCACTGAGCCAAACCAGCCAGGGCAAAAATTAACATCTTTTTAATAGCACATCTTCCCATGGAGACACATGATACAGTTCTCCACTTAATCAAGTGTCCTTTTATGTCCCATAACATTAAGTTATATTTCATTTTTTTATATGACTATCATTAGTGAGCATTTCAAATATATTTGCTGATGGGTTATTATTGTCATACTAATGACCCGGTGCACAGATTCATGCACATTGAAAGGAAATTAATTAGAAGGTGGCTGGCAGGGCGGGACTGGGTGAGATGGGCTGGACACGCCCTGGAGTCAACCTCCCGTGGACCCTCTCCAGCGTCTGTGGTATCTGCAGAGTGAGCAGGGTCCCTCTGGCAGGGGGGGTCCATTGGCCTGGCCTGCGGGGATTGAGCCAAAACAGGCTCTCTGACATCCCCTGAGAGGTCCTGGAGTACAAGAAGGCACTCTGCAAAGTTGCTGTTGTACAGGGAGTGGAATGCAAACACAAGTGTGCAATAAACCAGATTCTGGGCCAGTAGTGCCCCAGCAACAACATAACCCACAGCCGAAGGTGGAATCATGAGGTATCGGGCTCCCTCCTCTCTGGTTTAGGGTACATCACCCAAGAACCATGCTGCCAAGTCACTGTAGCTCCGGAGCTCCTGCATTGAGTGTCTGCCCCCTGGTGGTCAGTGCATATCATAGCAACTGGTCAGACAATTGGACCCTTAGCATATTAGCCTTTTATATATATAGACTAGAGGCCCAGTGCACAAAATTCATGTACTGGAGGGTGTCCCTCAGCCCAGCCTGTATCCTCTCCAAACTGGGAGCCCTTGGGGGATGTCCAACTGCCAGTTTAGGCTGCTGACTCCTAACCACTCTCTGCCTACCTGCCTGATTGCCCCTAAATGCTTCTGCCTGCCAAACTGATCACCCCCTAACTGCTCCCCTGCTGGTCTGGTTGCCCCTAACTGTCCTCCCCTGCCAGCCATTTGTGACAAATGGATGTTTCTCTCTCACATCAATATTTCTCTCCTCTCTCTAAAATCAATTTTTTTAAAAAATATCCTTGGGTGAGGATTTAAAAAATTAATCTGTAAACATTTATTAGCTTTATTTATGTCAGCAATATCATTGACTTATAAAAATTCTCAGTAAGAAAATAGCATTTTAAAAATTCCATTTATTATAACCACAAAACCTATAAAAAGCCAGGAATAACTTCATAAAAATGTGTAGGACCAATATGAGGAAACTTTAAAGCTTGGAAAATGGAAAGGAACTCCTTTTCCTTGGATAGGAAAACTCAATATTGAAAATATGTCAAATTGTCTTAAGTTTATGTGTAATTTCAATAAAATTATAGCATGATATTTGGGTAACTTGGATACATTATTCTAAAGTTCTGAAAAAATAAATATTGAAAAAGAGTAAAGAAAATCCTGAAAAAGAAGAGAATCTTTGGAGTGATACACCTTACTGGATGTTAAAACATATTTTAAGACCACAGTGAATGAAACAGTATGGTCAGAAATAAACAGGCAAAGCAATAAAACAGAGTCCAAAACTTTACATAAGTGTAATGAGAATTCAGCATGAGAAAAGTGAAAGTTTAAATAGTTGGGAGAAAAATTCAAAAAATATGCCAAAAAAACTCCACAAATGATGTTGGGCCAACTGGCGGCTCATTTGGGGAATGCAAAGTTGTATTCTTCACTTTAAATCCAAATAAATTTCAGAAAAATCAAATATATAAACTTTAAAAGTAGAATGTGCAGCCCAGCTAGTGTCAGTGGGGGCAGCCATCTTGTGATGACATGGGGTGGCCATCTTGTGATTGGTTGAATGTGGTTGAGCATGGACCTATGAACCAGGAGGTCACAGCTTGAATCCTAATCAGGGCACATGTCCAGGTTCTGGGCTCGATCTCCAATGGAGGGCGTGCAGGAGGCAGCTGATCAATGGTTTTCTCTCATCATCAATGTTTCTCTCTCTCCCTCTCCCTTCCTGAAATCAATAAAAAGATGTTATTTTTAAAAGTAGAATGTGCAAAAAATAAAAAATACGTACATTTCTTTAATATTGTATTAGAATCACTGAAGAATGAGAAATGTCTTGCCTCTTAGACACTTTTTCAAATGCTGATGGACTATTCTTAACCAACAATCCTTTGCAAACTATTTCAAGCATAATCAGATGATGCTGAAGGATGATGTATAGAACAAACCTGGGGTGAGATGGTACCTTGACAGAATGCCAATTTCCCTCCTATTTCTATCATTGGGTGTGCATCCTTGACTTCCTGATGTTTAGGCACTCCTGCTTCCCACCATCCTTAATAACATTCTCCTCCCATCCCAGCTCCTCTCCTCCTCCCCCAAAACACACATCTCTATTTCCTTCCTCCATTTAAAAGCTGTCCTTGCTACAAACTGCCTTTGGGATGAACTGATAAGATTACTGCTTTGTGAAGGCTGAGGAGGTCAAGCTACTTTCAAATTCCATTAAAGTTCTTCCAGGCATTATTCAAGGGTCATCTATCTTCTCTCACCTTTTACTAACAGATGGTCAGTAAATTAAACACAATTTTCACCTGAATGCCTGAGATCCACCTTTAAAGGCTATCAGGCAGCCCAAAACAGCAGGCTAGCCAACCCTAGAGAAATGCAAAAGACAGGAAGAAGTCAGAAGCTGTCTCACTCTTGCTCTAAGCCTTGGAGTCTAAGGTCATTATTGTCTTCTCCTCTGTCTTGGAAGACAACCTCATTGGGACCATTGGGGGTCCATAGTGTGATCTGAGGCAATTTTGTACGATCCTTGGAGGCTGGCTTGTCCTAGTTTTATTAAATGGTTTGGTTTGCCAGGTGGTTTCAATAAACACAGCAGACACATTTGATGCACTTTGTCTACCTCCCAAATGTCTATGACAGAAATTTTATTAATGAGCACAAACTCTGGCACTAGACTTTCTGGGTCTAAATCTTGGCTCTGCCATTCTTAGCTATGTGACCTTGGACAAGTTACTCAACTTTGCTATGCCTCATGGTCCTTACCTATGAAAGAAGGTGAAAATAGCTACCAGAATTAAATAAGTCAATAATTGATGTCTAGTGAACACTTGGAACAACACCTGCTTTATACAAGCATTCTTTTCAAAATATCCAATATGATAAACTGTTCCTTCCAATTTCTCTCTCTCTCTCTCTCTCTCTCTCTCTCTCTCTATATATATATATATATATATATATATATATATATATATATATATATTATTTTTTCATTGATTTCAGAGAGGAAAGGAAAGGGTTAGAGAGATAGAAACATCAATGATGAGAAAATCATTATTGGCCAGCTGCCTCCTGCATGCCCCCCACTGGGAATCAAGCCAGCAACCTAGGCATATGTCCCCAGCAGAACTGAACCCAGGACCTCCTAGTCTGCAGGCTCCATCCATTGAGCCAAACCAGCGAGGGCCCCACACTTACTCCATGTCTGCGTTGATACTTCTCACAATGGAGAATGATGCAGGATCTCTGGGGGTATTTTCACTGTGTGAAAGCTGATGATCAAAGAGTATCATGAAAGTATACATAGTAAAATCTCTCGTTTAGATTTTACTGTATGTAATTTACAACAGTTTTATTAGACTGGGATAAGTTTACACTTGCATAATCTTAAAAGTTTGTTGATACTGCATATACAGAAAATAGAATGTATATACATATGTAACCTACCAAAGTAAGTTGGCAGTTCCAAGTTAAACTTGGAGTTACCACAAGACCCAATAATTCTACTCCTAGGTATATACTCAAGAAAATGAAAACATATGTCATCAGAAAAATTTGTACATATATATTCATAGCAGCATTATTAATGATAGTCAAAAAGTGTAAACAACTCAAATGTTCATGAATGGATAAACAAAATGTGGTATATCCATGCAACAGAATATTATTTAGCCATAAAAAGAAATGAAGTACATGCTTCATCGGTTTGGCTCAGTGGATAGAGCGACAGCCTGTGGACTGAAAGGTCCCAGGTTCAATTCCAGTCAAAGGCATATACCTTGGTTGTGGGCACATCCCCGGTGGGAGATGTGCAAGAGGCAGCTGATCAACGATTCTCTCTCGTTGATGTTTCTAACTCTCTATCCCTCTCTCTTCCTCTCTGCAAAAAATCAATAAAATATTTTTTAAAAAGAAATGAAGTACAGTTATATGCTACAATATGGCTGAATCTTATAACCATTATGTTAAGAAGTCTGACCCACAAGGCTCCATATTTCATAGATAAGGACATTGAGGCACAGCAAGGTTGAGTAGCTTCTCTAAGGTCATATAGCTAGGAATGACAGAACTGGGATTCAGACCCAAGAGGTCTAGTTCAGATTTTGTGCTCATTAATAAAAGTTCTGTTGCATACATTTGGGAGGTTGATAAAAGTGTCTGCTCTATTTATCAAAACCACCTGGCAAATCTATAGAAATAAAAAGTAGATTGGTGTTTGCCTACACCTGGGGGCACGGGAGAATTGGGTGCTTATGGTTAAGGGGTGTGGGGTCCCTTTTCAGGGTGCTAATACCTGCTCTACCACCCCTTCTGCCACCATGAAACCAAACTCCCCTCCCTCCCCCTGGGGATCCCTTAGATGAGAGGAAAAGGAAGAAGCTGCCTCCCCATGCCATGTTACCAGGGTATCCGGGAAAAGCACCAGCACCCCAAAGCAAAGCAGCTTTTCCAAGTCAAACACAACCTAGTCCGCTAGGCCCACCGCTGGTGCCAGCACTCTTGGGTGATCACGGGATAGAAGTGAATTCCTGACTGGGAGGACACGATTCCCCAGACAGGTAAAGAAACTGATGTTTCTCAGGGTGCCTACAGGCTGGGGTTTCCCTTCAGGACCCCATAAATCCCTATGCTGGCTCTTGGAATATGCTGGACTCTAGACAGCAGGCACAGCACAGACAGCAACCTCATGGCCACTGCAGGCTGAACCCCAGCCTAGGGTCACTCATGGGCAGCACCTGCTCTCACGTAGCCACAGGCAAGCATCACCCCCTTCAGAACCGCCCCAGGCTTCCTCTGAAGGCAAAGCCAGGCCCAACCGGCCATCAGCTCAAAACAGTGATGTCCTCCCAGTACCCTCCCTGCTCTTCCCTTCCTGCCCCAGGTCATTCTCTGGCTCTGGAAATACCTGTTGCTGCAGGAGCAGGTGCTCCCCCACCAAATGGGATGTGGTCAGAGTCTCTGGCCCTAGTCGGATGCTCACAGTAGACTGCAAGATCGAAGCTCATCTGTGGTCATGTCGTTACATTTATAACAGTAAAAATGTGGAAACAACCTACAAACCCATCAATAAGGAAGTGACTAAATAAATTATGAGGCCTCCATACATCAGAATGCCATGGAAAATGATGACATAAACCCATATGTAGTCATGTGGAACTACAAAGAATAGCCCTGTTTTAAGTGCCCAGGAAATAGTATAAAAATAACATATCCAGGTACAAAGAAAATCTCAGTAAAGTTCAAATCCCAGAAATGTTATGAGTTCTATTCTCTGACCACAATGCAATAAAATTAAAAATCCATAAGAAAATAAAATCCATTTTATAAAAGTTTATAAAGTAATAAAAAAACATTTATATGGAAAAGCAACTGTTCAGAAAATTTTTTTTACTTAAGGCAAAACCAGGAAAATACCTACTTACCAGTCTGTAGAACACATGTGGCCATTGTCAAAACGTTATGGTAGAGCAGATGCGAATACATTTACTTGAGTTTAATATGTAACAAATCAAGTGACTATAAAATGAAAGAAAAATGATCACTACATTCATAGGGGAAATGGATAATAATGACATGGGAATAGCAAATCCTTACTCATACCATTTACCACAGAACATTCCAGACAGGTTAACGTTAAATACACACAGATATACACAAACACACCATTAAAAATAAAAAAATTTTAAAAAACCACAATACAAGAATCTAAAAATGTATGCTCACTCAATCTGCTGAAAGTCTGGTGTCAGAATAAACTGTGGGTTTCAGAGCCGACAGATCCCTGAGTTTCGGTCCCACCTGAGGTGCTGACTCAAACACTTAGCATCTCTGAGCTCAGTTTCCTATCTACAACATAGGCAAAAAACCACCCAATTTGGAAGAATGGAGCCCACTGTCGTGGACGTCCCCGGGCTGTGTGTGGCAGATGCAGTGAGGTGCCTCTGTGAACAAAGGGCCCTGGGGAGAAAGATCAGAATCAAGAAACTGTTCAAGCACGAAATCAAAGAAAATTACAGGAGGCCGTGAGAATATATCTTAAAGACGTGGAAACCTCTGTATGTCAGCAATCGGGAAAGCACTGGTGTGAAAGAGTGCTTCACGGTAAGTATGAAAAATGATGTCAAAATACTTAACAAACTGATAAAAAATATTTAAGAAAGTCCTTAGAAATTAGAGGAAGGCAAATTAGAGGAAGACTCCGAGGGTCTCGAGCAAATACAGAGAAAGGTGCAGCTTTGGTAGAGGAGCTGGAGAAGAAGAACACTAAATATGTGTCTATCATCTCGGAGTCCACAAAGAGCTCCTAGCCACGGAGGGCGCACACTAACAAACCTTTCGGCCTGCATTCCTCTGTCTGAAGAAGGAGAGGCAGGGGGAGATGGGAGAAAGGAAAGAATGAAGAAAGAGAGGGAAAGGGAGAAATAAAGGAAGGAAGGGAGGGTGGGGAGAGGGGAGGGAGGAAGAGAGAAAGAAAAAGAGAAAAACTCAATTTGTAGAGAGATGTTTTTACCTGTGTAATTTATAAACACACAACACTAGAAACAGCCCAAATCCTGACTGCGAACTATTATGTTGCAGACTATGCAGATCCATGGAAAAGGACACACAAAATGACATTCCATGAAAAAGTAGTTGATCACAAGATATTATACGCACCTAGATTCCAACCAGGCACAAATTGTTCCGGGAGAATCTGAAAACCTGGGAGAGTGACAGGCGGGCTGTTCTATTGATGGGCTTACCGGTACCTTTTGCTGCTAGTTTGACATTTCTGGGGGTTTTGCACTGTAACATTGGGTAAATATGATGTACAAAAGAAATAAACAGGATCCCATTTTTTTAAAAGCTTTATCACTCCATCCGAATAAGTCTACCCAGGCCACCTCAAGGCGGATTCCTAGGGCTCAGGGCAGAGTTTCCAAGCAAGTGGGAGCAGGGATGGAGGGCGTGGGCTGGCAGGGCCAGCAGGGGCTCCTCCCTCAGGGCACAGCTGCCGGGCCACTTTAGTGAATGAGCTGATGTGAAAGGGCCACACCTCCAGGTCTGCAGCGAAAGGATCTGCCATGCCTTTCCTGTCGCCACCCAGCTCGGTGCCCGTGAGCTCAGTACCACTCCGGAAGTTCTCTTTAGTCAGATTACTGCCAGGGGCAGCTCCTTTCTCTCTCTCTCTCTCTCTCTCTCTCTCTCTCTCTCTCTCTCACTGCCCTGTCCCCCCACTCCCCCCCCCCCCAGGAGACACAGAGCTGCCCTGACTCCCATTCTGTGGTTCCACATAGAACAGATACCGTAATTGTTTAGCCAAAGGACTTATGCTCAGTTGAAAGCCTGGGAGGGGTTAAACAGGCCCTCCTCCCCACCCAGCCCTGCCCCCACACACCCCACACACCCCACTCACCCCACTCACCCCATCCCCCTCATGCCATGCCCTGATCCGGGGACTGCTCAGCCGCTCTGAGTCCAGACCCCGCGTGGACCCTGGGCCCTGCCCCTATCTGAGCCACTGTCCTGTTTCTGTCTCAGCCCCAGACTACGCAGCAGCCCTAACCCAGAAGCCTCCTCCCAGGTGGGTGCCAGCCAGAGGAGACGCTAGGGAGACGAGACAGGAAGCTGTGAGGATCCCCAAGGCAGAAAGGAGGCTCTGCCCAGCCCGGGTGCTGCCTCTTTTCCCTGGCAGCCTCAGCTCCACCCCCAGCCGCCGGCTGCTGAGAGGAGAGTTTCTCTAATGGTTCGGAGCTGGTTCATTCATTCCATCTCACTGCGAGCCAGGCCGCTGCTGCTGGGAAGCCAAGGTGAGTCCCAGTGGTTTTCTCTCAAGGACAATTGAAGGAAGAGTGCCCACCACCACCCCCTTCCATCCCCCCCCCCCCCAAACCAATCACCCTCACCCTTTCCTAACACGGTCCCAGCCTACTCTGGCCCCAGGCCGCCACGTCATGCCGGCCACCTGAGGGGACTGGTTTCCTGACACCAGAGCTCTCTATTTCCCCAACCCTATGACCACAGTGTTCCCAATCAGTCTGGCCCTGCCCTTTCCAGAACTCCTAGAAATTAAAGCAGGAAAGAAAGAATGGGAAGAGGGGACAATGCAATCCCAGAGAAATGGCCGTTGACAGATATGACAGAGCCCCAGAACTCGAAGCATCCTCCCACCCCGAAAAGGCCACGGGTGGCGAAGGAGCTGTGTCCGTTTCGCTGCCAAGCCACAGACCACATTCCCACGGGAGCCGCTCGGCGCAGGGTGGAGACAGCTGTTCCTCTCAGCAGATGTTCTCACATGAAGCCGGGGTGCTCCCGGCCCGGGCCCTATGACTCACTGGAGCGCAGCCAGCTCGCCCGCCGGGCCTGAGCCGCCGCCTGAGCCCAGCGTGCGGCTGAGGGCAGGTCAGGGGGCCAGTCGGGGCCTCTACGGCCCCATCTGCAGAATGGGGCATCTGGTTGCTTAGCCAGCACCCTCCTTCTCCGAGGGCAGAGGCTGTCTCTGTCCCTGCTGCCCCCCTGAGGCCCAGAGTGGACCTGTCCCTGTTCGTTTATTAAGCACCTACTGTATGGCAGGCTAGTGTGCTAGGAGCTGGGGCTCCTGAGATAAACACAGGATTTCCCTCCCCAAGAAGCTGGCAGAGCCGAAACCGGTTTGGCTCAGTGGATAGAGCGTCGGTCTGCGGACTGAAAAGTCCCGGGTTCGATTCCGGTCAAGGGCATGTACAGTCTCTCCCATCGACGTTTCTAGCTCTCTATCTCTCTCTCCCTTCCTCTCTGTAAAATATTAATAAAATATTTTTTTAAAGAAGCTGGCAGAGGGAAAGAAAGAGGGCCCCGTGGTTTTAGGGCTGTGACAGTGACATACTCAGGGGGCTGTGGGACGTGGAGGCCTCGGCTCCCCCCCCCCCCCCCCCTGCTGAACCACAGGAGAAGCCTGTGGAGACCGAAGGCCCAGGAAGGGCCTCAGGGCGCAGCAGCAGCATCTCACAAAAAGACTCCCAGGCTACCCAGCTTCCCTCAGGGCCTGGCCAGGCCCTTCTGCCAGAAACCCGCCTCTCCTGGAGGGTCTCTGCCTCGGCAGAGCTCAGAAATTGTCCCGAGGGTCTCACCTCCCAAGAGGTTCTGGTGAGCAGCTCTGACCACGCCCCCTAGTCTGACCTGAGGTCCTCTGTAGCCCGCACCAGATGGAGAGTCACAGGGACAGAGAGAAGGCGAGTGCAGCACCTGGAGGTGTGAGGCCAGGATGTCCAGAGAATGACATTATTCCCTCCGAGTCCAAGATCGCTCAGGGTACACAAGGGAGAGGCAGGACTTCTCTCTGAACCCAGGCGCCCCACCTCCCAGCCCAGCCTGCAGACTCCCCCTCCCACGCCCACTTCCCAACTCAGCCACCGCCGGGCTTTCTGGATTGTCTCATAACATATCACTCATCACACTATTTCTCTTAGCTCCGCGGAGCCTGTTCTGCTTGAGAAACACATTTGGATCTAATGGGGTAAGAAGGTGCTGAAGTTAGAAATATTTGCTCCGTTTTGTAATATGTATGAGCATATGTTACATTCATTTACCCAAGTTAACTTTCCCCCACCAGGCTGTGCGCTGGGGTCAGGAACTGTCTCATGCTATAGCGTCAGTGTGATATTTTTAACCACCATATAAAATAATTAAAAACATGATTTTTAAAGACAACACAGCCAGCATGGTCAACCTGGACCTAATCATCAGACGTTTCCCTGATTTGCTTCACTATTTCGGGGTGGGTTGGGGGAGGGGACCACCAGTCCCTCCCAAGAGTGCTTCTCTACATGCTGTCCCCACTTCCCTTCCAGCCGGCACTGAAGATGCAGGCCGAGGGCCTCGTCAGGGGCTGTGTGGGGGCAGCTGTGCTCTGGCAGACTGGTCATTCGGGAATAAAACGTTGGCCCTGAGGATCATGCAGCGGAACCAGGCAGGCAAGCATTTTTGCATTTCAGCTTCTCCGGTGGACTGAGAAGCCAGGCAGCAAAACCAAACAAACCAACAAAAACCAGGGGCCACTGTGTCCACTGCACGCACAGGCTGCCTCCCCTCCTCACCACCTCCGTGGAGCCCAGCTCCCCCACCCGCTGTTTATCAGAAGTCCTGGAACCTACTGAACTCTCAGCCTGGGACTTCATTCTTAAGTTATTTTGCCAAAAGGCAAAACAGGCCATCATTGGAGGGGCAGGGCCCTTCTTCTCCTTGCCCGGCCCACCCCGGGCCACGGGAGCCCTCCCCGGCGACAGAGGAGAAAAGGATTGTTGTATGACGTTGCCCATTGGGCCCAGAAATAATTCACACAGGCACAAGGATGGTTTTCAAACAACGTAGGGTCTTTTTATTTGGGGTGGCTCGCAGCTCAAAAGTATTTTCCAGTTCCCATAGAACCTAGATTGAAAAAAAAAAAAAACCATGTTCCCTAACCCTCATTAGCATCGGGTTGTCTCTCTCACTGGTGTTTCCTGGTCTTTCTTGTTTTAGAAATTGACTTCTCACCTGAAAATGGTGGGTGATCACACTCTCCTGGAGCAGAAATCTACAGGGGAGTCTCCAGCTTGGAAAACCCAAAGCTGTGGCTTCTCGAGCAGACTGGTGGCCCTGGACCCTGGCAGACCCATCCCGGATCCCTTTTTTTTTTTTTTTTTTAATATATTTTATTTATATTTTACAGAGAGGAAGGGAGAGAGACAGAGAGAGCTAGAAATGTCAATGAGAGAGAAACATCGACCAGCTGCCTCTTGCACACCCCAACTGGGGATGTGCCCGCAACCAGTGTACATGCCCTTGACCGGAATCGAACCCGGGACCTTTCAGTCCGCAGACCGACGCTCTACCACTGAGCCAAACCAGTTTCGGCAATCCCCGATCCCTTTGAGGCCCCCTTTATCCACGGCAGAAGCCCCCTTCCTTGAAGACTATGATCCCCAACAAATCTGTAACACGGTCTCCAACACCAGGCCAGAGACGCCCCCCTCTGGGCACACACTAAGAAGCTGAGCTCCCTGCAGGGACCCCCGGAGCGGCAAGGGGCCGCTCCCCACAGCGCAAAGCTCCAAAGCCCAGCCAAGGCAGGCCAGGTCCCCAGGCGCAGGGCCCAGCAGCAGATCCCTTCCTCTTGCAAACATCTGGTGCGTGCTCCTCCACGCTGAGGTCGGGATGCTGCTTCGTCCATCCTGGGCGGGGAGGGCCTCTCCCTCACTGCCCTGCTCGCTTTCTCAGGGTTTAGGCCTCAGCTTCTTACCGCCCCGTCTGCCCATTGATAGCCTTACGGGGAGCAGTTTCTCCCCCGCCCCCTCACCCCCACCCTGCCCGAGGAAACAGAGCCTGTTTGTTGAGACTGTCGGTGGAGCTTATCTGTCTCTTCTTGAAGGGGGGGGTGGGAAAGGAGGGATAAACTCTGACGTCATGGGCCTGCGTAGGACAGCAGGGTTGCGAGCCATCTGCAGCAGGTGCTGGCAGGGCCCCTGGGAAAGGAAGGAGAGAGCAGCTGGCTCGTCAGGTGGGAGTGTCCTGGGGTCAGACAAAGACCTCGTGTCACGATGAGGTTAAGCTTTCCTGGAATTTCTGGCCCAGGAAGGATGGATGATGCTTCCTTGGCCTCCCAATTCGTCTCCTGACGCCAGACCTGATAGGTGTAAGACTCCTGGAGCGGTTTCCAAACTCAGGGAGACGCAGCCAGGCCAGGACCTCCGTGTTTTCTGTGGGTCCCCACCACCGAAGAATCCCAGGGACCCCTGGGGGTGCAGGGCCCCCCTGTCTGGGAGTGTGTGTGTGTGTGTGTGTGTGTGTGTGTGTGTGTGCAGTAACATGCAGAGCCCTCTTCTGCCACAGCTGCCTTGTCCTGCCTCCATCCAGGGGTCAGAAGCCTCTCATCCGGCCTCCTGATTCATTCTGCTGTTTCCCAATTATAGGTGGTGAAACCGAAGGCCCCATGCAGGGATGGGACTTGGCCAGGGTCCGGCTGCAATTTCCCTGCCTGGCCTTCATGAGATCTGCTCACCGCCTGCTCCGCGTCCTCTCTGGGAAGTTATGCAGCTGGAAGGAGGCCTCTGGGATAAAATAATTACAGAGAAAACAGATGGGCGGCCGAGCAATCCTCCCCTCCTCAGTGTGCCTGAGAATCCTTCCGTCCGGCCCCGGGGCCAGGAGGGGGTGCTGTTCTAAAGGGAGCCGGTTACCCCCTTCTGGGAAAGGGGCGCTGGACAATCCCCTCTTAGCCATCCCTTCTGCACTTGTGTTCCTTTCTCACCCGGGGTATCCTCGTCAAAACGCACTCTCGTCTTCCGTAGGGTCCTGCTAAGGAACCGAACATAGACGGTCCCGAGGAAGGGCCCGTCCACGGTAGATGCCAGAGCCTTGCCCTGCCCTTGGAGGAGGAGGAGAAAAAGGGAAGAGGGACTCACAAGAGTGAAACCTCTTCCTTCCATGTTCCCACCTTTCAGAATCCAGGAGGGAGAAGAGGGTCCCAGCTATGCAGTTCTCTGATGCCTGGGCCTTAGCACGCTTCAGCCTGGCTCTACTTTCCCCATTCCGTGCCCCTTGTCTGTGTCCCCACAACTGACCACTCTCCCTCAGCCTCCTTTTTAAATATATATATATATATATATATATATATATATATATATATTATTGATATTTTACAGAAAGGAAGGGAGAGGGAGAGAGAGAGCTAGAAACGTCGATGAGAGAGAAACATCGACCAGCTGCCTCTTGCACACCCCCTACCGGGGATGTGCCCGCAACCAAGGTACATGCCCTTGACCGGAATCGAACCCGGGACCTTTCAGTCCGCAGACCGACGCTCTATCCACTGAGCCAAACCGGTTCGGCTTCAGCCTCCTTTTTCATGGCCCCCAGGCTTGCTTGCCCTCCTCACCCCCAAGAGCTCAGTAGGCTCCCACTTTGGGAAGGCAAGCCCCCTCCCCAAGTTTATCACATCTCCTGCCTCCAGAACTGTCCACCACAGACTTACCTGTTTCTCAAACCTGCCTCCTCTGGCTACCCTACCTGAATGCTGCCCCCCCCTTTTTCCCCCCTTAGGTCTGGGCACGCTGGGCTCTGCAACCTCAGGCCCTCCTGGCTTCCCTCGGTTTCCCTGGGTTGCCCTTTAGTGAGAGCAATCTCTCATTGGGTTGTCTTCCTTTCATCGCATCCCTCGAAGCCGGCGTGCACTCCCGCTTTGCCCGATGGGAAACTGCTGTTTTCCATCCAGATTTCCCCTCTCTCCTCCTGCCGGGTCTCCTTTCCTGGCTCGGCACGGGCTTTTCCCTCTCCAGGAAGCTCGCCCTCGAGCCCGGGCTGCGGGAGCTGCTCTCCCTCCCTGCCACGTCCCCTTCCGCCCGCAGAGCTGGTGTCTGGCTCCTGGGCTCCTCCCAGCCCCGCTGGGACGTCGCATGCTGCGGGGATGCTCAGTGGGTCCTTGGGGAGTCAGTGGGTGGAAACGTGACAACTGACGGGATTCCCTACAGAACTGCCAGGCCTTTTCTCTTTCCTCCACCACCGGGGCTCTTTACGCTGAGCATTTAATAACGGGCCACGGACAGCTCATGTTCAGCTGCTCGGTGGGTCCGACTTTCCCAGGCCTGGCTCCTGGGACCAGATCGGAGAAGCAGACCTCACGAAGCAAAAGCAGGAAGGACCTTAGTCTAGGCCCAGGAGGAACACAGAGTCTCCTCTGCAGCTTCCTGTGCAATGAAACCAAGGGTGTGTGTGTGTGTGTGTGTGTGTGTGTGTGTGTGTGAGAGAGAGAGAGAGAGAGAGAGAGAGAGAGAGAGAGAGAGATATCTTCCATTGCAAAGACAGTAATGTGCCGGCCACCTCCTCCCTCCCTGAATGTCCCTCTAGCCCAGGCCTGGAACGTCCACTCAGCCCACCCCCAGGCCCAGCAGGCGCGGCTGTGTAGCCTGCCCCGGGGAAGCCTTGCCCCACAGTTCACTCTGATTCATTCTCAAAACCCAAAGACAGGGAGTCCTATAGAGCTGCCCGCTACCCCCAAGTACATCCAGGAGACAAAGGCTGGAAGAACCAGCCTAGAGAAAGAGGTGACTGCGGAGCAACCTGTCCTTTAATAAGGGATCTCAGAGGCTGTTGCTGTTGCCCCCAGAAACCAGCCCAGGGCCTGACTCAGAGTCAGTCTCCCAGGCACGGCCGGTGTGAATAAAGCAGGTCTCAGAGAAGCTCCAGATTGCTTCCATTCCTTTTCGTCCGGCAGGCAAAGAGGAAAAGGGACTTCCATCGCCCACCTGCAGATCCTCTCCTCTCCCTTTCTCCTCATAGAAAGAGTGGAGCCACTCTACCAATGTTACCTCAAAGAGGCAATCTGAGGGGGCCTGCGTGGATGTGGGGAGTCAACTCACCAGGACTCACAGAGGATGCCCTGTTCACGTCTGGATCCTCTTCTAAAGCAGGAGATTCTTCTACCCAAACTCAGGCCGCAGGTGGAGGCTATTTCTTAAGCAAAAGGCCCCAGGGCACAACTGGCTGGTGGGCATTTTCTGGCTCAGTGTGCCAGGGTGAGATGTAGAGCCGCTGCGTTCTGGCTTTGGGTCCAGGCTCCCCTGAAGAGCCACCTGATTCTCTTACCTCTGATTCCGGCTACCTTCCTGCTTCCAGTGCAGTTTCCTCTCCCAAGGGGGGGAGAAAAACTCGTTTCTGGAACCTGGGTCGTCTTAGCTACTGGGGGCTGCCACCGCACCCTGGCCCAGAGAAACCAACCCAGTGGGTGGCCCTAGAGTCAGTCTGCCCGGCTCCTTACGCCCGAGTCTCGGAGAAGCTCCAGGTTGGCCACAGTCTTTGTTCAGCAGGCCAAGAGGAGGACTTCGTCGCCCACCTGGAGCTTCCTCCCTTTTCGGGGCTTCTCCGCTCTCCAGACCAGGCCTGCTGAGAGGCAGCCAAGGCATAGTTTTCCGGCATCTCACTCAGTTATTTTTTTTATATATGTATTTTTTATTGGTTTTTCACAGAGAGGAAGAGAAAGGGATAGAGCGTTAGAAACATCGATGAGAGAGAAACATCGATAAGCTGCCTCCTGCACACCCCCTACTGGGGACGTGCCCGCAACCAAGGTACATGCCCTTGACCGGAATCGAACCTGGGACCTTTCAGTCCGCAGGCCGACGCTCTACCACTGAGCCAAACCGGTTTCGGCTCTCACTCAGTTCTTGGGATACTGGGCTCTCTGCCTGGAGGCCCGCCCCCTGGAGACTCCTCAGAGCTGAGGGATCAGACGCCGGAGGAGAGGGAACCACGAGCAGCAGGCCGAGTCCCACAGACCTCTCTAAGGAGAAAATGTGAAGGCGACAGCCTGTCACAGCTCCCCGAAGCCAGGCTGGGCTCGGGGCTGACTGAAGAACCCTCTGCAGCTCGTGCAGGTGCACCGGACACTGGAGCGGACAGCCCACCCTGTGGATCCACGCGTGGGTGCAGACAGGGTCAGGCGGGCCCTGTCGGTGCGGACGGAAGCCACCGCCGGGTCAGACGCGGGGACTCTATTCTGAACGCGCACCTTCGAGCCCCAGGAGCTGTCACGCCACGCTGCCGCACCCACGCAGGAGCACCCGCATTTCAGGCCTGCCCTGGTAGCCCACCTCGATCCTCTTCGCCCTCGCACACTCCGAGCTCGCCCTCTCCTGTGCAGGACTTGAGCTCCCCACTGCGACCCCGGGCAAACCACGACACCGCTGCTCCCCCTGCGCCTAAACCTAAACCTCCGGCCGGTTCTCTTCCTCCCGGTTCCTAAGGCGTAAGCGCTCCCCGAACTCCCGGCGAGCAGGTGAAAGGTGGAGCCGCAGCCCCAGGCCTGGGCCTCCGGAGCGCCCGGGGAGGAAGACTTTGGCAACCAAGGCAGGTCTGCGCGGATTCCGGGCTGTGCCAACTCTGTGGCCGTGTGACTTGGGGCAAGTGATTTCGTTCCTTTGAGCCTGTCTCTGCACCTGCCAAGAGGGAAAGGGATCCCTTCCCGGGAGAGGGGTGTGCGTGGAGGTCCGAGCGTGCGGGCGAGGCGGCCGGAGCCCCGGCGCTGGGCAAGCCGGGGGCCCCGCGCGCCGACTGCAAATGGAGTGGCCTCGCGCGCGCTAGCCGCTTTGCAGCTAGCTCCGAGTGCACTGGGGAGAGAGCCCGCCAAGCCGCGGCATCTCTCCGGGGTGAGCCGAGGGTGGGGGCCGCGGGGGGGCCCCCGCAGCCCCCTCCCAGCCCTCGGAGCGCGTGCCATTGGCCCGGGCGGCCGGGTGGGCGGGGGGATGACATCAGCGGCAGGTTGGATTTATTAAGGCGCGAGCCGAGCTGCGGGCTCAGAGCGCACCCGGTCGCCACCGCGCAGCCCTGGGACCCGCGCCCCGCGCAGCAGCCCCGCCAGCAGCCCGCTCCGCGTCGGCCCGAGCCTCTGCCCCTCGCCGCCGCCTGCGTGCGCCCCGCCACCTCAAGGGCACCACCATGCACCTCTCCCAGCTGCTGGCCTGCGCCCTGCTGCTCACCCTGCTCTCGCTCTGGTCCTCCGAAGCCAAGCCCGGCGTGCCATCGAAGGTGGGTGCTGTCGCGGGGATGGCGGGACGGGGAGAGGCTGGGGGGACTGGGGGAGGCGGCCCCCCAAGAGGGACCAGAGAGGACGGTGAGGGGGTCCTCTCCTCTGAGATGAGCTTGGGGGAGCCCTGGAAGCTCGGGTTCAGGGGTTCTAACGTCCCCAGCGTCGGGACAATGTGGGCAGATGCGCAGCCCCTGCCCCAGCGTGGCCCGCCGGGCGAGCGGCAGGAGCGGGGAGAGCAAGGGGGGCCCCCGAGGGAGCGGACGGCTCTGGCCGCGTGGCAGGTGGATGCCGCGCCGGGCGGGCGGGCGGGCGGCGTCCCCGGGGGCGCTCGGGGCTCTGGAAGGGACAAATGGCCCTCGCGGGCGCCTCGGGCTGGGGCGCCGGGGGCCCCACGGCGTCTCCCTCCCGCCTCCCCCCGGCCGCCGCCGAGGCGCGCCCCTTCTTCACCTGCCCGCTCTCCTTCCCGGGCAGGGCCTGCGAGCTCCGCTAGGCGAGGTGTCAGCCGCGTCCCAGGCCGAGGGCGGCGGCCAGAAGAAGCGCGACAAGACCCTCGGCGGCATCAACCTCAGGGGCGACCGGTCGCGACTGCTCCGGGACACCAAGTCTCGATGGGCCCGCCTTCTGCGGGAGAAGCCACGCAAAAAATTCCCCACGCAGAGTTCGGGCAACAACTGCTTCGGGCACAAGCTGGACCGGATCGGCGCCCACAGTGGCCTGGGATGTTAGTGCGGCGACCCCTGGCGGAGGTGAGTGCCGCCAACCTGGCCGCCCGGCGCGCCCGGGCACCTAGCTCCCCCGCGGGCGCGCCAGGATCTAGCCTTAGGCCCCCTCTTTCCCTCCCCTTCCCCCAATTCCCACCTCACCGCCCCAGGCCGATTCCTCTGATCCCCCCAGCCCTGGGACCAGTCCGCCTCCCATGTCCCCTGGAGGGGAAACAGGCTATACGGACATGAGATAGATCGTGTGTGCGCTAGCCATTTGCCCCTAAACCTATTGGCCATCCCATTGTGCAGACGGATAAAAGAGGGATGGAGTGAGGGGGCTTTGGGAAGGTCAGAAGTGGTTCAGGAGAGATGAAGGCCCCTGGCTTTCTCCGGAGAGGCAGAGACAGTTTGGAGAGCTCCCTGGACCATAACTGGACTAGCAGCACTTGGCCCCGGTCTGCCAAATGGGAGCATGAAGGGGAGATCTGGGGTTTGTAGGAGCAGAGGAGGAAAGGCATACCTGCCAGCCCAGGGCGAGTCTGTCTGCCAACCATTGGATCACGGGCCAGGCAGTAGGGTGCCCGGAGGGAGGTCAGGATGCTTTCCAGGTCTTTTGTCTCTGAAGTGGGAAGACTTGGAGAAATACCTGCCCCCCCTGACTCTGGCGAGAATAGCCCGCTGTTTGCATCACCAGAGAGCTTTCCTGGCCCCAGAGCATTCTGATTTCTGTCCCTTCTCTAAACAGTGGCTGTGGGCAGACTGTCTGTCCAAGGTCCTGATGCTGCTGCAGCCCTTGTGACTTCAGGATCCAACCTCTGTTTCAGGGCAAGGGAAAAAAAAAAACACTAAAATAAACCTTCTACTCCAAAAGCTCAACCTACGTGTCCCAAAATGAACTCCTCGTCAACCTCCCCACGCCCGGCATACCCGGGCTCCCTGAAAATGTATCGTGGCAAAGGTCCTTCCGCTCTCTGCAGCCGGACTTAGCTGTTGGTCAGACTCGTCCCTGCAAAGGGATGGTTGATTCTGCCACTTGGGGCCCAGACCCCTTATCTTCTTTGCATTCCTGCTGCCCATCAGTGCCCAAGGAAAAGCCGTGTCCCCGCCTTGGATATTAACACTTAAATACTTTAGAATCTGACCCCTACTGGTTTCCAGCCATTTCCGAAAGCCTGGCTTCTGCCATTCCTTGTCCCACAGCCTGCCTGTACCACTCCAGACCAAGCTACTCTCTCACCCAAGAAGCCTTAACCGTGTCCGCTCTCTGTTCCCCCAGCGGGGAGTGAGAATACCCTTTGGAAACGCTCCCGCGCATTGCCTAAGTCTTTTTCGCAGTTGCCCACATAAGAGATGTCCAAATCTGTAGAGAATTTCTCTAAGAGTTTATTTGCGCTAAACCGGCATTGCCGAGATTTTTTTCAAATCTTGCTCTGAAAGAAACTAACAGTTTTGCAGTTGATTTTACACATTTGGAATTAAGGAACGGGCGTGTAAGGAAGATTACAGGAAGATGGGAGATAGCAAGGCATGGGTTGGATTACAGGATAGTTAAGATTGATGATCTCTCGAGGATGGTTATGCCTATGAGGGGTCTGAAGAAGAAGATTGCTGTGGCATTTCCAAGGTGTTAACCTAGATTCACAAAAATGGGCAGGGCTGGTTTAGGGCAAGGATAAGCATTTTACTAAGGAAGGTAGGCTTGAGGTGTGACTACCCACCCTGACCTGCACAATTAGGAGTTTATGATCAGACCATCCTATGAGGTTACATTTATTATAACACCCCTTTTAATATATATATATATACATATATATATATATATATATAATTTTTATTTTTTATTGATTTCAGAGAGTAAGGGAGAGAGGTAGAAACATCAATGGTGAGAGAGAATCACTGACTGGCTGCCTCCTGCATGCCCCCTACTGGGGATCGGGCAGAAACCCTTGCCTGGAATCGAACCTTGAACCCTTCAGTCCATATGCCGATGTTCTATGCACTCAGCCAAACCAGCTAGAACACTTTTCACCTGAGCTATAGGTGCCTCCTCAGATTAACTCATGGGCAACTGAAGGGAAGATGCTAACTGGAGGTGACCTGAAACATCCCTGTCAGTGACTGGAGAACCCTGGCCCACCCATCCGTGTCCCCTCTGTGTTTCAGGACTGGGAACTTGTCTAAGGTTTTAGCTGGTGCCCTTCCTCTCTCTGCAGCCAGACGCGGCTCTGTTTGTCGAACTCATCCCTGCAAAGGGATTCTTGAGTCTGCCGTTTGGGGCCCAGACTCCAGTGGCTATCACTGTATCAGCTTGCTCTCTCGTCTCCAGACTAAACAACAAAGAGTTGGGAGACACAGGCCTCAATTTTTTCACTTGCGACTTAAGCACGAAGCTCAAGCTTTAGAATCTAAATAAACTTTAGAATCAGTTTATTCTCTGGGTTGGGAGGAGATGAGGTGAGGACCTAGAAAGTATGTGGTATGCATGACCCCCAGAGGCTCGGGTTCTTGGGCGCGCCTGTCCGTGGGTACCCGATGATGAGCCAGTGGGTGCTGTGCAGGAGGAATCTAAATTACTAAGACTTCCCAAGCCTTTTGTCCAGGGAAATTGGTCAACTTCCTGAAAGTTCTCTTTTAGCTGAACAACCACCTCCAACACCCCTAACCTTCTGAACCCCACCCTCACACACACACACACACACACACACACACACACACACCACACCACCACCCCCACCACCCGTCCCCGCAACCTTACCTCTAAGCAGCAACCATAATGACTGTTGCTGATGATTATAGTCTTGATTATAAAATGGTAATGACAGAGACTGGGTGTGTCCGATGCCTGAATGAACACCTTGCCCACAGGCCCCAGGGACATCACAGACATCTGTCATCTGTTTAAACACAGGAGGCGGTCAGGCCAGGCCCGGGGTCCCTCTGCACTGACTGTTCTGGGGGGAGGAAGGGGGGTCACCACACCTCTCAGGAGGATGCCTTCCTCCACCCCGAAGCACCCATACAGCCCTCATGGCTCTGGGGTTATCGCTCTAACCCCAGCACGCCCCGTGAGACCATTCACTTCTCCGGGCTGCTGAGACACCAGTTCCTCTGCTTTGGAAGGAGACCCTTTGAGGTGAAGCCAGCTGGGGAAGGAAGTGCTATTTACTGAGTGGCAGCTGTGACCCAGACGCTCTGCATGGCCCCTGGTACACCCTGGGAGGTGGCTATTATCCCATTTTATGGGTGAGGGAATCCGTACTCAACGCTCTCCAGGGCCATCCAGGAAATAAATATCAGAGCTGGGGTTTGAGCCCAGAATTCCTGATTCCTCGGATGTTTCTTTTCCTTCCACTGTCATCCAGACGCATAGAGCTGAGGCAGGCACCTGGTGGAGGGTAGCAAGGACTGGAAAGAGGGGTATTTCCCACCCCCCTTCCCTCACCATGTGTCCCTGAGCCGAGGGCAAGGCCTGCGGTTAGCCAGAGGGGCCAGAGGGGTGGCTGGCTGGCAGACGTTCTGGTTCCACCTGTGCCGGGGCGGGAAGAGCCAGTGTCACGGTGGAGGGGAGATGAGGCTAGGAGAGAGTGGTGTGGAAGGCCCTTTTCCTTCTACCTGGGGCCCAGGTGGAGCGACGCTGCTTCCTGCTCCTTTGGGAAAGGGGAGGAAGGTCCTAGAACTGCCTGGCAGGCGGGGCTCCCTCCGCTGAGTGTCCCGTGTCCCCTCTGTGTTTCAGGATCGGGAACCTGCTCCGTTTTGCTGAGATTATCCTTGGTCATCTGGAAGCACCTCCAAGGCAATGTGGCTTTTACATTTCTTTCTTATTTTTTTCCCTTGCGGTACTGGGAATAGGCAACACCAGCTGTTTTATTATTATTTGGGGAGGGGGTATGATTTTATTGTTTGTTTGTTTGTGAAAAGGAAAAATAAAAAGTTATATATATATATTACATATATATGGTATACATGAAGCACACACCTACACCGACCTGATGACAAGGGACAGTTTTTCAGAGACTGACAAAACCAGCTGTAAACATTGCTGTGTGTAAATTCATGTCATGCATAAATGTATTTATGTTGTAAAGCTATTTATATTGTTTATAAAGAGATATTTATAAAAAGTTTTATTTATGTAACTAAATGAAAGAAGTCAATCATTGTAATGTTTTTGTATTAACTAGTTTAAAATGTAAAAAAAAAAAAAAGTCCTTCTGTGAACATCTTGAAAACTGTCTTTATTTATTCACCGCATTTATTTTTTAGGAAGTAAGTCTGAGGAAGAGGGAAAAAGTGGAAGACAAGGCTTTTTGCCTCTAAACAGATCTCACACCTGGGCTCCCGGTTGTTGGTTTCTTGTATCAGACAGAGTCCCTAATCTACGGAATCTGCTGCTCCTGGGTTGGCCTGTGGACTCTGTTCCTAACGGTTCTGACCAGGTTGACCAGGTCAAGAAGCTCTGCCCAGAGCACCTGACAGCTGGGAAACCAGAAGTCATGAATTCAATTAAAAATTTAATTTAGAAAAAATACATAGCTAAAATAAAAATTAAAAAGAAATAAAAATGGCATTTAGCCCTGGCTGGTGTAGCTCAGTGGTGAGAGTGTCAGGCCACACACCAGAGGGTCACAGGTTTGATTCCCAGACAAGAGCACGTACTACCTGGGTTGCAGGTTTCCTCCGGCCCTGGTCAAGGTGCAAGCCAGAAGCAATCTATTGATGTGTCTCTCTCACATCGATGTTTCTTTCTCCCTCCTTTCCTCCCTTCCACTCTATCTAAAAATCAATTTTAAAAAATATCCTCAAGTGAGGATTAACAACAACAACAACAAATCATTGAATTTAGCTGACTGAGGGCCTTCTAATCCTATTGCACCTTTTCTCTGTTATTAGAGGAATGAAATAACCAAAAAAAAAAAAAAAAAAAAAAAACCCTTCTATGTGGGGGAGATTTAGAAGGTCTCTGTCTCTCTTGTAGAATTGGTCAGGTCATCTTATGAACCTTAGCAATCCCATTTTATAGACTTGCTCACGGAGGCACAGGGTGAGTGGTTTTTACCTCAGAGTGAATGCTGTGGTCAGCGTGGGGGTGAGAGGGAGGACCCCCTGAGAGGAAGAGGATGGGTCGCCAGGTGTCACACTTACAGAGGGCCGTGCGCTTTTTGAGGAGGTTGTGGTCTTCCCACTCGAAGCTGCTAAGAGCTATGGCTCCTGTGCCCCATGGAGCCTTGGGTGTGAAATGATGAGTATTTAGAACCTCTTCCCAGAACCAGCAGGAAACTTTTAAGTAACTCCGAGGTGATCTCACTGCATCCTTGGTGAGGCGACACTCATACAGCATCCCCAGATGTCTTCCGTCCCCCATTAGGTGAAAGCTGGGACATTAAGAGCCTTCAGGCTCGATACATCAGGGGGGCCCCCACTCAGGGCATTGGGAGCTGTGTGTCCTGAGGTCATGGGGTCACCGGCCCAGGGGAGCAATTGGAGGCAAATCGGCAGCCAGTGATCTGGCCTTTCTGGGGCATCTGTGTTCCGTGACCTTTGCTCCCAAGGCATCCCTCCGGCAGCAGGTGCTCGGGTGGGTGGGTGGCCGACGTCGTGTTTAAGAGCTAATTCGTGCGAGGAAACCGCTTTTAAAGTAAGTTCCCTCTCGGAGAGATTTCAGGCCTTCCCACCTCCTCAGCTTCCACCGCTGCTACAGTGGACATCTCAGTGCCCACCCTGCTTCTGTGGCGCAGAACTCGGTGCCCGTGGGAGTCAGCGGGAGACTTCCAGCACCCAGGCCTCCCCAATGCATGAGCTCACTCACTGTGTGTGTGTGTGTGTGTGTGTGTGTGTGTGTGTGCAGACCCGTGCTGGACGCGGAGGGCCACTGCAGAAGCAGGGAGGGAGTGGGAAGAGGCAGGTGGGAGCACTGTGGACTTTGCGGGTGGTGAGTCAGGCACATCTTCCCAAAGCCCAGAGACATGGGGGCGGCAAGTGTGGGATTCAGGGAGCCCCCTCCGGAGGCTAAAGGCTTTCCCCGTGGACAGTTTCCGGGGCTGCCAGGCCCCTCAGGCCTAAGCTACACAGGCTATCCTCCCAAGATTCCCTTTGCATGAATTAGCCCTCGAACAACGTGCACAACCCTCTGTGCCCACTTCTCCCCTGCCGGGGGAGGCCTGCGGGCTAGAACGTTGCTGGGTCACCAGTTCTCCTTTGACCTGCAAACCCGACGTCCTGAGACTGCTTCCTTGGCGGTGATGCAGATACGTCAGCCCAGCCAGGAATTTCTGGAAAGTCAGGAAGGGTTAACAAATATTCCCTACGCAGAAGGAAACGTTTGGAAACTTCCAGAGATTGCCCACGTGCTTTTAACTCAAGAGCTTCCGGTCCTCTGGCCGGGGCCTTGGCCTCCCGCTTTCCAGGAGCATCTCCCCTCCAGAGCCACCCGGAGAACCTGCAGTTTCCCTCTCACACGGGGGACCACCGCAGCCCGGATTGCTGGAAGGAATGGCTCCAGGGGCGGGCCTGCTGGAGCCCCCCTGGACAGGGCAAAGACAGAGAGAGTTGGGCTGGGCAGAGGCAAAGAGAGAGAGCTTCAGGTGCCAGAAGGCCTCAGGCCTCGGGGTGTCCAGGAGGAAGCCATTCCTTTCCCTGAGGTGCTTGGCTTTGGGGGATTTAGGGTGGAGAAAGGGGAAGAGTTAAGAGCCGGCCTGGCCAAGACTCCTGGTGCTTGGAGGAGCCCTGGCCCTGCAGAGCTGGACCCAGGAACCCCACCCCAGGCTCCCAAACACACAAGGAGGCCCAGTCTTTCAAGCCCATGCCAGGGCGTTCTCCAGAGAGGTACCCCTAACTCCTGTCATGAGGTGATGGGGAATTGGGGGAGGCAGAGCCACCAGGTCCTCTGCCAGGCACACAGTTCCAGGAGCCTGCCTTCCCCCGACTGCCCAAGTCACGGGAGGTCCTCCCCGGGCAGCCAGGACCCCCCGGGGGTGGTGGAAATTGGGCTGCACACAAGCTCTGCAGGGGAGCAGAGAGGCCCCCACGCATGGACGGACAGCTCAGAGTCCTGCCCTTTTGTAGGAATAGCTCTTAGCTCGGGCAGCTGGTGGGGGGTAGAGGAAAGGGCGGGCCCCCAACCTTTGTTAGGGAGCAACAGTCAGGGTCGCTCAGAATTGGAATGGGGCTCAGCTGGTTCATGTGAAGACACTCTACTGAGGGCCTCCTTTCAGCGGCATGAGCAGGGGCAACCCAGGATCCCGTGAGAAGCCAGTCTCTCTGCTGGAGTGAAGGAAGGAAACGCCCCGAATTGCAGCTGGGTAGAGGGGTCATCCTAAGAGAGCTGTGCCATGGTGCGGGATGGGTCACCGAAGCAGGACAAAATGCGGGAGAATAACCAAACCCCACTTCCAGTCTCTTGCTGGTGCCTCCAATTGGCTAAACCCAGCAGATATCAGCAGAGGGGAGCCCAGGTGATGCGGCCTGCAGCAGTAGCCCGCTAGGACAGGTAGGGTGGGAGGCAAACAGGCTCAACAGCCCCAAAGGGCCTTGGCTTCTGCAGGGATTCAGCACCCTCCTCTGGCAGGTAGGGGGCTGATAGCTCTTTGCCAGAGACAGTCCCTTGTCTTGGTTGCAGAACACAGAGGATTGCCTGGGTCAGAAACGTGGCCACCGAATGACTGATGGCTCTATTCTGGGAGTGGGCCCACATTCATAGCTTCACTGAGCTTGTCTGGAGGGCCACCGGCTCTCCATCCATCCAGGACTGCCAGTCAACCATGTCCCCTCCTGTTGGAGAGTGGGAATTTTTGAGCATGCTTCCAGAGAGGCCATGGACTATGTCCCAGATAGAGTTGTCAGCACTGACACCAGCCCAGGCCTTGAGATAGGGTCTCATGGCCCCTTCCCAGCCTTCTTTCATAGAACACTATCAGCTTCTTGAAGAACAGGATGACCCTGTGAATAACATGGTGGTCAATGGCATGACTCTGACTTTGCTTGGGAAAACTGTTTTGTCTTGGGTTGCTTGCTCTGCAAAAACAAGATGTGGTTGATGTGCTCAAAAGTGGTCCCCCACAGAGGGTCGCTGCTGCTCTCCGGACTCCCTGCTTGGAGAATGGCAGAGCAGTCTCCCGGCTGACTAATAAAGGCTCCCTAAATTTTAATTTGGTCTGAGCTCCAGTGGTCATTCACTCGCGTTCGCTTCGCAACACTCCCTGCTGGCAACTGCCCAATGCTCTCTATCCCATCCTGGTCCAGGCCCTGGACAGATATGGTTTTTACAGGGAAAGAATAGGATTAAAGAGGGTACCCGGCCCCACATTATGAACCTGCCTGACTCCAGCACAGGTAGACTCCCTGTCCCCAGCCTCAGTCTACCCTTTGTCCTATTCTAGAATTTGAGTTTCCATTGCACCAATTCTGCTCCTAACTGCAGTGTGGCCTTTGAGTTCACTCTTTCATTTTCTGCATGTTTTCTTTTCTCTGCAAAAACTTTTCCGTGTTTCATTCTTTCCCCCTTTCATCTCCTCTTGTTTCCTTTTCCCTTACTCTGCTGCTTTTTCTTTCTAGCTCCTCGTTCATAGAAGCCATGTCCTCCTGCATTCTATGTAGAATGCACTAAAATTTCCTGAAGCTGTCTTCTAGATCCTTCTGTAAATACATTTCGGAGGCCTGTCCCCTGCAAATTCTAAAGGTATGAGGAAGACGTTGGGGAAGTGGCAAAACATTAGAAATGGCATGAAAATAGCCTAATACTTACAGAGTTCAGAGAGTCGCTGACCCGCTTTTGGTTGGCTCGGAGCCTGGGCTGAGTAGATGCAGGGAGCTGGATGCTCGCTCAGTCCTGATGGAGGCATTCGGCCCGGGGGCCATAAGCCAAGGGTGGGGTGGGTGTTTCTCTCTCTGGCACTTTATTTGTCAGTTCTTCCTGACTCCTCCTGGTTCGGGCATCACCTTGACTATCCGTCTCACTTTGGAGTGCTACGAGGTTGGGTGCACACCTACGAGTTCCTGTATATGTGGCTCTCTCCAAAAGCAGCTTTGGAACCAGGAACTAACTAACATATTGCATTTAGATTTGTGAGAAGCAGAAGTTTATGGGGTTCCCCCCCCCCCTTTTTTTCAAAATACCAGAATCCCATCATTATTATGGGATTCTAAAATTGATTGTGGTGATGGCGGCCCAGCTCTGCGAATATACTAAAACCACTGAATTATACACGTTAAACCTGTGAACTGTACAGTGTGTGAATTATATCTCAATAAATCTGTTACTTTAAACATAGGGTTATTTCAAAAGGGAGAGTGTGAAAAATTTCAAAAGACTCAGAATAAAGTCAGGCACTCAGAACTTGGCCCTGTTTGAGGCGGGGCCTTTCCCAGGAGTGGTGTTTGCTAAGCTGCAGGCAGAGGTGGGTGGACCAGCCCAGGTGTCAGGTGGCCTGGCACCACCCCTGGCAGCTGGGAGGTCTGGCAGGTGAAACCTCAGCCTCCTCTTCCATCAGGTGGGAGCGATACTCCTACCTCGGAGGGCTGCTGCCAGGGTGACGGGAGAGGAGCATGCCAGGACCTTTGCTCTGCGTCTGGCAAACAGGGGGCCATGATTATAAGACGAGGAACATGCATGGTCCCCCACCTGAGGGCCCAGGCCTCCCAAACTACGAACAGCCACAACAAAAACCCTGTCAGAGATAGCCGAATGACCACAGCTTGAGAATCATGCTTTCCCCTCCTAGTCACACTCCTGGTCCCAGGCAAACCCCAGAGACACCAACCACACGCTTTCTTCCTTTTCCCTCTGGTTGACAGTCTACGGTTCACAGGCCCTCAAAGGGGACCCAGCCACAGTCATCTGTCGCTGCCCCTCAGGGATGCTGCTGCTCTGTGGGGCACAGAACTCCCTGAGCTCTGGGTCTGGATGAAGGGAAGTTCTGGGTCTCCAAGCAGTGATGCTGGGCCAGGTCCGCAGTCTTGGTGAGCTGCTACTTCAGCTACTGCCACCCGTGCTCAAGCCTTTGGGCCTTGAAGTCAGTCCATGTGCGTGGGGAGGTGAAAAGGACGGAGGAGTGGGGGAAGGTGACAGATGGCCCCAGGCATGGCCTCCTTCTTCATGACATCCTTATCTCTGTCCTTTGCATTGTCCACCCAACAGCTCCTGACACTCCCCAAACTCTTGGCCAGAGGGCCATTAGTTCTCAGCCCATAAGAGCAATCCACCTGGGCAGAGCCTCGATGCTCTACTAACCCCACAGTGGCTGTGAGTTCCTCAAGGGCCAGGATGGGTCTCTCTTGGTTTGAAGTTATACCAGCATGTCTTAGACGCTCAGTGAAGGTTTGTGGAAGCCAAGGGCAGATTGAAGGCTCCAGCTGATCCCTGCAAATGGGAAGTTTGGTGACTCTCATGGATGACACCCTGGTGTGACCCTGTGGGTGGCACTCACAAGAGGGGCAGGGGACCATCAGCAGGCCACATTCTGTTATCAGCAAGTGAAACCAAAGTGGCTGGCCTAGCGGTGAGCGATTTTTTCCACCCTGTCTTCTAAAGCACTGATCCAGTCCTCAGCTCTTCCGAATCTGCTGTTTACTCCTTCCAATGTGTGCTTTGTTAGTACTATATCAGCTTATATTTCCGACTGTTCTTTTTCACAGTTGTTATATTTTTTCTCATGAGCATCTTTACCATCACTATTCTGGACTCTATGTCAGGTAAATTCCTTATCTCCATTTCATTTATCTGTTCTTCTGAAGAATTTTCTTGTTTTATTTATTTTTTTTTGGGGGGGGGGGGGATTCTTGTCTGCCCATTTTGGCTGCCTGTTTGGGTTTGTGACTATGTATTCGGAAGATCTGCTACGCCTCTCCAACCCTAGTACAGGGCATTGTCAAATGCTATTTCTGACTAATGAGGTCAGGCAAATACTCAAAGCCTCCAGAGACCAGCCTCTACCTGCAGACTGATTGGATTCACTGTTAACACATTGCAGACCAGTCGTTTTTTGTTTTTGTTTTTTAATATATTTTATTGATTTTTTTTTTTTTTACAAAGAGTAAGGGAGAGGGATAGAAAATTAGAAACATCGATGAGAGAGAAACATCGATAGGCTGCCTCCTGCACACCTCTTACTGGGGATGTGCGCGCAACCAAGGTACATACCCTTGACCGGAATTGAACCTGGGACCTTTCAGTCCCCAGTTTTGGCCAGACCATTAGTTTTATTGCTAGCTTTATCCAGTAGCTAGATAAATTTATATTTTTTGAGTATAAAAAAATTTTAAATAAATGTTAAAGGTATGCCTTAAAATTAAATACCCATTGCATTTTGAAGTTATTTATTACATGTTCTTACAAGCTAATATCTTTTTAAAGTATGACACTCTGGCCCTGAACGGTTTGGTTCAGTGGATAGAGCATCGGCCTGCAAACTAAAGGGTCCCAGGTTTGATTGCAGTCAAGGGCATGTACCTTCGTTGCAGGCACATCCCCAGTAGGGGGTATGCAGGAGGCAGCTGATTGATGTTTCTCTTTCATTGATATTTGTAACTATCCCTCCCCCTTCCTCTCTGTATAAAATCAATAAAAAATATATTTTTTTAAATTAATTATGATACTTTATAAAACACTGTATAATATGAAAACACAAGAATTCTCGTGATCTGGACTGAAATATGTTATAAGTAGCCCTCAGGCAATTGTCCTCAGGTATGGCAAGAGGTTTTTCCAATAGGGTGGGGCAATTGCTTCTATCTGGAAGCTAATTCTCATTCTCAGTCTCTTAATGGGCCTCAAAACTCCACACCTTGGGACAAGGTGTTTTCCAATAGAATGAGACAACTGTCCCTCTCAGGCAAGAACTGCCTAAATAGAAAGGTCTACCTGAGAAAGGTGACCTCCTCAGTGTGAGAGGATGACAGCATAGGAAACTGCGGTGTCTGCTTTCTGAGTTCTAACCTCAGAGGCCTCAACCCTGACTTCTGCTCACATAGCTCCAGTCTACTCTGCCCTGCCTCCATGGGAGCACAAGGTAAGGGAATGTGCACTAAATGTTTTTGAGTTGGCCCTTTAAGGGGGAACCTGCATTTCCAGCTGTCTATGTCTGGAAGACAGCAATCCTGCTGCTTTTCACAGCCAGATGCTATGTGGGCAACTTTCTCAGTTTTGGTACTCTCTGCTGGGGGGCCCAACTTGGGGACTAGACACAAGAATTCTCGGTGGCAGACTCCAGAACCAAGACATCTCTCCCGAACTTTGGCTGTTCTCTGAGAATCTGGCCAGCCCTTTTGCACCTCCACCTTCCTACAAATCTCTATGAAGTCTCCAGTTTCTCTTTTTGGTTATTAGGGTTCTCTCCAGCAAATTTTCAATGGATTATTTAGGATGGCTTTTTGTTGTTGTTGTTGTTGTTGTTGTTGTTGTTATTCAGTTGTAATTCCAATTTGGTCCTAGGACCTTGTCTATGTAGCATCCTGTGGCCATTTTTAATCTTCCTTCTTTTGGACATTCTGAGAACAGCACTCTGATAAGTAATTATGCTCAATAATAGCACCCTCTTGTGGTCATTCAGAGAACAGCTCCCTAGTTAGGGATCAGGCCAATAGCGCCCTCTTTCCAGCATTCAGAGGACAGCACACTAGTATGTGTTTAATTCTGATAGCGCCCTCTCTGGGGAATTTTTAGAACTGCACCCTAGTAAGGTATTAGATTCTATAGCGCCCTCTTGTGTGCATTCTTAAGACAGCATCCTAGTAAGGGATTAGGCTCAATGGCGCCCTGTTGTGTGCATTTTCAGAATAGCACCATAGTTAGGATTAGGTGCAATAGCACCCTTTTTGGAGCATTCTGAGAACAGCACCCTAGAAAGGGATTATGCCCATAGCACCCTCTTTAGGGCACTCTCAGAACCACACCCTAGATTAGGCTCAATAGAGCCTTCTTTTGGTCTTTCAGAGAGCAACACCCAGTCTTTTTTTTTTAATTACAAGATTTTTAAATATATATTTTTTACTAATTTTTCCACAGGGAGGAAGGGAGAGGGATAGAGAACTAGAAACGTTGATGAGAGAGAAACATTGACCAGCTGCCTCCTGCACACCCCCCACTGTGGATGTGCCTGCAACCAATGTACATGCCCTTGACCGGAATCAAACCTGGGACCTTTCAGTCCACAGACTGACGCTCCATCCACTGAGCCAAACCGGTTTCGGCAACACCCCAGTCTTGATTAGGCTCACTACTACCCTCTTTGGGGCATTCTCAGAACAGCACCCTAGAAAGTGATTAGGCTCAATAGCAACCACTTGTGAGCATTCTTGAGACCTGCACCCTAGTAAGGAATTAGACTTAATAGTGCCCACTTGTGGGCATTCTGAGAACCGCATCCTAGTAAAAAATTAGGCTCAGTAGTACCCTCTTGTTGGCATTTACTGATAGAGAACAGCACCCTAGAAGAGAAATTGTGAGTCTGGGAAGAAAAGAAAAAGAAAAAGAAAAAAAACACCTTGCACCTTGTCCCACAGCTCCCTTAAGCAGTCCTCCTGTATTTTAATTGTTTTTATTTTTGGTTCTCTCATTGAGTGATTTTTCCACCCTGTTAATAACTGGGCTTATTATAAGTTCCACTTTTTTAAAACCTCAATGGAGTGGTGGCTACACTTGTCAAAAGTCAATGAACTTCATGGACACAGACAATAGGGTGGTGAAGGGGGTGGGGCAGGCTGTAGGGGCTTGATGGGGGATAAAGGGAGACACATCTAATACTTTCAACAATAAAAAATTATTAAAAATTCAATGAACTTAAAACACATTGAAGTTCACCTCTTATATGTAAATTATATGTCAATACAGATGGTTGGATGGAAAATAACAGAGAAGTAACCTGAGAGAGGGGAGGAAGGTGAGTCACCGATGACAGCCAGGCTCTGAGCCCAGGGATTCTGCCCCTGGAGGTAAGAAGTCAGGGACTGCAGGAAAAGAAAAGAAAAAGGAGCAACAGGTCACAGTGGAGCTATACCCTGGTTTTTATAGAATATAAACAGTTATTAGGTATTAGGGAATCTTTGTTGCTGACCCTGATACTTTTACATTTCTTTAAAAGATCTTTCAAACAAAACTAGCACCACCAATCATGTGCCATCAAAACATACTGCACTGGGTCTACATTTAAGCAAGGACCAGAATGACAGAACAATTTGGCCTATACATGGTTAAGTATACAGAGGTCTTTGGGTTAGCTGGCGTGGCAAGGGAAACCACAGCCTGCTGGTGCCATCTGGTGGTCAAGTGACAGAACTGCATAGGATTATCAAAGTTTTAATTCCGTGGTATCCAGACTTGCTCATCACGTTTGTTAAAACACAGCTGGCTAGGCCACCCCCAGTTTCTACCTTAGAAGGTGTGAGGTAGGGCCTGAGGGTGACCATTTATAACATTTTCCCAGGTGATGCTGGTACTGCTGCTGTTCCTGAGGCCACACGGAGAGTCACTGGGTTAGGGTTATCTCCTCCAATACATTGCGTCTGCCATACTAGATGACATGCTAGGAAATTAATTAAAATAAGCATTTTTTTTTCTACCTCTCCACAGTAGTTATGGGTGCTTTTTTGTTGATTTTTTTTTTCATCTTCTAGATTTTTTTGCAATGGGGTTATAACTTTTTTTTAAAAAAAATTATTACCACAATAGCCTTCCAAGAGGCAGGCACAGACCTCTTTGCAAAGATGGACTGGGCACTTCAGAGTGTGGTCTCTTCCTTGGCTTTTTAATAACCTTCTGTGAAAAGCCCTGTTCTTGCAAAGCCCCAGGAGGACGAGGGTTGGGCCGCCATGTTTGGGGTTGGCTCGCCAAACAGGGGAGGAGACCCCTCTTCTCCCAGGCGGGTGCTCCCTCCGCCTGGGCACTCCGGAGGCCTCGCACTGCCCCAGGCTGCTGCTCTCAGGCTCTTCCCCTGCTCCTCCAAGAGCTCTTGAGATCTGGGCCCAGCCCCCACCCTACTTGTTTGCTGATGGGTCAGGTTTGAGGCTGCAGAAGTAAAGGCAGTCAGCTCCCACTGGCTTTGCAGAAAGGAGGACTCCCAGACATGGCAGGGACCAGGGAAGATGGCAGTGGTAGTGGGGCAGGTTCCTGGAACCAGCATTCCCAAGACCACAGGGACTTCCCTGCATCAAGTCTTTCTGGTTCTCCCTAGGGGTCAGTCGAACAAAGCCCGAATTTGGCAGTTCCCACACATCTCTCCTCCAAACTCTAGCATGAGAGAGGGGCATACTTCAGAAGGGAAAATCCCAGCGATGGACCCCAGTTGGCCTAGCTAGGGTCTGGGACTCACCTGGGGCCAGTGGATTGTGACCAGAGTTCAGGGGTCTGGTGATGAGCACCAGCCCCCAGTGAGGACCACTTGTACTTGATTGGCTTGGGGCAGGATTCACCCTCCCAAAGGGAGCTGGGCAAAGTGTCCCAGGGGCTGGGTGGGATTGGGACATAATCCCCCTGGCTCTCAGGGGTCCGAGCTTGAATCCAGGCCCAAGGCAATGCCCATGCAGGTGCCTGGGCTGCCTCTGTGGCTGGATCTCCCTCCTGCTGTGGCCAATGGAAGCCTGAGCTCTGCACATGGCTGCTCGGCCCCTCCCCGCAGCAAGTGGGGGTGCGGGAGAAGGGGCAGTGCCTGCTGTCTCACGCTCCATGCCACCTGACCAGAACAGAGGGGCCCCTCCAGATGGGGAAAGGACCCAGGATTATCCGATGGGCCCCAATGCAATAGGGTGCTTGACAGAGGGACAGGGAGGCAGATGAGTCCGTCAGAGGGAGGTGTGGCTAGGAAAGAAAGGCACAGACACGTGACACTGCTGGTTTGAAGACGGACAGGGACCCTGAGTCAAGGCAAATACAGGCACCTCCAGAAGCTGGAAAAGGCAGGGAAACAGACTCTCCCTAGAGCCTCCAGAAAGGAATGCTGCCCAGCCGACACTTTGGTTTGAGCCCAGTGACACGCACGTTGGACTTTCCCCCTACATAACTGTAGGCTAAATGGTGTGGTTTTAAGCCGCTGAGTTCTGGTGCCTGTTACAGCAGCAGGAGGAGGGGGCCTAGTATACCCTGACAAGCCTGGCTGGTCCACAGAGAACACCTCAGAGCTGCTAAAGAACTGTTTAATCTTTTGTAACAGTTTTAGTGAGATATAATTCACGTATCATTCAATTCACTATTTAAAGTATACAATTCCTCATATTTTTTAATGTATTTTATTGATTTTTTACAGAGAGGAAGGGAGAGGGATAGAGAGTCAGAAACATCGATGAGAGAAAAATATCGATCAGCTGCTTCTTGCACACCCCTCACTGGGGATGTGCCCGCAACCAAGGTACATGCCCTTGACCGGAATCAAACCCGGGACCTTTCAGTCCGCAGACCGATGCTCTATCTACTGAGCCAAACCGGTTTTGGCTTCCTCATAGATTTTTAAGGGGTTGTTTTATAACCTCTGGAAACGGTCTCCCCTTTTAACCTCTGACATATCCATTATTAACAAACCCCAAGTACATCTCCAGAGGCTTATTAAAGATATGTTTGCTCCTTATCAGTGGTTATTAAATAAATGGCTGATCCAGTCCAGTTGTGCTTCCTGGTTCAGAAGCTCCATGTCAGGTGAAAGGAAGCGAGCTTGTTATTAGCTGGCAGAGAGGAGCTTTCCGTGTGGAAACACGCCTCAATGCGCTGGGGGGAAATGACATCTGAGAACGGGGAAGGTGACAGGCATCACTCATCCGAGCTGGCTGAGCTATTCTCTCTGAGACAAGAGGGAACTTGCTTTGCTCCAGCGAGGGGAAGAAAATGAAGAAAGAGGGACAGAGAAGCTTGGGCGAGGTGGTAAGTACTGGGCAGGACGGTGAAAGCCAAATCTACCCAATTCCCACTCAAACCTGGGTCAGATCTGGGCCCTGTCCTATTCCATTGACCAGTCTAATTATCCCTATGCTGCCATGACACTATTCTGATTACTATAGGCACAACAAATTGTTTCAATGTCACCTAGGGGGTGAATCTCACAGACAGCAAGCTGAGTGAAAAAAGCTGGACACAAACAGAACGTTAGGTAATATTCCACTTAGATGAACTTCTAGAACAGGTGGAACTAAGCTACAGTGACAGGAAACAGATCAGTGGTGGCCTGGGTCAGGCCCAATGTTGGGAGGAAGGGGGTAGTGGGAAGGTAGACTATAAAGGGGCTTCAGGGAACCTTCCAGAAAGATGGAAATGTTCTATGGGGTTGGTGTTGACTGGGTTGGTGGTTACAAGAGTGCACACATTTATCAAAACTTCAAATTGTACACTTAAAGTGTACTAATCATATTGTATGTAAGTTATACCTCGATTAAAAATAAGTCTCCCTTAATTCATTGCTGTTTCCAAAAATTGTTTTTCTACGTTTATAGAATTACTCTTCCAGATGAATTTTAAAGTGCTTTATTAAAATGTTTTATTTTTATTTTTTTATATATTTTATTGATTTTACACAGAGAGGAATTGAGAGGGATAGAGAGTTGGAAACATCGATGAGAGAGAAACATCGATCAGCTGCCTCCTGCACGCCCCCTCCTGGGGATGTGCCCGCAACTAAGGTACATGCCCTTGACCGGAATCGAACCCGGGACCTTTCAGTCCGCAGGCAGACGCTCTATCCACTGAGCCAAACCGGTTTCGGCGCTTTATTAAAATGTTTTAAATTACACCAGGCTCTTGGTAAAGTTATATTAGTTTCTTTATTAATTTGGGATATAACTGATACTTCTATACTATTAAGACTTTCCATTCCCAAAAAGGATGTGTCTTTTCATTTATTCAAATCTTCTTTGGTAAAAGTTTTGTCATTTTGGCAAAAGTTTGTCATGTATGTCATATGTGTACTATATACATTACTTATGAAATATTTTAGAATATATTTTATATGTGGTGGTTGCGATTGTTAAAGGAGTCTTTAAAGAATATTTTCACTGAAACTGGTTTGGCTCAGTGGATAGAGCATCGGTCTGTGGACTGAAAGGTCCTGGGTTCGATTCTGGTCAAGGGCATGTACATTGGTTGCAGGCACATCCCCGGTAGGGGGTGTGCAGGAGGCAGCTGGTCGATGTTTCTCTCTCATCGATGTTTCTAGTTCTCTATCCCTCTCCATTCCTCTCTGTAAAAAGTCAATAAAATATATTTTTTAAAGAATATTTTCTAACTAATTTCTGATATATGAAAAGGGCTCTGATATATTGATCCTTGTTAGTATGGCTCAGTTGTTGAGCATCATCCCATGCACCGAGAGGTCACTCACTCGATTCCCAATCAGGCCACAGGTGATTCCTCCACCCACTGCAGTTTGAAAAGCACTGAAGATAATTATGTATCAAGTTGTTGTTTTTTTTACTTTTATCCTATTAATGTGATAAATTACAAAACTAAATTTCCCAAATGTTTAAACTACTCTTGCACTCCTATAATAAAACTGTGGCTTAATACACAGATGAACCCAATTTGTGAATATTTTATTTAGAATTTTTGTATCAATATTCAGAAGAAAGATTGATCCACATAATTTTTTTTAATGCTGATTTTGGTATCAGGACCTGCCTTGTAGGTTGTTTCCCGATATTCACTCCTAATTACGTGGACTTTTCTTTGTAAAACTGGCCAAAAGTGCCTGGCCAGTGTGGCTCAGTGGTTGAGCATCAACCAATGAACCAGAAGGTCACAGTTCAAATCCAGGTCAGGGTATATGCCTAGATTGCAGGCTCAGTCCCCACAGGGGGCATCTGGTCAGTGATTCTTTCTTATCATTGATGTTTGAATCTCTCTCTCCTCTCCCATCTTCTCTGAAATCAATAAAAATGCATTTTTTAAAAACTGGCCAGAAGGTTTCATAGTTTGTTGATCTGTTCAAGGAATGAGCTTCTTTTTTCCTTTTTATTATATGTTGATTTCCTATATATTCTAAAGTCTAGTGTGTTTTCTTTTTTTGGGGGGGGGGCTAATATATTGGAACTACTGTCTCTTTTTTAATCACTTCAGACTGTCTTAATTACTGTTCTAGGGAGCATTTTAGTCTCTCTCTTACCAAGAGATTTTGGTAAATCCATTGAGTACTCTAAAACTTCCCTTTTCTCTAACTTCCTCCGTCCCTCCAGGCACCTGGGAGTGAGTCAGGAGATAATGACATCACTTTGGAAAGGTTTCCCGACAGACGTGCCACTCCGCAGCTGACGGCTGCTTGCCGTGGAGGTATGTGGGCTCCGATCTGTCAGGCCTGAAGCACATTTGCCTTAATAAATGTCTTTACCACATGCTGAGAAATCCTGTGAGGAACCTGGATCCCGGAGCAGCCAGGCCAAGAATACCCTGTTCCATCTTCCACTGTGACAACGAAACGCTGAGTGCCTGCTAGAAGATGCACAATTTATTTTAAATATAGGAAGAGGATGATTGTTTAAAAAGAGCTCCTGCTGGTTAAATTTAGGTTCCTGCAATAAAGCTCGGCCCCCACACACTCTCTGGCTTTGGGCCCCGGAGGGCTGCAGGTTCTCCCGACGGAACGGGAGCCTGCGGTCTCGCGTGTCCGGGTTTTCCGGTGGTTTTGATGCTCTGAGTCAGGGCGTCGGGAACTGCCCTGACCTCAAGAACACTTCCCCTGTTATTTGAGTGACCCGCTTCTAGACCACTACTGCCAGTTAGGAAAAGTCCTGCTCGGTGAATTACTTTCAGAGAACCCTTGGGCAGAACACCAGGTGGCTGCTTTCCACTGGCTTGACCAGGCAGGTCCTCTCTGCCCCCGTCCTTTGAATGTGTTGACTTCTTGATGTTCACCTGCCAGGGCCGTCAAGAATGCTAAGCCGCCGTTGGGCATCAAGTCAGGGCTCCACCAGGCCTACGTTGGCCCTCCGGTTCAGTTACCAAAGTTGGCCTGACGTCCCGTTGGTCTTGTCACAGCCCCAAGGCAGCCTGGCCTCTTTCCTTTGTCTTTGCTGTTCCTTTAAGGACTTTTTCCGTTGGCTTCCAACATCCTCCCCCTCCATACCAAGCATCTCGTGGGTGGATGCACCAGGGAGAGTGCCCAGAGGAGGCATGGGTGAGGAACAGGTCGGGCTGCACCAGCCATTCCTTCTAACCTAGAGTGGTGTTCGGCAAACTCTTAAGTCAGCAGAGCCAAATATCAACAGCACAACGGTTGAAATTTCTTTTGAGAGCCACATTTCTTAAACTTAAACTTCTCCTAACACCACTTCTTCAAAATAGACTCACCCAGGCCGTGGTATTTTGTGGAAGAGCCACACTCAAGGGGCCCAAGAGCCACATGTAGCTCGCGAGCCACAGTTTGCGGACCTCAGACCTAGAGGGATGGAGGGGGCACCAGGGTGAGGGGGAGTGTGTGAGAGGAAAGAAGCATTGCTGAGCTCTCTGTCCACTTGGACATGTGTTCAGAGGAAGGAGGACTGGATAGGACGGGCTGGTTGTTCTTTATGAAGTTGGGGACTTAATTAGGTGGAACAGAGGAGTTAGAGATAGGAATGTGCACGTGGTTTAAATGTGGTTGGACTGGAAGGTTAGTAAAGGAAAGCAGCAGCTGAGGCTGAAGAACCAAGTGCCTTCTCTGCGGAGCCAAGACGGGTAAATGTAATTATGCAGCACCAGGAGACAGGTGAGTTAGGAAGTCGATTGGGACAGCAGCCTGCCAGGTATCTGGAACCCTACACTCTGCTGTTCACACTGAGCTCTTCCTTTGAGCTCGGGAACATTGCATTAGGCAGACTCGCCCTCAACCATGCTGAGTAACAAACTCAGCAATCCCAGCAGCTCAGAGCAGCAGCATGTACCTCATGGTCACAGAGCTGCGAGTTGGCTGGGACAGCCCCATGACAGGCTCTGGGGTACATTTAGCTTCCTCTGGCCACTGGCCACCTGGGCTATGTTCTTCACGAGGTGAGTAGCAAAAGGTGCAAGAGTGGGTGTGCGCCTTCGTTGGTTTGGCTCAGTGGATAGAGCATCGGCCCGTGGACTGAAGGGTGCCAGGTTCAATTCCGGTTAAGGACACATGCCAGGGTTGCAGGCTCAATCCCCAGTGGAGGGCATGCAGGAGGCAGCTGATCGATGATTCTCTCATCACTGATGTTTCTCTCTCTTTCCAGTTCTCTCTAAAATCAATAAAAGTATACCGTATTTTTCGGACCATAAGACGCACTTTTTCTTCACCAAATATGCAGTCCCCAGGGACACGGAAGGTCCCGGGGGACCCGCTGCCGCTCTGCAACTCAGACCATAAGACACAGGCACTACTTCTATTCGGACCATAAGACGCAGGCACTTTTCCTCCCACTATTTGGTGAAGAAAAGGTGCTTCTTATGGTCCGAAAAATACGGTGTATATATATTTTTAAAAGAGTAGTATGTGGCAACACAACTGTTCTTTGGCAGATTTGTCACTTCTACTCAGATTCCAGTTATCAGAGCAAGTCACACAGCCAAGCCAAGTATGCATGGAGCAGACAATTGCCCTCTTCCTACTCCAGTGGGAGGCAACTCAGCACCTGGCAGCAAAGGGATGAATGTGAGATTGGAAACAATGATTTGATTATCTACTAACTAACAACTGTAGTTCCTGGTCCATGGGTGCCCACATGTTATGATAAAAGGGGTGCTGGAGAGGGCCTAGAGTCCTGGGTTCTGTCAACCTCTGCAGGTCCATGAGTCCGGAAGACACTCAATTTCCTGACAGGTCCAGTGATTCCTAGCCCGGATTATGTGACATGTGGAAGGTTCTAGAGAGAGAGAGCAGGCCTGAGTGATCACCATTAAGCAGATGAACCAGAATATAAACACAAGTTGTGACTTTTTCAGTATTCTACCACCTTCCACCTGAGTTCTAATCCATGGGTCAGGTACTGCCTGAATACCAATAGTGGTCACCATCTCTTTAACCTGTCAGAACTGTGAAACTGAACAATGCTGAATGGAATTCAATGAATGAATTTCAGATAAGGGTCGTCTTTGATTGCCAGCAAGACAGACTGTGGTTCTGGCTAGCTGGAAGCATCCAGGGAAGCTCTGGGGGTAGCTCAGAGGGCTAATGGGAAGGCAGGAGAAACAAGCTTCGAAACAGCAGGAACTGGGGTAGCACTGTACCTGCAGTGAGCCAACTTTACCCTCTTCTGTCCTGTGCCTCTCTCTTGTCCTGGTATCTCAGAGTCCCAACGAGCCTGATGGATGGAATGTAGGCTCTATGCCCCTAGAACTCATGGGAAATTCTGAGTTTTGTGATGTGTTCTGAAGACCCCTTTGGCTTCTTTAGCAATGAGGTTGGGAACTTCCTGACCTACTGCTCCCAAAGACTGCACTCAATTGGATAGGGGCAAGTTCCTTAAAAGCATCAAGGGCTGCCAAAACCGGTTTGGCTCAGTGGTAGAGCATCGATCTGTAGACTGAAAGGTCCCAGGTTCGATTCCGGTCAAGGGCATGTACCTTGGTTGCGGGCACATCCCTGGTAGGGGGTGTGCAAAAGGCAGCTGGTTGGTGTTTCTCTCTAATCGACGTTTCTAGCTCTCTATCTCTCTCCCTTCCTCTCTGTAAAATATCAATAAAATATATATTTTTTAAAAGCATCAAGGGCTGTTTTTAAAAGGGCAATGAATATCTGATGGTCATAAAATAAGTGCCCATGACAATCACTAACCTATTGCAAGTGGTGGAAAATGACAGCTCATAGGCTCACTTGGAGCCATGTTTTCTGAAAGGGACTGAGACCCATGGAGAGATGCCAAATCCCATACCAAGCAGCTCTTGGAATTCCTTCTTGTGCCTTTCCCTGAATGGCCAAAATGGCTAAGACTTGTTAGCTAACAAAATGTCACCCAATTCTTTTCCCATCTCTACTTCATAATAAAAAGAGCTACATTTAGTGAGCAGTTACTATGTGCCAGGCACCATGACTGCAATAATTAATGTTTCCTATCCTCTCATTGAATCCTCACATTAAGCCTATTGGGTAATTACTATACCTATCCCCATTTTATATATGAGAATATCAAGGCACAGACCTAGCTCGCTAGGCTGGTGAGAATTAGAGTGGGGATTCGAACCCAGTCTTTTTTTTTTTTAATATTTTTATTGATATTTTACAGAGAGGAAGGGAGAGAGATAGAGAGCTAGAAACGTCGATGAGAGAGAAACATCGACCAGCTGCCTCTTGCACACCCCCTAACGGGGATGTGCCCGCAACCAATGTACATGCCCTTGACCGGAATCGAACCTGGGACCTTTCAGTTCGCAGACCGACGCTCTACCACTGAGCCAAACCGGCTTCGGCTCGAACCCAGTCTTGATTGAAATCATAGAATGCTTTCACCAACAGCCCTCCTTCAAGGAGGATGCCATGGGTACAAAGCTCAGAATAAGAACTCAGGGGAAATGGGGACTATTTTGCAGATGCCTGGAACAGGAAGTAACCATCAGACCCAGGGAGGAAGAAGAGATTTGGAGAAGATGGTTTCAAAAGTCAAAAATAAAACAAAAGGATGGAGAGCTTTACCGACCCTTGAGGGTTTCTCTGAAGCGTTGAGCTGTGGAGAGTTGAAAGAGCTGCTAATGTCACTGCATTCCCGCTTCAGCTCCTACTTGGCGAGGGACTTGTTTCCTGTGGTTCCCGGGATGATTTATATTCCATTCCTATTTCTCACACGGAATGGCCCGTGTGCGGGGCCAGGTGTGGAGCCTGAGCACAGCTGGCTCTCACTGGAGGGCCCTCCTGCCATTTTAAGATGACCTCACCCCATTCCCTTGACGTTTTGAATATGCAATTCACGCCTCTTTTCAAACATTCAGATAATGATTTATTGGCTTTTTTTTCTTCTTCTTGCATTATCCTGCAATAAGAGGTTTTTAATTTGTTTAGGCACTTGATTCCTGCTCTTTATAGAGTGGTTGTAAATGTATCTACTAAAGGAGTGCTCAAAAAAAGAGCACTCTCTTATTTCTGCCATGCCGGTCACAGTTTAGTCTTGGCCCAAGGTCTGCTTCCCACCCTCTGTACCTTCCAAACCTGCCTTTGAAAGGCCCGTGGAGAATAGGGGGCTAATGGCCATGAGGCTTTGGCAGGAACAGACCTGGATTTGCAACTTGCCTCTGACACTAGCCAGCTGTGTGACTTTGGGCAAACAGGGGGCTGCTGCACAGCGACTCCCAGGAGGAGCCAGGAACTCTGCGGAGGGCAGTGCCCCCGCCCCGTCCTTTCAGAAAGCAGCAGGTCCCAGGACGCATGGCCATGCCACCCCGGCCACAGCTGGTGAGCCAGGCGGGCATCTGGCCTGTGGTGCTGGCATGAAAGGAGAGTGGGAATTAACTAGGCCAGATTCCCTTTCAGAAATCTGAACTGGGAAACGTAAGGGGCAGATCAGGCAGCTGGGAGGGGAGCGGCCCGGGACCAGGCACTGTGGGGCGGATGAAGGCACTGTGAGGCAGATGAAGCCAGGATGAAGATGGAACACCTGGTCAGAGAGCCGCCAGGACCCCACAGCAGCTCAGCCCCAGGCGGGTACACCGTGCGTGGTCCCTGTGGTAGGGGCGCTACTGCAGGACACTTCTCTGTACTGTCTGTTATAAAAGAAAGCAGGTGATGCAGCCACTTTTGCCTGGGTTGGGAGGGGAAAGAAGTCTTTGGGAAAGAAATCTTTCCTCAGACCTCCTCCCCTCACGGGGGCTTCTGGGAGGAGGGGGTCAGCATGAAGAGGATGCCTCTGTTTGGCAGAGAATATTCTTGGGTTTGGGGTGATCAGGGAGGCCCAGAACCCAGAGTGGGGATAGTTCAATTGTTTGGCATAATAAAAAGGCCAAGTTGGAAGGGAGGATCTCCAAAATGGAATCAGGGCATGTTGGGGCTCAGGAGGCTGCAGACTGTCAAGGGAGGACCACGGGGAAGTTCCTAGTGATGGAGACCTGGAGTTTTCAACCCTGTAAGAATATTCACAGTGCGGCAGCTTATGTCACAGAGAGGTAAACCCCTTTCGCCATCCAACATCTTCAGTAAAACGGTAGAGAGCTGCTGTTTAAGAACAGCCCGGGAGACAGAGCCCCGGAGGTTCCTGAGAGATTTGGAAGCTGAGTGCCCCCTTGTGCCTGGCGTAGGAGTCTGCCACTGGACCTCCAGCCGCAGCTGCAGGCAGGGGAGGCGTGCCCTGTGTGCCCAGCACAGTGCCTGGCAGCATGGGTGCCCACAGGTGGTGTCATGCACAAGTCAACCAGCATCAGCCAAGGAGAGGCCACGAAGGCAACGTGTGGCAGCGTCCTATTGGGAAGAAGAGCCCTGTTGACCCAACAGCTAAGAGGGACCTGCATCTGTCACATTTACAAGGCAATGTCCACAAGCTCCTCCTGGTAGGAAGTTCTGCACTTCCATCCTGAGGCCTCCCCAGCACCTACCCTGCCAGGCAAACAGAGTCCGCTGCTATCTTTGTCTCTGAGGCTGCCACTGATGGTCATTGCTGAAAACGGGTCCCAAAGTCTGCAGGATGCTGTGGACAACTGCAGTGATGCCCTGCTGGTCCTGACCCGAGGGTACCTCTCCTCCAGGCTCCAGGGCCTCAGTATCCTTAGGGCATCTTCACCAGGTTGGGATCCTCCCCAAATCTCCACACCAGCAGGTGGCGGAGTCCTGGGATCCCAGCCTCAGCCCTGACTATGCGGGGCGCAGCACAGCCCTGTTGGCCAGGGAACCTTGGCTACATCCATTGGATGGCAGCCTCCCCCTCCCCGCCACCCCCCACACCTCCACACCACCCCGGCCTCCCTAACTTCAGATCGCAGGGAGAAGGGGCTGGAGGCTCCATTTTTTCCTCCCCGCAGGCTCTTGGTTTGCTTGTTCCAGAACTTTACGCAAGGGATGCCAGCTCCTGCGCGGCCTGTTCCGCAGCAGCCCCCACCTGGGACACTGGGCCCACCCTCTTTCCATCTGAAACACAGGGCCACCTAGTGACTCCCGGCAGACCCAGAGCTACTCCGAGATGTCCTTCTGTCTCCACTTACTCAAAAAAGCAGCTGGGAGCCTTTTCCTCTCTATTAAAAAAAATTGCTGCATATTACATTGCGTTGAGAGGAGTAGATGATGGGCCCCTGGGAAGATATGAATTTCCATTTTGTTACAAAAACATGCAAGCCAACTGCTGAGAATCCGATCCCCTCATTTTGCTTATAAAACATGCTTTGTATTAGTTCATTCTTTTTTCCAGAGCATATTATTAATTTGTATTTGTTCCTTTTTTAGAACTTAGCTAATGGCTTAGTCGGGTTTTTTTTTTTTAAGACTGACTGTAAGAAACCTTTCCCTTCAAATAAACATAGTTAAATCCTCTAAGTAAATCTTGTTAAAAGAATGTGTGAGCCGAAACCGGTTTGGCTCAGTGGAGAGAGTGTCAGCCTGAGGACTGAAGGGTCCCAGGTTCGATTCCGGTCAAGGGCATGTACCTTGGTTGTGGCCACATCCCCAGTAGGGGGTGTGCAAGAGGCAGCTGATCGATGATTCTCTCATCGATGTTTCTAGCTCTCTATTCCTCTCTCTTCCTCTCTGTAAAAAAATCAATAAAAAATATATATTTGTTAATCTTGTTGCCGAAACCGGTTTGGCTCGGTGGTAGAGCATTGGTCTGCGGACTGAAAAGTCCAGGGTTTGATTCCGGTGAAGGGCATGTACATTGGTTGCAGGCACATTCCCGGTAGGGGGCGTGCAGGAGGCAGCTGGTCGATGTTTCTCTCTCATCGACGTTTCTAGCTCTCTATCTCTCTCCCTTCCTCTCTGTAAAATATCAATAAAATATATATACATATTTTTAAAAATCTTGTTAAAAGAATGTGTGCACCTAGCATCGCCTGTCTCTCCTCTCCGTGCCCACACTGGTCACTATGTCCCATTCTACCCAGCTCTTTTCTCCATCAGGGTGAATTCTTCATTCATTCATTCATTCATTACTAAAAACAAGCAAAACAGCCCTGGCCTGGTGGCTTAGTTGATTGGAACATCATCCCATATACCAAAAGGTTGAAGGTTCAATTCCCGGTCAGGGTTCAAGTTCAACCTCTACCCGGTCGAGATGTATTTGGGAGGCAACCTATCGATGTTTCTCTCTTTCTCTCCCTTCCTCTCTCTCTCTAAATATCAATAAACATATCCTCAGGTAAGGATAAAAAGACACAGTTTATAAAATAAAAACAAGAAGACAGGAAAAGGACGATGTTATAAGCAGTTTAAGACTGGATTTACAAAGTAGGGGTGTGAAACCAACAATGGGGTGCACTCACTACTCACCTGGAGCCTTGTGCCTTCCTCTCCCTTGATAGGGGCCTGCTGGTGCTTTCTTTCTTTTTTTTTTTTTAATATATTTTATTTATTTTTTGCAGAGAGGAATAGAGAGGAATAGAGAGCTAGAAACACTGATGAGAGAGAATCACCGATCAGCCACCTCCTGCACACCCCCTACTGGAGATGTGCCCGCAGCCAAGGTACATGTCCTTAACTGGAACGGAACCTGGGACCTTTCAATCCACAGGCGGGACGACGCTCTATTCAGTGAGCCAAACCAGTTTCGGCCTGCTGGTGCTTTCCTGATGTTGAGCATTCTCTACCCATCTCGAGTACTTCCAACGTATTGGCTGGGGACAGAGCTCCAGTCAGGGTCCATGGCCAGTGGGTGGCCATGGGGTCAACAGAAGCCCACCTGCCCCCAGGAATCTGATGGGAAGGAAGAGGCCAGCTGCCTGCAGGACAGGGCCCTTCCTCCATCCTGTCCAAACTGCCCTGCTCCGCAGATGGAGCCATTCCTTCCCACGTGCTATTGATTAAGTTTATCAATTCTGTCTCTTCTTCCTCCATGTTGTTTAAATTTATTACTCCCCTTTTCTCCTTTTTCTTGGTTTGCAACTCAAAGGGAACAAAGTTCATCAAGTTATCAACTTGATTTACTGTTTCTCTTTTCTCCCCTCCCTAATATAAGCACTGGGAGCGATAAATCTCCTCTAAGTACTGCCTTGGCAGCGTCCCAGAAACTGAGATAGGTCACTTTCTTGGTTTTGTTCTTTAAATATTCTGTGGAGTCCTCAACGTCTTCCCTCACAAAAGGTTTAAGAAAGAATCTGCTCTGCTGAATGAACACGGTAAGAAACAGCTGAAAAAGAGGTTCGCACTGGAGAAAGGAAGAGGGAGAGACAATGGTCATTTGTCCATAATGTGATTTTGTTCCTAAAACAATCAGATGGAAAGCTTTTAGGATTAATAAGAGGTGAGCTAAAGTGAAGAGATACAAAGTAAACATTCACAACTCAATTCCTTTCCTCTATGCCAACAATTAGAAAATAAAAGGGTGGGGAAGCCATTCAAGATAGCAACTACAAAAGTTTAAATAAGTTTAAAATAAATATGCAGAAACTGTAAAAGCTGAGAGTTATCGAAGAAGACAAGAAAATAAAGGGACATTGTGCTCATGGTTAAGATTCGATGTTGTGTCGATACAGTTTCTTTGCGAATAGATGTACAACGTCAAGCAAAATCTCAACAGAGATCTTTGGGAAACAGGCCCAAATGATTCTGAAGCACATCTGGAGAAATAAGGACATCACTTTTCCCACCTCTCCTCCAGGGGAGGGGAGGTCTGGGTGGAAGGTAGGTGGGGACAGAGTGGGTGTCTTTGGTCCCTGAGCTTCCAAAGTGGTCCCAGGACAACTCCCAGACAGGTCTCGGGCATTTCTTCTCCACAAGGGAGGGTGAGAGTGTATTTCAGTCATTCTACAGACAGTCACCGAGCACCAGCCACGACTGCAGGGACCAGGATGGAGCAGTGAACCAGACAAACCCTAGAGCCTGGTGTTAATTGGGGGGCAGACAAGAGACCAGGAAACATGTTATCACATCAAGTGCTATGAGGAGCAAAGCAGACACTTTTAGCCAGAGCCAGAAGGCGGAGAAGCACAAGGAGAAGAGATGATTGTTGCAGAATGGTGTGGGGTGAGGGCACCTCCAGGACTGAGTCCAAGGAAAGAATAAGGAGGTGCCAGGGGGGGGAGGGACTGGGCTGAACCCCAGGTGACATCACCGCCTCTGGCAGCACTTCCTTTTTACAAAAACCTCCATGCCCTAGAAGGCCCGGTCCATGTGGTTACAGCCACACCTGGCAAGTGAGATACCTGGCCTGAGGCAGCCGGGAAGTTTCTCTTTCCAGGAATTTGAAATACTGCACAGGGCTGAGTGGAGCCCTTGAGTGAAGGGGCACAGAGTGGCAGGGAGGGGGGGCTTAGAGGGGCATTGGGCAGGCTGGACCCACCTGCCAGCTGAAGAATGAGGAGTTGAAGGCAGGTGCTAGGGTTTAGAGAAGAGTCGTGGTACTAGGGTAGAGAGTAGGGACTTGACTGTCCCCTGGAGGGACAGAGACAAAAATAGAAACAGAGACACAACAGAGATAGAGATACACAGAGACAGAGAGCAGAAAGATGGAGACAGAGAACCACCTGTGGCTCTCCAGGGCCCCTGACACTTGGCCTTACAATATGGCTTTTCCAATCTCCCCAAGAATGTGGAACACAGGAAAGAATGACTGCCCCCCAAGATTTATCAAAAAGAGCCGTTAAGAATGTTGCAGAGCACACAAGCCTATCTGAAAGATCTAGAATGGCTCTCAGGTCTTAAAGACTACCCTGGGAACCTCCCAAATGGATAAATGTATCTCAGAAAAGACTGTGTCCTCCAGAAGGTCACTGACCACACAAAAGGAAGCACAGTGGGCCTGTCCAAGCAGGCTTTTTGTTCCTTCCCCCTCCCCCATTGATCCCCCCAGCCACTCCCACCCCCGAGGGCAAACCCCCACCGCCCCAGAGTCTGTGTTCATTGGTTATGCTAATATGCATGCATACAAGTGCTTTGGTTGATCTCCAACTCCCTCCCTCCCGTCATTTGTCTCTGGATCTGTTTTTGTTCATCAGTTTATGTTGATCATTATACCCCACATATGACTGTGTTCATGTGACATTTATCTTTCTCTGACTGGCTTATTTCACTTAGCATAATGCTCTCCAGTCTCACCCATGCTATTGCAAATGGTAAAAATCCCTTCTTTTTTATGACAGTGTAGTATTCTGTTGTGCAGATGTACCAGTTTTCTAATTCACTCATCTGCTGATAGGCACTTAGGCTGCTTCCAAATCTTAGCTATTGTAAATTGTGCTGCTATGAACATAGGGGTGCATATATCCTTTTTGATTGGTGTTTCTGATTTCTTGGGGTATGGTCCTAGAAATGGGATTTCTGGGTCAAATGGGAGTTCCATTTATACCTTTTTGAGGAAAACTTCATACTGTCTTCCACAGTGGCTGCACCAGTCTGCATTCCCACACGCAGTGCAGGAGGGTTCCAATTTCTTCACATCCTCACTAGCACTTGTGATTTGTTCATTTGATGATAGCCATTCTGACAGGTGTGAGATGGTACCTCATTGTTGTTTTGAGTTGCATCTCTCAGATGATTAGTGACTTTGAGCATGTTTTCATATGTCTCTAGGCCTTCTGTATGTCCTCTTTCAAAAAAGTATCTATTTAGGTCTTTTGCCATTTTTTATTGTTTACTAGTATCTTCCTTTTTGTTAAGTTGTATGAGTTCTCTGTTCATTTTGGAGTGTCCAAGCAGTCTTAGAGGCTCTGCCCATAACCTACGGAGTTGCTGACCTATGAACAAGACCACGGCTTAGAGAGATGATGTGTCTCTACCATTAGTTGTTGAGCTCTTCAAGGTTCCTTGTCCTGATTCCATCTGCCTACAACAATCTTCTTTTCCAAATGTAGGTTAACCACAGAGGAAATAATTCGTGGATCCATGGCGCCAGGTGTTTTCCAATGCTCTTGGCACAACACTTCTCACCAAAAAAATGAACTAAGTTGGAGTTTTGGGTTGATGCATCATTCTCATTTTGATTAATGTGGATTTGTCCTAGAGAGCAGATGGCCTGGTGGATGGCCCTGACCAGAACTCTGCCTGGCCCATGCCTGACCACCACCATCCCCAACAGACAAAAAAGAACTAATGCCCAAGCCAGTTTGGTTCAGGATAGAGCATTGTTAGCCTGAGGACTCAAGGTTCGATTCCGGTCAAGGGCATCTCTCATTAATGTTTCTAACTCTCTATCCCTCTCCCTTCCTCTCTGTAAAAAAAAAAAAAAAAAAAAAAAAAAATCAATCAATAAATTAAAAATTTGTATACAGGTTTGTGTGGGCATGTTTTCCATTCTGTTGGTTATAATACATCTAGATTTAGAATTCCTAGGTCAAATGGTAACTCTGTGTTTAACTTTTTTTTAAATATATATTTTATTGATATTTTACAAAGAGGAAGGGAGAGAGATAGAGAGCTAGAAATGCCGATGAGAGAGAAACATCGACCAGCTGCCTCTTGCACACCCCCTACCGGGGATGTGCCCGAAACCAAGGTACATGCCCTTGTCTGGAATCGAACCCGGGACCTTCCAGTCCGCAGACCGACGCTCTACCTCTGAGCCAAACTGGTTTCAGCTACATATCTATCTTTATGCCACCACCACATTCTCTTAATTATTGTTGCTTTTTGACAAGTTTGGGAATCAAGAAGTCCTCTTCAAGATTGTCTTAGCTGTTCTGGGCCTCTTCAGTTTCCACATGAATATTAGGATCAGCCTACCAATTTCTGCAGAGCCAGATGGGATTCTGATGGTGACTGCATTGAGTCTGCAGTTCAACTTGTTTTAATAACATTAAGACTTTTGATCCACGAACACCTATCTTTCCATTATTTAGGATTTTTAATTTCTTTCAACAATACTTTGTCATTTTAAGAATATTACACTTCTGTTGTCAAATTTATTCCTAAGCATAATTCTTTTGGGGGCTATTGCAAATGAAATTGTTTTCTTAATTTCATTTTCAGATTATTCGTTGCTATGTTTTTGTATACTGATTTTTGTATACTAATCTTATACCCTGCAACCTTGCTGAACTTGTATATTAGTTCTAATAGTTTGACATATATTTTAATGCTATTTAATGCCATATATTTTTGAAATGAAAACAAAAGTTAGAAATGCCTCCTCAGCCTCTCATTCCAAAAGTTTGGAGATAATTTCACATAAAAAATGAGGAGCCGAAACCGGTTTGGCTCAGTGGTAGAGCGTAGGTCTGCGGACTGATAGGTCCCAGGTTCGATTCCGGTCAAGGGCATGTACCTTGGTTGTGGGCACGTCCCCAGTGGGGGGTGTGCAAGAGACAGCTGGTCGATGTTTCTCTCTCATCGACGTTTCTAACTCTCTATCTCTCTCCCTTCCTCTCTGTAAAAAAATCAATAAAAAAATTTTTTTTAAATGAGGAACACAAAGTGTCAATATCCAATCCCATCCAAAGTGTCTGGAAGAAAGAAAAAGAATAAGGAGCAAAATGACATCCTTACAGACAATGAGCAAAACTGTACTAACTATTCCAAATTAAATGGGGGGAAGGGGCGTCATTACAAAAGTCAGCATGAGAAAAACGCAGAAATGAGATGACAGCACTTAGGGCAGATTTAGGAATAAAAAAAATAATTGCAGATATGAATATTAAATTAGGAGAAACATAAGAGAAACAGAATATAAAAAGTAGGGAAAGCTTTATATCAAAAAGAGAACACATGAAAAAGATTCAAGAGAAAATGGCAAATATTGGAAATGGGCAAAAAAGCAATGGAAAAGTATCTTCAGGTGAGGATTAACAACAACCTGAAAATAAAATTCATAGCAAGGGACAGGATAAATACTAAAAACTAAAATTCAGAAATAAAATCTGAATGGAAAAAAAATTCAGCCCTGACTTGTTTGGCTCAGTGGATAGAGTGTCGACCTGCAGATTGAAGAGTCCCAGGTTTGATTCTGGTCAAGGGCATGTACCTTGACTGAGGGCACATTCCCAGTGGGGGGTGTGCAGGAGGCAGCTGATCGATGTCTCTCTCTCATTGATGTTTCTCTCTATCCTTCTCCCTTCCTCTCTGTAAAAAAAATCAGTAAAAATGTTTTTTTTTAAATTCATACTTTCCTGAGTTTAAAAAAAGAAGAAAAAAGATTTCATACTGTATTACATTAGTCAAAACCCATTTAGAAAAGAGAAACCACAAAGTGATTTAAAAAGGGAAGTTTTATATAAATTACTAACCGTAACAGGGAAGTGGCTAGTGAGGAGTAACAGGAACTTTAAAGAATATAATGAGTAGCAGAAAAATGGATCAGCCTCTGCATGTAGGGCTGGGACTGAGGAACCAAGGAAAGGCCCCCCCATCCCAGGGTTGAGATCAAGACCCCAAAAGATGCCCGAGCCCAGACTCACTGAAAGGTGGAGAAGTGGGCTGTGGAGCCACCCCAGGGGGTGCCACGGGAAGCTCTGTGTGGGGAGGTGGCCCGTGCCCTGGCCACCAGGATCTGCTGGAGCGGAGCACTGGGAGGCTGCAAGCCCTGCAGAAGCGTGCATGAGGCACACTAGAATCCAGAAGAGAAATCCCCCTCCTTCAGTGTCCTTCAGTAAAGTTTAACACGGGGCAAGCTCTCAAAGGAGAAATAGTTACAGGGTCCAGCTCCATTACTATAGAGGTGACAATGAAGAATGAATTTGGGGCCGGCCGGTGTGGTTCAGTGGTTGGGCATCCACCGATGAACTCGGAGATCATGGTTCAATTCCCGGTCAGGGAACATGCTGGGGTTGTGGGCTCAATCCCCAGTGCGGGGTGCATGGAAGGCAGCCCGATCAATGATTCTCTCTCACCACTGATGATTCTATCACTCCCTCTCCCTTCCTCTCTGAAATCAATAAAAATATACTTTTTATTAAAAAATAAAAAGGAATATGTTATATAAGAGTGATCAATGTAGACATAGAGCAGCTAGCAGTTATAAAAATGGCAGTGAGAACTGCTAAACTATTTCCAGTTATCATTCTGGTAGTAGGAGCATTAGAATTATTCCCTGCTGTGTGTGTAATGTTGCCTGAAACAAATGAGTAATTATGGGGTATTTTGATGATTATCCTGTGTCCTAAAAATCAGAATTCTCAGTGTGTAATTTTTAAAAGAGACTAAAAAAAAATCGGTAGTCCTAAAACTTAATTGGAAATAACAGTATGAACTTAGGTACTTTATCTATCATCCTATCAAACTTATGAAGTATTTTATCTATCATTCTACCTATATCAAGTAGTCTGCCCACTGAAAAGGCTGAGAAACAATGACTAACCCAATAGCAATGAGCATTCTTATAGAATCCATAAAGTTAGGGCAATATTTCCCTGGCCATGTGACTCAGTTGGTTGGAATATAGTCCCATATACTAAAAAGTTGCAGGTTTGAACCCTGAGCAGGGCACATACCTGGGTTGCAGATTCAACCCCCAACCCTGGTCAGGGTGCATGCAGGAAGCAACTAATCAATGTGTCTCTCTCACATCAATGTTTCTCTCCCTCTTTCTATCTCTTTCTCTGTCTCTCTCTCTTCCCCTCCCTTCACTCTCTCTAAAAAGCAATGGAAAAGTATCTTCAGGTGAGGATTAACAACAACAAAAAATATTAAAAACATATCCTTGAGTGAGGATAAAACAAAAAAAAAGTTAGGGCGATGTGGAGAAATGACTGATTGCAGATCGAGGAGACAATGTTCAAAGGAGTCTGGAACATCTTGACATAAACAACATGGGAACCATCAGAGAAAGGCTATGCGTAGACTGGGGTAAAACACGGGTTCCCACTGGCCAAAGACAGGACAAGCAGAGCTTTGATCACAGTAATAATTCCAATAAATTGAAATTCACCAAATTTATTTCAATCCATGAGTACATAATGATACTGAAAATAAATTGGTCACCTCCAGAAGATAATACGGAACCAGTTTATTATTTTACAAGCTGGTAAATTTAGGGGGGAAAGGAAGCATTTATTATCCTGCCTCTCCTAAATGAGCTCTACCACCGGGTAACCTCATGGTAGATAGAAGGCAGCATCTGTTTATAAAGAATTCCAGCACCTAAATGAGAAAGAAATAATCGAACTAAAATACCATCATTTTGTACTGGTGGCAGCTGTGGTTCTTCTCATTACCTTATGCAAAACACTGGAACAGTCTCATCAATGTTGCCATCATCTGTTTAGCACTCTCCATATATTCTCTCAAAGCCTATTTGCTTATAAATTGTGTGGAATGGTAAAATTAATAAGCAATAAAATGTGAATCTCAGCACAATGAAAACAATATATGTCAGCATTTTGGACCTCCGGTGAATTAATGGATCTAAGGACTGAGCATCCATGGCTATGAATGGCACAGAGAACAGCAGCCTGACACTATGCGGCCACTTAAGAGTCTTATCAGAGACACAGAAGCTGAGTCTGATCGAGCTACTAGATCTGGCTGACAATGAACAGCAAATACAGAGGGCAGCGGAGCAGACTATAGGGAAACACTACAGTTAAATTGCCTGGATTCCTCAACAGATAAAAGGAAAGAATGGCCGAAACCGGTTTGGCTCAAAGGATAGAGCGTTGGCCTGCGGACTGAAAGGTCCCAGGTTTGATTCCGGTCAAGGGCACGCACCGTGGTTGCAGGCACATCCCCAGTAGGGGGTGTGCAAGAGGCAGCTGATAGATGATTCTCTCTCATCAATGTTTCTATCTCTCTATCCCTCTCTCTTCCTCTCTGCAAAAAAATCAATTAAAAATAATTTTTTAAAGGAAAGAATGAAGGGGGAAGCTATACATTAAAAGAGAGGGAGAAGATACAATTTTTATAAAGTGGGCAAGACTGAGTCAGTTTCTAGGAATGCATGATTGGATGCTAAAACTATAAAGAAATACAAGGAAATGGTTGCTATAAAAGCCAAGCAATAGTTAATGTTGCAGTTGGGGTGGGGAGTTATGATTGAGACGGGGGACATAGAGCTGCTGCTGCAACATTCCATCTCTTCGATTACAAGAGCATTTGGGGTGTTTGCCTTAAATAATATATTAAACTCTACCTTTGTTTTGTGTGTTTTTCTATGCCTATTTCATTCTACAGTAAAAAGATTTTTAAAAGGAATGTTTAAAATGTGATGCATATCTATTCAAATAAGTCACATACCACAATGGCACGATTAGCACACTTTGGGCAACACTGACCTTTTCCATAAACCTGAGTACCATGGGCACCAGCAGCAGCCTTGCCATGGTAAAGTCTCTCTGAAGACCTCTGGGTACACTGGAATGGGTGGACTTAATAGTGGGGGTGGGGAAGAAGAGAGCAGAAAACTGATGTCTGTAGTGGGCAGCTTGAGGATACAAGGGGCAGCAGGTAATGCTGCTGGGGGCAGAGGCCCTGTCTACATACATCCTTCCTTCCCCCAGCTGCCAGCACTGGCTTCCTTCTGGCACCTGGGACCCGGGCTTCTCTAGCAGCCCCGGCTTCATCCAGAAGGTCATCTGGAAGGACATCTGGTCTAATTAGCATACTATGCTTTTATTATATACTAAAATTATAGATGTTACCACTGAGGGGCACTGGGTGAAAGGTACAAGAGGCCTCTCCACTCTTTTTCAACGACTTCTGAATGTATAATTGATTGAAAATTAAAATCTTAAAAAATGATTAAAGTACATAGATGATTCTGCATGATTTCAGGAGTTTCACATCTTCCTGCAGCTTATCTAGCTTCTTAGGGTGAAGGGAGGCCTGGGCAGTGTTCACAGGTCCTCATCCCTCCCCAACCCCACATTTCTGCATCACCACCCAGACCCTTCCTACTCAGCTGCTTCAATTTCCCAAAAAGACTGAGAATAATACAGTTCAAACAGAGAGGTTAGCATATATGAAAGCTTATCCAGCTACCTTTCTGGAGAGTGGGGTGGGCATTTGCACATATACACGTACACACACACACACACACACACACACACACCCCATATTCTGGTAACAATCTGGTACCCCTGCAGTGGCACAACCACACAAAAAGTGCCTTCTATCTTAGGGCTCCTTGATGTCTCCTATCAGAATTCAGTTACAAGCCTGGGACCTACAGTCTTGACCTTTCAACATCATCTTCTTTTTCTATCCCACCCATAGATTTCCAAACAACTCAATTTTGAGAGTAAATTAACTGCCTTGTCTGTGTTTGTTCTAAGTTTCTGAGTCCACACCTCAGGACTCAGGCTCCCCTTTGTGCAAAATTCATCTTTAAAGTTCAGATTCCAGCTTCAGACCCTCAGCACCATGATGCACTGCTGCCCTCTGATGGCAGTTTCTAGGTAGTACTTACAAATCTGTATATATTAAAAAAATCAACAGCTCCAGTAGCAAAATGAGTAAGGGAAAAGAAGAAAGTCACAAAAGAAAAAATGTGATGGGATAATGAACATTTAAAAAAGTGGTAATTAAATAAATGAACAATATAACATCAAAGAGTTACTACTCCCTCAATCAGATTGGTGATAATGGAAAAGAGTAATATCTAGGGCTATACAGGGTTCAGACACAGGGCTTGCAAAACAGGGCACACTCAGGTGATCACCTCAGCAATCCACTCAGGCTCTGTACCCACCCAGGCTCTGTACCCACTCAGGCTCTGGCACCCGGCACCCCCTTGTAAAGCTCTGGCTTCCAAAGCTGGGGGAGCGTAAGTCGGCAAGGCCTTCTGGGAGTGTGTTTGGTTCCATTTATCAGTGGCCTTAAAAATTCCAACGGCTGGAAATCTCAAACATTCCACTTCTAGTTTTTCCTGAAGAAGTTATCAGACAAATAAATGACAAAATTATAACCAGAAGAACCAATCTTTATACAGCCACATTCTCAGGAGAGGTGCCCCCTAACTTCTCCCAGAAGCCAACCAGGCAGGGATTTCAAAATTGAGAACCAAGCTGGTGGTTCCTTTGAAGCTGACCCCCAAGAGGCTGCCTTTGTCACTTGAAACCCTTCCCCCTACCTCCTTTCCACATTCACAGTATTTGGGAACAGGACTTTCAAGAAGTAATTAAAGTTCAATGAGGTCTTAGAGGTATATCCCTAATCCAATATGGCTGGTGTCCTTGTAGGAAGAAGAGGAGACGTCGAGGATGCATACCAGAGAAAGGGTCCTGGGAGGACACAGAGAGGGTAGCCATCAGCAAGCCTAGGAGAGGGGCCTTAAAGGACACCAATTTAATGCCCTCAAGGTAATGTAAAGGAGATATAAGGCAAAATTTTATACTTATTAAAAAGTATATTTCAACCTGTAATCTCAAGTATAACTACAAGAAAAGATTTAATGAAGCAGATATTCATGGCTGCGCAGATCCTCAGAGAAGACACAGGTGCAATCACAGACTAAGCTGAATAGGCTACATTTGAAACTCAGATACCCAAGTAGTGTGACATCCTTCAAGTCCAGTAAAACTCAACTAATGGCCTGGCCGGCTCAGTGATTGAGCATCAACCTATGAACCAGGAGGTCATGGTTTGATTCCCATCACATTGATATTTCTCTCTTTCTTTCCCTCTCTCTCTCTCTCTCTCTCTCTCTCTCTCTCTCTCTCTTCCTTTCCCTTCCTTTCCCTTCCCTTCCCTCTCTTCCTCCCTCCCTCTTCCTCTCTGAAATCAATAAAAATATGTATTTTTAAAATCAACTAATGGCTGCATTAAAAAAAAATGTTTGAAGTTTCAGGCTGTTAGAATAGTGACTCTAGTACAAGAATTGTAAGAATTGTAAAGTAGTTTGATTTCAGGCAACCCAGCACGAGAGACGAAGAAAATAGCAAATATGTAAAATTACCACAAGCTGTTTATCATCTTAGATTTTTGGTCTCCACCCTATTTCCTATAACTCAAAAGTTTGCAAGGTGAATTCTACTATCAATGGTGGTCATCTCAAATTGAGAACCCAAAAGCAGGCCATATTGAGGGCTTTGGCCACTTCCCTAACATTAGCCAAGTAGGAACCATGATGCCTCTCACTTGGACAAACAATAAAGACCATAGAGGATTTCAGGAAGCGGACAGCTTAGGGTCCAAGGTAGCTAGAGCCAGTCCATAGGCACTACTACCAACCTTATCCTATATAATAATAGAGGGATATGCTAATTAGCCTGGACGCCGTAACAGAGACCAGTCAGGCGCAGTCCGGAAGTAGGTCCCAGTGGAAGCAGACAACAATGGTGCCATCCAGGCATGCCGCGCAACCTGGCCTGGGAGTGGCCCCGAGCAGAAGCGGACACCAATGGAGGCGTGTGCAGGCCTGCGGCGCTGCCCAGCCCAGAGGCTGTGTGGCCAGGGGTCATGAGCAGGCCCGCACCATCCACGCCCTGTGCTGAGGTGGAGTGGCCCCCCGTGAAGGTGGCCACCAGCAGAAGCATGCGCAGGCCTGCCCGCGTCCCTGACCTAGGACGTGGTGCTACCTGCATACGTCCCTGCCCAGCACTGAGGTGAAGCTGCCTGCGTGCATCTCTGACCTAGGATATGGTGCAGCCTGCGTGTGTGAATCCCTAACAAATAGCAATATTAAAATACTTCCTCTAATTAATTCCTTTAATGTGCATGAATTTCGTGCACCAGGCCACTAGTATTAAATATTATTTAATTCTTTTTCTTTAAATATATTTGATATTTCACAGAGAGGAAGGGAGAGAGATAGAGAGCCAGAAACGTCGATGAGAAACATCAACCAGCCGCCTCCTGCACACCCCCCACCGGGGATGTGCCCGTAACCAATGTACATGCCCTTGACCGGAATCGAACCCGGGACCTTCTAGTCCGCAGACCGACGCTCTACCACTGAGTCAAACTGGTTTCGGCTATTTAATTCTTTTTAATCCCTGTTAATGAGGACACATCTTCTGAACATTGTGTTTACATGCAAAATAATTGGGCATGCTTCAAACCTAAACCCTGCTGTCACAGCATGCAGGATGGGAAACTGCAAAGCCCAGAGTCCCGGCCTCTTACCAGAGTCTCAACAAAGCAAAGAGCATTCCAGCTATTCCTACAATTCCTGGAGCCCAGCTCCATACTCTCAGCTTCCTTTTAAAGTGGCTGAGTTTGGGAAGCAGACTGTGGTGCATTGGTGTCAGTTAAAAGCAAGATGAGCCCTCAGAGGAACAAGCAGGATGCCATGTGTTAGTTTGGAGAGCAGACTAAATTAGAATGTAGGTGGCAACATTTGCAACCTTATATAATAATAGAGGGATTGGGCCTAAACTGGCAGTCGGACATCCCTCTCACAATCCTGGACCACTGGCTCCTTAACCGTTCACCTACCTGCCTGGTCACCCCTAACTGCCCCTCCTGCCAGCCTGGTCACCCCTCACGTCCCCATCCCCCACCCACCAGCCATCAAGAGATCCAGGAGTCTTCATTTTGACACTTACCATGGGATACTTTGAAACGCTGAGTTTTCATTTGCTCATATGTCATTAGGATAACTGCAATAATACCCTCACCAACCTCAGGAGATGGTCTGGATGGGAGGGATTCAATGACTTATTGTCCATGAAGGCACTCCGTAGAGCACTTTACAAAGGTGTTCTCATTATTGTCATTTCTATTTTGAATGAAGCAGCACAACTGTGGAGATGAACCTTCAGCTCCTCAGGACCATGGGACAAACAACAATCACACATTTCCCACTAGTTAAGCCACACGTCCTCTCTGCTCACTAGTGGGCAAGACATGGATGAAAAACTTGCTGAAAGCACGTGTGCCTATTCTGGGTCTAGAAGGAATATAGTCATGAACTGCACAACATTTCAGTAAATGACAGATGGCTTATAGGACACTGATCTCCTGAGATTAAAATTCCTATCACCTGATGATGATGGGCCTACCACAGCATCTTAGCACTTTCTGAAGAGTGACACCTCCTCAAGAAGGTCAGGCAGGTCCTTCAGGAGGCGGTCCAGAAATACATCCCAGAAGATGACAGTTCCATGCCCATTAGTGTCCCTGGAGACCTTCCAGTGGGATAAGATGTGGAGGTGAAGACAGTGATACTGATAATCCTGACCCTGTGTAGGCCTAGGCTGACATGTATTTGTGACTTAGCTTTTTATTAAAAAGTTTAAAAAGAGAAAGAAAAATAAAACATTAAAAACAGGAAAAGCTTACGCTATAGAACAGTGTTTCCCAAACTTTTGACATATGTGTACCCTTTCTATAATTTTCGTAAGGTTGAGTACCCTTCATTAAAAAAAAAATGGATGTATTTTAATAACAATCAAAATATATTTATTTTTTATTTTTTTGGTACATACACAGAATAATAAACGAAAAATAAAATTATTCATAATAAAATATAAATAAAAGTTATATTATAAATAACATTTATTTGCACACCGGACCATCTCACGCCTTACAAGACTGTCTTGACTTGACTCATGAGAACGTAGAATTAGGCGCAGCTAAGCACGGTGCAGTGCATATCCCCACCAAACTCTTCCCGTACCCCTGGGGGTACGAGTACCACACTTTGGGAAACACTGCTATAGAAGATATAGTGTGTGTTTTTGTATAAAGTGTTATTACAAAAGAGCCAAGAAGTTTTTAAAATGTTCAAAGTTTATAAAGCATCTAGAGGCCCAGTACACGAAATTCATGGCTGGGGGCGTGGGAGAAGTGGGTCCTCTCAGCCCAGCCTGAACCCTCTCCAATCCGGGACATCCTTCTCACAATCCTGGACTGCTGGTTCCTAATCACTCACCTGCCTGCCGACCTGACCGCCCCTCACTGTGTCTGCGTGCTGGCCTGATGGTCCCTAACTGCGCCCCCTGCCAGCCTGGTCACCCCTCACAGCCCTTCCTGACCTGGTCGCCCACGCAGCCTGCTGTTCAGTCGTTTGGTCATCCCTCACTAATCCCCCTGCTGGCCTGGTTGCCCCACGCAGCTTGCTTGTTCAGCCATTTGGTTGTCCCTCACTAACCCCCCTGCTGGCCTGGTCATAGGCAGCCATCTTTGTGAGGGTATGATGGTCAATTTCCATACTACCTCTTCATTATATAGGATAAAGTTACAGTAAACCAAAGTTAATTTATTATGAAGAAAAACCGTTTCTATCACTTCATTGTAGCCCAAGTGTACAATGTTTATAAAGTCTACAGTGGTGTACAGTCATATCCTAGTCTTCACACTCACTCACCACTCACTGGCTCATTCAGAGCAACTTCCAGCCCTGCAAGCTCCATTCATGGTAGATGTTCCACTGTTTATTTTTATACTTGATTTTACTATACCTTTTCAATGTCTGCAATATTCAATACAGTACCATGCTGTATAGGCTTGTAACCGAAGACCAGGCTATCTCATACAGCTGAAGTGTCAGTAGGCTAGACCAGTGGCCGGTACATTAGTCAACAGAGCCAAATACAGTACAATTGAAATTTCTTGAGAGCCAAATTTTTTTTAAATATATTTCTTTATTGATTTCAGAGAGGAAGGAAGAGGGATAGAGAGACAGAAACATCAATGATGGAGAGAACCATTGATCAGCTGCCTCCCACACGCCCCCCACTGGGCATTGAGCGCACAAACCAGGCATGTGCCCTTGGCCAGAATCGAACCCGTGACCCTTCAGTCCGCAGGCCAATGCTCCACCCACTGAGCCAAACCGGTCAGAGCTAGAGAGCCAAAGTTTTTAAACTTAAACTTCTCCTAACACCATTTCTTCAAAATAGGCTCACCTAAGCCGTGATATTTTGTGGAAGAGCCACACTCAAGGGGCCAAAGAGCCAGATGTGGCTTGCGAGCCGCAGTTTGCCAACCACTGGGCTAGACCATCTAGGGTTGTGTAAGTGCACCTACGATGTTCACACAACAAAATGACCTAACAATGCTTTTCTCAGAATATATCCCATCATTAAGCAACACATGACTGTAATTATAGAAAAACCTATAAAGCTGAGAGGTATTTTTGAGAAATATGATGTTTAAAAACTTCCCCAAAATGTGTTCCACAAGGTATCCAAAGGATTTGGTGGTGACATCAGTGTGGGAACAAGCTACCTCATCCAGGCCTTCTCTGAGACCACAAGAATGAATTTCCAATGAAGATATGTGATGCAGGATGTGCCAAATTTATTTAACAACAGAACCCCTTTTCCACAGAGCATCTGTCAAGAGGTTTCACGAAACATACACTGGGAATTAAACTTTCCCACTGGACATAATGTTATATGGGCACATGGACAGCTTAAGGGGAAACGAGAATAACTGATAACATCTGATCAGCAGCAGGCAGTTGCTGGACGTGTTGGAAAGGAGATATGGATTTTCTCCAGGTACTGACACAGCAGGACATTTCCCTGAAGCACCCTGATCCCCGCTCCTCCAGATGTACCAGCTATGCAACCCCGCACACCAGTCACACAGTAACTAACTTTAATTTTTGTTCTAAAATATGCTTTTTCCCTCGGTGAACTTTAATATTAGTCCAGACCTCCACTTACCCTTAAACACACACACACACACACACACACACATACACACGTGCACACACACATACACACACGCGCGTCACCCTTCAAGCAAGTGATTAATCCCCGGCGATCTATAACAAATATTGACACGAGGGGGGAAAAAGGCATGTTGAAATGTATTAGAATCAGAACCTGTACAAAAAAAAAATTAAAATATAACCTGAAACTGTTCAAGTTCAGAAAGGCTAGTCAAGTCCTTTTCTCTTGCCAAGAGAATGCCATCATCAGAGGGCTCTGGGTCATCAGCCAAGGAGGGGTGGAAAGAAACAGACAGAAGCAGCAACAGGTCCTTCCCCAGCAGGCCGGGCCTCAGCACCACCATCCCCCCACAGATGCAGCCAGGAGTAATTAAAGATCTGGGGAGAGCAAGTGTTGGCAGACAGTCCCAGTGGGCAGCTGGGCCTTCACACCGAAAACCAGTCTGAGCAGTCAGACAGCAGAGAACACCAAGCTGGAAGAAGTTTCTGCCACCGAGCAGACCCCCAGCACCCTCCACTGGTGCTCAGATACCAGACATCAGTTAACCTAGTGCTCCCACCTAACGAGAGACTGGAGCTGGGCTTAAGAGGCTGAGTAAACATAGCCCAGCATCACATCCCTCCGTGGCCTGATCGGAGCTGCCAACGAGGGACAAGGCAGGGGAAGGAAAACAGAGCATTTTGATACCTGGCCAGAGTGCCTGCACCATTGTGGGTACTGTGGTACGTGGGGCTGGAGGAGTGGCCCTCCTCACTCGGAGGAGCCTCCTTTGCAGTCATCCCTGCAGGCTGGTTAAAGCTGCCTCTGGCTATGGCCAGCCTGACCAAATGACATGGAGCAAAAGAAAAACTGGGAGAGACAAGCCCTTAAACAGAGACAAGAACCTCCTGGAGGGAAGCTGGGCAGTGTTGACCCTGTTGGGATGGCATCAGTGGAGCCCCTGAGTCTGAAGGGAAAAACTGGGGGAGGAGGGTGTGGGCGAGGGAAGGAAGTTAACGGTTCTTCTGGAACAGTACCAACAGGATGGGGAGGCGCTGGTGAGGGGACGGGCAGGTCTGGAACTCACTGAAGGTAGAGAGAGAAGGAAATAGGCCCTAGGTGTCCCCTCCCCACCTGCCCAGGCCTGGTGAGTGCCAGCTGCCCCAGCCGGCCCTAGTGGCGGCTGGAAACCAGACCTTTCACTTTGGACATCTTCTTGGTGGGCTGCCTCTGCTCAGCGTGAGAGGGACACTCCCGTTCGGCCAGTTGTTGCTCCATTTCCTGAGCCGAGGAGGATGCTGTGGCCTTGAGGGTCTTCTTGATGTTGGTAACCTGGAGGGAGACACAGAATTTGTGTGCTCCTTCTGTAAGCACCAGAAACCCACCGAAACCCATTCTCGTTCTAATGGGGGCCACCTACGGAAGAAGCCAGAATCCTCTGCAAGAAAATCAAGAAAATGTGAAATTACCTTTAACCAGATGAGGAGAAACAAGCCGGAGCTACTCATGGGAGGTATGTGGAAATGAGTCAAGCAAAAAAGTGGAACTAATGCCTGCTTCGTTGAAAAGAGGGGAAAAGCCATGTGGAAGTGGACCATTTGGCTAAGAAGTGAAAGAAAGCAGTGGTTAAAATGGCCTTCGAAAAAGAAAGGGTGACAAAGAGTGTGACTGCTACTGTTCATGTATGAAACCAAATATTTCCATAAGAATTCTGGGGATTCTGCTCCTCAAGCGCTTCCTGAATAAACTAGAGCCACCTAACTGATAAATGATGAAAATGTAGTAAAAAAAAAAAAAAAAAAAAAACTAGCAAAATGCCGAAACTGATTTGGCTCAGTGGATAGAGCGTCGGCCTGAGGACTGAAGGGTCCCAGGTTCGATTCCGGTCAAGGGCATGTACCTTGGTTGCGGGCACATCTCCGATGGGGGGTGTGCAAGAGGCAGATAATTGATGATTCTCTCTCATCGATGTTTCTAACTCTATCCCTCTCTCTTCCTCTCTGTAAAAAATCAATAAAATATATTTTTTTAAATTATTTTTTTTAAACTAGCAAAGTGCTATCACCCTACTGCTTTTCAGGATACCTTTCTTCACTCAACAAAGGAAGAGATCAAATCTATTTAAGCAACTCCTGAACACTTTCCCAGGTCAGACTACACATTCTCTGTACCATTTGTGTACTATTCTGCTATGAATGTTCTATCATCTTCAAATTAGCTCCCAGTTTGTTATTCACCAAGAACAGAGCTCCTACAACACCCTTCTATGTTTACCTTTGCATATTTTTGTGAGTATCTGTGGGGGACAGTCATAAAAGTGAGCTTTCAGTTCCTGACCTGCCAGCCCAACCAGCAGACTTGGTACTGTAGCACATGCAACCCACCCACCAAGACAGCTCTTCCATCAGCCTCTCAACAGTCCCCCCTACACACAGAGTTCAAATGACTAAAACACTTTACTGTTTGCCTCTTTTGCTATATATATTCTCCCCTCCCCCCAAAAAAAGTTCAGCACTCCCAGTTTCACATCCTTTTAATCTGATGTCACAGGTTCTCACCCAGCTCTATTCACAGAGGGCACATTTGTGTTCTCTTCCCATCCATCCCTACCACCACTCCCCAGCAGGATAATACAGACTCCCCATCTCTTGGTAACTCAATTCCATTTAAGTCTTTGATTCAGAATCCTGTCAAAAGCTTTTCACCAAATAAACAGACAAAAGCACAATTACCCTCATCCTGCCCCCTTTTCATTCAAATGCCTCCTCTAGTACTGCCCACCCAATAAGTCCTTATTTTGGGTGCTCAGTGACCCTGGTCACATACAAGGAAAAGAAATGAGACATATCCCCAAGGAAAAGCTTGGTTCTCTCTCCATATCTGAAACACCACTCATAATCCTATACCTTCCTTCCCCAACACACATTCTTCACTCAAGCCACGGCAGCCCGCTGTGTCTCGGCCAGAGCTGTCACTCATCTCGCCTTTGAAGCACCCTGTTATTCTCTCCTGGGCAAGCTTCCTCCTTAGCTAGACATCTGACCCTCCCTGCAGTCAAGCACCTTTCCCACAAACCTGCCCTGACCGCTCTAGCCCACACCGACCTGCCTCCATCTATGCTTGCCCAGCAGTACTTCCTCCTCTTGCATGGAAAAAGAAGAGAGAAGAGCTTCCGGGTAGGAAAACGTCACTCAGTTGTGAGACAAAGCAACGGTGGATAAAAGCAGAGTCCACAGTGGGAAAGAGCTGGGAGATTGAGAGAACACTCTCCAGAAAGAACCAGGAGGCACCCTCTGGTGCGCTCTAACAGCCAACAGGCCTCAAGACTGTTACTAACCTAACTCCTGGGGATTTTCTGCATCATGGAAAACTGGGCTTACTTTGTCCAATTACACTTTATTACCCACATGACTCAAACAAAGCCTACTTTGTAAATGTAATGGTAGCTATATATAACATTCCACAGAACATCAGAGATATGCACATACAAATATGAAGAAAAACATGCTCCAAAGTCAAATACAAACAAGGAGATGTTCTGATGCTTCCACCAATCGTTCCTTCCCTCAGAGTGCTTGCTCAGAGACTATGAAACAGATCACAATGTTATTACTCTGTCTTCCCCAGGTATGCTAGAATTATAACTTATTAATATGTGTTACTTCTGTGAAAGGGAGAGAATATTCTTAGGCAATAAGTGAGAGATGACTGCACTAAAAGAGAATGTGTTGGGGTTTTTTACAGAGAGGAAGGGAGAGGGATAGAGAGTCAGAAACATAGATGAAAAAGAAACATCGATCAGCTGCCTCCTGCACACTCCCCACTGGGGATGTGCCCACAGCCAAGGTACATGCCCTTGACCAGAAATGAACCTGGGACCCTTCAGTCCACAGGCTGACACTCTATCCACTGAGCCAAACCAGTCTTGGCAAGGGAACATTCTTGAAGCAACAACTCAGGGAAGCTGCTGTTATAAGAATTTGGGACAGAAACATCAAGTTTCTCTCTGAGAAAAAGCAATCTAATTTAAGGACAAATACGGAAAGATCACCAACTCACTTGATAAATGGCTAAAAAAATTAAGTCAAATGTAACAAAAGCATAAATACCAACAGAATATTACAGAATTACACTTTTGTTCTTTGTAGATTTATTTTCTTTTCTAGTCAACAAATATTCAGTGAGCCTTTGCTGAAGAATGATCAACAACCTACATTCAGTACTCCGATCATCATTTACTGAATGAAAAAACTTGCCCTGGCCAGTGTGGCTCAGTTGTTTTGGCATTGTCCCATGCACCAAAAGGCTGCCAGTTCAAAACCCCCAACCCCCCACCCCCGCCCCAGTCAGGGCACATGCCCAGGTCAGGCTGTGTGCTCAATCCCCGGTCAGCAGAAAGAAGGTAGCCAATCAACATTCTGCTCTTACATTGATGTTTTTCTCTCTCCCCTCCCTTTCCCTCTAAAAATCCACTTTTAGATAAACTGACAAGGCTCTAGGCTTTGATCATGCTCCCTTTCCTCTCATAGTGGTCTGTTCCAGATTTCCTAGAAGATGATTACTAGTAAATCAGTAGATTGGTAAAGGGATCTTTAGCCTTTTCTGCAAATTACTTTCTCTTGAATTTAATGTAATCCCTACTGCCACCTGGTGGCAGCTTCAGGTTCTGTCAGCAGGGATCTCCATAGCCGTGTTTTGTATCAGTGAGCCATAACAAATCCATGTGTCCTGGCTCTTTTTTTTTTTTAATCCTAACTTATAAGGAAAAGAATCACACTCATCTCTACTCCAGCACCCAGCCAGTGCCTATTTGTTGATGGTTGATTATTTCATCTACAACCAAGAGTCACAAGATAAAGGAGCAAACAGGGATCCTCTGGAACAGAGGAACAAAATTATCTTCTTTACCTCTGCCTCTACCTGCTGCTGAGTTCGGCTGTGGTTCTCCTTGTACTGGTTGGCTCTCAGAACTTGCTGCTCAATGCCTAGCAGAACTGCTTCACAGCCGTCACACCTGCAAAGGAGATAGCCAATCCTGAGCCATAAAAAGGTCTGAGAGCTCTCCTGCACACTCTAAAATCTCCCTCCCAACTCCTTACAAGGGCTCTTACCCCCATACTCCTTCCAAAAGACAAGCATTTCTAAACAGGGCATATAACATAGGGCACAAAGAGACAAATATGGAGGATGTGGGGTAGTTTCTTAGAATACAGCCTTAATCTCCAAGTTCTGTATCCCATTGGAAAGTTTTACACATTGTGAGATAAAAGGAATTAGGAGAGAGTTTACACATGACTTGAGAGAGAAAAATTATGTTCTAAAAGCTTATATTTTGAAGATTGTCACCTTTCTCCGAAATTTAAATTACTTCCTGTCATCCCCCTCATTTTCTTTACCCTACTTTTTATTTTGAAAATTTTAAACCTAAAAAATGTTGAAAGAATAATACAATGAATACCCACATACCCTTCACTTAAGATTCAATAGCTGTAAACAGTTTGCCATATTTGATGTACCGCTCTGCATTCCAATTTTGCTTCAAATTGAACTCCAATGCCTAAACACAAGTTTTAAGAATCTGCACCCCGTACCCCCCAAAGGGGAAGGGTGTCCCGGGTGAGCCGTGTGTCCCATGGGGCCGAGTGCCCCGGGTGAGCCGAGTGTCCCAGGGGGCCGAGTGCCCGGGTGAGCCGTGTGTCCCAGGGGGCCATGTGCCCCAGGTGAGCCGTATCCCCCAAAGGGGACGGGTGTCCCGGGTGAGCCGTGTGTCCCAGGGGACTGTGTGCCCCGGGTGAGCCGAGTGTCCCAGGGTGCAGTGTGCCCCGGGTGAGCCGTGTGTCCCAGGGGAAGCAGTGGGACCCAGGGGAAGGGGCGGTGAAAACCAGAGGAGGAGCGGACTCTATTCATATGGTCCTGAGATAGTCACCATAAAACAAGCAGACTGCCAAATGAGGAGCGGATTCTATTCATGGGGTCCTGAGATGGTCACCATAAAACAAGCAGATTGTCAAATGACAGCGGGGAGGGGAAAGAGACCTGGGGGGAGATAGGAGAACAACCGAGGGACTGGTATGCATGAACATAAGTACACCCAATGAACACAGAACTCTGGGGAGGGAGGGCATAAATGGGAGGTGGGGGGGGGGCAATGGTAAGCTATGTACACAGATAATACCTTAATAAAAAAAATAAAAAAATAAAAAAAAGAATCTGCACCAGTAAACATCCTGGGATGGGGGTTAGAATGCCACCTTTAGGTAGAAACATACTGGAGGCTAAAAACATAGGAAGCCAGACCATGGACGTGAAAACTGTGTCAGCCATCTCAAAAACAGCCTAAGACATCCAACTGTAGTGGTTGGAAAACCAGGTTGTGTACGCCAGACCATTTTTATGTTAGGGGTATTTTCTAAGTTTATTTCCCATTTATTCTGCTTTAACAGTTCTACAGTCTTTTAAAAACTCTTGCTTTGGTCAGAGGTTGTAAAGGGAAAGTGTTTGGGGTCACAGCTGGGCCATAACTCGGGGTGAGGGGTGGGCAGCACATGCCCTGGGGCCCAATAGTAGCTAAAGCGAGGGGAACTTGGTAGAGGCCGGGGGCATTAGACACCAGAGAGTCAAAGCTGGGCCAATCATCTGTGGATATACTCCTCCTGAGGATAAGCCAGAGAGTTCATCCATTTTATGGAAAATAATTTCCCTCTCACTCAGCACAAAGCTCGCCTACTCTGCTTCCTGACCTCCAAAATGCCATGAGCCTGCCTGGGAACATACTCTCCTCAGCTCCAACCACGCTCTACCCTGGCCCTCCTTCAAAACTCAGCTCAAACCTCATCTCTAACTAAGCTCATCTGGCTTTAGAAATCCCAAATCATTTAAATAACTTCATAACAACCCTTGTAGAACCTGAAATAGCTCTTGCACACATCAAATTCTATTAAAATAGAGTACGTGCAAATATACCACTTCTTTTTATATACCAGAATATAGTTATATTAATATAGTGTGTCTGTGTTCCAACTTAGAATAACCCATTCCTGGTCTTCACTACCCCTCACAATGTTTCTATAAACACTAGCCCAATGTTACTGATGCTAAACATGGTTTCTCTTACCCAAAGAATCTTATCAACACTAACTTCCTGAGTTTGCAAAGTGCAGGGTCTGTGTCACATAGCTGGGCTTCAGAGGCTCCACCTGCCAACCCTGGGCATTTTACAGCCGACCATTAAATGGTCCCAGCTACACTAGGACAAGACTATTTTACAGCCAAGGCACTAGGAGGCCTGAAATGATTCCTGTTGCCTCACAGCTATAGTCACAAATGTAGTCCCTAATTCTCTGGCTTACTGTCCTAAGACCGCAGATCCCAGGGAGCCCCAGCTAATACCTGGAGATCATATTTCCCCAAGCAGAGGCTAGCTATCCCCCTCCCTAGAGAGAAGGGACCCCTCCATCTTTCAGCCTCACCACTCATGCAAGGTCTTGACAATATTATTGATGTCCTTCTTTCGGATGTCACGACCAATGCAGAAGTCCACTTCCAGAAGCTGGTTTCGCTGGTCCAGCTTGCCTTGGATGATGTCAGTGTAGACAGCCTCTATGATGAGGTCTTCCAGTTCCCGGAGATTCCGCATCTCCAGGTCCTTCAGCAGCACGGAGTAGGGGATACACTGCAGATAAGGCCATGTGATATTTACAAAAACCACTGGCAAACATTAAAGAAATGCAAGTATTACCAACATAGCCAACAGCTGCCTCTGGGCTTTGGGAAATGCAGTGTAATGATAATCATTAACATATATGGCAACAAGAGATGGATAAATGAGCTATAAGACCTATGGGATCCAAACAAAACCCATTAGCCCATCTAGAATTGCGTTATCCAAGATTCTCTGCCTCCTGGACTTTGCCCCACCTTCAGCTTTCATGCTCTAAAGCAAACTCTTGGGATCCTAAAGACTCTTTCTGGAAGAGAAAGGGAAATACTTGGTATATACTTGGTATATGCCACTCTGCCACCTTCCGGAACCTTGCAGACTTTGCTTAAATTCCAGCTCATCACAAAACTCCAATCTCAGATGCTGGCGAGAACTGAGGGCACAAGCAAACACACATGCAGGCTAACACATCCACTACAGGTGACCAGCGGTAGAGCCAGCTCAGTCATCCTCAAGCTTGCAGTTGTTTCCTCAGACTCTGGCAACCAATGTCAATCCCAACAACAGTCCTTTATTGGGCTGTACCAACATTCTGCATGACTCCAAGACAACTGGATATCTAAACATCTAGCTTTCTGCAAACCCTGACACACTATTTTTAGTCTGGAAATTAACACAGTGATCAAATCTGCAGAAACTGACAGGAGGAAATGGATACAGAGGAGAGCACACCTACCTAGAATGGTTTTTATGACTAAAGGTCTGAAATCCAGGGGCGATAGGTGAGCTTACAATGACAGGTTGCAAAAATAAAGGAAAAAGTTACTACTACTCTTGGTACACTTAAGAAGTCCATGATCAGGACAAAAATAAATATATAAATAAATAAATAGCAGGTCATCACTTCCTAACAAAATAGGTCTCCCCTCTGAAATGTCAGGCTAAGAATCAGAAGTTTGTGGTTAGATCAGGTAAAATGATTTCAGCAACTGAAATGGCAATACAAGAACAAACATGTGCCTCTCAAGCTCCATCACAGAGGGAAAATCCAAAAACAAATTCTTCAAAGGCATAGCCCCACAAAAACTTACTCAGGCTGGGATTAGGCAGAGAGCCAAACCAACTATCAGCTAACTAATCTGGATCTTCTTTGTTAATGGCTATGAGCAGCTGGTTGCAAGGCTGTTGCTAAAGTGAGTGGGGGCAGAGGACTCAGATATAATGGAGTGACATCTTATAGAAGGTTCAGGTCTAAAGCTAGCATGTAAGGCAAAAACTCCAATTAGTGTAATTAATCTTGAAAATCCCCAGAGGGCCCTAGCTGATTTAGCTCAGGAGATAGAGCGTTAGCCCACATACTGAAGGGTCCCAGGGTTTGATTCTGGTCAAGGGCACATACCTTAGTTACAGGCTCAATTCCCAGCTCCAATGCGGGAGGCAACCATTTGTTGTGTTTCTCTCACTCTGTCTTTCCCATTTCCTCCCACTCTATAAAAAATCAATGGGAAAATATCCTCATGTGAGGATTAACAAAAATAAATAAGAAGAAAATTCCTAGAGGAAGGCAGCATATTAAAAATTACTTCTCAGTAAGTCCAACAAAGCAAGTTTTTCCTCCAGCAACTGTACACTGAGCAACAAATGAAGTGGTTAACTTGCCCTGAGATGCCCTGCCATTTGAAAAATACCTATCTTTAGACAGCAGTCTCCCTTTAGGATGGCAAATACTCACACCACATGAGGCAACACGGCATGCCAGAACTGAGATCTGCTGATTCACAGTCACTCCTGGGCATATTTTTCCTAAATGGGAGGGTGAATTATTGTCAACACTATTTTAATTATCTTTTTTATCTTTTGTCCTTTGCCGAGCAAATCTTATGCATTTATGCTATGACTCTACTGTGCGCAGCTGGGAATTCCCACATTTATGCCAGTTACAGACCTGCCTCAGGGAAGGAGGAGACAGGAGAGGGTTCAGAACTGTACCTTCATTCTCGACGCCAAGCTCACGATGGTAAGGTGCTTCAGCTTGTTCTGCTGAACTGTGCTCAGCTCTGGCAGGCTCTCCTTGTTGGCTGCTCAGTCCCACCCACCACAAAAATCAAGACACAAAATAAAATTAGGATTTCTTTATGGGACAAGCACACCATTTCCTCACACCAAATCTACTACTAAGTCATTCATGACTCTTCACTTATTCATTATGCAAATGTTCCACGAGGACTTCGTGTCTTTTCTGGAAGACCATGTGCTTCCAAAGAAGACAAGACTCAGTCTCTACACACAAGGAGCTTAAACGCCTGAAAATCCAGGCATGAATGCACAAAACGATGACAATTATCCTAATGGAATAGTACTGTTTGTACCCTTTGTGACATTCAATCAAGTTCAACACATCTTCACTGAGCATCTGTTCTGGGCAAGGCACAATCTTAAATGATTCAGGGGCACCGAGGATAAATAGATGGGATAGTCCTGCCTTGACAGGACTGCTGCACTACATATCTCCAGGGGCACCAGCCACCTGGAGCTATGTAACTCAGCGCCCTGGACTTATCCTCAGTGTTACAAGTAAATATTTCAACAGCTACAAATGCAAGGCAGAACTAATAGAAGGTCCAAACTATCACAAGAGAGCAAAAGGGTGAGGAAGAGAGGAGGAAGGGATGTGGGAGAAAGGGAGAGACAGAGCTAGGAAAGAGGGGGAGAAAGGGGTAGGAGAAAGACTGAGAGTGAGTGAGTCCAATCACATTGGGAGGTACAGAAGAGGGGAAAAAAGAAACATAAGAGTTTGAGATGAGCCTTGAAGGAAAGGCAGAATTTTAGTAATAGCAATGATGCTAATAGCCATGGTGGCAGCCACAGGTAACATACAGGATAAGCTTAACTTCGTGTAGATGCACACACAGATCCAGAGGCATATACACACATCCAGTCCTCACAGCAACCCCATGAGATAGATTCTAAATGCTGTCAAGTCTTTATCCATAATACTGGACTCCAAAAGGGTGTATCCAAACTGATCTTATTTCTCCTTGAGCATGGTACTAAAATTCATCTATTAGCAATTCCTGACCTGAATTAAGGTGGGCTTTTTATCCTACTTGTGAACATTCACTTATTTTGCTACAAAACTATGGTTGCAGCCGTGGCCAGGTGGCTCAGTTGCCTACAATGTCGTTCCGTACACCAAAAGGTTGCGATTTGATTCCTGCTCAGGGAACATACCTAGGTTGTAGGTTCACTCCCTGGTCAGAGCACATAGGGGCAGATACCTGATGATGTTTCTCTCTTAGATCGATATCTCTCTTAGATCGATATCTGTCTGTCTGTCTCTCTCTCAATCCCTTCCTCTCTCTCTCTAAAAAATCAATAGAAAACATATTCTTGGGTGAGGACTGAACAAACTATGATTGTGTTTGACTACAGGGACTGCCCACACCCCTCAAGGTATTACATAAAAATGTATATGCATCATATGACCTTTTTTATTTCTCACAAATTCTAAATTCTGAAACATTTTGCCCAAGAAGTATGGGTAGAGGACTATAGAACTGGATTATTACAGGGAAGGAAACTGAGGCAGAGAAGATTAATTTTCTAAGGCCACAACCAGTGGAAGTGGAGCTAGAATAGGCATGCAGTCTGGTTCCAGAGTTTGTGCAATTCTGCCTCTACAGTGGGGACAGAAACAGAGGACACACTCATTGGAACAAAGTGAAGGTCAGGAAAAACTGGCAAATGGGAAACTATATAGCCTGACAGCAGCAAAGAGTAAGCAGAAGTGATGAGCAAGAAAGAGAGTAAGAAAGAGGGTAAGTCAGAGATATAGTAGGGAATGCTCTGAGTCACACCACTAAAATAAACTACCAGGCCTTTGTCATGCCACTAAAATAAGCCAGGGAAGCCAGACAAAAATGGCTTGGGTGGGAGGTAAGATCGCATTTGGACATCCATGGACCTCATTCCTAATATTTATGATTCTAATTTTAAATGACTCAAATTACCTACAGAAGAGAATGGACTAAGTCAATTATGGAGTAGCAGATTGTGAAATACTAAAAATGACTTCACAGACTTAAAACATGAATAAATACCTATGAAATGAGTGGGTGGGAAGCAAGATATAAAACTGTGTCCATAATCTAATTACACATATATAATAGAAAACCCAAGCAGAGGAGGGAAATCCAGCACCATAAGTTTAACACTGGTACAACTATGAGTGATCCCACCTCCCTATTTTCCAAATTTTCTTCAATATAGTATAGCAATATTATTTTGATATTATTTGAAATGTTTACTTTACAAGTGGGTATTCTGACATTTCACAACACTCCAAGTGTTCTACAAACACCAGTCCTCAAGAATCTCATCTGGAAAAATAAACAAGGGCTATATTTATGAACGAGCATAAACATACTCCCCATTTTAGCCATTAAGAAATAAAGGTGAGCCCTAACCAGTTTGGCTCAGTGGATAGAGCGTCAGCCTGTGGACTGAAAGGTCCCAAGTTCGATTCCGGTCAAGGGCGGCATGTACCTGGGTTGCAGCATATCCCTATCTCTCTCCCTTCCTCTCTGTAAAAAATCAATGAAATCTATTTTTTTTTTAAAAAGAAAAGGTGAGAAGGAAGAGTCCCCATATAAGATCACCTACAGAGCACAGTAAAGTGGGCACAGCCAGGTCAAGAAGTTCCCACCCCATGCTTTATATCCCAAACCTCGGTGATCCTCTTGGAGGCAACACATGTGAACAGAGGGCTATAACTGAGAAAAGTCGTTGGAGGATCTTAACCAACTCACCTATGTAATCTGGGTATGTTCCATAGGCAAACAGGTTCAGCAACTGCAAATATGCAGCATTAGCTCCTTCTGCAAGCTGAGGAGGAAAAGAAAAAGTTCAGAGACCAAGCTGTCCACCAATCACTGGCAGTATTCAAGCAGAAGGCGAGTGACCATGTACCACCATTCTGTATTCTATTAGCTGTTCCCTTCCAACTCTTTCTTTGGAGGAAAAAAAGTATTAAGATTATTAAAGCCCCCAATTTAACTTTTTCTCTCTCAGGAATTCCTTTTTTTACATTTCACATAGCATGCCCAAGGAACTGCTTTTGCTTCAACAGACACACAAAGCAGTAAGTATTAGAAGCAGTTCAAGTTTTCCCAATATTCCCTTGCTGTTAAAATGAACACTGGAGCAACCTTTTCCACACACCACCGTGGCAGGTACAGCATGAGCCACTATCGATCCAAATTAAAGAAAAATGTAGGGTTGGTTCCAAGTTTCACTGTGACACTGGGAGATTAGCACAGCATAAGGTGTGACAGAAGAGCCAGGTTGGGACAAGAAACCAGGATATCAGCCACCCTAAATAAAACTTTTCATTAAAATTACTTATTCCTCACTAATGTTGTGTCAAAGACCTTTCTTTAGAAGAAAAACTAAAGAGAATGTGTTCTTCCTGAACTGCTCTGCTCTGCTGTCAATTACCTTAACTAGGTGTTTCTTTAACTCACAAATATGGGCCTGTTAACTCTTCCAATTTACCAAACTCAGTGAAGTCTAAATAGGAATACCCGAGTTATTCTATGGACACCAATGACATACTACTCAATTTTAACCATCTTGTAAAAGGGGTTCCAAGCCTAGCCAGTGTTGCTCAGTGGCTGAGCATCAACCCATGAATCAGGAGGTCAAGGTTCGATTCCCAGTCAGGGCACATGCCCCAGATTGCAGGATCGATCCCCAGTAGGGCGTGTGCAGGAGGCATCCAACCAATGATTCTCTCTCATCATTAACATTTCTAGTCCTCTCCCTCTCCTTCCTATCTCTGAAATCAATAAAAGCATTTTATTAAGTTTAATAAAGGGTTCCAAGAAACTACAATTGGAATTTCAAACCATTGAAAGTCAACTAGCTTATTCCAGGCTTACAAATGGAAAAATCAGAACAAACTACGGGGAGGTAAAAGGGATTTGCTAAACACCTCAAATTAGAGCAAGCATCCTAATATCCCAGTCTACCTTTTAGGCATGTTAACAACTTGCTGAGGTCCTGAGTCAGAGGTGGAAGAGACCATCTAATCCAATCCCTGCTTTTCAAACAGACAATTACAAAACTAGCAGTAACAGACTATTTCCTCTAGAGCAGATGCTCCAAAACTTCTCCCACTGGCCCAAATCACTGTCTTTCCAGTTTTAATTTTCAACCATCTCCTCTTAGCCAGTCTTTCACAATTACAAAACAACTAGCTGGCATATTCATTCAGGCTTTTTATGAACCTGAAGGAACAGATTATCCCTTAGTTATCTCTTCTATTTAAATGATTAACTATCAAGCCATGAAAAGACACAGAGAAAATTTAAATGCATATTACTAAGTGAAGGAAGCCTATCTGAAAAAGCTACATATTATATGATTCCCTCTATAGCAGGGGTTGCCAACTGGTGGTTCATGAGGTCCAAAAGGGTGGCGACCACTGCTCTATAGCATAATCGAAAAGTCAAAATTACGACAGCAAATAGATCAATGGTTGCCAGGAGTTAGAGGGAAGGGAGAGATGAACAGGTAGAATACAGAGGAGTTCTAGGGCAGTGAAATTACTCTGTATGATACTGTAATAGGGGATACATGGCATTATGCATTTGTTCAAACCCATAGAATGTACAGCACCAAGAGTGAACCCAATGTAAATTATGATGTGTTAATGCAGGCTCCACACTGGTGAGAGATATTGGTAACCGGGGAGGCTATGCATGTGTGAGGGCAGGGGATATATGGTAAATCTCTACCTTTCTTTCAGTTTTGCTGTGAATCTAAAACTGCTCTAGCCTGGCCAGCATGGCTCAGTGGTTGAACATTGACCTATGAACCGGAAGGTCATTGTTCAATTCCTGGTCAGGGCAAATGCCTGGGTTGTGGACTCCATCCCCGGTGTGGGATGTGCAGGAGGCAGCCAATCAGTGATTCTCTCTCATCGTTGATGTTTCCATCTCTCTCTTCCTCTCTGAAATCAATAAATGTATTTTTTTTAAAACTGCTCTAAAAATAGTCTATTTTTTAAAAAAGAACCCAGCTCTCCTCAATTTTTCTCATAGCATTCCTTTTCCATCTCTGATATATTAAATTTATACTGAAAGCCCACTCTGTGTCCACCTACATATTAAACTGTAAGGAAACAAGGGTGAGCACAATGGAAAGTCTCAACAACACTGATATTTTAAAAAATTTACAATTAGCCAATACCGGTTTGGCTCAGTGAATAGAGCGTCGGTCTGCAGACTGAGGGGTCCCAGGTTCAATTCCAGTCAAGGGCATGTACATTGGTTGCGGGCACATCCCCAGTAGGGGTTGTGCAAGAGGCAGCTGGTTGATGTTTCTCTCTCATCGATGTTTCTAGCTCTCTATTCCTCTCCCTTCCTCTCTATAAAAAATCAATAAAATATATTTTTTAAAATTTACAATTAAAAAAAATAAAAGCAGCTCTTTTGGTCTCCAGCTATTGCAGGGAAAAGAAATGACGCTATGTCCATGTGCCTACAATGGATGGTCATAGGGAACTGCTCCAATATCCTCACTAAGAGAAATAAGCAGCCCTAACCGGTTTGGCTCAATGGATAGAGTTTTGGCCTGCAGACTGAAGGGTCCCAGGTTCGATTCCGGTCAAGGACATGTACCTTGGTTGCAGGCACATCCCCAGTAGGGGTGCAGGAGGCAGCTCATCGATGTTTCTAACTCTCTCCCTTCCTCTCTATAAAAAAATCAATAAAATATTTTTATTTTTAAAGAGGAATAAGCAGATGTACAGCAGCAAGGCCAGTCATCTGAAGGCCTGCAACTCCTACTACAATGAGCTGATTCACCACAAAGCTGTAGGTGTGGAGCCAGCAGCCAACAGCAGAAGTGTCCTCATGGTGGTGAAGTGAAGAACCAGCCAACAAAGACAACCACCTCTACCCTGGCTGGTGGGCTCAGAGGTAAGTTGGCCCGCACACCCAGGGGTCACAGAGTTGGTTCTGGTCAACATTTCTGGGTTGTAAGTTCCCTGGCCCCAGTAACCAACTGCTGTATCTCTCATATCAATGTTTTTTTTTCTCTCTCTCCCCCCCCTCCCTCCCTTCTACTCCCTCTTCCATTCACTCCCTCTAAAAAGCAATAGAAAAAAATATCTTCAAGTGAGCATAAAAAAACAAAACAAAAAAACGAACACCTCCTATGTGTGGACCACCAAAAATAAGAACACCAGGCCACCCTCAGCCACATCATGCACACAGTCCACAAGAACAAGTACTGCCCAGATTTGTGATGGAAGCCATCTGCAGAGCCAGCACCATCCTGGCAGCCAGAAGGAAGCTGTGGTGGTAAAAAGAAAGCCAACCCACCCCACCAAGAGTGCCTGAACACAACCCCCAAAGTAATAAAGATGCTATCTATCTCAGTCAATAAGTATAAAAATATCAACCCATAAATAAATATAGTAATTCTTCATATCCAGAGGCTTCACATTGGTGATTCAACCAACCACAAACCAAAAATATTTGGGGGGGAAGTCCCAGGAAGTTCCAATAAGCAAGCCTTGAATTAGCCATACACCAAGCACTATGATGAATCCATGAGAATGAAGTGATATGATAGCATACCTTGCTGTATATGCAAACACTGTGCTATTTTATAGAAGGGACTTGAGCATCAGAGGAGGGTCCTGGAACCAATCCCCCAAGGATACTTAGGGACAACCATATAAAAGTATCCAAAGTGGGAAGTGAAAATTGGAAAGTATAGGTTGCTTTACATCTCTTTATTCCACCTGGTCATTCTTCACTGGATCATCTCATTTTTAAGGCACAACAACCAAAACTGGATACCCAAGGTTTTAATAATTACAATCAAACAAAGAAGTAAACAAGCAAAAGGACTACTTCACAGCTTGTCAGTCACATCCTTTTTATACATCTACTTTACACATCTACACAACATTGCCCTTTTCCAAAGGAAAAATACATTCCTTATCCATGCCTATCTCAGGTCCAACAGCAAACATTTTCTGCTATTATACACCTGACCAGTCTTCCTTGTCTATATTTGCACTGGAGGTTTTATCCTTAAGAATGCCTGAAATTACCCCTGTTAAACATCAGCCTGTGATTACATTCTATGTTTCTAACTTATTAGGTTTAACTGGATCTTTTCCCTATCTTTCAAAACTAGATTAGCAACCCAATCTAATTGAGTTCAGATGAAAATGTTGACCAGAAGGAGTCCAAGACATTATCCTTGCTCTCTTCCCCTACCCCATCAATTCCCATCTCTCCCTCAACAGGGTGCCTCCCAGGTCCACAGAGCTTTGGCACTGAAATTCCTTGGAAACCTGAAGACTCAAATGAAGGCTTAGAATAAAGGAGAGAGAGAAATTGTTCTTACCTCCTGCACATTGGCCAGCTCCAGCAGTTCTCCAAAGACGTAGACTCCAGGAGCCTCCAAGACTTGGTTTATGAGAGCAGTGAGGGCTGAGCCACTGGTACCTTTGGCTAGTAAAATAAACTGTTCCAGGAGGTTACTTGAGGGTTTCTGTTCACCTGCCATTCTCTGGTCTTAAGATCTGTCCAAAGAAGCAGAAGACAATTCAAAGAACGATAACTTGGTGCAAGAGAAACGACGTTTTCCTGGGGAAGCAGGCACACTGGGCGGCGGCAGCCCTTTTACAGTATTAGAGAAATAAGTATGTCGCCTCATACTTTGGTCATGTCGGAAACAAAACAAAACAAAACAAAAAAAAAGTGAAGTGCCAGGGAATAAAGGTTGCTGAGAAGGCAAGAGGAGAGAGGAGAGGAGGAGAGAAGGTGGGAGGAAGAAGAGGGGTGGGTGATGGCTAGGAGAGGATGGACGAAAACCTCCTTTCCAAGTGGAACACGTGTGAAGCGATTGAATGTAAGGACTCGGGTGGAGACGGATTCTACAAAAGCGCAGAAATTTCGGTCCTTCAAAAAAAATAATCGGCCTAAAGAGCAAAGCCCGTGGGGGCAAGGAGGTAAGAAGGCGCCAGTAATCGCTTTCTTCTGGAGTGGGCGGGCCCCGGAGGAGGCGAGAGACGCAGGGACAGGAATTCCCGTGGAGCGGGGCACTGTTTGATGGATCGCAGAGGGGCAAAGGGGCAGCCTTTGGGGATGGGGGGCGAGGGGAGCCGCGCGCGGGGCGGCAGCTGAGGGTCTCGGGCGAGGAAGGACTCGAGGAGGGCAGGCCGGCGGCGGCGTGCTCCTGAAAGAGCGGCGAGCGAGGAGTGAGGCGCCGCGGGGCGCGCTCTCCGGGGCGGGGGCGGGGCAGGGTGGCCGCGGGCTCTCCCCGGCCGCGGGCGTGAAGCCGAGCAGCCCCGACTGACCTGGCCTGCTGGGTCCCCGCCTTCTCGCTGACCCCGACCTGTCTTCGCGGTCTCTCCGTCCTTCAGCTCGCTGTCTCGGCCTCCCGGCGCCTGCCCGCAGGTTGTCAAGCGTCCATGATCGACCCGGCGTCCTACGATTTTCTACCTCCGCCGACCCGTCGCCCATTACCGCTCCCCCGGAAGCCTCCTGCCGCTGCACTCGAGTTCCGCCTACACTAGGTTCTCCTCGCTGGGGAAGGGGCCCTTGTGGGTCTGGAGCCCGGGAATCGGGGTGAGCGGTCACCAACCCGTGGTCCGCGTGGTCCGAAAGGCAGTCCTGGGGGCCCAAACTATCACCATCACCACTTCCTGGATCTGAAATCCACCCCTTTGGTGGAGCTTTACCCCAGGGAGCTCCCTATGGTGACTGTGGCTACCCTGGCCTATGGAGACATATTAATCCTAATAACTGTTTATTAATCGTTTTCTCATGTGCTAAGTGCTGTACACTGTTGGATTTTCATAATTCTATGGCCTACAATATTATCCCCATTTTTCAGGTGAATTACGCCTAAAAATCCAAAAGCCAGTAAGTAGCAATGTCTGCTCTGGCACCTAGGCTATCTGATGCCAAAGACCATGTTCTTGACACCTATCCAGAAAATGTTTTAAAATAAGCAAGAGCTGGGTTGAGTCGACAATGGCTCTGTGACCAAAATGACATTCACGGCTGCATTTGGGACTGATCAACTCCACTGGAAGAGGGCAAAGGAGGAGGGCTACATAACTGAATACTTAGGCTGATTCCTTTAAAGTACAGTATACAGCCCATCAGCAGATGAATGGATCAGAAAACTATGGTACATCTACACAATGGAATACCATGCTGCCATAAAAAAAGAAGGGATTCTTATCATTTGCAGCGACCTGGATGGAATTGGAGAAGATTATGCTGAGTGAAATAAGCCAGTCAATGAAAGAAAAACACCACGTGACCTCACTCATTTATGGATAATAAGGAACATTATTAAACTGATTAAAAAGGATAGACACAGAGACAGTAAAAGAAACAAACTGTCAAGTTACAGCGGGGAGGGGAGGGAGATATGGGGGAAATAAGAGATCAACCGAAGGACTTGTATGCATGCATATAAGCAGAACCAATGGAAGAAAAACTCTGGGGAGGGAGGGCATGTGTGGAGGTGGGGTGGGGATTGGTCAGGTATGTACACATATAATACCTTAATAAAAAAATGAGAAAAAAATAAAGTACAGTATACACCACAGGCTTTCAGGTCTTTTTTTCTTTTGAGAATATGTTTATTAAAGCTGGGAACAGTGATACAAGGAAGGGCCTAGGACAGGGGAGGGCAAACTTTTTGACTCGAGGGCCACAATGGGTTCTTAAACTGGACCGGAGGGCCAGCACAAAAGCAACCTGACCATGCTGGCACTCTCATCTTGGGCTGCTGGTGAAGGAGCGGAGGGGAGAGCAAGAGAACCCTCTGTTCTTTCAGCTCCACTGGCCGGATAGAACAGCCGAACAGGCCGGATCCAGGCCTCGTGCTGTAGTTTGCCCACAGCTGGCCTAGGATAAAAGAAACAACTGGAGCAAGCCTCGGCAGGCCTGCTTTGGCTCTCTAGCAATGTTATGGGAAAGAAGTGAGCCAAGGCAGCCCCGCTGTCAGCTCACTGAAAAATCAGAAAAAAATGGGCCTTGGAGACAGCAATGCCGCTGCCCATTGCTCCACTGGTTGCAAATCCTGTGGGGAGCCTTAGAGTTTAGGAGAAAGAAATTTCACTGGGAAAGGAGACTCAAGTGGCGTACCCCAAGGAGGACTCTCCAACTCTCAGGTCTTGAAGATGAGGAAAAGACCTCTATTTGCCCTCTGTGCTTTATAGAGTGCAGAAATCGGGACAGATGTGAAGGAGCCTAACACCAACCCATTCATGATTCAAAAAATAACACCTATTATTTTCTAGAATGTTATATGAAGAAAAAACATGATTCTTGCCCTCAAAAGCTTCCATGTGTTAAGTGTTATGAGAAACAACACTTTGGAAGCACAGGAGAGTATGTTGAGGAGGAAGAAATGGCATCTTTAAGGCAAAAATGGGAAGAAAGGGGCAGTGATCACAGTTACAGGTTTGCATTGTGCAACATATATTGATGCAGAAAAGAAACCCAGAATAGCTGGAACCAAGGTTTCAGAAATTAGGGATACAGAGCTGGAATCAGGTCATCCAGGGTCTTGGAAACCACAGGCCTGGCACATACCCCGTAAATACCTAAATACAGCAAAGTTTCTACTTTTGAGAGTTTACTCTTCCCCTGGAAGAGACAGACCTATCTGACTATGATGGATGGTTGCCACAGGCACCTAGGAATAGAGGCAAGGCTCTCCTTGGAGATGAGGCTTGAGTTGAGCCAGGAAGAATAAGCAAGCAAATCACAAATGGTGAAAACCATATATAAGAGGTTTTATTTTATCTTAAGGGCACTGGGGGCCAAGTTTGGGATTTTAAGCTGTGGAGAGCTATGAATAATTGCCATTTTAGAATGATCACACCAGCTATTCTAGGAATGGATTAGATGTGGAGAGAACTGAAGCAGAGAAACCCTTGAGTGACTTGATGTATTCCAGATTAAGAGACTGTGAGATCTTGAAGAAAGGTAGTGGCAGTTGGGCATGTAAAAGAAGGGATGTTGTTAGAGACATTTAGACCATAGATGCTACCATAAATATTCCAGCAGTGCCTCCTCTTCCTCCAGAACAATGTCCAGACTCCAAGGCTGCAGCTAAAGCCTTTTGCACTATGCCTCCTGCCTACCCTCCCAGCTTTGTCTTGCCTCACCCTCTTTACAGCCCACTCCAGGCCTTCCCATGCCCACTGCAAACTACACCCTCACTTATTCACAGCAGGGCTGAAAGCTTGCTCTATCTCCTTTGCAAATCTCTTCCCTCATAATTCCCTGCTAAAATCCCACCAACAATATCCTGAACTCCAAGATGACATCACTAGTACCATTGAAGGAGGAGAAACTCATGGATGTCAAAATGGGAGCTGCCAAGTTGAATACTGATGCAGGATTTCACCCTTAAAGGCACTGCTGAAGCATTCCAAAGAGGTTTCTACCGGTATTACAAGTATACCAATGTCAAGAAAGGGAGCATGGATGGGGTTTCTATGGTGCTGGCAGCTTCTGTGTTTTTTCAACTTACTACTGCCATTCGTATAAGGAACTCAAACATGAGCTGTGACTGAAGAGCACCACTGAACAGGGCCCAACGTGGACTCTACATTCCTGACCATGACCTTTGTCCAGCGTCTGTGAATCCTTTCATATTGTACTTAATAAAAGATGACTGCTTTTTTTTAAAAGTTTTTAAAATAAAATACTACCAACCCTGTACACAAAGATTTCTTAAACTTTGTGTAAAAAGCATTAATCACAAAAGAAAACACAACTATTGCACTAGAATTAAGTATTTCTTTGTATCAAAAGACACCAGTAAAGAGAGTAAAAGGACACGCTACAGACTTGGAAAAGATATTTGCAAGCATACGTCAGACAAATAATTCCATATCCAGGCTATAAAAAGAACTATAAATCAATAAGAAGACAAACACCCGAAGCCAGTTTGGCTCAGTGAATAGAGCGTCGGCCTGCAGACCGAAAGGTCCCAGGTTCGATTCCAGTCAAGGGCATGTACATTGGTTGCGGGCACATCCCCAATGGGGGATGTGCAGGAGGCAGCTGGTCGATGTATCTCTCTCATCGATGTTTCTAGCTCTCTATCTCTCTCCCTTCCTCTCTGTGAAAAATCAATAAAAATATTTTTTTTAAAAAGAAGAAGACAAACAGCCCAGTAAAAATAAATAAATAAATAAAAGATTTAAACAAGTATTTCACAAAAGAAAACATAATAATAGCCAGTAAGCACATGGAAAGGCCCTCAACACCAGAGACACTATAAATAAGAACTATATGGTATTCCCAGGGGGCCGTGTGCCCCGGGTGAGCCGTGTGTCCCAGGGGGGCGTGTGCTCCAGGGAAGCAGTGGGACCCGGAGAGAGGGGCGGTGTGAACCAGAGAAGGAGCGGATTCTATTCGTGTGGTCCTGAGATAGTCACCATAAAACAAGCAGACTGCCAAATGAGAAGCAGATTCTATTCATGTGGTCCTGAGATAGTCACCATAAAACAAGCAGATTGTCAAATGACAGTGGGGAGGGAAGGAGACCTGGGGGGAGATAAGAGAACAACCGAAGGACTGGTATGCATGAATATAAGTACAACCAACGAACACAGAACTCTGGGGAGGGAGGGCATGATGGGGGGGGGGGGCAATGGTAAGCCATGTACACATACAATACCTTAATAAATTAAAAAAAAAAAAGAACTATATGGTATGAGATGCCACCTTTAACCAAAATGGCTAAAAATAAAAGACTTGCAGCACCCAGTATTGACAAGGTTAAAAGTCAGCTAGAGCTCTTACATTGCCGATGAAGTTGAGAACTGCTACAAACACTTGCAAAATTGGCAACATCTACTATTGCTGATCAACATAGCCAGCAACTCCTCTCCTCTAAATGAATACACAAGTCCACAGAAAGCAACATAAGAATGTTCATTGCAACTCCTGGCCCAGTAGCTCAGTTGGTTAGAGCGTTAACCTGATATGCCACAATTTCCGGTTTAATCTCCGGTCAGGGCATATACAAGAATCAACCAATGAATTTGTGAATGTGAAACAACAAATCAATGTTTTTCTCTCTCTAAAAATCAGTTTTTTAAATTGATTTCAAAGAAGAGAGAGATAGAAACATCAATAATGTGACAGGATCATTGATTGGCTGCTTCCTGCACATCCCCTTAACTGGAATTGAACTCGGGACCCTTCAGTCCATAAACCAATGCTCTACCCATTGAGCCAAACCAGCTAAGACTAAAATCAATTTTTTTAAAAAAGGATCAACCAATGATTGCATAAATAAGTGGAAGAACAAATAAATGTCTCTTTCTCTCTTCAAAAATCAATCAATAGCCGAAACCTGTTTGGCTCAGCGGATAGAGCGTTGGCCTGCTGACTGAAAGGTCCCAGGTTTGATTCTGGTCAAGGGCATGTACATTGGAGGCAGCTGGTCGATGTATCTCTCTCATCAATATTTCTAGCTCTCTATCCCTCTTCCTTCCTCTCTGTGGAAAATCAATAAAACATATTTTTTAAATCAATCAATAAAAAAATTATAATAAACATTGCTTATTAAAGCTTTGTTAATAAAAGCCAAAAGTTGATAACTAATAATCTAAATGTCCCATCAACAGTGTTATATGCATACTATGGAATACTGTTCAGCAATTTTTTTAAAAGCTACTGTTACATACGGATGAATGTCACAAAAATACTGATGAATGAAAGAAGACATTCATATTGAACATTCAAATGAAACTCAAGAACAGATAAAACTGATCTATGGTGATAGAAGTCAAAAGAGTGGTTATTGGGATGCGAAGATGCAGTACTGACTGTAAGGGGCACAACGGGTCCTGGAATAAATGCTATACCTTGATTTGGGGAGTGGTAACACAGGTGTACACATATGCAAAAACTGTGCCTTTACTGTATGTTAAAAATCTAAAGATAAAATTGTTAAACCAAGAAAAAAAATTCTATTTATCCTTCTTATTTAAATGCCACCTCCTCTATCAAGTTTTGCCAGCTAGAATACATCTCCTCATTACAGCCTCTGTAGCATTCTGATGTCCTTTCTTTTAAGCCATTTATCATGCTCCATCTCAAATCTCAGTGGAGTCTCCTTACTTCCCTAACTAGATTATTATCTTCCTGTGGCAGTGGCCATGTCTTTCACCTTTTACTGACAGAAGGCCTGGAAAATAAGGAAAGCTGAGAAAACTGTTTGTTGAATTACATGGAAGGAAAAATTGGGTGGCTGCCCATACGGATTAAAGGGGAACAAAAAGAGGAAGGAAGGCCTAGAAAAAGAAATAAATCTCCGATGAAATCTTAACTTACACTACAACTATTCCTTCTTCCTGAAATCTCATTAAATGTCACCTTGAGCAACAAAGAATGATGGAAAAGATATTTTCAAGCATATGACAGACAAATGATTCCATATGCAGACTTGGTTTACCAAGTCCTACCTAGACTGAAGACGAACAAACATCACACTTACAGGAAATCCACCAAATAAATGCTTACCTAATCTCTGAGTGTTTCAACCTGTATGAGGAAATTTCACCTAGGAGACTGATAATCACATAGCCATGCTGCTAAAAATATCGCCAGCCTGGTGTGCAAAAAACTCAGACAGCGGGTCAGGACTCTTAGGGCCTAATTCTAACTCTACCCCAACTTGCTGTGACAGATGGACAATCTCTTCGCTTCTGTGGGCCTCAGTTTCCTCATTTGCAAAACAACAGGGGTCAGATTAGCAAATTCCCTAAAGTCCTTTCCTGTATTTATATTTTGGGTATACAATCACTCTCTCCCAGTCCAACGCAGGAACACAATAGAAACCCCCGCAAAACACGTAATAGGCGCTCCAGACCATAAAACCAGTATGATTTGAGTTATTTGGTTACATATCTTTCACGGTTTAATCAGTGTTTTTGTTTGTTTGCAGCCTTACCATGATTTGCAGGAGATTTCTGAGTTCCATGTAAACAGAAGTTACCTCTCTGTGGGCTGTCATCTTCTTTTAGAGTGAAGATGGTCTTCTCGCCTGGTCCCAACTCTCGAGATTCAAAAACCCCAAACCTGAGAGAGGGTTTATGAATTTGCGCACACTGCGCGGCACACTGGAGTCTAAGTTACAGGGGAATAGGGCTTATGGAATGCTGGGATTTGTAGTCCCTGGGCCTCTTTGCGCGCCGGGACGTGTGGTTCCCCTGTGCGCCCCTGGAATGCTGGGAAATGTAGTCTTTGGTTCATCGCACAGTGCAGCCAGCCGTCCTCTCAGCACTCCGATGCGGGAAGGAGCCCCTCGAGCCTCTGCAGATCTGAAGCCAAACCTCCTGGGAGTGCAAACTCTAGGCAACGAGAACGAATGAAAATTTTGTCCTACGGGACTTCCCGGGGAGGGCCCTTCCCACCGACGCTCTTCAACTCCCCCCCCCTCGCGAAGCCGCTAAGTGTTTCTATTGGATGATCAGGATGCCAATCGCCAAGACGAGCTTTCTATTGGCTTTGGGGCGGGCACTCCGAGGCTAAGGGGAAAGAGAAGGGATCAGGAGCTGGAGCTGAGGGGAGGGAGAGGCCGGTCCGGGTCTGGCCTCCGCCTCTGCTCGCCCCGAGGTCTCCAGGCGGGGCTGCGGCTCAGTCCTCGGCTCCGGAGCACCGTCCGCGAGGCTCCGTCGGGCCGGCGTGGGAGAGCCGCGGGCGGCGGCTGCCGCATCATGTCAGCCAAGGACGAGCGTGCCCGGGAGATCCTGAGGGGCTTCAAACTGTATCCGCCCGGGAGCGGGGCGGGGTCGGGAGGACTTGGGGGGGAGGCGGCCGCTCGCGAAGGAGCCGGGCCGGGGAAGGGAGCCGCGCCAGGTGGGCACCAGGAGGGTGGAGGCGGGGAGAGGACAGGAAAGGCTTCCCGCGCCCCCGATGGGACGGGGCGCTGGCGGTGGGGAACGGGGCGTCCTGAGAGGGGACCGGGACGTTGGCGGGAGCCCCGCGGGGCTGGCGGCGAAGGAGCCCTGGAACTGGGCTGGGGGAGGCGCCGGACGCCGGGAACGGGTGTCAGGGAGGCCGGCTTGGGTCCGAGCTCCAGCCCGACCCCAGAGGCCGCGAAGCGGCTGCGGCTCCCAGGGAAGGGTCGGGGGGAGAGGGGGGCTGGCCTGGAGGTTCAGTAGCAGCCTCTTTGGCGGGAAGCCCCTCGGGGGAGCAGGGAAAAGTGACTGGGAGCGACGGTCCTTGTGTGGGACCTATGCCGACGCTTGTGTTAAACTCTCTTGGGTTCCCCCATCCCACACCACCCCCGTCTTGTTTCCACAACTTCTCTTCCTCACCTGTGGCTCCGCGGGGCTGGAGCGGAGGAAGGGCGGGGGGGGGGGGGGGGGGGGGAGGGGAAGAGAATCCCGCATCACCCTCATCTTAACTCTGTCTTGGCCTTTGAGGCATTGGACTGTGATGCTTCTCCCTCAGCTCCTCAGCTTTCTTTCCAACAAAATGAGAACCATAGGCTTGTGTGTGAGATGCCTTCAAGTGTTTTTGGTTTTGCTGTGGGACTCCTGGCAAAGGTATCTCAGCTCCGGTAGACAAGGTGGAGCTGTCCAGCAATTACTTGATTAGCTGGGGACTCAGTAGGATATACCGTCGTAAGGTACAGAAATCATTGCTTCGGGCCTCGCTTGTGCAACCTCTCCTTAATGCAGAGAGGAAGCTTTGTGTATAATGGAGTGTTAAATCTGTAACCGTGTAATACAGATGAAAAAGACGCAATCTTGTACAGTCCAATTTTATATTTTCCTGCTGACCTTAATCTCTTCTTACAACGTATGCCTACAAAATGGAACATTCTTAAATTCCTCTCAGTGATAACGTGGTCACCACTTTAGGGCTCCTCCCCTGAGGTTTAGTAAACCACTGTTTTCTGAGCCATGTGTTTTCATAATGCCCATTTCAACCCTGCAGATTTTTAAAAAAATATATTTTATTGATTTCTTACAGGAAGAGAGAGGGATAGAGAGTTAGAAACATTGATCAGCTGCCTCTTGCACACCCCCTACTGGGAATGTGCCCACAACCAAGGTACATGTCCTTGACCGGAATCGAACCTGGGACCCTTCAGTCCGCAGGCTGACGCTCTATCCACTGAGCCAAACCGGTTTCGGCTCAACCCTGCAGATTTTTTTTTTAATTTATTAAGGTATTATATGTGTACATAGCTTACCATTGTCCACCTCTCCCATACATGCCCTCCCTCCCCAGAGTTTTGTTTTGTGTCCATTGGTTGTACTTATATGCATGTATACCAGTCCTTCGGTTGATCTCTTATCTCCCCCAGATCTCCCTACCCCCCTCCCCTGCTGTCATTTGACAGTCTGCTTGTTGTTTTACTGTCTCTATATCTATCTTTCTATTCATTAGTTTATAATGTTCTTTAATATCCATAAATGAGTGAAGTCATGTGGTGTTTCTCTTTCATTGACTGGCTTATTTCACTCAGCTTGATGCTCTCCAATTCCATCCAGGTTACTGCAAATGATGAGAATTCCTTCCTTTTTATGGCAGCATAGTATTCCATGGTGTAGATGTACCATAGTTTTTTGATCCATTCATCTGCTGACGGGCACCTAGGCAGTTTCCAAATCCTAGCTATTGTAAATTGTGCTGCTATGAACATAGGGGTGCATATATCCTTTCTAATTGGTGTTTCTGGTTTCTTGGGGTATATTCCTAGTAGTGGGATTACTGGGTCAAATGGGAGTTCCATTTTCAGTTTTTTGAAGAAGCTCCATACTGTTCTCCACCAGTCTGCAATCCCACCAGCAGTGCACGAGGTCAACCCTGCAGATTTTAATGGCTTTGTCACAGAAAGAAACCAAGTTGTTAGTACATTTTAGCACGCAAATGCAAAAAAAAGTTAATAAACATTTTGAATGTACAAATGAAATTTTCCAAATGGAAGCTGATTTGCTCTGCCTGTTTAAGAAAAAAAAAACACACCACACAACAGAAGTCATCACCTTTGCATATTGCCATTTCAGTAGTTTTATATAGCTCCACGCACCTTACCATGTTTCTCTTCATAATGGCACCTGTAAGTAGAATAGGATAGCTGAAGTGTTAGAAAAGCTATAACATGGATTTTGTTTTTCCCTTAAGTAATTTATATTGTTATTTAACCTGTATACTGTAGACAGTGAGCCAAAGACTATGGAGAATTGTGACATTTCAGAAGCAATATTTTGTCAGCTTGGAATTAGCATATTGCTGAAATCAAGGAAGGGGTCATATTAACAACTTTTGAACAGAGCAGAAAGGGAAAGTTTGAGCTTTTCACCTTGGTTCTTGGACCTGTTGAGAAAGAGGCTAAGGGACAAATATGGAAAACAGTAGAAAGCAGAACCTCTGTCAGCCCAATAGAAAGGAAGGTGAGCCCGGGACTGGTTTGGCTCAGTGGATAGAGCGTCAGCCTGCGGACTGAGGGGTCCTGGGTTCGGTTCTGGTCAGGGGCATGTGCCTTGGTTGCGGGCACATCCCCGGTGGGGGGTGTGCGGGAGGTGGCTGATCGATGATTCTCTCTCATCGATGTTTCTAGCTCTCTATTCCTCTCTGTGAAGAATAAAATATTTTTTTTAAAGAAAAAGAAAGGAAGGTGAATTAACCAAGTCAGTAATGACATTAGTGGTTCAAGAAACACATTTTTAAGGAATTTGATATAGGTTGATTAAGTTACAAGGGAAGCAGCCTCACTAAAAAATAGTTAGCACTGCTTATCCTCTGGTGGCCTTTTTTAGTATCTGAGAAGAGAAAAAAGGAGCCCTGGTCAGTGTTGCTCAGTGGTTGGAGCATTGGCCCCCTCACACTGAGGGGTCTTCGATTTGATTCCTAGTCAAGAGTGTGTCCCTCAGTTACCATTTGGTCCCCCAACCTGGGCAGGGCAAGTTCAGGAAGCAACCAGTTGGTGTGAGAAAGAAAGACACATCTCATTGATGTATGTGTGTGTACTCTTCTCCCTCCCTCCCTTCCGCTCTTCCAAAAAAGCAATAGAAAAAGTATATCCTCCGGTGAGGATTAATGAGAGAGAGAGAGAGAGAGAGAGAGAGAGATTGAAATTGAAAAGGAAAGGAGTTCTAAGATTTGATACTACCTCCTTCAGGAAAAATAAAATTGTTTTATTAAGAAACTACCTGTTGTCCACCTTTTATTGAATTTTGTTCTGAACTTTCTTATAGAGTATCTATTTCTATAAAAAGTTTTTTTTTTATTTTGTAACATTTTATAGAATTTTTACAAAGAAGAAGGGAGAAGGATAGAGAGTTAGGAACATCAATGAGAGAGAAACACCGATCAGCTGCCTCCTGCACACCTCCTACTGGGGATGTGCCCACAACCAAGACACATGCCCTTGACCAGAATCGAACCTGGGACCTTTCAGTCCACAGGCCAGTGCTCTATCCACTAAGCCAAACCGGTTAGGGCTAAAAAGTTTTGTTTGTTTTTTTTAATTGCCATGATATTCTCCTACCACATTGACTATGTTGGTTTTTAAAAATTTGGGGCGAGTTTGGACAACAAACGATGACTTCTTTTAGTTTATATTTCCCTCAATCACTAGGTCTCTGGAGATGTGATACTGGACTGCAGAGCTATTCTGTCTGCATTGAAATCCCAGCCCTGCATTCCTGGTTTTGTGTCCTTGAGCAACTTCTTTAACTGCTGCCTCTATTTCCTCATCTGTAAGTGGGGATAAAAATAGTACCTATCTCATAGGGTTATTGTGACCCTAGGCAGAGTACCCAAACTATGAAACTCACTATGCATAGCATTTCCTGTGAGAGTTGCCATGAGGATTAAATGAGACTGCATATAAAATATTTAGTACATTGCCTGGCACATGTTAAGTAAGTAACAGATGTTAAGTGCTGTTATTATTTGTTTTATTATTAATAATAATAGCAGTAAAGATGTTTGCTACAAAGCCAGTTATTTTTCTGAGATATAACAAATATCTTCATGCTGTTATTCTCTTTTCTGAGAAAAACATAATATTTTTTATTTGCCTCTTTGAAAAAATGATTTAGTTTAATAAGCATTGATGTATACCTAGTGCTTACCTTGTTTTCTAGGAATTAATCACATTCCAATTTATGGCCAAAGAGAACTAGTGTTTTTTTTTTAATGTGTTTTTATTGATATCAGCGAAAGGAAGGGAGAGGAAGAGAGAAACATCAGTGATGAGAGGGAGTCATTGATCAGCTGCCTTCTACACGCCCCCTCCTTGGGATCGAGTCTTGCAATTCTAGCATGTGTCCTCACTGGGAATCGAACCATGACCTCCTGGCTCATGGGTTGATGCTCAACCACTGAGCCAACCAGCCAGGCCAAAGAGAACTAGTTTGGCTCAGAAGGTTTTAACAATACCTTTCACTTGTATTCTTGCACTGCTTCTCTATAGTTTAGTCCTGGATCCCACATATCCTCTTTGTTGTAGCACCTTGGTCTCTGACTTTACTTCCAGTCAAAAATAGTTTGTTTTACATCTTCTATTCACTTAATTTTCCTTACTAAGAATAGTAGACTGTCCAACTTTTTTTGAATGTCAGTATTACCTAATAGATGCTTTGGCTAAGTGTTAAAAATGAGTTTGATATTTATGCTTACCTAAAATACAGTTTTTGACTATCAACCCCAGTTCTGGTAAAGCAACCAAAACATACCACTCATGCATCTAATGAACAATGTTAATCACAGATTGTCCAGTCAGGGACTTCATGTAGATTGTGATTGGTAGTGTGTTTTCCAAGACACTCATGCATAGACTCTGGGAGGTGTTACTATTATCCTGAATGGATTAAGTGAATATAATGTCCTGTTGATTATGTTATTTTGCATTATTTGGAAGGAATTTAGAGTGTAATTAGATACTTATAGTCTTCTTCAAACCTAAATTTCTTTCCAGGATTGCGAGTATGGTTTATAGTGAAACATTTTAGTAGCTTCTGGAGAAATGGACTAGAACATGGTAAGACTCGCATGGAGTATTACTGTATTTGATAAAGGACTAGAAATGGTGCTAAGGTTTGGCAGCTCTAGATTCTTATTAGGTTTACCCTCACTTTTGCCTCACAAGCCTCCTTTACCAGCACTCTGCATCCACAAATCCCCATGACAGAGAAGGACTTGACTTCGGAATATATAGATTTATCCTTAATCCTGAGCTTTTAGCATCTTTGTAATATATTTTAACAGCCATCTTATCTAGTATCTGACTGTTCCGACCATTGCTTGTATGCTTAAAACTCAAATTTTAAGAGCAGCATTCTGTTTTTTGCTTTTGACCTGCTGGTAATTTGAAGCTGAGATGGAAAGCATATACCGTATTTGCCGGCGTATAAGACGATTTTTTGGCCCTGAAAAATATGCCTTCAAGTGGGGGGTAGTCTTATACGGCGAGTATATAACAAACTCTGTATTTTGAGTGGAAATGTTAGGGGGTCGTCTTATACGCCCAGTCTCTTATACGCCGGCAAATACGGTATTTTTCAGGGCCAAAAAATCGTCTTATACGCCGGCAAATACGGTATGTATTTTTTTTTTTACAGTCCAGTATCCATAAAGATCTTAGCAGACTGGACTAAAGAAGCACACTATTTATGGCAAAGAAGGTGATAGTCCCACTGGAAGAACACACATAGGGAATTTGTTTAGGTACAATGAAGGGGGTGTGCACAGTGGACCTGCTCTAGAGGAGAGGGACTTGAAATATGCCATATTATTGAACAATAATTGGAAAACTGAGAAGTTTAACCTGAAGCTGAAGAGTTGGGCAAGTAACATGAGTATTCTCTTCTAAAGTTTAAAAAACTAGCCCTGGCCAGTGTAGCTCAGTTGGTTGGAGCTTCCTCCCCTAAACTAAAAGGTCAGAGGATCAATTCCCGATCAGAGCACATAACCAGGTTGCAGATTTGGGGCTCATGCAGGAGGTAATTGATCAACATTGCTCGTATTGATATTTCTCTCCCTCCCTCCCTTCCTCTCTCTAAAATCAATTTTTGAAAATCCTTTAAAGTTTAAAAAACTATTCTAAAGAGTAAGAATTAAATGTGTTTCATGTGGCTCTAAAAGAAATACAAGCCTCAAGAGTGGCAGTTAAAAGGGGCAGAGTGTAACACAATTTCTAACAAAGTTATCTGCAAAAAAAACCTACGTTTTCCAGGAAGTATTTTAAACAGCAGATGGATGCCTGTCCATCAAGAGTACAGCAGAAGGAAATTATGCATGCATCAGATGAGGAATTAGAGTGGATGATCTTCAGAGGACTCAAATCCTTTTCCAACAGTAAATTCTTTGATTTGGTGACAATCTTTCTTGGTTAACAAGAATGCTTTTCAGCAAGTATTTCCATTGAGATATGCACTATACCTAAAATAGGCAAAACATTTTTTGTGATTTGATATAATAAAGCTGTTTCCTTTTTGTTTTTCAGACCATTGTTAGATACTATTGAAGTATGTTTTATGCATTGTGGATCCACTGGTTTAGAGTCACAGAGGGCAGTTATGGGCTCTGAATTTAGATAAAATATACAGAACTAAACATAAATCACTGTAATATAAATAATACTATAAATATAGCCACAAGAAGAAAGGGGATGCCTAACAATATCTTGCATTCCTATAGACTTTTTCGGTTTTTCAAAGCACTTTGATACATTTTTACAACAACTCTATATAGTATTGTCCTTACTTCATAGGTAGAAAATTAAGGATTGGTGAGGCTATCACTCAGATAAAGGCAGAACCTTAATTTAAACCTTTACTACTATTTTTCTACAATGTACCGTAATGTCTCTCAGGCGAATTAATTTTTTTACTGTATCATTGATTTTGAGTTTAAAACTTTTTCTCATGTTTAAGTCATAGGTTTATTTTTCACTTGAAAATTATTCTCTTCCATTATGGTTATATCCTCTATTTTCTTTGGTTTCCCTCAGCTCTCAGATAAAAAGGACAAGATTTAGCTTAGGATAAGTAAGAATTTTCTAACAATTAGAGTTGCCCCCCCCCAAAAAAAAAAAAAACATTTTCCAGAAAGTATTTATTTATTTATTTTAATATATTTTATTGATTTTTTTACAGAGAGGAAGGGAAAGAGATAGAAACATCAATCAGCTGCCTCCAGCACACCCCGCACTGGGGATGTGCCAGCAACCAAGGTACATGCCCTTGACCGGAATCGAACCCGGTACCTTTCAGTTCTCAGGCTGATGCTCTATCCACTGAGCCACTTTTTGGCTTCCAGAAAGTGTTTAAACAGCTTGTGTTAGTCAGCTAGAGCTGCTAAAACAAAATACTGTACATTGTGTGGCTTAAACAATAGACATTTATTTCACAACAGGACTGGAAGCTTGAAGGTCCAAGAACAAGGTGCTAGCTGATTTGGTTTCTTTTTCTTTTTTTTATTAAGGTATTATATGTGTACATAGCTTACCATTGCCCCTCCCCTCACCTCCCATACATGCCCTCCCTCCCTCCCCAGAGTTTTGTGTTCATTGGTTGTACTTATATGCATGCATACCAGTCCTTCAGTTGATCTCTTCTCTCCCGAAGATCTCCCTACCCTCCCCGCTGTCATTTGCTGATTTGGTTTCTGATAGAGGCTCAGTTCCTGGCTTGCAGATGGCCACCTTCTCCCTGTGTCCTCACATAATGGAGAAAAAAATAGATGGGAAGCCCAGCTGGCATGGTTCATTGGCTGAGTTTCGACCTATAAATCAGGAGATCACAGTTTGATTCCCAGTCAGGACATATGTCCAGGTTGCAGGCTCCATCCCCAGTGTGGGGGGTTGTGCAGGAGGCAGCTGATCAATGATTCTGTCTCATCATTGATATTTCTGTCTCTTTCTGCCTCTCCTTTCCTCTCTGAAATTGGTTTTTTAAAATATTTTTTAAGCCGAAATCGGTTTGGCTCAGTGGATAGAGCGTCGGCCTGTGGGCTGAAAGGTCCCAAGTTTGATTCCGGTCAAGGGCATGTACCTTGGTTGCAGGCACATCCCTAGTGGGGGGGTGGGGGGGATGCAGGAGGCAGCTGATCAATGTTTTTCTCTTATCGATATTTCTGACTCTTTATCCCTCTCTCTTCCTCTCTGTAAAAAAATCAATAAAATATATTTTTTTAAGTGGATAGACAAATCACAGAAGAGTCTATACCATATGTGCCACCACTATCTGGGTGACAGTTCTATTTGGAAATGATGGTTCATGGGCAGGTCACTGCTAAATGAAAGCTTTTTTAAAAGGGCCTAAATCTGAGACTCTAGCCTGGTAACTTTCATGGAATAAGAGGTGAGAAATTTAACAATAAACCTTTGTTTTTGAGCCATCTTCTGAGCAAAGAGCAAAGGCAAAGACTTCTGTCCATAGTGCTGCCACTTACTGGCGATTCATTCACGTGTTTGTTAGCAGGGTCTGTGTCAGATAATTTGCTGAACACAAGAGATACAAATGATAAGCTAGTTTTCATATTCAAAGAACTTGTATAAGGGATAGAAAAAGAAATCAATAATCAGAATACAATGTGAGCCGAAACCGGTTTGGCTCAGTGGATAGAGCGTTGGACTGCGGACTGAAGGGTCCCGGGTTCGACTCCGGTCAAGGGCATGCACCTTGGTTGCGGGCACATCCCCAGTGGGGGGTGCGCAGGAGGCGGCTGGTCGATGTTTCTCTCTCATAGACGTTTCTAACTCTCTATCCCTCTCCCTTCCTCTCTGTGTAAAATCAATAAAAATATATTTTTTTAAAAAAGAATACAATGTGATAAGTGCCTAGTATAAAGTACTATGGAAACTCAGAGAAAAGATGACTACTGTCAGAGGCATTGTGGAAGACTTTAGAATTGTCATTTGAATGGAATCTTGAAAGATGAGTAGATATTGAGCAGTTTAATTTTTCAGATACTGGAGAGTAACAGAGGAAGGAAAGTGAAGGCATAAAAAATGATAAAGAGTGTTTCAGAAGGGAGTTATGATCAAGAATGAGGATCAAAAGCAAGTCCTTAGAATTTCTGGAAATTTCATTCAAAGAATACTTAAGGTTCTAACTAGAGTCCGATGATACTGTACTGGTCATTGGTGATCTTTTTCAGAATGCCAGATACTTAAGGAAACAAACTATAATCTGCCAAGATTCGAAAATGGATAATAGGTGAGAAAATAAAGTCACCAAGTAGATTACTCTTTTAAGAAATCTGGTAATTTAGGAAAGTAGAGATTAAAGGAGTAGTTTGAGTAGATGGAGAGATTTTTATTAAAGAATTGAAATTACTTATTTAAGCAATCCAACTTGGTGCGAGGTGCTTAACATCTATTAAATGATAATGCTTTCTTTCTATGCCTTATAGAGATGTTATGAAATAAGTTAAATAATAAGTGCCAACTCACTTTATTTTTCTTCCAATTTCATTTATTTTATTATTTTTAGGATGCTTTTTTTATTGCCTAAAATATTACATATGTCTCCTTTTTCTCCGCTTGACACCACCCCCCTCCCACCCCGCCATCCCCACCCTGGGCAAGCCCCCACTGCCCCAGTGTCTGTGTCCATTGGTTATGCTAATATGCATGCATACAAGTGCTTTGGTTGCTCTCTAACTGCCCTCCCCTGCCATTTCTGGATCTATTCTTGTTCATCAAATTATGTTGATCATTATATCCCACATATGAGTGAGATCATGTGATATTTATCTTTCTCTGACTGGCTTGTTTCTCTTAGCATAATGCTCTCCAGGTCCATCCATGCTGTTGCAAATGGTAAAAGTTTCTTCTTTTTTATAGTGGTATAGTGTTCCATTGTGTAGATGTACCACAGTTTTCTAACCCACTCATCTGCTGATGGGTACTTAGGTTGTTTCCAAATCTTTGCTATTATGCTACTATGAACATATGCCAACTCAGTTTAAAAACCATAGCTCTACAAATGTTTTCTGATTACTATTATATTGCTAACATTTATTTATCTTTGCTTTAAAATTGCTTTCTATTTTTCAAATTTGTAGGTGTCATGTTGATAAAGCCAGAGTCTTATTATTTAAAATATGTCTTTATCGATTTTTAGGGAGATAGGAACGGAGAGAGACAGAGAAGCATTGATGAGAGAGAACATCATAGGCTGCCTCCTGCACGCCCCCAATGGGGATGGAGCCTGAAACCCAAGGATGTGCCCTGACCAGCAGTCAAATCATTGACCTCTTGGTGCATGAGATGACACTCAGCCAAATGAGCCACACCATCCATGGCTTAGTGATTTTTTATTATTCCAGGTTAAACATCTGAAGCCTTGTTTCACCATCTTGAGAAGTAACTGTGGCTCTTGGACTGATAGCAAAGGAAGCCCCCTAGGTGACACATATGTCCCATTTGAAAGCCAAAATCATCTTTGCCTATGCTTTTATTAAGAGTGTTACAACTTGCCAAGATCGGTTTGGCTCAGTGGATAGAACATCGGCCTGGGGACTGAAAGGTCCCAGGTTCGATTCCAGTCAAGGGCATGTGCCTTGGTTGTGGACACATCCCCAGTGGGAGGTGTGCAGGAGGCAGCTGATCAATGTTTCTCTCTCATCGATGTTTCTAACTCTTTATCACTCTCTCTTCCTCTCTGTAAAAAAATCAATAAAAAATTATATTTAAAAAAAATTTTAAAAAAACGAGTGTTACAACTTTAGGAAGTTGATTTCCTTCTCAATGCTGCAGCATTTTCTAAAAACTAGGTAAATTTTTGCTCAGCCAGAGTGGCTCACTTGGTTGAGTATCATCTTGTGCACCAAAGGGTTGCCAGTTCAATTCCCTGTCAGAACACATACCTTTGTGGTTTGATCCCTGGTTGGGGCATACATAAGGCAACTGGTTGATGTTTCTCTCTTTGACTCTCCCTTTCTCTAAGCATGTCCTTGGATAAGGATTTTAAAATAATAATAAGTACTAAAACTAAATAAAATTCAGGGACCTTTGATTGGATTTTGATAGAATTCAAGGGACTGTCCCTATCCTCCCAAAAAACATATAAAAACTGGCTGATCCTTTTGGAAATGTGCCATTGGGAAAAGGCCTTGTATTATCTCTTCTTCAATCAGGAAATTCTGGGAAGCAAATAAAAATGCAAAGGGAGTCTCTAGGAATATCTTTGGATATGTCTATTGTAGCTTGTTTCTGACCAGTTTCAGGTACATAACGGCACATATCAGTAGAATAATAAACCTACTAGAGAAAGAAAGTTTTGTTTCATTGTTTGACTTTGCTAGTGAGAAGACAGTGTTATGTTTCAAATAGTGATCTTTTCCTCATTACTAAATTACTAACCTCCTCTGTTTCCCAGGCCAGCTTGAATTTTGATTGTATGCTTTCCAAGCACAGTACCTTTGCCAGGGCCAGAGTATTATTTCACAGGGATCTCACCACTGATTATAGTGCTACATATTATGTTTCAAGGATACTGAACCCTGGTTTCTCAGGGAAACCATTTAAATCTTCTTACCTTGTCCCCCATAAATAAAAACGCCATAAGGAAAATCACTGGGAAGTTTTTGGTGGAGAAAGATATTTAAATATCCACGAATTAAATTGGTGCTTAAGAATGTACTAAAAGACAGGATGCTCTGTATAACCAATGCTTGTGCAGAAGAAGCCTAGAAGAAGGGCTTTGACAGAAATGATATTTAAAATTCATGAAGGTAAGAGTAAAAAAAGGAAATGAGTTCCAAAAGTGAGCAAGGAGGAGTTTGAGAGGGGAGAGACCATAAAGGCAGAGAGTTAAAAGAGAACAACAAGAAGAAAACACAAAAGAAAAAAAAACCCTAGGAAAGTGTAGAAAGGCATTCCTATGATGAAAATGCTCAAAATACCTCTAAATAGAAACTCCCCCTTTTTACTGCTAGTTATTGCTGCTTCACCCCCAGAGAAAGGAGAAGGAAGAGGTTTTTCTTTACACCTGTGGTCTTGAATTGAAGCTTTGCCTCCTATTGCTCTGGTCTGCTGTGGTAGACATTAGCACACACCTTTATGTGCTTAGTCAGCCACTTTGCCTAAAAATTCTACTTACCTTGAAGTTCCTCAGAGAGGTAATGAGCCACCTGCCCATACATAAGTTACAGGTACTCTGCCAAGTCATGAATTCAACTTAAAGCAGAATGAACTTTTAAATTCTAATATGTTTTTAATTGCAATTCAGCTGATTGACTTAGCTATTCTCCTTGGGGAGAATTGGGGGAGGGAGGATGGGTTGACTAGTTTCCTCTTTGTGTTTTGCTGAGCTCCAGCTGCTGAGCCCGAAGGAGGAGTTCTCCTGGTTTGGGGATACCCTTCAGTTAGCCTTGCTTTCTGGTTGCTCGGCTCAAAAGAGAATTCTAATCAACCCCCCTGACTTGCTCTTTAATTCTCAGTGCCAATCATGTGCTGAGTACCGAGAAGACAGGATAAATAATACAGTGCCAATAGAATTTGACTTGCAAACTTATATGTGTAGTACATTCTGATAAGTGCTGCGATGCAGGTGTAAACAAGTGTGCGGGTGCACTGAGAAAGGATCAAATAGCTTTGCCTCCAAGTATATCAGGGACTACAATCAGAGAGGAGGCTGACATAGCATTGGGTCATTAAGGAGCATACTGTAGGGTAGGATGCTTGTTCTAAGCCAGTGGGTCAGTATAAGCACTGCAGCACAAGAATATAATGTCTTTACAAATAGCTGGGGGATAGGGTGCATCTGGAAGCTAGGGTAAGAGGTGACTCTGAAGAATGGACTGAATAGCAGAGGCTAGCTAGACTGATTATCTTCCTCCAATAAATCTTTATTTACTGTCTTGACTTCTTTACTCCAGGCTTATAGTAATTTATTATACTTACAGCCCTCCCAGTTGCCTATTGATTTCCTTTTCTGTATAAAATTGTCCTTTTTACGTAACACTATCTTCCTATCTTACCCTTCTCTATTAATTTATAACCCTTTTTTAAAAATATATTTTATTGATTTCTTACAGAGAGGAAGAGAGAGGGATAGAGAGTTAGAAACATCGATGAGAGAGAATCATCGATCAGTTGCCTCTTACACACCTCCTACTGGGGATGTGCCCGCAACCAAGGTACATGCCCTTGACCGGAATCAAACCCGGGACCTTTCAGTCCCCAGGCCGGCGCTCTATCCATTGAGCCAAACCGGTTTTGGCTATAACCCTTTTTTAAAATATATTTTTTTATTGATTTTTTTACAGAGAGGAAGAGAGAGGGATAGAGAGCCAGAACCATCGATGAGAGAGAATCATCGATCAGCTGCCTCCCGTACACCCCCTACTGGGGATGTGCCCGAAACCAAGGCACATGCCCCTGACCAGAATCCAACCTGGTACCCATCAGTCCCCAGGCCGACATGCCACCCACTGAGCCAAACCAGTCTCGGCTATAACCCTTTTTTTTTTTTTATTAAATCAACGTTCCACCGAAACCGGTTTGGCTCAGTGGATAGAGCATCGGTCTGCAGACTGAAGGGTCCCAGGTTCTATACCGGTCAGGGGCATGTACATTGGTTGCGGGCTCATCCCTGGTGGGGGGTGTGCAGGAGGCAGCTGGTTGATGTTTCTCTCTCATCGATGTTTCTAGCTCTCTATCCCTCTCCCTTCCTCTCTGTAAAAAATCAATAAAATATATTTTTTAAAAATCAACATTCCGCAAGTCTACTTACAAAGCCTAAACTTTATATATTCCTCAGAAATGGTATGTCTGAGGATAGAAGGACTTATACACTCACATAAGGTTAAACTGAGATCCTGTCAGAGCAGAGGTCTTTCTATCCCAGACTGTGTTTCTTACATTATCACTAGTGAAGAACCAGGTTTTAACTTCTAATCCTCACAGGCCGATATTTTTAGGAATTAAGTGAAAATGAATTCCTAGAAAAGTGGCATACAAAATAAAAGTAAATTCCTGAGAAATGTATTCAACTTCTGAGAGCACTACTATTTCATGTGCGTGTAAGTGTCATCATATATAATAAAAGAGTAATATGCAAATTGACCCTAATGGGGAACGACTGGTTGCTATGATGCGCACTGACCACCAGGGGGCAGATGCTCAATGCAGGAACTGCCCCTTGGTGGTCAGTGTGCTCCCACAGGGGGAGCTCTGCTCAGCCACAAGCGGGGCTGACAACTGCTAGAGCTGTGGTGGTGGCAGGAGCCTCTCGCACCTCCTCCACAGCTCTAAGGATGTCTGACTGTGGTTGCGGGGGTGGGCCTAAGCTGTCTGCCAGACATCCTCTGAGGGCTCCCAGGCTGCCAGAGGGATGTCTGACAGCCAGCATAGACCCTATCCCCCCAGGAGAGTGCCTAAGCTGGCAGGTAGACATCCCCCGAGGGGTCCCAGACTGCAGAGGGCTCAGGCCGGGCCGAGAGACCCTCCTCCCCAAAGTGCATGAATTTTCATGCACCAGGCCTCTAGTTAAATGATATAAAATTAAAAAATAGAAAAGAGGGGCTCTTGTACAGACTTTGGCATATGTATTGAATGTAGGTACTCAAATATTACTTTTTTTACATTGCCTCTTTCTTTGAGGACTAACTATAAGCAATTAATATAGTCAGGTGCCAAATAAGTCTAGAAATATTGTTCATCTTTTCTCTGGTCTTATACTGTACAATTATCAAGTTAAACAAGACTTAGGAAGCTAGCTCTGAGAAATTAGGACTTTGTCTGCATTAGTAATGAACGATAGATTAAGAATTATTTAACTTTATAGCCATTATTAGGCTAATACAATCAGCTAATTAGGCTAATACAATATCTGTTTTCCTAGTCCTGACTGGACTGATTGTCTGGTGACAGCTCTCACCATTGGAATGTGGAAAAAACTAACTCATCAACTGGTTCTAGATCTGTTATCTGAACATTGTTGTGGCTTCATTAATTTTATAGAATTTAATGTGGTTCAATAATTTTTGGGAAACCAGCTAGCCTAAGCTAGAAAAGTGCCTCTAGTCATGCAACAAGTCCTCTTTATAAGAATGTCTTTATCATCAAGGATATATAATAAAAGACCACGAATTAGGGAACCCAATAGTGAATGAGTTCTGCTCTGTGGAATATACTAACAGCATAATCTGAGCTGGCATTCCACAACACCAAAAGGCATCCTGTATCCTGCAATATTTAAAAGTGCCTTTCTAGCCTCATGCCCTGGAGGAACTGCTTGGCCTATACTGGTGGTTGGCATACTCATGAGTCAACAGAGCCAAATATCAACAGTACAATTATTGAAATTTCTTTTGAGAGCCAAAAACCGACTTCTGCGCATGGGCCACAAAGTTTCAATGGCACTGTACATGCGCGGCCGCACGTGTTATTTTGTGGAAGAGCCACATGTGCCTCGCAAGCCGCAATTTGCCAACCACTGGCCTATACCATAAGCTTTAGGGATCATGACTTATTCATCTTCTATACCCAGGTCTTGAGTATAATCTCTCCCTGGTACAGACTGGGCAGACAGGATAGCAGATCATGTCATATGAATATTAAGAGAACGGATGTTGAAATCAGGCACTCAACAACCAACTTTATGACTTATTGGCTTTATGTCCTTTGAGCAAGTTACTTGCCATCCCTAAACCACAGACTCCTCATCCATATAAGGACTATAATAATGCCTATTTCATAGGTTTGTGAGGATTAATTTAGATCTGGATAAAGAACTTAGCCAATATCTGGCACTCAGTATTTGTTAGCCATGATCATTATAGACCAGTGATGCTGTTACTATTTTGCATGTTACTCCAAAGATTCTTACACGCAAGAGATGTGTAACATGAATTATCTAACAATAGAATTCTTGGTAAAGTCTTCCCCTTCAGTTTCTTCTGTTCATATAAACAGAAATTTTCTTAGGTATGGCCCATTTGATAAGGAGTGTCTGATAAAGTGTACCAACTGATTTATATAATTGCTCCAGATAATTTTTATACATGTATATTTTAAAAATTGATTTAAAAGAGAGGAAGGGAGATGGGGAAGAGAGAGAGAAACATCAATGATGAGAGAGGATCATTGATCAGCTGCCTCCTGCATGCCCACTACAGGTGATCAAACATGCACCTTGACCGGAATTGAACCTGGGACTCTTCAGTCCGCAGGCTACTGCTTTATCCACTGGGCCAAACCAGCTAGGGCCAGACAATGTTATATGAAAGTTTTCCTATTTTATTATTTTTAGAAGTTATTTGGGGGACTTAAGAATATTTTTAAATATTTACTTTGTCAGTAAAATATTTGTCAGTCTAAAAATACGCTAAACATTTTGAATTTCCATGGGAAAGCCCTCAGGGAGAAAAATTTTCCTTGTTGTTGTTGTTGTCATATCTCTAGTAAAGTTTAGACATTTGAAGACTGTATTGCCAAGAAGCTGCAAAGAGCCCCTGTCTTTGAGCTGCTTCTTGTTCTCTCTGCTCAGTAAGAGAAGCATTTGGGAAAACAGCCCATTGTTTGTTGTTGGTTCCTGAAGCGCTGCCAGGGGAGACTTATACTCCTGGGTCTCTTCCTATGTCCCCAAGAGGACGTTGGTGGAAGGTGGTTATTAATCTGCACCAACTTCAGTCTATTAGCTATACTCGCTCCCAAACATGTTTTTAGCAGAGAAATAAATTCTGCAAGTTCCCTTATAGTGTTTATCCCTTTCTAGTACTGTAGCCAAAGATTTTGTTTTTTTCAAGCAGTTTTTTAGACATTTCATCTTTTTCCCTTGCTGCCCACCTCTCTTCTCCCCCATGCTTGCCTTCCATCCTTTGTGCACACAAAATATTTAAGCCCCAGTGACTGTTTTCCCTTGAAAAATGTGTTGCTATTTCAAACTTTTAGTTTTATAAGAACTTATTTCTGCCGATACCGGTTTGGCTCAGTGGTAGAGCGTTGATCTGCGGACTGAAGGGTCCCGGGTTCGATTCCGGTCAAGGGCATGTGCCTTGGTTGCGGGCACATCCCCAGTAGGGGGTGTGCAAGAGGCAGCTGGTCGATGTTTCTCTCTCATCGATGTTTCTAGCTCTCTATCTCTCTCCCTTCCTCTCTGTAAAATATCAATAAAAATATATTTTAAAAAAAAAGAACTTATTTCCTAGGGAAATCCTTTAACTCCCAGTATGAATTCTTTATTTAACCACTGTAGACCACCCTCCCCTGTGTGATGATTGAGAATATGGCTTTAGTGTCTATAATTTTTTTCTTCCCATTCTTTACAAGGCTTTTTCCCTCAGAACCCTAAAGCTACTCAGAGTCTGGTCTTTGGACCAGTGGCTGGTTAGAAATGCAGAATCTCAGGTCCCACCCCAGACCTACTGAACCGGAATCTATATTTTGACAAGATCTGAATGTGATTTGTATATACATCAGAGTCTAAGAAATCATTGCTGTACATCATGTTTTGCTCAAAGGAGGGGAATTTATCAAGTAGTGGTTCTCAACCCTGGCTGTTCAGTGTAATCACCTGGGGAATTTTTAAAAAGACAGATACCTGGGTTCCATCTCCAGAGATGCTGATTTAATTGGTCTGGGGGGTGGCCCAGGCATCAGGAGTTTTAAACATTCCCCAAGTGAGTCTAATATGCAGCCAAGGTTTAGAACCACTCTTGTGCACAAATTTATAATTTTCCCTAGTTTCTTAGGATATCATTAAGTATAAATCAAGGCAAGACTAGTAACTAAAGAAACACACAGGAAAAACAAAATCCTCACCTATATTTTTTTTAAATTACATTTATTGGGAGGATGTATATATGAATAGAAAAACACTGGAAATATAGGCCCCCCAAAATATTAAATGGTAATCTCTAGGTTATAGGATTATAGCTATATTTTTTTGTCCTCTATTTTCTAAACTTTTATAATAGCCATGAATTCTGTTGGTTAAAAATCCTCACAAGTGTATATATATTTTTTAGTAAATGTAATCACTATATATATATAATTCAAATATATATATATTTGAATTTGAATTTTTATAGAGAGGAAGAGAGAGAGAGAGTTAGAAACATCGATGAGAGAGAATCATAGATCAGCTGCCTCCTGCACACCCTCTACTGGGGACGTGCCTGCAACCAAGGTACATGCCCTTGACCGGAATCGAACCTGGGACCCTTCAGTCTGCAGGCCGACGCTCTATCCACTGAGCCAAACTGGTTTCGCCAAATATAATCACATTCTATGTGTTTTGTGAACTGCTTTTTAATTTTAAAATTTTTTATTCTTTTTTCACATATCAGTATATTACAAATATTTTCTCATACCTTTAAGTATAATTTATACTGGCTTTTATATTGCTTAAAGTGAATCCTGGATTTTTGCTTTAACAAGTATGTTTACATACTGACTAGGTGGGGCCTTTGAGAGACTGACTGATTAACTCTTGGAAACCTTTAGTACTTGAAAGCTTTTCTTGTCCACAGAAGGCAAGATGTTTAGATGGAGATGTTGAAACTGCAGTGAGGTCAGATCAGACCTTCCCAGAAGTTTTTCTAACTATTGTTTAATGAATACCAGCATTTGTTTGAGCTATTAAACATAACACATAGAACTGGACTTTACGATCCCAAAAGATACTGCACCACAGGGAATTCTTAATGATGTTTGGATTGCAACTTATGTGTCCTATTGGTTGGAATTATAATCTAAACTTCCTTTCAAATCCTTGTTGGTTTAGTTGGAATTGTGTTTCAAGACAACTAGCATCTCTTACAGCTTTTTCTGTGGAAATTATGACATGGAAAGCTGGAAAATCCTTAGGGAACCTCAATGATGTGTAGTTGGTTAAGCTATGTTGTAATCAAAGCAAGTTAAGTGCATCTTCTTTCCCAAACTCTGAGAATACCAGTCCTACAACTTAAAAAAAAAAAATTCCTGCCCGACCATTTTGGCTCAGTACCTATAAATCAGGTCACGGTTCAATTCCCAGTCAGAGCACATGCCCAGGTTCTAGGCTCAATCCCCAGTTGTGAGGTGTATAGGAGGCGGCCAGTCTATGATTCTCTCTCGACATTGATGTTTCTATCTCTCCCTCTTCTTTCCTCTCTAAAATCAATTAAAAATATATTTTTTAAAAATATATTTATTTTATTGATTTCTTACAGAGAGGAAGGGAGAGGGATAGAGAGCTAGAAACATCGATGAGAAAGAAATATCGACCAGCTGCCTCTTGCACACCCCCTATCGGGGATGTGCCCGCAACCAATGTATATGCCCTTGACCGGAATCGAACCTGGGACCTATCAGTCCACAGACCGATGCTCTACCACTGAGCCAAACCGGTTTCTGCTAAAAATACATATTTTTAAATCTTCCTATAAAATTGTTCTGTCCTTAACCCAGTTAAATTGCATTATATGGGAAGAGAATAATTTTTTCTAATGATCTCTTTACAAAAAGAAGAAAGGTGTTACAACATTCTGCATTTGGGGAACTTTTTATCTTTTATTCCTATTTTTTTAAAATATATTTTTGTTTATTTCAGAGAGAGAGAAAGGGAGAAGGAGAGGGATAGAAACATCAATGCCCATCTGGCGTGGCTCAAGTGGTTGACCGTAGACCTATGAACTGGGAAGTCACCGTTCGATTCCTGGTCAGGGCACATGCCTGGGTTGTGGACTCAGTCTTCAGTGTGGGGTATGCAAGAGATAGCCAATAAGTGATTCTCTCTCATCATTGATGTTTCTATATATATCTCTCTCTTCCTCTTTCTTCCTCTCTGAAATCAATAGATTTTTTTAAAAAATTTTAAAGAAATATCAATGATGAGAGAGAATCAATGATTATCTGCCTCCCAGATGCGCCCCCCCCCCACTGGGGATTGAGCCCACAACCTGGGCATGTGCCCCCACCTGAAATCCAACAGCGACCTAGTTTAGGTCAACACTCAACCACTGAGCCACACGAGCTGGGCATTGGGGAATCTTTTTAAAGATGCATAGTATTTTACTTTGCAAGAGAAAAGTTCTGTTTGTCACCTTTTTACCTCATTTAACCTTTTCCCAACAAAAATCAGGATATAAAAGGTTCAGAAATATGCAGTCTTTAGTTTCAGAGAAATAGGCTCAATATTTCACTTACAGAATTAACAAAGCTTTTGAACTTAGCATTCTGAGGAGAAAGATTCCAAGGCATTTCACAAACTAAAGAAAACTTAAGGAGCTATACTCGCCGACTAGAGATATTGTTCCCTTTGAGTAATGTTTGATCTGAGTTTGTGCCTTTACTTCTGAGTTTGTGCCTTAACTTGAGATGGTAGTGCTATCGGCCTTGGCTATCTTGCCTGGATATGCAAATCAGGAAGAGACCAGACACCTGGGCATGGCACAGTATTGAAAGGTGATACAGGTTCGTGAGTGTATATTCAGCTTTGGAGGCATGTTTTAGACACTGATACTTATCTTATCTCACAAGACCAGATCACAAGCAAGCCAAAGATGGTACTTTGTACAGGCCTTCATTATAGATAGTCCTTCTCAGATTGCATTGTAATCATTCTTTTACCAGGTGGTTTTTCCTACCTGGAGGAGAACTCCAGGGAGCATGCACAGAGAGCATGTCTAAATGTTGGACAAATGAAATATCTAGTTCAACCTTGTTATAATCCAAAACTCTTTGGTCATATTCAAATCTAGATTAACTTGATTTTCTTTCACCAATTAAAAGTTGATCACTACTTAACACTAGTGTTTAACATCTGTAAAGTAGATTGCTATTCTGTACTTTCTAGATGGGACATTATTATGAAACCTATTTAAAATTATATCAAATTTTGGGGGTTGTTTTTTTTTAGAGCACATTTATTTATGTTCACAATGATATTATGTTTTGGATGTTAATCAAAATATCATAGTGTCTTAACTCTTGCTTTGTTTTGTTTTCTTTTGTTTTTGTTAATCCTCACTCAAGGATATTTTCCATTGATTTTTAGAGATAATGGAAGGGAGGGAGAAGGAGAGAGAGAGAAACATCAGTGTGCGAGAGACACATCCATTGGTTGCCTCCTCCTTGCGCACAGGGCCTGGGATCTATCTGCAACCCAGGTAGCGTCCCTAACCTAGAATCAAACTTGAGACCCATTCGTGTGCGTGCCTACACTCTTGAGCCACATAGGCTAGGGCCTTAACTCTTAAATAAGATATGAAAACACAAGTTAAGGGAAGAATATTTCTCTGGTCACTGATATAATAAGTAAATGAAATGAATAAGACACGTTTGATTTTTGTTTTGTTTTGTTTTAAATATATTTTATTGATTTTTTTACAGAGAGGAAGGGAGAGAGATAGTTAGAAACATCGATGAGAGAGAGTCATCGATCAGCTGCCTCCCGCACGCCCCCCACTGGGGATGTGCCCGCAACCAAGGTACATGCCCTTGACCGGAATCAAACCCGGGACCCTTCAGTACACAGGCCGACACTATCCACCGAGCCAAACCGGTTTCGGCCACGTTTGATTTTTGGATTGTCTTGTATTGCCCTAAAGCAATACAAGACATTATTTTGACTTCTTAACTATTAGTCCAAAGCTACTTGTGGTAGTCAGTTTGGAGTTTCTTCATCCTGAGTAACAGTTTTTTTATTTTAAAAAAATGAAATATATTATTGAGATTAGTGTAGATGTATGTTATCTGTATATTAAACTATGTTTCAGTATATACCAAATTGCTATTTAAAATTAGTTTCAGAAAATATATGTAAGAGAAAATTTACTGAGAAAAAAATTATAATAAAATAAATTAGCCCTAGCTGGTTTGGCTCAGTGGATAGAGTGCTGGATGAGGACTAAAGGGTTCTGGGTTCCAATGCGGTCAAGATTGCAGGCTCCGCCGAAACTGGTTTGGCTCAGTGGATGGAGCGTCAGCCTTCGGACTGAAGGGTCCCGGGTTCAATTCCGGTCAAGGGCATGTACCTTGGTTGTGGGCGCATCCCCAGTGGGGGGTGTGCAGGAGGCAGCTGATCGATGATTCTCCCTCATCGATGTTTCTAACTCTCTATCCCTCTCCCTTCCTCTCTGTAAAAAATCAATAAAATATATTTTTAAAAAAAAAAGAAGAAGAAGAAGAAGATTGCAGGCTCCTACCCTGCCCAGGCCCAGGCTCTGGTTAGGGCTTGTGCAGGAGGCAACCAGTTTATGTGCTTCTCTCACATCAGTATTAATCTATGTCTTTCCCTCTCTCTTCTACTCTCTCTAAAAATCAATGGAAAAATATCCTTGGGTGAAGATTAAAAATAATAATAAAATCAGTAAAAACCTTTTTAAAAAAGGAATATTCTATACAAAAGAGTGATTTCTTTATAAACTTAGGAGGTGGTTTAGTAGTATGGCCTCTCTCTACCTCTCACTAGTTATGAGGCTTTAAATAAGTCTGTTAATATCTCTGAGTGTGTTTCTTCATTTTTAAAAGGATAGGGTCAGCTGAGATAATATGTGTAAAAGTAATTTATAGCCGAAACCGGTTTGGATTAGTGGATAGAGCGTCGGCCTGCGGACTGAAAGGTCCCAGGTTCCATTCCAGTCAAGGGCATATACCTTGGTTGTGGGTACATCCCCAATTGGGGGTGTGCAAGAGGCAGCTGATCAATGATTCTCTCTCATCGATGGTTCTAACTCTCTTTCCCTCTCTCTTCCTCTCTGTAAAAAATCAATAAAATATATATTTTTAAAAATAAATAAATAAATAAAAGTAATTTATAAACTTTAAGGGATTATGCAAATGAATTATGGATTTCATTAATAGACTTAGTAGGTTTGATAGTCCATTCTGTATTTCTTTTGTTACTATCAAAGCAATGGTTTAGAAAACATTAGAGTGGAAGGTATATTTGGGCATGAAAAATAACTATTAAGTTTTTCATATATCTACAGAGTTAATATGCAGACCAGACTTTTTTTGTCATTTATAAAATAAAACTTCAAAAAAGGTGGAACAGGTTGTGTTAGCCTCTCCCTAGAGTTTTCTTTTTTCAGTTTTATTGAGGTATAATTGACATATAATGTTTTTTTCTTTTGGTTTTCAGAATAGATCCAGAACAAGAATACATTTTAGCTTTGTGCTAGATCCTTTGTATTCTTTTTTTTGTGTGTGTGTGTGGATTACATATTTTATTTTAATATATATATATATATATATATATATATATTTTTTTTTTTTAGTTAAGGTATTATATGTGTACATACCTTACCAGTCCCTACCCCCCCCACTCCCAAACATGCCCTCCCTCTCCATACTTTTTCCTCCATTGGTTATGCTTATATGCATGCATACAAGTTCTTCGGTTGATCTCTTATAGATCCTTTGTATTCTTAAAGACCCCTTTTTCATATGTTTAATAAGTGTCTCTCTGATTCTTTATTAGATTTTTTACCTTTTGAAATATTTATTGCCCTTTTATTAATTTTGAAGAATTTTTCTTGATATCTCTATAATTCTTTTTTTGTTTTTGTTTTTTTAATATATATTTTATTGATATTTTACAGAGGGAAGGGAGAGAGATAGAGAGCTAGAAATGTCAATGAGAGATAAACATCGACCAGCTGCCTCTTGCACACCCCCTACCAGGGATGTACCCGCAACCAATGTACATGCCCTTGACCGGAATCGAACCTGGGACCTTTCAGTCCGCAGACCGACGCTCTATCCACTGAGCCAAACCGGTTTCGGCTATAATTCTTTTTTAAAAATATATAACAACTTTAATGAGATATATGATGTAAATCCACTATCCCATACAATTCACCCATTTTAAATATACAATTCAATAGTTTTCACTGTATTCACAATATTGTGCAACTATCAACACAATCTTTTAGAATTTTCATCACCCCAAAAAGAAACCCTGTGTCTATTGGTAATCACTCCCCATTTCCCCTACTCTTCCACCCTAGCCCTGGGAAACCATGAATCTCCTTTCTGTCTCTATAGATTTGCCTATTCTAGATATTTCACATAAATGGAATCATAGAATAGAATATGTAGTCTTGTGTTATAATTCCTTTCACTTAAGATAGTATTTTCAAAGTTTATCTATACTGTAGCATGTATCAGTATCCCTTTTTCATTCCAAATAATAGTCCACTGTGTTAATTACCACATTTTATTTCTTCATTTATCAGTTGATGAACATTTGGATTGTTTCCACAATTTTGGATATTATGAGTAATGCTGATATGTGCATATATGTACAAGTTTTGTGTGAACACATGTTTTCATTTCTCTTGGCATAAACTTAGGATTGAAATAGCTGGGCCATATGCTCACTCTGTTTAACCTTTAGAGGAGCTGCCAGACTCTTCTAAAGTGGTTGCACCATTTTACATCTCTACCAGCAGTGGCTGAGGGTTCCAGTTTATCTACATTTTAATCAACATATTCTAGAAGGTATAAGGTGGTACCTTCTTGAGGTTTTGCTCATTTCCTTGATGACTAGTGATTTGAGCATCTTTTTATTATTTATTGACCATTTATATATATTTGGAGAAATGTCTATCCAAATTCTTGCCCATTTTTTAGTTGGATTGTGTTATTATTGAATTGTAAGAGTTCTTTGTATAATCTGGATACAATCCCCTTATCAGATCTATGATTTAAAAATGTATCTTTTTTCTTTCAATATATCTTTTTATTGATTTCAGAGAAGAAGGGAAAGGGAGAGAGAGATAGAAACATGAATAATGAAAAGAATAATTGATCAGCTGCCCCTTGCATGCCCCCTACTGGAGATTGAGCCCACAACCCAGGCATATGCCCTTGACCATAATCAAACCTAGAACCTTTCCATCTTCAGGCCGATGCTCTATCCATTGAGCAAAACTGTATAGGCCTCCATATGAATTTAGAATCGGTTTGTCAATTTCTGGAAAACCAACTGGGATTTTGATAAGGTTTAAGTTAAGCCTATAGATCAATTTGGCTTCAATAAAGTATTGTCATCTTAACAAATATTAATTAATCTGATTCATGTAATCCTTTTTAGATCTGTAGGAAAGAATAACAAAAAACGTTGGAAAGAATAAAATTCTTGCCCTGGCTGGTTTGGCTCAGTGGATAGAGTGTTGGCCTGTGGACTGGAGGGTCCCGGGTTCGATTCCAGTCAAGGGCACATACCTGGGTTGCAGACTTGATCCCCCCAATGGGGGGCATGCAGGAGACAACCAATCAATGATTCTCTCATTGCTGTTTCCTTCTCCCTTCCTCTCTGAAATCAATAAAAATATTAAAAGTTTAAAAAAAAAAGAATAAAGTTTTTTGTCTCCCTTCCACAAATGAAGAGCCTCTGGGAAGAATTTGACAAGTGGATGAACAATGGGAAACCTCTGAATCCCTGTTATCCATCAATCCCAGCCTCCCAACTAAGGGAGTTTCATATACTGAGCCTTTGGCTTTCCAGAGGCAGACAGTGGGCTATCCCCTACTGATGGGGATGTAGATTCCACTCCTTCTGGCCTCCAAACTGTCCTAGGTGGTTAGAGACAGTGGAGCAGGAAGGCATGTTTATTTCCTAAGTATATGAACCTTTTGTTTTTTACCCTTTAAGCTAAGCATGTCAAACTCAAAAGCTAACACAGGCCAAGTAAACAAGGTTTAAGTTTATGTGAACCCCCCCCCCCAAAAAAAGCTTCAATTTTCATAGAAATGTAGGTTTATTTCAATAGAGACACGCTGAATACAAAGGGCTGAAATAAGTGAGTAATCGTTAACAAAATAATAGAACATTTTAATAAAAATTAATATTTTTTTCTTGAACATTAACTCACTGGACACTGAATAACTGTACAAATTAATAAGCATAATGCAAATAAACCTATTTTTCTTGTTCTCCAAAGTGAAATAGTTCCTGTTGCACATGCCAAACAAGTCAGTACAAGACTAATGATGTGCCAATTGGCTGCTAAAATATTCGCTGCTAGTATTAGTAGAGAGAAATGGTGTGCCTGCGCATAAGGCCCAAAAGGAAATGGACGCAACACAATTATAGTAATCAGTCATTAGCAAACGTTGTAGTTCGTTATTAACCAGAGGCCTGGTGCATAAAATTAGTGCACTCGGGTGAGGGTCCCTCAGCCCAACCTGCATCCTCTCTCAGTCCACGACCCCTCAGTGAATGTCCACCTGCTGGCTTAGGCTCAATTGCTCTGGAGATCGGGCTTGAACCAGCAGTCAAACATCCCTTTCACAGTCCAGGGCTCTCAAAGTCCAGGACCCCTCGCTCCTTACTGCCCGCCTGCAGCAGAGGTGGGAGAAGCTCCCGCCACCGCCACTGCACTTTCCAGCCATGAGCCTGGCTTCTGGCTGAGCTGTGCTCCCCCTATGGAGCACACTGACCACCAGGGGGCAGCTCCTGTGTTAAGTATCTGCCCCCTGGTGGTCAGTGCACGTCATAGTGACTGGTTATTCTGCTGTTCACTCTAATATTTGCATATTAGGGTTTTATTATATAGGATAATTGTGTATAACAGGGTATTGTAAAAATTAAGTTACGAATTTTTTATTAAAACGTTTCTTACATACCGTTATATTGGCTGGGCCGCAAAAAAATATTCATTGTGACTGAAACCAGTTTTACTCAGTGGATAGAGCACAGGCCTGTGGACTGAAAGGTTCCAGGTTCGATTCTGGTCAAGGGCATGCACCCCCAGTAAGGGGTGTGTGCAGGAGGCAGCTGATTGATGTATCTCTCTCATCGATGTTTCTAACTATCTCTCTCCCTTCCTCTCTGTAAAAAATCAATAAAATATATTTAAATATATATGTATATTCATTGTGGGTCACATGCAGTCCATGGACTGCGAGTTTGACATGGCTTGCTTTAAGCCTTTAACTTTCCTGGATATGAGAAGTTTGCTTTTTATTGTTGTTTTATGGCTGTTGGTTTCTCTTGTTTGACTTTTTGGGGTTTTTAAAAATATATTTTATTGAATTTTTACAGAGAGGAAGGGAGAGGGATAGAGTTAGAAACATGGATGAGAGAGAAACTTCGATCAGCTGCCTCCTGCACACCACCTACAGGGGATGTGCCTGCAACCAAGGTACATGCCCTTTACCAGAATCGAACCTGGGACCTTTCAGTCCGCAGGCCAATGCTCTATCCACTGATCCAAACCGGTTAGGGCTTGTTTGACTTTTTGGAGGAGTTCTTTAAACTTTATCAGCCAAAACAGTTTGAGAGTTAGCAAGACAAAACTTTATCTTTAGTTCAGAGACTGTGATTTTCAGCCTGAAAATTTTAGACTCATGAAGAGGCCTAATCTGTACTGATTCCACTGGAAATCAGTTTGTAAACATAATTGTAATATCAGTTAATATAATGGCCCATTTTTGTGTTCAATTTTACCAAAAAAAATTAGTTGTATACAGTTGTACTCTCATGTAATCGATTAAAGTGAATAGTTGTGGGGTCTGTCCTTCCCATGCCCTTTAGGGCTTTGTCTTCTGACTCTTCAGACTCACATTCTTTTCAATGTTACCTTTGGGAAAAGTTGGCCTCTTTTGTACTCAGAAGGCTTGGCTCTTTCTCTTAAGAGCTTCTCTTTCCCCCGAACCTCCCCCCCTCGAACCCCCCATTCAGGAAACGAAAGAATATAAAGAATGCTTTTTGCTGATGGAAACCTGGTTTTTGTTTTTGATGCCTGATTTCTCACTCTGGAAATTATCTTTTTCTCTCTTGTAACAAAGCATGGAGCTTCCAGTGTGCTTTCTCTCTGAAAGTCAAAGGGTTGTGGCAGTCCCTAGAGGAAAGCATAGGCTCTGGCTGTTTGGAGAGTGATGTTAATGCCAGATCTAGTGACAGTGATCCGTTCTCCCTGAGGGAACTCTCTCTCCAGGTAAGGAAAGAAGGACAGAATTGGCTCATTAGGGCTGCTCAGTGATCATTCACAGAACTCCTAGGCAATTTTCTTTTCTTTTTTTTTTCTTCTTCTTTTTTTTTTAACAAACTTTATATATATATATATATATATATATATATATATATATATATATATATAATTTTATTGATTTTTTACAGAGAGGAAGAAGAAGGATAGCTAAAAACATGGATGAGAGAGAAACATCGACCAGCTGCCTCCTGCACAGCCTCCACTGGGGATGTGCCCAAAACCAAGGTACATGCCCTTGACCGGAATCAAACCCGGGACCTTCCAGTTCGCAGGCTGATGCTCTATCCACTGAGCCAAACCGGTTCTGGCCCCTAGGCAATTTTCAATCTTAAAACTCAATCAGAAAATCACCTGCATCTGCATCCCACTGTTAACTAGCTGTATAATATTGATAAAGTTTTCAGTATCTCCAAAACTTAATTTTCCCACTCAGAAAGCAATGTAATAGAGTTAACGATATCTAACTCATGGGGTTTTGTGTATAAAGCACCTTATACAGGGCTTTGGCACACTAGGTGTTAATTAGATGATGTATATAAAGTATGAAGAAACAAGAACTAAATAAAGAAGTTTAAATGTAAGAGGTAAAATAACAGTGCGCTCAAAAAAGACTATACTCAAGAGAAAAGAGTGATTTTGACAATAATATTAATACTAATCCTTGTGAGTACTCACTGTATTCCAGGCACTGTATAGTTTTACGTACATTAATTAATTTTCATAGAATCTTTACAAAAATCATGTAAGTTTTTATTGCTTTTTGGAGTTGCAGACTAAGCCCTAAGTCGCAAAACTATTAAATGACAGAACCATGATTATAACCAAGGCTGTGAGACTTCAGGCTTGTGCCTTAACCACATGGTGTACCAGTTACTGGTAAAAGGAGAGGAACTGAAACTGAACATGAAAGAATGCTAGAATATGGAGAAGTAAAAAGGGAAGGGTGTTTCAGTTGGAAATAAGACTTAGGAAAAGCATAAAACAAGGTTTTGAGGTATAGTGTCACTTATAAGGATAGGTCAATGATTTGAACTACTTTGGCTGAATCAGGTGGGTTTTTCTGGGTTTTTTAAAATATGATTTTATTACAGCTGAAACCGGTTTGACTCAGTGGATAGAGCGTCAGCCTGTGGACCAGAAGGTCCCAGGTTCGATTCCGGTCAAGGGCATGTACATTGGTTGCGGGCACATCCCCAGTAGTGGGGTGTGCAGGAGGCAGCTGGTTGATGTTTCTCTCTCATCGATGTTTCTAGCTCTCTATCCCTCTCCCTTCCTCTCTGTAAAAAATCAATAAAATATATATATTTTTAAAAAGCATACTGCACTATTTAAAAAATAAATAAATAAATAAAATATGATTTTATTGATTTTAGAGAAGAAGGAGAGGGACAGAGAGAAACATCAATGTGACATCCATTGGCTGCCTCCTGCAGGTCCTGTACTAGAGATCAAGCCCACAACCCAGGCATATGCCCTGACTGGAATCTTACCGACAACCACACCGCCAGGGCTGGAGCATGTGGTTTTTGAGATGAACTGGAGACACCTCATAGTGAAGGGTGTCAGACAATGGCATATGCCTGCACTTGATCCTGTGACAGTAGAAAGCACTGAGAGGGTTTTGAGCAGGGAGGTGGCATGATCCAACTGGTATTTTAGAAACAATAGGTTGGCAGTCGTTTTGTAGATTGGCTTGGGGGCGGGAGGGGCGGGGATACATGAAAATGAATTTCAGTGGAAGAAATAGCAGGGCTTGGTGACTGACTGGAAAGGGGGGTTGCAGGAGGGGAGGTCATGAAGGTCAATGCCCAAATAGACAAAGCCCTCAAGAATAATTTTGGCACCCAAATAATTTTACCAAAGCTGGCAACCTTGGGAATAAGCTGTAAATGACTTCGTGACCCTCATTTCTGTAAATTTCCTGTACCTCCCAAAATGCAGACTCCTCCAGGCCATAGTCCTTTCTGGTAGTCTCCTCCCCTTGCTTTATAGTATATTCCCCCAGTTTCTCAAAGTACCACAGTCAGAAAGCTCCTTTCCTTCTAAACAAAATCCCTCCCTTCTGGAGCTCTTCACTGAGCATCCCTCCCACCTGCCTCCCACACTGAAACCTGGCCCGCTCCCAAGGGGGCCATTTCCCGGGGGAGGATAGCTCTTTCTTCCTCTTCCAAGGGCCAAGCTCAGGACGCCAGTTTGATAGGTGAAAACTTGCATTTTCCCTATGTTTTGGATAGTATTCTTTTGAGCTGGTTTATCTTTTTCATATATAAGTGCTCCTTATATAGTAAAGACCCTGTCCTTTTGTTTGCTGTATTATAAATATTTTTCTAGTTTTTCATTTGGCTGAATGTTATGACTCTGAAGTAAAGAAGTTATTCTATATTTTTATTTTCTGAAATACTTTTAAAATTTAAATTAATTCAGGTAATGCACAAATACATTCTTCTTGTAAAAATTTAAAACCATTTGGATCAACTTATCTCTCTTGATCTCAGTTCCCAGCTCTAGTGCCCTCCCTCTCTTGCTGAGACCATTCAGGTTCTGAACTTTTTCCGTGGAATTACATGTGTTTTACTCTATGATTTCTCCTCATTCGTAGAACTTATAAATAAATATTCACCTATATTTTCTTTATATTCTAACTGTTGTAGTCAATTGGTACATATTATAGTAAGCAATGTGGGATAATTAACCATTTTTCTTTACTGATTTGGATTTTAGCATATATTAAAGTCAACATGTGTTGGGGTCACAGATAGGTTTGCTAGTATATCAATCTGCCAATTTTTGTGCTAGCACCACACTAATTATTATAGCCTAACTTATACTCTAGTGTACTTCCCACCTCTGCCACCTACATGTTCTACATTAACTTCTCTTATTTTTCCATTTCATCCTTGAGGTTCTTGAAGGCCCTCCCAGTTAGCATCCTCCTTCACCAGACTGTTAGCAACAGTTTTCCTCTCCTCTCTAAAATAAAGTCAGTTTTCTCTCTAAATTCCTTAATTTTTGTAAAGTACCATTGTTTTTCTAGTTACTCAGGTTCAAACCCACCACCAGCTGTTTATAACTCAGCAGCTTTCTCCATAACTAACTCTTGTGTATCTTTCCCCACCTTGAAACCAGTAATTATCAGGGTGAGAAATAAATTCCCAGTCAAAAGAGGCCCCTCCTGCTGAAACCGGTTTGGCTCAGTGAATAGAGCGTCAGCCTGCAGGCTGAAAGGTCCCAGGTTCGATTCCGGTCAAGAGCATGTACCTTGGTTGCAGGCACATCCCCAGTAGGGGGTGTGCAGGAGGCAGCTGATTGGTGTTTCTCTCTCATCTATGTTTCTGACTATCCCTCTCTCCTCCTCTCTGTAAAAAATCAATAAAATATATTTAGGAAAAAAAAAGAGGCCCCTCCTGGCCTCTCTTTGTTTAATTTCCCTATTGAAAGTTTTGTTATATTACTGGAATATCATTTACTCTAATATGACTAAAGGAAAAACCCAAGTGATAAGGTTTAAACATAAGTAAAACAGCAATGGGATATTGAAGGCCATCAAGAAAAGCATAGCCTTACAGTGCTAAATGTTGTCTTAGGAAGTAGTAGTGTGGATGTACATATGGGTGTCTTTATTTTATTTTTATTTTTAAAACTTCATTTTGAAATAATTTTAGCTCACAAGAAGTTGTCAATAGTACAGTGAGCTCCCATGTATTCTTCATCCAATGTCCCTTACTGATAACATCTTACATAGCCATAATATATTATCAAAATCAGAAATAAACATTGATATAGTCCCACTAACTACTATTTTACCTGGATAAAATGTTTTCAAATTACCCTAAGAGTTCATTTGTTGAATAACCATGCAAAACAGTCATGTAATCAACCAGCTGCTTTTTAGCTATCTCATTTACCATCATAGTTAGTAGATGTGTATTAAAAGAAATGAGATGTTGAGCAAAGAACAAAGGCTGGCATGGTTCAGTGGTTAGAGCATCAGCCAATGCACCAAGGGTCTTGGGTTTGATTTCTGGGTTGCAGGTTTGATCCCTGGCCCCAGTTGGGGTGCATGTGGGAGGCAATTGATGTGTCTCACATTGATGTTTCACTCTCTCCCTCTTTCTTTCTCTCTCTCCCTCTCCCCCTCCCTTCCACTCTCTCTAAAACTCAATGGAGCCGAAACCGGTTTGGCTTAATGGATAGAGCATCGGCCTGTGGACTGATAGGTCCTGTATTCGATTCCGGTCAAGGGCATGTACCTTGGTTGCGGGCACATCCCCAGTAGGGGGTGTGCAAGAGGCAGCTGATCGATGATGCTCTCTCATCGATGTTTCTAACTCTCTATTCCTCTCTCTTCCCCTCTGTAAAAAAATCAATAAAAAATATTTTTTAAAATTTAAAAAAAAATAAAACTCAATGGAAAAATATCCGAAGGTGAGGATTTAAAAAAAAAAAAAGAACTTTTTGTCAAAGCCAGCTCCAAAAAATGTCCTTTTGTTCCTTCTGAGGGACATTTCTGTGTTCCCCAAGGAGCCAACTGAAAGTTTCATGGAATAGCAGATTACCATATTTGCCGGTGTATAAGACGATTTTTTGGCCCTGAAAAATATGCCTCCAAGTGGGGGGTAGTCTTATACGGCGAGTATATAACAAACTCTGTATTTTGAGTGGAAATGTTAGGGGGTCATCTTATACGCCCAGTCTCTTATACGCCGGCAAATACAGTATTTTTCAGGGCCAAAAAATCGTCTTATACGCCGGCAAATACGGTACTCAACCTGTTTGGTGTGTTCTGTCTCCAGCTTTACTGTTTCCAGGGAGGAGCCAGGAACTAAGTTAGTCAGCAGAGGGAATCCGTAGCCTCTGCTGTTGTTACAAGTCAAAAGCAAACCCTGTCACCCTCATCTGTGGCTCTGACTGAGACAAAGGAAAATAGTGTAACACGAGCAGCCTTCCCTGCCAGCAGTTACTAATATAACAGTTTTAGGTCCTCTTGGTCAAAGTTAGTGCTGCCTTAAACGTTTGCAGTTGTTTGATCTTGATCCTTGTTTGAGGCAATATTGAAAGTTATTATGAGGTGTCATTGATATTACAGTGATGCATTTCAGGGTCTTTGGATTTTAAAAAAGGAACTTTGTAAAGACATGAAAGATTTTTTTTTAAGAGAAAGTATTGTGGAGTAGGTAAAGATATATTATGGTGGTGTGACAAATTAAGTTCTGGCTTTTTAAGGGGTTCAGTATCTGAAATGTGAGTGTCTAAATGGGGTATAATATTTAAAAGTTGTTATCATCTAACATGACTGGAATTCTTCCCTATCACAATGAAGACTTATCATGGCCTTAGGAAATCACAGGAATAGAAATCCACTTACAACTCTCAAATTAGGGCTTTATCAGAGAAAAGTTACTCCATTCATAAAACATTTCATTTAGTACCTTTAAAACAGTAAATTCCTACAAAGCTTTGTAAATCATTTAATTTACTAAAAAAAAATCCTTATTTTCATATGACTGTTTTAAATTGCTAAAATTAAATGCATCTGCATAGAAAAGCATTCTCTTTGGGCTCTTACATTAGGGCATCTCACAGAATCCTAGATGTAATACCTTTTTCTAGCTAAATGTGTACATTCAGATTAGCAACAAACAGATATACTCATTAATTTCTTTTAAAATATGTTTTTATTGATTTTTAAAGAGAGGAATACAGAGATAGAAACATCACTGAGAGAGGAACATCATTGATCAGCTACCTCCTGAACACACCCCCACACAGGATTGACCCTGCAATTGCCCTGACCAGGAATCAAACTGACAACCTCTTGGTTCCTAGGTCAGTGCTCAACTGTTGAGCCACACTGGCCAGGCTATACTTATTCATTTTTAAAAGCTAACAATTTTCTAAAAGTTGTATGAAAATATAAAGGAGACTGATTCTGCTACCCTGTATAATAGAGGAATATGTTAATTATCCATTACACCCTGAGGCATAATGACCAACCGTATAATGACCGGATCAGGGATCTGAGGAAGGTGGGATTGCAGAGAGCAACAGGAAGGGGCAGGGCAGCAAGCAAGCAGGAGGTGGAGAGCAACAGGAGGGGCCAGGGCAGCAAGCTATGGGGGTGTAGGAGCTACAGGAGGGCAGGGCAGCGGGTAGAGAGCTACAGGAGGATGGCAGCATCCTACTGGCACATGGATTCATGCACAGGGCTACTAGTTTGTTTTTAACTAGAGGCCCGGTGCATGAAATTTGTGTACTTGGGGAGAGTGTTGTCCCTCAGCCTTGCCCCTGCCCTCTCTCAGTCCAGGAGCCCTGGAGGGATGTCTGACTGATGGCTTAGTAGGCCTAAGTCAGACATCCTTAGCATTGCCACAGAGATGGGAGAGGCACCCACCACTGCTGCTGTGCTTGCCAGCCATTAGCTGGGCTTCTGCTGAGTGGCTTTCCCCCTGTGGGAGCACACTAACCACCGGGTGGGGGGAAAGGGGCAGCTCTTACATTGAGTGTCTGCCCCCTGGTGGTCAGCACGCCTCACAGAGACGGGTCATTCCACCATTTGGTCATTTGCATATTAGCCTTTTATTATGTAGAATACACTGCAGATGAGGCCCCCTAGAACCATAAGAAATGCAAAAAAAATTCACTGTTATTCTCGAATTGCCCCCATTTAAATCAAGTTGCCCTCCCCCGTGGGGCGTGTGCTGCACCTTGGGAACCTCTGGGCCTGGCACTTTTCCTCTCTAAGCTTCATTTCTGAATATATCGCATATACCATGGGAATTGTAACCTCTTCTCCGCCTACCTCACTGGGTTATCATGAGAAAGTTCTGAGCTAATAAACCTAGAAATGTTTCTTTAAGTAAGTGATGTCTAAACGGGAAGTGATTGTTATTTTTAAGCCCATGGGTACCCTCGCAGGTAGCAGGTGCTGACTAGGGGAGGAGGCATGATTGTTTCCTGGGACTGTAGCTATGGAAGCTTTGCAGATGGTTCTGCAGGCCTTGGACAGCAGCCCTGTAGCAGGGTTGTCCCTGGAGGTGCCAGCGGGGAGGGGGGAGGGGGGGGGGACAGCGAGGCCAAATGGGGAGTAACTGTCAAACCTTCCCTCTTGGCGCCATTCTTTAAATTGTACGTGGCTGCTTAGCTGTACCTACTCAGGGTGGGGCTCCATTCTCCTGGAGCGGGGTGGAGGCTGGGCCAGGGGGTAGCCAGGCGGGCTAGGAGGGGCGGGTTTAGCTGCGCCCCCAGCGAGGTTCTGCGCGCTTCAGCTGCAGAAATGGCGCTGCTGCTGTCCGGGGGAAGGGTCTGACCCTGGGGGGCCATCCAGGCCTGCCTCCACCCGAGTCTGGAGTTGTAGGGAGGAGAGGCATGCCCGGCCCCATTGGAAGGGGCTTGGTAGCAGTAGGCCCAGGTGCAAGGGAGGGGAAAGGGGAGAGGGACCCGCTGACTGGTGGTCACCTGCGTGCTATTGTGATGGGCGCCCCTGGCAGGGGTGGCAGAGGGAGAGATGGGGAGTCAGAGTTGTGGGCTGCAGCTATCCCCAAGGCTGGGTCTTCTCCCTGTCCAGTCCGCCTCCCCATCCCCCTGGGTGTGCGTGCGAGGGGATTGGAAGAGCTCCCCACCGCCACTTCCTCTTCCTTCTTTGCAGTCCGGGCTCCTGTCAGGCACCCTCCTCAGACCCTCCCCCCCCCCCCCCCCCCCCCCGAACTTGGCCCTGGCTGCCCACCCCCTGCGGAGTGCCATCCTCCTGCTGGTCTGCCACCATGCTAATTGGTTGTTACTGGTTCACCCTAACAGACAATTAGCATATTATCTCTTTATATGTATAGATAATATCCCATTTTAAAATGATACCTTTGCACTTGCTCAAGTTTCATGATAATAGAGCTAATGATCTTGGCTTCTCTGGCACAGCTGTAGGAATGTGCCCCGTTTTGAATTTGTAGCATCTTTAGTGATTTATATTTTCCAAAGTTTATAATTCTAAACTGTTCTGAAAATGGTAGGAAAAGATTATTTGTAGAATTTGATTATATTTAAGTAGACTAAAAATAAGAATCAAGTGCTAAAAAATAAGAACTATAATAACTCTAAGGCAGTGATTTTCAACCTTACTCTTTTGAGGAAAGGATAAGAAAGATTACGGTAGAGCACCAAGAATAAGATGGTTGTTTTATTGTTGCTTTATTCCTTATCATGGGAAGGAGGCAACGGGGAACAGAAGGAAAAGCTTGAGCTTCACATTCTGACCATCATTCAAAGTCCTAGGCTCTGTAACTTTTTAAAAATATATATTTTATTGATATTTTACAGAGAGGAAGGGAGAGAGATAGAGAGCTAGAAATGTCGATAAGAGAGAAACATCAACCAGCTGCCTCCTGCACATCCCCCACTGGGGACGTGCCCGCAACCAATGTACACGCCCTTGACTGAAATCGAACCTGGGACCCTTCAGTCCGCAGACCGACGCTCTACCACTGAGCCAAACTGATTCGGCAAAAGTTCCCTCTTTCTTACAGCAGCGTAGTATTCTATTGTGTAGCTGTACCACAGTTTTCTAATCCACTCATCAGCTAATGGGCACTTAGGCTGTTTCCAAATCTTAGCTATTGTAAATTGTGCTCTTTGAACATAGGAGTGCATATGTCCTTTCTGATTGGTGTTTCTGGTTTCTTGGGATGTAGTCCTAGAAGCGTGATTACTGGGTCAAATGGGAGTTCCATTTTTAACTTTTTGGCAAATCTCCATACTGTTTCCATAGTGGCTGCACCAGTCTGCATTCCCGCCAGCAGTACACGAGGGTTCATTTTTGTCCACATCCTCTCCAGCACTTGTCATTTGTTGATTATAGCCTTTCTGACTGGTGTCAGATGGTACCTCGTTTTGAAGAAACAACATTTTTAACAAGATCATCAAACTATACTTTGCAAAACAATGGACTAGAGTTTGAAGGAGATAAATTAATTGGAAGATCATTATATCATCAATATAAAAGAGAGAAAATATCTTAAGAGATCTAGCTTAATGGCAAGTGCAAATAGTAGGGGGGGGGGGTCATTGTTTTCTAGTGATTTTCTTAGGAGTCAGGCAGATCTGGTTTCAGAGACCACTGTAGACTGAGTAGTCCCAAGAGTCTGAGAAGGTGCCACAAGCCAGGACCTGCGGTCTGAAGAGTTAAGGGAAAGAGCACTTGTGTGGGCACCTGTAGTAGTGCTTTGGAGAAAAAGAAGAGTCCATTGTGGCTAGAGCATTGTGACTGAGGGGGTCTTGTAAACTGTGCAGAGAACTCAAAATTGTTTTAAGTACAAAGGAAAGCAAAAATTGACATCTATTTTACAATTTTAAGAAATAACTTCCTTCTGTGAGGAGAATGGATTAGAGGAGAAAGCAAAAATAGAAGCAAAGAAAATCATCAGGAGGCTGATAAAAAGATGATAAAGAAATAATAATAGTAACAGTAATAGATAATATACCAAGCACTGTTGGGTTGTTTTTTTTTTAAACATATTTTATTGATTTTTTTTACAGAGAGAAAGGGAGAGGGATAGAAAGCTAGAAACATCCACCAGCTGCCTCCTGCACACCTCCTACTGGGGATGTGCCCACAACCAATGTACATGCCCTTGACCGGAATCGAACTTGGGACCCTTCATTCTGCAGACCAACACTCTATCCACTGAGCCAAACCGGTTTCAGCATTGAGCACTCTTCTAAACACTTTACATGAACAACTCATCTAAGTTTGCTATCCAGTCAGCACCCTCTCCTCTGAAGTACCACAGTTTGGATGGTAAATTACAGGAAACTGAATCAGCCGATTAACATTTTCAGAGGGGCTGAACGGTGGTGCACAGTCTTCCTCCACTTCCCATCAATCCAAATCGTTCTATGAAAGGCAGTAGCCAAGACAACTCCTATGAGCCAGTGTTAGGTTAAAGTAGGGAAAACTGGAGTCTAATCCTAAACTTGCTGAGCTCTTCTATTTCGTTCCCCTCTGTCTTGGTGCTGTCTCTTCCCTGTTTATCTCTTTTTCTGAGTAACTTTTTTTCTCTCACTCTCACTCTTATATCTTTCCCTCTGTTTGTGTGTGTTCTGTGTTTCCTTTCTTTGTCCCATCTTTGCCCTCCCTGTTCCCTCTCTCTATCTTCCCCTCCCCTAATCTCCCTCATTGCTCCCTCTTCCCTCAACTGGCCAGTAAGGTAGTGGCATGCACAGTGGCTCTGTTCTGTTTAATATGTAAAAACATATGTGAATCATTTTCATTTAAAACTAAAACTCCAAGAGCCAGTGTATCATTCCAAAATGCTTCTAGATGGTTGTTTCAAAATATTTTAAATTCTTTATTCCAGTCCCTGCATTCACATCTCTAGAGGAAATTTACCTAGTACCCCATTCATCTAACTGGTTTCTTCCAAACCCCAAACCTTCCCTTCCCACTTTGCCACCACCTCCATGAATGCCTTTTCTACCTCAGATCTGTCCCCAGCTCCTGCCCTGGACTGAAGTCATACCAGATCACATCTGTTCTTTAACATAAGAGGACTTACATTACCTTCTGTGGTGAGCCACTTCTTTTCCTTCCATAATGTTTATCTTCATTTACTTTTTCTTTTTAATCTTTCCTAAGGCTTGACAATTTACAAACTATTGATTATGCTCTGAAGTGTATTGTTTTGGCTCTGAAGCTTATTTTAAAGATGATCTTACTATGCCGAAACCGGTTTGGCTCAGTGGATAGAGCGTGGGCCTGCGGACTGAAAGGTCCTGGGTTCAATTCTGGTCAAGGGCATGTACCTCTGTTGCGGGCACATCCCCAGTGGGGGGTGTGCAAGAGGCAGCTGATTGATGATTCTCTCTCATCGATGTTTCTAACTCTCTATCCCTCTCCTTCCTCTCTGTAAAAAATCAATAAAATATATATATTTTTAAAAGACGCTCTTACTTTTACATATGAGAGTGCTTCTTTTCTCTGTCTAGTTGCAAATAAAAGGCCACCAAGGACAGCTTTTCCCTGAGCCATGGCATCCCAGTCGAGGAATGTTCCTTGGAGCTTTTCTTTTTTTTTTTTCTTTTTTCTTTTCTTTTTTTTTTTTATATATTTTATTGATATTTTACAGAGAGGAAGGGAGAGAGATAGAGAGCTAGAAACGTCAATGAGAGAGAAACATCAACCAGCTGCCTCCTGCACATCCCCTACCGGGGATGTGCCCGCAACCAATGTACATGCCCTTGACCGGAATCGAACCTGGGACCTATCAGTCCACAGACCGACGCTCTATCCACTGAGCCAAACCGGTTCCGGCTTCTTTTCTTTTTTTTAAAGAAATAAACAACAAAGATATATTCAAGGTTTTAAAGTTTGAAAACACAGACAAAAACCCAGAAGTGTACTGAATTAAAAAGGAAAGTCCTAAGTTCTTATAGAGACTAATCAGTTCTGTATTCTTAGTTGGTCCAAGACACTTAGTTGGATGTCCGGCAGTCTGGGTGATGGATGCCCGGTAGTCTGGTCATGTAAGACCTGGCTGACCCAGAAGGTGGTATTTATAAATAGTCCTCCTGGCCCTCTCCTTAAAGCTTGTCCACCTAATCCTCTCCTCTCTCAAGATTGGAAGTGACTTGCCGTTTGAGTCTTAAATTCTCTGAAAAATCTGGTTGGCAAAAAGCTGTCATAACAAAAATGTTTTCAGCCGGATGATGATCAGCCATCAAAGCTTACCTTTCACTTCCAACATTTTTAGCTAAATATGCTCTTTCTTTAGAGGACCAGATTTTTTTTTATTATTTTTCTAAGACACTTACCTCAATAATTTTTTTTTCTTTTTACTAGTAGGCTATCATGGATTTGTATTTTTAGTAGGTATTTATAAAGCTGTTCCCAAATGTCTGCATCTCCACCATGAACTCAGCGCCTTCCTTTTCACCCTTAAACCTACAGAGCGTGGAGGGTCTCTAGGTGGCTTCAAGCCTATCATCGTTGGATGGAGCTCTGTTTTTATTTCTTTAATTTTGAATTATTTATTAATTGATTTGTGAGGAGAGCCCCTTATTTCAGTAGTCTTGCCCCCACTTGAATATGAGCCTGGAACTTTAGAAGTAATTTTATTTTTGTTATTTAAGAAAGTTTGGTGTCCACTGTGGCTGAATTGGTACATAAGAGACTCCCTGTAGAGCAGCCGTGGGCAAACTACGGCCCGAGGGCCTGATCCGGCCGGTTCAGCTGTTCTATCGGGCCTGCGGAGCCGAAAGAACAGAGGGTTCTCTTGCTCTCCCCTCCGCTCCTTCACCAGCAGCCCAAGATGAGAGTGCCAGCATGGTCAGGTTGCTTTTGTTCCGGCCCTCCAGTCCAGTTTAAGAACCCATTGTGGCCCTCAAGTCAAAAAGTTTGCCCACCCCTGCTGTAGAGGAAGAATGAAAAGCATGTACAAAGGAAGTCGAATGAGTAGTGTGTCTTCTGAAAACCTTAGGCTTAAATGTCTAAGACCATTCGGTTTACTTTTTAAATATATTTTTATTGATTTCACAAGAGGGGGAGAGAAAAACATCAATGATGAAAGAGAATCATTGATTGGCTGCATGGCCCAGGACCTTTCAGTCTGCAGGCCAATGCTCTATCCACTGAGCCAAACCAACTAAGGCTAAGGCCATTCTGTTTAGATCTGAGCAGTGGACTTGCTAGAGCAGTACTGTCTATTGTTTTATTTCTCCAGATGGGGAAGCTTTCTCTTAATCCCAAAAGAGACCCAAAATGTGTAAACATATTTGTAGTCATTAGAACTGTAAGACATGACCTAAACAAGTATGTATACTTTTGACTTGCTTTTTAATTTAGTTGTTTTTAAAAACAAGTAGAGTTTAGAAATATGAAGCAGAGAGAAAACCACCTCAATATAGAAGAGCAGCAGTACCTGGCGATGTAGTGAGCACAGGGAGCTTGTTAGAAATGCCCTCCAGGCGGAGAGTAGCACAGCCAACACAACTTAAAGCAGTGGGTTTGTGTGGGGGAGGGGAGGACAGTTCACAAGCAGGTGGAGGGCATAGGAAGCTAGTATACCCATCACATTCAAGACACTCTGCTGGATAGCCTTTAGTTATCTTTTGTAACTTATACAACAGCAAAATGTAGGAATAATCTTTCCAATGAGTTAAATGTAGTACCATTACGTACATAATGATCCTAAAAAACCGTGCTAGACCTACTAACCACATTTAGAGTGTTGGTTCTATTTCGGTCAAGGACTGTTAATGTGGTTGCAGGCTTGATTCACAGCCCCAATTGAGGGTGGGGAGGGAAAGAGGGTGGGAGGCAACCAATCAATGTGTGTCTGTTTCACATCGATGTTTCTCTCTGTGTGTTTCTACCTTCCACTCTCTAAAAGAAATCAATGGGAAAAAATATCTTCTGGTGAGGATTAACCAAAACCAAAATAAACCAAAAACTGTGTTGTTCAGGGTTGTCAGCTGCAAGCTACCCAAACAGTGGGAAAGGCTCAAAGACTCTCTGGGGCTTTGAAAACTGACTGGCAGCGGAGGACCAGGGCCCACAGCAGTGGTCACACTGCAGGAATGGCCAGGTTGGAACCGCCTGCTGCCTCCCCCCTGCTGGCTTTTCCTCAAGTCCTGTGTGACTACAGCTTCAGAACCCCAGAATGAAGTACCCAGGTGTCTGAGCCTAATTATGTCCTTGCCTCCAGCTGCACCAGGACCAGGAAAAAAGGTTCTGGGTCTTCTGGTTGCTATAGTGCAAAGCAGTCACTGCCTCCCATTGGGGAAGGGAGGCTGCAGTGTGCTGTTGGGAAGAGGATTTGGTTGCTAGACAGAAGGAAAAAAAAAGCTATATCAACTATTTGAATTGAAGCTCAATTTCTTTACAAATATTAACCATCTTTTGCCTCCGTGTATGGATAATATTAATTTTCTTTTCCTTTAATGATTTGTCCATAGTTTTTAAAAACTAAACAACAACAACAAAACCCTTTGTTTCCATTTGAGCTGTTTGGTTCTTCTATCAAAATGTATATTTTTCTAGATTTCTTTTTTTTTTGTTCTCTGAGTTTCCTTTTTTAAATTTTTTTAATTGATTTCAGAGAGGAAGGGAAGACAGAGAGATAGGAACTTCAGTGATGAGAGACAATCATTAATCAGCTGCCTCCTGTATGCCCCCAACTGTGGATCGAACCCATAACCCCGACATGTGCCCTGACCAGGAATCGAACCATAACCTCCTGGTTCATAGGTTGATGCTCAGCCACTGAGCCACACCTGCAGAGCTGCACTGTTCATTTTTTCCCTCTTTCTAGATGTGTGCAATCTTTGATTCTTATGTTGTAGATGAAAATATCTCTTCCGGGTTTCATGCTTCTTCCTTTACATGTCTTATGGACTCGCCTACACAAACTTATTGGCTTGGATGGCACTTAGCAGTTAGGCCAAGTACAAAGGAAAAGTCACTTGGTGCCTTATTTTTCCTCAATATATTTGATCAGAAATTGGATGAACCTCCGGGATGCCGAGACAGGGAAGATACTCTGGCAAGGAACGGAAGACCTGTCAGTCCCTGGAGTGGAGCATGAAGGTATTCTCGACCCTTTGTCTGCAAAACTCTTGATGACTGGGGAGCAGGGCCTAAGCATTAGAGAGTTAAGTCAGTGCAGACCTAATGGGAGGGTGAGCCCTGGAGGTACAGCACATTAATCTACATGTTACTGAGATTTCTAGTTTCTTTCTTGTTTGCACTTCCCAGAATCCACTTTGTGTTGAAATTTAAGCATTAGAATATACCTAAAGATATAAACTAAAGACTCAACTATTTCCCCCCAAATAAAATTTGCATTTTCATCCTCCTAAATAAAAAGAAAAACTAAGGGGTTAAAAACAATAGAACAGAGTAGAGAGAAGGTGCCCATTGAGCCCCTTTCCTGATGACAGTAGCTGGGTAAGGCCCTTAAACACACTAAATCTGATGGGCCTTAATGATCTTTCGGTCAAATACACTTTACCAATTGGAACCTCTTTAATTAAAAGTGTGATTCTGGTTACCAAGGCATTCTCTGAAATTTGACATAGAAAATGGGCTCTCTAAATCAGTTTCCAGAAACTTGAAGCACCACAGTAATGTGCTTTAATTTACAATGCCTTCAAATATTTCTTTTTCTTTACCAGCCCGTGTTCCGAAGAAAATTCTCAAGTGCAAGGCAGTGTCTCGAGAATTGAACTTCTCTTCAGCAGAACAAATGGAAAAATTCCGCCTGGAACAAAAAGTTTACTTCAAAGGGCAATGCCTAGAAGGTATTCTGCTGCTCCGCGCCTGAAATCCAGGCTTAGGGTGACAGGGACAAAAGGCAAGACCCAATGAACTATAAAACACTGCTTTGATAACATTCATTTTGCAACTCAGTTTGTAACAGGATTCCTATACCCTGAAAGATTGGGGACCCCCAGCGAGAATAATCAGAAACAAATCTGGCACTATAAGGGGCTTTGAGCATTAGGTTTAGCAACAAAACCTTTTAGCAACAAAAGGTTTCTGACACTCTGGGCCATCGGTGCCTGCTTTGACGGTCACAGGGAAGCTGCTGGTTAGAGCCTGGAACAGTGCTCTCCACAGTCTCACAGATTTGACTGGCAGGGCCACTCTGCATTGAGTTTTCACCATGAAGTATGAGTGCACATATGTGTCCTAGAGCTAAAATTCCAAGTGGAAAGGCCTATTCTATACTTCTGTTCTATACGTCTATTTACATCCAGCCTTACTTCTAAGAAAACTTTGCTTATACTGCATTCACCCACTGGTCCTAGTTCTTTAGACTCAAGAGCATAGGGACCAGGCCTCTGGTGTGGTTCAGAGGCCAGCCTAAGGGAGTCTGTTTCTATGCCTCTGTGCTGGGAGGTTTCTGATGGCTTCACTGGTGGTTCTCAAGGTAAAAAAGAGGCTCGCTCCAAAGGAGGGGGACAAAGCCGAAACCGGTTTGGCTCAGTGGAAAGAGCATCGACCTGCGAACTGAGAGGTCCCGGGTTTGATTCCAGTCAAGGGCATGTACCTTGGTTGCGGGCACATCCCCAGTAGGGGGTGTGCAGAAGGCAGCTGGTCCATGTTCCTCTCTCATCGACGTTTCTAACTCTCTATCTGTCTCCCTTCCTGTCTGTAAAAAAAAATCAATAAAATGTGTTTGTTTGTTTTTTAAAGGAGGGGGACAAGGAGCCCTGAGACTCTATCTGGGATGCCCACTGACGCAACTTTCCTTCTTCCCGCAGAGTGGTCCTTCGAGTTTGGCTTTGTGATCCCAAACTCCACAAACACCTGGCAGTCCCTGATAGAGGCAGCGCCCGAGTCCCAGATGATGACCGCCAGCGTGCTAACGTGAGTGAGCAGGCTGCAGGAATTGTGGATGTGTCTAGAAGCAGGCATTCCAGACAGGTGGGACTCATGGTCCTGTTCAGTGGGCAGGCAACCTACTTTAAAAAGAGGCTAAAAGAGTATCCAGGGGTATCTGAGTTTACAGGTACTGACTTTTGTCATATGAAAAAGGCAGTGTGAGCAAATGGAAAGGATAGAAAGCTTTAGAGTAAATTCCTGATGAAACTTGACTAGTTATGTAACCTTGGACAATCTATTTTACCTCTCTGGTCCTTATTCTTCTCTCTACGTATAGAATTAATAATTCTCTCTCACAGAGGTGTAGTGATAATAAAGGAGATGCCATAGAAGGAAGCTGGCATATGATATATATTATATTAAATCTATGCTAATTTCCTCCCTTTCCTGACTACCAAATTTCTGGTACTCTGTACTTTGTTTGAATGGCCTTTAACAGAATCTGATAAAGTCCTAATTCTGTTTTTAGAGATAATGTTTGGTTAGAGTTTTTCATCATACCTTACCATATTAATAGCTGTGCTTCCTACTCAAAGAACAATCACTTTGTCCTTTGTCCAAAAACACTGTCAATAACTACCCACTCACCATTTTATCTTAGGAAAAAGATGTTTGTCTTTCAAAGGTTTTAGTAAAGTGCCTAGTAATGAGTTATTGACACAGGTAATTGTGTAATGTTGGATCATCTCTTTAAACAGGCTCTTTATGAAAGCCATGTTGAATTTGTAAATAGAAGTTATATATAAGTCTTTAGTAGTTTTTTTAAATTACATCAGTAGGTATTTTAATATTCTATAAACCAGTCAGATCTTGAATTGCTTATTTACCTATATTATAATTAATTATCAGCAAAAATGTATCTTCTGGCTATTAATTGCCCTGAGGAAATACAGTATATTATGTAGAAGGGCATTATTTTAGATTTTATTAACCATGATCTGATTTGTTGGCCACGCCTGATTTCTTTTAGGTACTAGAACCAGTAAGTCTTTGATAATATATTTAGGTTATTGAAGTCATATATTACTTTTTAGAACCCCAAAACAGTACCTCTGTTGCCCTTAACTCAGTTCCCAACACCGATCTGTCATTTGGGGTTCTTTCGTTGCCAGCCATAAAAATTGACCCTGGCTAACATGACAGAGTTGAAAGGGCTGATCTCTAGGCAACTTGAAGAATGCAGGTGGCAAAAATCTGCGGATATTTTCTTCAAGGAGCAGCCATAGGGAAGGAGCCTGCTCAAGGGAGAGAGCCTGATTGGCCAAATTACCTCCTTTGTCCACCCTTTTGCCAGGAGAGGGAGGAGTCACTTGCTGGACCCTTGGACTAGAGATGGGTGGTTCCCCAAAAGAAGAGCAAAGTGCTATTACCCGAAGTGAGGAGGACAGAGGAAGGACAGACCAAGCACAGCAGTGTTGCAGGGAAAAGATACCACCTCTGTGTATCAGAAAATCAGCCATATTTATAAGCAGCACCCTGTGTGCAAAGTACTCTACTAAGGGCCTGAGTGTACCAAGGATTAAGAAATGCTCTCTCTTCTGATTTCTGAACCTGAGGAAGACAGACCTTGTCACATAAGTTAAATGTCGTATTAGACTTCTAACCCCATGTAGACACAGATTTGAATGTCCCCAAGCCAAGGTGCTAGGTGGGTATATGTCCAGGGACCCATCAAACCCAGATTGAAATAACTTTCTGGAAATTAAATCTGTTGCCTAACACATCACTCTTTTGCCGTCTCTTCTTACTCACAGTGGGAATGTTATCATAGAGACAAAGTTTTTTGACGACGATCTTCTCGTCAGCACATCCAGAGTGAGACTTTTCTACGTTTAAGAGAAGAATGTATTGCATTTCAAGAATTTGGGTTTTGGGGGGAACGGAGGAAACTGTTTACTTTTTTCCTCCACACATTTGATTTTTGACACTTCCACCCCTAATTCCCTCTACAACAAAACCCACCTCCGGCCACAAGGGGACCAGCTCTGCATAGGTAACCAGGTGGCTTTTTCCCCTCAAGCTGCCATCTTCCACTGACCAGGCTAACTCCCCACCTCAGACCAGGGCAGAGGGCATGCCTCGACTCTTTCCCAGGGTAAACACGGGACAAACACACACCAGGAGCCAGCGCAGGAGCCGATGCTGTTCCTGTCACCCTCCCTGCCTCCTTGGGTCCTACAGGGCACACATCTTTTTTTGGCCCCTAGCTTTGGAAAAATTCATGTTCTTGACCCATATTTAGTCTTTTCCTACCTTTTCTATTTCATACATTCTCATACATTTAACTTGTAAAATAGACTGTGATATTATTATGTAATGAATTGAAATATGAATTAAAATATTCCTACAGTCTTTAACATGGCACTGTTTTCATCTCTCCTTTTTCTGGAATGCAAACTTGGCTCCGTGATGAGAAAATGACATTTATCAGACCGTAGGATCACAATTCTGTTTTACTCCAGAGACCAGCTGATAGATCTTATGGTTCCTGAGTGCTTCAGTTGCTGATTTCCAAGAATAGCAAGACCTAAGACCTTAATACTTGTCTTTTAGACATTATATTTAGTGGTTCTCTTTCACAGCATACATGCACCCTGTCTTTGTTGGTTTGTTGTTTTTAACTTGTTCTATTTCTTTTTAATGTTCATTTGTTTAAGAGGTTTCCAGAAAGAGTAGATGTTCTGAGTTGGTAGGGTAGGGACTCATATTCCTAAATGAGAGAATAAGTTACAGAATGAAGAAAAGCTCTTCCTGAAGTTTGCCGGAGAACACTGGGAAAGCACCTGGAATGCTGTGGGATGCTGGGAGGCCGTGAAAATCAGTCAGAGAAGTTTGTGTGGGAGAGAAGAGATTATACATCTATGGTGCTTTCCAGTCTGATGTGAGAGAGAACATTTAAAAGGGTACTTTTTAAGGAACTGACCTGAGTTACTAGTACCCTCCACTATCCTTTATAAAATACCAATATTTAGTCCCTGGCCAGGTAGTTCATCGTCTTGATATGCCAAGGTTGCAGGTTCAATGCCTGGTCAGGGCACATACAAGAATCAACAAATAAATGCATAAATAAATGGAACAACAAATCCATGTTTCTTTCTTGCTCACTCCCTTCATTTCTCTCTAAGAAAAAACAATCAATAAATATAAAATACCAACAATTAAAAGTTTTCGGGTTACCACGGTAGTAAGGCCTGGAGCGAAGAGAGTACACTCAGAGCCCTGCTCTCTGCTGTAGCCCCTGCTCCCAGTCCCTGCTCTGTTGCTGAAGGGGCTGTTTGCATTGGTGGAGGGGAGCAGCTGTACATTTTTAGTATATTATTGCCACCTTTCAGGGACAATTCTGTCCCTCACAATAGATCTATTGTCTTAAAAGCTAATTTTTAATTATCAAAGATTGAATAAAATAAACAATAAGGTAAAAATGAGTGAAGATTTCCTTTTGCTTTCTGAAAATGCCATCTCTTCTCAGAGTGAACTCATCTTTCCTTTTCCTAAACCATGTCTGCTCCCCAGAATTCCAGCAGGCAGGGCTATCAGGGGCCTGGACACATTCCAGTAGAGAAAGGACTTCCCTTCTCCTGGGTGTCCTGCTCCTTGCTCCTTTGAGGATCTTCATTTTTTTATATCTACCTTATCCCTAAAATGTTTGTTGGTAGCTTTTTAATTTTTTTTTAGTTATTGCCTATTGAGAACATGCTACCTGCACATTCTTTTTTTATTATTATTATTGATTGAGAGAGGAAGGGAGAAAGAGAGACATCTATTTGTTGTTCCACTTATTCATGCATTCATTAGTTGATTATCGTATGTGCCCTGACCAGGGATCAAACTCACAATCTCATGTATCAGGACAATGCTCTAACCAACTGAGCTACCTGGCCAGAGCCTTATGTGTGCATTCTTTAAGCATTACACATAATACATTCACTCCACACATATTTAATGAACACTTTTTATGTAGCATACACTGTTCTAAATGATGGAGATATTTACTGGACAAGATGAGTGTGTCCCTCCATTAGATTCTAATGTGAGGAGACAGAAGGCAAATAATTTCAGATAGTAACCAGGGCTCTGAAGAAAACAGGACAGAGCAATGACACTATCCATCTGGAGTAAGCAGGTGATGAAACAGGAAGTAGTTGGCATTAAGCTTTTTTTTAAAAAAGAGATTTTTAAAAATATATTTTATTGATTTTTTTTTTTTTTAACAGAGAGGGAGAGGGATAGAAAGCTAGAAACATCAATGAGAGAGAACCATCGACCAACTGCCTTCTGTCCGCAGCTCTTATCCACTGAGCCAAACCGGTTTAGGTTTTGACCACCGAAACGGTTGACCAGTGCCCACCAAGCTAACAGCCTGGAAAGCCAGCCTCTACTAGAAAGAAAATATTTTTTTAAAAACCCTTAAACTATCATCAACAAAGCAGGAACCAGGTGTGCACACTTAATTGTCTAGTTTTCCACAAAGAACACAGAATATGATAGGAAAGGCCCTGCCCTGTGCGAGAAAGAAGCCTGCCCCTTCCAGCCTGGTGTAGGATGGGGGGGAGAGATGAGGAGGAAGCAGGACAAAGAGGTAACGTCCTTGTTCTCCACCCCCAGCCATGGGTGGGAGGGGTGGACAGAAATATCTGCCCAGGTGTGGGGGAAAGATGAGAACTTCAGAAAGTTCTTGGGAAAGGATGACCTGTCCCACAATGCATTGGTCCCACAACGCATTGGTCCAGGCCTACTGACTTTTCTTCCTAAACATGCCCCCCATTGTCCTCCCTTCCCTTCCCCCTCCACAGTTCCTATAACCATCTGGGCTGGTCCAGCTGATGGCATTGCCTCCCCTTCTGATTTATCCTTCACAACCAAAAAGAGCCCTAAGATGTGTATCTGATGGTCAATCCCTTTGTATTACCAAGTTATTTTTAGAACTTCTGGCTTAGTGACCTGTTGTTTTGTGGCTTTCAGAGTGCCCTGTTAAAATGGTCCTCAAATTGAAGACATCATCTGGCTTTGCAGTTCTTTCTGGTGCTTTTATTTGGTCTGAAACTGAGCAGCTTTGACTGTAGCTTTGAATAAATTGAGGGGCAGAATGGAGTGGAGTGAAAAGCAGAGATTTGGTGAATTCATTTGGTTCCCAAACTGTACACAAAGGCACTCACAGAGGTGCTGCAGGATCTTTTAATTTTCAAAGGAAATACAGTGATACAAGTCATCTGTCATACATTGCTCAAATTATTAGCTCAAGATAGTACAGTTTCAACAGTAGAACACACTATGTTCTTTTTTTATGAGGTATCTATGGTAAACCAGGTTTTTGAAGATTTTGGTGATAAGAAGCAACTACTCCCCTTCAAAAATAATGTGGCCGAAACCGGTTTGGCTCAGTGGAAGAGCGTCGGTCTGCGGACTGAAAGGTCCCGGGTTCGATTCCGGTCAAGGGCATGTACATTGGTTGCGGGCACATCCCCGGTAGGGGGTGTGCAGGAGGCAGCTGGTCAATGTTTCTCTCTCATTGACATTTCTAGCTCTCTATTCTATCCCTTCCTCTCTGTAAAATATCAATAAAATATATTTTTTTAAAAACAAAACAAACAAACAAAAAAAATAATGTGACTAGAAAATAAGGATGGTGGTGTCCAGTCTGATTCCAAGGATTCAGAAGCTGTGCCATGCCGAAACTGGTTTGGCTCAGTGGATAGAGCGTTGTCTGCGGACTGAAGGGTCCCAGGTTCGATTCTGGTCAAGGGCATGTACATTCGTTGCGGGCACATCCCTGGTTGGGGGTGTGCAGGAGGCAGCTGGTCTATGTTTCTCTCTCATGGACGTTTCTAGCTCTCTAGCCCTCTCCCTTCCTCTAAGAAATCAATAAAATATATTAAAGAAGAAGAAGAAGAAAGAAAAAAAAGAAGAAGAAGAAACAAGCAGCAGCAGCAGCAGCAGCAGCTGTGCCGTGCCCAACAGGCACACGCATCAGGAGGTCATTGTGATTATAAATGAAATAAAAATATTTTTTCTCTCAATTTATATGGCTTTTTTTTCCACAAAAAATAATATAGCAGCCAGTGTTAAGACATAAATACCAAAGTCATTTGGACCTAAGTGTTTAAAAAAGGGAGTCATTAGTTTGGTGGAGTTTTTTGCCTAAATAAAGTAATTGCAAAAATTACTGAGACACTAGAGATATAGTGAGCAGAGAATGTTTGGGGACCTCTGGTAAGCCCTTGGTTTTAAAATATGCCTTTCAGAGAGTTAGAAACATACATCACCATTATGGCCAGCAGTTCCCAAAGGAATCCTTTCTGGTCAATCTGTTTAGTTCAGCAAATGTTCCCTGAACCTTGGTGAGGGTCCTTGTGCCAGATCAGCTTTTTTTCTGGGCACTAATATCCTTCAATATTATAAATCTTTCTGTAAAAAAAACAACATCAAGTAAAATAAATTTGGGACAGCCCTAGCTGGTTTAGCTCAGTGGATAAAACATCAGCCTACGTTCTGAAGGGTCCCAGGTTCTATTTGGGTCAAGGGCGCATGCTCAGGTTGTGGACTCAATTCCCAGCAGGGGGCGTGCAGGAGACAGCCAATCAATGATTCATATTGATGTTTTTATCTCTCTCTCCCTCTCCCTCTCTGAAATCAATAAAAATATATATTTAATAAATAAATAAATTTGGGACAAGCTGCATGTTAAACCTTCCTCTTGGAGACTCCTTGGTATGTTAAAAACCCAGTGAGTTATACAGAAAGAAAGCCCTTTTAACATTGCTTACCTTAGCACTATTCCAAACAAGATGGATCTCACCTCTTAGGCATACCTTCAAGCAGACAGAGTTAGGAGGTGCCAGTCTGCAGGAAGATGGGGGTCTCCTCCCTTTTCCAGGACTTCACAGAGCAACTGAGTTAGTTCAGTGGGACTGTGTGACTATGAGGCATGGGTGGAAACACTGGAAATGCAGTGTGTCTTTGAGAGGTCAGAGGACCAGCTGTCACTGAAGGCTGGAAAGGAGGGACGATGGTGGGCAGCTCAGATTAGCCTGGGCCATTCCCCACAACCTGGGTGGGAATGATTCAAGCAATAATCTTTGATCTTGTCGGGAGACGGACCATGAGCATTTACAACCCCTCTGAGGCCGATTCTCCGCTCTGTTTAACATGGAGACCACACCTCAGAAGAGATCCCCCACACTCTGTGCTCATCCCTTCCAAGCTGTCTTTGTTCACCGAGGCCTTGAAACCTGAAGCCTTGTGTTCTCCTGTTAGATATAAATAACAGAAAACCTCATAACTCAACTCTGCTCCCTATCTGTGTGGGCTGCAGCCTCAGCCTGTCAGCTGCCTAGATCCAAGTCTCCAAAGGGGACAAAAATGTTTCCTCCCTTCCCAGAAACTCAATAAAAAATCCCAGGGTAGCCCTGGCCAGAGTGGCTCAGTTGGTTGGAGCATCGTCCTGTACACCAAAACGTTGTGGGTTCAATTCCCAGTCAGGGCACATACCTAGGTTTCAGGTTCCATCCCCGACCCCAATCAGTGTGCATGCAGAAGGCAACCAATTCATGTTTCTCGCACATCAATGTTTCTCTCCCCTCCTTTCTCTCCCTTCCCCACTCTCGAAGAACATGGTGAAGATTAAATAAATAAATAAGTAAATAATCCCAAGGCTCACTCTTACTGGATCAACTAGGTCATGTGTCAACTTCCATCCAATCAGCAGTGTGGACAGATGGCATCAGGGCATTGATTGGCCAGGACCAAGTCACATGCTCTGCCCTCCTCTCCGCTTTGATAGAGAGTCGGGGAGGGAAAGTCCTCCTGAAGGAAAACTGGATACTGTTTCAGGGGATCATTGCCAAAGCAGGGTGAGGAGATGGCTGCTGGTGTCAAAAACAACAGCTGTCTCCTGGTACCTTCTGGAACCCTCAGCAGCAGCTCCTTCCTGCAAGGATGCATGGATGCATGTGAAATGAGGTTGTTTCAAGTAACCACCTGGCACTTCATGTTGCTACAGGCAGGAGACTAGACAGAGCCTATGAGCACACGCACCCTCCAAGCTGGGTGCATTCACAGAATTCACGCCAGCCACTGGTTGCTAGGCTTTCTCCATAAATAATGCATACCATTCACCCAGTACAGAAGGTCAGTGCCCCAGGTGGCCTTAGACTGTTTCCTAATTTGAGCTTCCATCACCTCTGTTCTCAGATCAGACCCTGTGAGCATAGGCTGAGGCTGAGGTCCCTGGAGGGAAGGGCCTGGGGACAACCTTGCCACTTCCCTGGCTGGCCTGGTCTTGGGTTTGAGGTGAGGGGGAGATAAGCAGCCACATGCAAAATTGGAGTACCCTGAGTAAAGCTGGGACCAGGGTTTCCATCCCCATAAATCAGCTTCCACCAGGAAGAGACCACGAAATGGCCTGGGTCCAGAACACAGGACGCCACAGCAGATGCTGGTGGAAGCAGGTGGGGCATCTGGGCCTTGGGGAGACTAAGATATAGGAGGCCGTTGGACCCTGTGCCAGCGCTAACAACGGAGGAGAGGTGACACCAGATCCTGGCTCTCAGACCTGGGGTAGCCTCTCCAGGAAGCTCAGAAGAATGCCAGGGAGTGCATCTGGGTGCCTCTGGCCACCAAAGCCAAACCCCAAATCCAAGCAGCCTAGGGACCTGCAGCTGTCTCAGGACAGCAGCCCTGTGAGGAGTCCTCCAACAGGGCCCAGAAATGACTAAGAGATGGGCGTTCCTAAGGAGAGTGCTTTGCACAGAAGCTATTTAATGGAGCTAAACAAGAGGAGCCCAGTGGGGAAACCCAGAGATGGCTGCTGACCTTGGAGGAGCCAACTGTGGCCTCAGCTCTGAGGAGGCCTGGGGTCTCCTAGGAAAAGGATCGTGCCTTATTGGACCCTTAGATGCCCAGGAAGGCTTGGGAAATGACCACTGGCTGTCATGTCTGACTGAGGTTTCAGCAACAGAGATGGAGGAAGATCTTGTTGTGGGGCGGTTGGGGGGGGGGGGGGGGGGGCGGTGAGCTGCCCCTGGGCCCAGGGCCCACTGACAGGCTTTTTCCTGGACTGAGCAGAATTCAGGAGAGCCCCCTGTAGTTCCTCTATGGCCACGAGAGGGCGCCCGTCTCTCACAAATCTTCCAATCTGTCCTTGCTGTCGGAGGAGACTTCGGAAGTAGGTAGGATGGAGGTGACCCTGGACCCTGAGGACAGGTTCCCAAGACAGGTTCCCAAGCAGTGTTTAATCATGTGATGCGCCAGGCTCAGGACAAGAGGAAAGTGCGTTCTGCTGGAGTCAGCAAGGGCTATTCCAGGCCAAGCTTTTGGTGGAGTAAAGGAGTGCTTGGACAAAGAGTACAACCGGGAGCTCAGTGCACATGTAGGGCCCCAAGAGAGGCAGCCCGCACCCTGACTCGTGCCTCATGCTATTGTTCTCATTGTGCAGAGGAACAGATGAAGACTCAGTAAGGTTCAGTTATTTGCCCCCTATTAACTGCCATGTCTATGTATGGGGCAGTTCTCACCTCTTTTCCGGAGAGTTGTGGAGTAGTAGCTCTGAGCAGAGCAGGGCCGCAGCCTGAGGGAGCTTGGTTAGACCTGACCCCAACCCTTCATGTTGCCTGCTATGTGGCCTTCCTAACCCCCTTCTTCTGCCTTAAGGTGCCCCTGGACTCCAGGCCTTGGGAGCATCAGCAAGACTGTGCTGTCCTGGCTGGGCAAGTCTCACCTTGAAGTCAGCAGCCCAGCCTGTGCAGGGGTGTAAGGTGGTCACACAGGGTCGAAAGTCCCTCCTACAAAGCCGTTATCTAACCCTGACCCTAGTAGCAGTTTGGGAACAATTCAATTGGGGATTCCTGGTCAGGGCACATGCCCAGGTTGTGGGCTGGATCCCCAGTAGGGGGCATGAGGGAGGCAGCTAATCAATGTTTCTCATTGATGTTCCTATCTTTGCCCCTCCCCCTTCTTGTCTCTCTAAAATCAATAAAAACATTTTAAAAAGAAAAAAAGTGGCCTGGCCGTATGGCTCAGTGGTTGGGCATTGACCTATGAACCAGATCATGGTTCCATACCTGGTCAGGGCACATGCCTGGGTTGCAGGCTCAAACCCCAGTGGAAGCAGCCAATCAATGATTCTCATCACTGGTTTCTCTCTCTCTCTCCCTTCCTCTCTGAAATATATATACTGTATATATACACTGATTGGCCAAATTATTATGAACACCCCATCAGTACTTCATTGGGCCAACTTTTGCCTTCAATACTGCAGCGATTTTTCTTGGCATTGACTCCATGAGATGTTGAAAGGTGATGCGAGGAATCTGACACCATGCCTGATGAATAGCACTGCCCAGTTCTGTGAGACTTGATGGTTGTGGAATCAGCTGCCTGATGGCTTTTAACTTTGTCCCACAAATGCTCAATTGGATTGAGATCTGGTGATTTTAGGGGCCACCTAAGCAAGGTAAAGTCTCCCTCGTGTTCTTGAAACCACTCCTGCACAATACGAGCACCGTGGCATGACACATTGTCTTGTTGGAAGAAGCCATCTCCATTGGGATACACCATCAACTTGTTGGCGTGAACTTGATCAGCAACGATACTTAGGTATGTTGTGCTATTCAGACATTGCTCCACACGAATTAAAGGGCCCAAATAATGCCAGGAAAACATGCCCTAAACCATAACACTGCCCCTACCAGCTTGAAGGGTTGTACTCATGCAGGTAGGGTGCATGCTTTCATGCTGTTTCCGCAAAATTCTCACTCTGCCATCTGCATGATGCAACTGGAAATGTAATTCGTCAGACCACATGACTTTTTTCCAATGCTCGACTGTCCAATCCTTGTGTTCCTGTGCGAATTGGAGATGCTTTATCTCGGTAACTGCAGACGGCAAAGGTGTTCGAACAGGCCTTTGGCTTCCATATCCCATAGATTGCAGTGTATGGCTAATTTGCCTACAAACGTCAGGTGGTCATAATAATCTGGCCACTCAGTGTGTGTGTGTGTGTGTGTGTGTGTGTGTGTGTGTTTATTTTATGTTTTTCTTTACAGAAGTGGCCCTTGACCTCAGGGGGCCAAAACACACAAGCAGGTAAATATATAAGCTCACATTGTGAGAATTGCTCTGCCATGGAGGGCCAGAACTGAGAAGGGCCTTCTTACACCGGGGACCAAGGCAGGCGTCTGGGAAGATAACATTGGCACTGAGTCATGGGAAGTCTGAAAGTCAGACATACCTGTAACAGGAACAGCAAGTGCAAAGGCTATAAAGGAGGACCAAGTTGCTGTGGACACAAGAGTGATCTGGCTGGTGAGCAAGGGAGGTGAGGCACAGGATAGGCAAGAGCGAGAGGGGGGTCCGGGTCTGTTTTTCTTTACCAGGAGGGGCAGTGCCTAGCTTGGTATGGTCCCTAGTGTGTGACTTGCCTTATTCATACCGAGGCCTGTTACTCCGGTGCAGCCCCGGTCTCTCTGCTGCCCTCCAGACCATCTCTGGCCCCTTCCCTGTGGTAAATGGCTCCTTCTTTTGCTCAAGGTCTCCGGCCAAAGCCTGGGGATCCTCCATGGGAACTGCCTCCAACATCCAATCCTCACTGAATCACGATGCTTTACCCTAGATGATGACTTAAATGTGCCTGCTTCTCTCCCTCCCAGCATCTCCCCTTAACCCAGGCCCCAGTGTTGTGAGGTGTGGATGAAATACACCCACCCCCCCCCCCGTTTCCTCCTATTAGAAGGGGCTGGGGTCCCAGACTCTCTTGTGATAAAGCAGTGTGCCCCCACTCCAAGGTGAGAAAAGGAACTACCACATAGCCAGTGTTAGAAGGGGCAGGGTGGGTAGGGAGGGTACATTTCAGGCCCCTCCCATCTTTATCCACACCCAGCCCTACAAAATCAGAACTCCAGGCTATGAAGTGTGGGGGGGGGGAGGGGCGGGGGGGAGGTCATGTCCCCCACCCTCAACCCCACTTTTTAAAAAAAACTTTTGAGAGGGAGTTAGAAACATCAATGAGAGAAACATCAGCTGCCTCCTTGCTTCCTGCACACCCCCTACTGGGGATGTGCCCACAACCAAAGTACATGCCCTTGACCGAAATCAAACCTGGGACCCTTCAGTATGCAGGCTAACGCTCTATCCACTAAACCCAAACTGGTTAGGGCAAACCCCACTTTTCTCTCACCCAAAGCAAGTATTTCACTTGTACCCCAAGACACCAGAGATGTGTTTAAGACTATTCTGGAGAGAAAGGAGGCACAGATGAGATTGGGATCAGTATGTTTAGATGTCTGGCAATGTCCTGCAGCCTCCACCCCATTCCCTGTACCTCCACAGCTGGGTTGTCAAACCTCCCTCACTAGATTGACTACAGGAGGCTTCTGCCCATCAAGCTCACCTGTGGACACCAGCCTAGGAAACGGGCCCCAGCCGGTTCTTGGTGGGCTCTTAACCGTCCTTTCCTCCGAGGCCTGGAACTTGAGGCCGCACACTTCCTCCAGTTAGTCAAAACTGGCCCACCTATCATCTTCAGCTATGCTCAAGGGACAGCATGGCCTGCCAGACTAACCTAGGAAGTTGTTTCTCTAGGAGGCCAGAGCTTACAAATGAGGACATGGTGCCATCACTGCCCTGGAAATTAAATCCTAAGGGACAAGGTGCCACCTACCACCACCAGGGGGAGCTGCTCAGCAGACAAACGATTCCAGTAAGGCCAGCTGTCCCACTGGAAGTGCATCCACAGAATGGCAGCTCCACGCCAGGCCTGTGCCTCATCTGAAGCCCTAGACATCTTCCAAGGCACTGATTCACTTGGCATCCAATAATGTGGTCCCAGGGAAAGGTTTTTGGTATCACCAGGAGACAAACCTGGTCAAAGCAGCGCCCCTCAGCTCCTAAGTCCAGTGCCGCCGCCCCGCCCCCCCTCACCAGACACTGATGCCCAGACTTCAACCCCTATCCCTACCCAGTCAAGAGCTCATCTCCCATCTCTTTGCCCCTCCCCAGGTTTCAAGAAACCAAAACAAGAAAAAACAGGCTTGAGACACGAGTTTTGTTAGAACAACTCAGCAAAATAAAATTCCCGTTTATTGTGGACAACATTGTTTCACACATACATCAAACAGGCCAAAAAAAATAAACAGCAATTTCATAGACAAAAAAAGGGAAAAAAGAAACTTTTATCTTTGGCCTTTTTAACCATCTCATACAAACCAACTACTTATAGTACAGCTAAGTACATACACAGTTACTGGAATGCTCGGAATAAGATTGTTTTTTTGTTGTTGTTTTTGCTTTTTTTACAAGGTTTTTTTTTCTCCTTTGAGATTATAATGAACATGGTCACACCACAAGTAAAGTCAGAAGTAGGACAGAGAATGCTCCAAAGGCTGGTTTGGTCATCCCAAGATCATTAAAAATGGCTGACCCCTAACAATATGTACAAAAATATAAAATGTAAATAAAAAATACAAACAAATTTTCCTTTTTAAAGTACTTTTAAGAAAAAAAGCAGGGCCTTGGAAGTTTTGGTTCTTTTTTCTCCCCTGTTGCAAATTCACGATGTGGTTTTGGTTGGGCGGTGAAGAGCGCGTGTCATCTGCAGGTGGCGCTGCCCGGTGGGTGGGGGCAGGCGGGCGGGAGTCTCTACTCGAAGGTGACCACGTTTAGATTCTGAGACGGGAAGTGGAGGGTGAATAGGTCACGGAGGCCTTAACTTTTCCTTTTTTTGCTGTCTAGTCATCCTCATCAGTCTTCTGCTTCTTGGTGTCAACATCGTCATCCTGAGCAGGAAAAACATTGTTAAGGTCCGTTTCAACCCACTGGGCCCACCCACCAACTGCCTCAGCTCCTGCTGATAGTTCCAGAGGCCTTTAGAGCAACTCAGAAATACCCAGCACCCCAAATACAACCCTCACTCCCCAACCCTGTCCTCAAAAGCCAGAACCCACCTCATCATCTTCAGCTGCCCGTTTGCCTGTAGCTGCTTCAGCCTCCTCATCTTCATCTCCATCCTCTTCCTCACCTGGACAATCAAACCCGTGAACCACAATCCTTTAGGAACCAACCAACCAGGGGGCGTCTTGGCTCCCTTCCACCCAGTGGGACACAGCACGTAGGGGAAAGCAGCAGGAAAAACGGAAAACTGGACTGCATTCCTGAAGAACTCTCCCAGTAACAGATTTGCCAGGTGTAATGTCCCTGCTGCCTGACTGAGCAACTGGGGTACCCATACTACCCATGCAGGCACTTGTCTTCAGGTGGGAGAAAGAGGACCCAGAGGTGCAAGCAGATGCACCTAGAGAGGCCAGACCCACACAGATCAGTGGGTGGAGGGGAACTCTCCATCCGGTGAGAGTTTCAGGCACAGCTTTAATCTAAAACAAGGCAGGCCCTCACTCCACAGGTACAAACCCAGTTGTAGGTAGTCCACTGGCTCCCACCCTGGAAGCCAACTCCTCCCCAACCCCCCTGTGACAGAAGCCCAGGAAAGGTGCCCCCAAAAGAGGGGGCAGACAAGGCTACTCACCATCACCTTCCTCTTCCTCTTCCTCCTCCTCCCCTCCTTCTTCCTCTTCTTCATCTACCTCATTGTCAGCCTCCTGCTCCCCATTCTCCTCATTCGCCTGACAGAAAACATACCAGGTTATTCCTAGGACAGAGCATCACCGCTACCCCAGCTTGTCCCAAACTCTGCCCACTACACTTCTACAGCCTCGGACCCCTGAAGAGACACCAGGTGACCTTGACACAGCACTGCCCAGCCTCCTCCCCAACCCTGGACAATGCCCAGGAAGAGAACTTTCCCACCGGGAACAGCTAGGAGGTACTGAGCACGGTGGGCACTTACAGCATTTCCATTCGCAGGTGCATCTCTTCCGTTCTCTGCCTCCTCCACAACTTCCTTCTTCTCCTTTAAGTCCTTCAAAGAGGAAGAAGGAAAAGTCTTTTAATGGATCCTAGACTCCAGGTATTAGTGCTAATGGGATGCCCAAGTTAAAAGCGCCGCACTTATTTAACACGTGGACCCAGTGGGAAAAAAGGCCACAAATACAGTGTGTCTGTGGTGAGGTTGTCGTCCGATTTTTTCAGTCCTTGAGAAACACTTAAAATGCCATGTGGCACCACAGCCCCAAACCCGTCTGACTGGGTGGACGAGCCCTCATCGGACTTGTTTCCAACCAGAGGAAGCTCCGCCTCTCCCAAGTCTTTCTGGGAAGGCAGCAGGTATGCGCCATAAATAAGGCAGAGGGAGGACCCTAACACTTCAGGGAGTTCCGGGGGTGGACTAGCACAGGAAGGGAAGGAACTAACAGGCAGAACTGGGGAGGCCCCTCCCCAGCCAGAGTCCTTGCAGCAGAGCTCCAGCCCCAAGCCCACCAGTCTAGGACCTGGCAAGCTCAGGCCTCTGAGAAAACTCAAATTCCACCAACCTCCCCAAATCTGACAGCTATCCCAGGGGGGCTGCAGATCGTTGTCTGGAAACGGGTTGGGCTAAGGTAATCAGTGCCTAGGCCCCAAACGCCTCTAGCCGCCCCCCCCCCCGCGCGCGCACCTCAGGGGGCCAAGACGGCCAGCATTTCAAATGGCAGTGTCGCTGCGGACGCCCCGAAGCCCCGTAATTTTTTCCATATAATGCGGCTGGGCCAACCGCCAGCAGACAGGCATCGAGCTGCCCCGGGCGACGTCCAGAAAGTGGCCTCGGGGCACCTGTCGGCCCGGTCTGCCCCGGCCCGCCCCACTCCGACCCGACTGGGCGCTGCCCACTCCCGCCCCCTGGCGGCCGAAGCCCTAGGGAACGAGTGGGGGCGGGGAGGCCGCACTGCGCAGGCGCACAGCCCCCGCCCGACGAGCTTTGCGCGCGGGCTCTGCACGCACCGCGCGCGCAGAGCACGTGGCCCGGGGCCGCCGAGTGTGCCCCTGACCCTGGAGACCGTAGCCGGCGGGCTGCGCCGCGCCGCCGAGCGCTTGAGGTGTGCACCCGTCTTTCTGGGCTCCGGACGACTGCACAACCCCCCACCCCGCAGGCCTAGAAACGCGGGGTTTTGCGCCTCTGCATTTGGCGGGTAAAGTCCCGCGGGAGGCCGCCCCAAAGTCTGCCGGGCTTTTTCGGTATCGCAGCCCCGGGGCCGTCGGGGACGCGCTCCACCCGGCTATTTATTGCCCCTGGTGGGAAATCACCCGGGAGGAAAGCAAGCGCGAACGCCCGCGCGGCGGAGGGACCATCTTCCCATCGAAACCAGACTCCGGCAGTGCCCGGAGCGGGTCGGAGGGAGCCTCCTCAGAAAGCCGGTCGCAAGCCCGCGTCTCCGGAGTCTCGCCCCTGGGGTAGAGCCAGAGGTGGCGCCAGGGGCACTAGGGTTAAGGAGACGCCAAGGTGACTCCGGGCCGTTAAGAGACGAGGCCGCGAGCCGAGGGCTAAAGAACCTGGTCCGCTTTAAAGGGCCGCGCTCCCGCAGACGGCGGAGACACTCCCGGGCCGGCAAGAGACCGACGCGGCGCGCACAAGCCCCGCCGCGCCAAGCGCGCAGCACCTCAAAACCGAGGGCGGCAGTGACCCCGCAGCACAGGATCCCGACTCCCCTGGCGCCCCGCACGACCCCACGGCCGGCGACCTGCGGCCGCGGCTTTTGTTCGACCGCGTCGCCCCGGGAGGAGCGGCGCGCACCGTCCTCCCCGGCAGCCGCGGGGGGCGCCCATAGTCGCCCCGGGGCGCAGCTCCTTCACTTTCTGTTTCCTCCCTCCGGCGCGTGGGCTCTCTCCCCCGCCAACCCCGGCTCCGCGGATGTACGGAAACCGGGAGGCTGCTCCCGGCGCGCTGCCCGCGGGAGGACGCCCGCCCCCGCCTCCCACACCTAGGGAGGAGAAGACCTAATATCTCCGCGGAGAAAACTGACGTCGCGGACGGCCCGCCTCCCACTCCACTTATCAGAGCTCTACGCAGATCAGCCCCGGACCCGCTGCATGGCGCGAAACGGGGCAACCCAAAGCCAAACAAAGAGCGGCGCCGCCGGCGGGCGCTCGCGGCGGAGCCGCCACTTCCCGCAGCCGGCCGCACACGCGCCCCCCCAGCGCTTCCGATCCCAAACGCACCGGAGTTTCAAAGTTATTTCCGTGCGCCCGCCGGGCCGACGACCCCTAGCCGGGCCCCTCTCCTCCCGCCGCCGCTCCCGAGAGTCCAGCAAGTTTCCAGAGCCGAGGAGCAGTCCTTCCTCGAGCCCCTCAGCCTCCGCTCCCGCCCTCCCCGAGTCTCCGGGGGTGGCCGGCCCACTCCACGGCCGGCATCACGTCTGCCCGCAGCACTTCCCGCCCCCTCCCCCGCGCACACAAAGAGTGGGCTGCCTCGAGGGCCGAGGCCGAGCCCTCCGCGGGAGAGAGCCGCAGCGGGTTCAGCAAAGCCCCGACCGCCGCGCGCCAAGCACCGCTCCGGCGACGACAGCGCGCGGACCCCGAAGGGGCGGGCGGCGTCCAGCTCACCTTGGTGGTGATCTCGGAGCTGGTGTCCACGGCCGTGTCTGACATGGTGGGGCACGCCGGTGATCCTTCGCGGAGGATTCTCCTTAAAAAAACGGGAGAGTTGGAGGACTCTGGCGCAGGAGCTGCCGGAGTCCGCGGCGTTGGAGGAGGCGCGCGGCGGAGGTGGTTGCAGCGAGCGGAGAGGAAGCCACAGGAACAATGCAAAGATGGCTTTTCAGAGCAGCCAGTGGGGAACTCACGCGGCGCCAGAACCTTTAATATAGATTAGTGGGCGGCGCCCGGCCTTCCTTACCCAAATGCTATTGGTCGAGGTTAGGGAGCGGGCGTTCGTTCATTGGCTCCAATCTGAACAATGGGCAAGCGTGCTTAAAGCGGCAGTGCCTCGGTGCGTCCCGCGCTGCGCAATCGCCGGTCGCTCTGTCATTCAGAGCCGGAGTTTGCTGGGTCTCCTCAGCGGCGCCGGGGCCGCGGCGGGGGAAGGGCTCGCGCGCGCGAACTCTGAGCGCGCGCTCCCGCCGCTGTTTTGCTGGAGCCGCCGACGCCAAAAGCCAAAGCGCGGCAAAGTTGCCCGCCCAGCCCCCCTTCACCCCTCCCCGCGGAAGGAGGGGGAGGGCAGAGGAGGTGGCGGCCTGCGCGTACGACGGCTGCCAGCGAGGGGGAGGGGAAGGCGGGGTGCTGGGCTGCGCTCACCCCGGGCGGTGCCTGCGCAGTGCCCGCCGAGGTCCCTGCCCACACGCCTGGGTACCTTCGATCAAGAATCGCTCCAGTGCAAGTGGGCATAGGTCCCACGACTAGCGTTGAGGGCCGTGAGGCCAAGACCCGCGCACCTGGGCTGTCCGCACGGCTCTCTTACTTTGTTCACCCCCTCTGTCCAGCCGCGGGGGCTCCCGAGTCGTTGGGGATGTCACCCCCTTTACCCATCACCTGCCCCTGCGTGCACCCCCAAAGACAGCCGACGAGCGGGCTCCATGCCAAGCACACATACTCGGTGTTTCATACATCGAGGGGGCCTGGAGGACCGGTGCGGGCTATTACCCGACCCGGGCAGCCCACGGGCGTTGTAAACCTCGGGGTTCTGGATAGCTCCTGCCCCGACGGCCGCTGCCGTCGCGACCGCCTCAGGGAGCTGCTTTCCAGAGCCCGGCCATCTAGTCTCCCCGCCTCCCCTCCCACTTAAGGGACTGCGAGGGGCACATGAATGCAATGGAGTATAAGGGAGCAAAAATCAGTTGGGTTAATCCTTGAGGGGCTCCTTTGGGGCGCCCTGTAGGGGACCACGCGGAGCCCTGAGAAGGGAACCATCGGGCCGCCACACTCAAAATGGCGTCGGGCTCCGCGAGCGCAGCGTGACGTGTCGACCCACCCCCAGCGGAGGATCGCAAAGCCGTAGGCTGCTCCCTCCTAGTCGCCACCTCACTTGGCTGTCGATTTAAGAAACCGGCTGTGTGGGAGGAAAGATTAGAAGAGGTGCAAGTATGTTCCAGAAAAACATCTTTGCCACACACAACATGGCGACAGACAGGGTTCATCCCCGTGTTGCCAGAAGGGGGCGCCCCACACGGAAGGCGGGACTCCGGAGGAACGCGCGCGCACTGGCTGAGAGTGGCGGGCGAACACAAAGTTGACGCTTTGCGTCCTTCCATTGGCCGGCTCCTCTGTCCGTCTCTCGGGGCCGCCGATTTGGAAATGGAGAAAACCCGGAGTCTGGGATCGCAGAAGAGGGAAGGTTGCCAAGTTCTGTAGCGCTGTAAGCCTGGTGCCGAGGAGAGGCTGAGTCTCCCTTCTTGGTTTTCCTAGGTCAGGGGCCAGCTGGCCCCATTTCCACCGCGAAACCCGCTTCCTGAGCTCACTTCGCACTCTCCCGGCGGCCCCCCGGCCTCGACTCCGCCGCCCGGCCGGGAAAGGCTGGAATGCCCGGGCGCCGGCGGGCTCTGCGCCCCCTCCCATTCACCCGTCCCGCGCGTCAGTCCCTCACCCCCAGCACCCCTGCCTGCCTGCTCGCGGTCCTGTGGGGCTTTCCCCACGGAATTGGGGGAGCGAGGTCCGCCCTCCCTGTCCTTTGGCCGGTAAAAACGCGGGAGAGAGAACCACGCCACCTCCCGCTGGCCGCGGACCGTCCCCTCGCGGCGGCGGAGGGAGCGCTCGCCACGTCCCCGCCCTGTCCAAGGAGTCCCCATGGCTGACGGAGGGGTTCTCTCCAGGTGGGCGCGCGCCAGTCCGGGGGATTCACAATGGTGTCCCCGAGGGACCACGCGTCCCCACTCTTGTTCGGCCCCCTCGGGATCACCGCCAGCCGCCTTTATGGAGGCGCCGGCGTGGGGCCCCTCTTCGTCTCAGAGGAGAAAGGAGTTCCTTGGCCGTGGCGCCACCACCCCCTCCTTTGTGCCACATTCACGGTCAATAGCGCGGGAAAGCACCTTCTACCTGAGGCGCTTCCATTTAGCTACTCTCGAGGGGATCGTGTAGTCCGAAAAACCTGATGTACCCTGAGCTTGGTCTGTGCCACCTCTAAGCGCCTGAATCGTCTTCCCTGTCCGGTGGCCTTGGGCGGTTTCTGTCTACAGCTGAAAACTGGCTGTGATGACTGCTCTGAATTCTGGCTGTTATGGTGGGGATGGGGGTTGGGAGTATCCAGGAGGAACTGTATGGACGTGAATTTCCCTCAGAGAACTACTTTGCCTGACTTGTCTGCATCAAGTTGGCTCTGGCTAGAAGTGAGGAGGGAAGGCTATGGCCACTTGGTTCTGGAACCAGCATTTACATTCACCAAGCACTCACTGAGCACCTGCTATGTGCATGGCAGTGAGCCTTTGGCTTTAAGAATTTTCACTTATTGCTGAAACCGGTTTGGCTCAGTGAATAGAGCTCGTCAGCCTGCAGACTAAAGAGTCCCGGGTTCGATTCCAGTCAAGGGCATGTACCTTGGTTGTGGGCATATCCCCGGTGGGGTGATCGATGATTCTTTTTCATCGATGTTTCTCTCTATCCCTCTCTCTTCCACTCTGTAAAAAATATCTCTCTCTCTCTCTCTCTCTCTCTCTCTATATATATATATATATATATATATATATATATATAAAATTTTCATTCTCTGCACCTTGCAAGGTAGGTAGGAAAATTATATGGTTGAATCGTAAGAAATTGATGTTTTTGTAGGTCAAAACCAACTGAAAATCAGCACATGTATAGATTCGGCCTCTAATATGATATCACTCTTTTTTTAAAAAAATACATTTTATTGATTTTTTTAGAGAGAGGAAGGGAGAGGGATAGAGAGTTAGAAACATCGGCCAGCTGCCTCCTGCACACCTCCTACTGGGGATATACCTGCAACCGAGGTACATGCCCTTGACCAAAATTGAACCTGGGACCTCTCAGTCCACAAGCCAATGCTCTATCCACTGAGCCAAACCGGTCAGGGCTATCACTCTACTTTTAACAGATCAGAAAAGCAGATTAAAGGATTATAGCAAGGAACTTGGAGTGTCTGGGCTGAAGCTAAAATCCTAGAATGGCTGAAACCGGTTTGGCTCAGTGGATAGAGTGTGGATCTGTGGACTGAAAGGTCCCAGGTTCGATTCTGATCAAGGGCATGTACCTTGGTTGCTGGCACATCCCCAGTAGAGGGTCTGCAGGAGGCAGCTGATCGATGTTTCTAACTCTCTATCCCTCTCCCTTCCTTTCTGTAAAAAAAAAAAAAAATCAATAAAATATATTTTAAAAATAAATAAATAAAATAAAATCCTAGAATGGAGGGATCCACGTGCTAGAAGAGCCCTGGAGCTGGAGTAGCCTCCTCGGACCTCCTCCTTCTAGCCATAGGGGTGTGGCATTTGACTTAGGCTAACATGAGCCTTGTTCCTCCAGTGACGGGCAACTCCCCACTTTAAGTCATTGATCCATCTCTACCTTTGCTGCTTCTGTAGCCTTTCAGGCCATTCCCAAAACAAGTGGTATGCCCTGGTAAGCCACATTTTCCTGGCTGGCGTCTGTTTTCAGCCCCAAGTGCACTGGGTTTAGGTTAGAGCTTCTCTAAGCTAGTCACAAAATGGCCTCAGGCAAGTTTTGTGTTTAGGGAATGTGCACAGGGACACCTTTCCAGTTGGAGCACAGGCCTCCCTGTCCAGCCTGAGTCACACATCTATTTCATCTGCCTGGCCCTGAAGGCACTCAAGTTTGCAATACTTACTCCTAAGCCATTTCCAACCTATTCCTAAATGGATGTCTGCTTGATTCCCAAAGAAACAGAATTTAAAGGGTCCTAGGTTCAAATCCCAGCCCTGCCACATGCTAGCTGTGTGGATTTGGGCAAATTACATTTTCATTTCTAAAAGACGGAGATGGCCGAAACCGGTTTGACTCAGTGGATAGAGCGTCGGCCTGCGGACTGAAAGGTCCCGGGTTCAATTCCGGTCAAGAGCATGTACCTTGGTTGCGGGCACATCCCCAGTAGGGGGTGTGCAGGAGGCAGCTGATCGATGATTCTCTCTCATCGATGTTTCTAACTCTCTATCCCTCTCTCTTCCTCTCTGTAAAAAATCAATAAAATATATTTAAAATAAATAAATAAAAGACAGAGACGACAATAATGGTTCCTACTTTCTAGGAATATGGTCGGAACTGAAGGGGTTAATATCCAGAAAGTGGTTTAAAATAGTGTCTGGCACCTCCAGGACCCCATTTCCAGCTGCTGTCTGTACCTAAGAGGGTTCATTTCACAGTGTTTGTAGAACCCTGGTCAAAGGAACAATGTCTTCAGCAAATTCTTCCCATATTCAGTGGGAAATGAAGGCACCAGCCTGGCTGTTTCTGAAAGCCTATGATTCGGTGCGGATATGGCCTCAGCGGAATGGCAGAATCTGGGAGGCAGCCTGAATGGAGCAGGCCTCAAAAAATCCCGCCTTCCCACCCTTCAGAAACCAGGAGTTTCAGGCTGCGCTTTCCTTGCCCAGGCACAAGAGCTTGGGGAGCTGCCAGGGGCCTTTCAACTCTCCCGCCCTGCCGAGCCGGGCTTTTTTCAGAGCCACCCCCACACGCCTCCTCCCTTGTGCATCACGCCCAGGCCTGCCCGGTCGGTCTCCCGGGAAGCTGTGCCAGAGCCTCTGGTACCCACACAGGTCTGGCTGCCCCTGCTTGGCAGGGAGAGGGTGGGGGCATCTCCTGACACTCAGGGCCTGCCCCAAATCTAATACCAAACTGGAGCCCAGCTGGAGGCGGGGAAAGGAGCCCGGGGGAAGTGTGTGCGCTGTGCACACGGCCACCACCGGCCCCTGAGCAGAGGTGCCACCTCTGGAACTCCCTGCACACACGCCCCATGCCATATCTTCAGGAATCTTCTGCCTCCTCTGCCATTTCCCAGCTCCCTCCCCGTCCCTGCGTCCATCTGAGTGTGTGAGTGTCTATTTGCATAGTTTGAACCAGTTAAGGTGTTTTGCGTAAGCTCTGGTTGCTCGTTCAGGAGTGCGTGGGCCCAGCAGCACGGCGGCAGGTGAGGGTGCCAGTTGGGGGAGCACGTGTGCAGGCGCACACCCAGTCTCCTTGCCGGTGAGAGCAGGGTGCCCCAGGAAATGTTAAACACCTGTTTGTGACTGTCAGAGGCATTTAACTGGGCACCTGCACACCTGTCTCCTCCTGCCACCTGGCCTCACAGGAGCACCCAAGAGACAGGAGCCGCAGTGGGCCCTCGCTGAGGATCTGTGTGCCCAGGTAAGCTTGAATTGGAGGAGAGGCAGGTTCCTTGATATCTCGGAGCTTCCTCTTTCCTCTGCTCTTTTCATCTCAAATGGGTCTTTTCTACCCTCTCGTCAAACCAAGCAGAGAAGCCACCCCCAGTCCTGTTTGGGGGAGAAGGTGTAAGGGCAGGAGGACACATGCCCAGCCAGGACTTAATCACTGTCACCCCAAAGGGGAGAACAGCCGGGGTGCCCAGCGGTCCGGGTTGTTCCTGGAGGGAGAGCTCCCAGTGCCACAACCAGGAAACTCCCAGGCCCCCTGCCCAGTCCTTAGGCACATGCTGGTAAGAATGGCATTTCTGAAGAAATCTACAGCCACCACCAAGGCCGCCACCTGTCACCTGTGACCCTCAGGCCAAAGACAGCCTCTCGCTTAGATTCTGCTTCTCTTTGCCGTGGAGAACCCAGGGCGATGTGGGCAGCCTTTGGTTTGCACAGGCAGAGCGGAGGGATTGAAGGGCTTAGCGAAATCACAGAGCAAGCTGGCAGCGCGGGCATGAGCGGCCCCCCACCCTCCGAGGGCTGTCACCTGCCATGTGTGGTGACACCTGCCACGTGCGGTGATGACTGTAAACATGGAAGTCTTCGTTTCTAGATCCAGGTGGGAGCAAGAGTCTCTAGAACTGGGGGAGGAGATCCCTTGGGCTCCTTTGAAAAACGTTCTCCCTCTGAGAGGTTTTCTGAGACACTCACAGGGGGAAATAGAGCAGCTCTCAGTTGAATGATTCAATAGGAAAATCTCAAAATGGGATATAGAATTACCTCAGAATTCAAACCTTTTCCAGGGGCGTGTGAGCTCCATGCATTTAAAACCTGAGAGGAGAACTCGAGCTCAGGTATCTCATTGATCTCAACATGCTGTCTCTTGGCCGGCCAGGTCTTGGTCGTGACCATTACTGGCTCTCGGCAGCTTTCCCTAGGCCACTCTCTTTTTTAAAAAAATATATCTTATTGATATTTTACAGAGAGGAAGGGAGAGAGATAGAGAGCCAGAAACATCGATGAGAGAGAAACATCGACCAGCTGCTTCCTGCACACCCCCCGCCGGGGATGTGCCCGCAACCAAGGTACATGCCCTTGACCAGAATCGAACCGGGACCTTCCAGTCCGCAGACCGACGCTCTACCACTGAGCCAAACCGGCTTCGGTCCTAGGCCACTCTTGCTACTAGGTGCTTTAAGAGTGTTACTTAAAAGCATGGTCTAGCCGGGGCCGGTTTGGCTCAGTGGATAGAGCGTTGGCCTGCAGACTGAGGGGTCCCAGGTTCAATTCCAGTCAAGAGCATGTACCTTGGGGGGGGGGGGGCAATGGTAAGATATGTACACATATAATACCTTAATAAAAACTTTTTTAAAAAAATAAAATAAAAAGCATGTACCTTGGTTGCAGGCACATCCCCGGGGGGAGGGGGGGGTTGCAGGGGGCAGCTGATTGATGTTTCTCTCTTATTAATGTTTCTAACTATCCCTCTCTGTAAAAAAATCAATAAAATATATATTATTTAAAAAAACAAAAAAAAAAACAAAAAAAAAAAACATGGGCCAGAGACCTCCCCATCCCCTGGGCAGCTGGTAAGTCTCAGTTTTCCCACTTGCTGAATGGAGACAAGAATATTGTCTCCCTTGCCAAAACCGGTTTGGCTCAGTGGATAGAGTTGGCCTGCTGACTGAAGGGTTCCAGGTTCAATTCCTGTCAAAGGCACATGCCTGGGTTGCGGACTTGATCCCAGTAGGGGGTGTGCAGGAGGCAGCCAATCAGTGATTCTCGTCATTAATATTTTTCTCTCTTACTCTCTCTTCCTCTTTTAAATCAATTTAAAAAAATGTTTAAATATCCTCAGCCTTGGCTGGTGTAGCTTGATTGGGTGTCATCCTCTGCACCAAAAGGTTGCTGCTTTGATTCCCAATCAGGACCATGCTCAGGTGGCCTTAATCCCCAGTGGAGAGGATGTGTGTGCAGGGGGCAGCCAATCCATGTTCTGCTCTCACATCAATGTTTCTTTTTCTTTTTTTAAAATATATTTTTATTGATTTCAGAGAGGGAGGGAGAGGGAGAGAGAGTTAGAAATATTAATGATGAGAGAGAGTCATTGATTGGCTGGGATCAAGCCTGAAACCTAGGCATGTGCCTTTGACAGGAATCGAACCCAGGACCCTTCAGTCTATAGGCTGATGCTCTACCACTGAGCCAAACTGGCTAGGGCTCATGTCAATGTTTCTCTTTCTCTCTCCCTCTTCCTTTCTCTTTCTCTAAAAATAATAATAATAATAATAATAATAATAATTTTTAAAAAAAACCAGAAAAACATCCTTAGCTGAGAATTCCAGCCTCTCTGGTGACTCAGAGCTTTCAGTTTCCTGGAAGCTTACCGGGCCTGGTAATAGTGGGGATCTCCAGGCTTTCTCTCTTCCTCCTGGGGTCGCTAGTAGGAGTGGGGTACCTGAGGCTTGTTTGACAGTGGTTCTAAGAAGTCCTTTCACTTTCCCACCTTGTTCCATCAGCTGGGATTCTGGGTGTGGACAGTCATGTAAGCACCCACCTCCCTGCAGACGCTGTAAGCTGGGGTGGCAGGGTCAGGCTGTGTCCCCACTTGGCATGGCCCTGTGCCTTGTACAAATGACTATTCAATTGCTCTAAATTAAATGGAATTGGGCCCGATGTGCCACTGAGCCCCCATCGCTGGTGTGGACGCCTGCTCCATGCCAGAGGAGCAGAGAAACACTGAACACACGTCCAAAGGTTATGGCAAGTACCCCTGCTGATGGAGAGCATAGGCAGGAGCCTTATTCTACAGATGAGACACTGGTACCCCAAACAGGAGTCTGATTTGTCAGCAGAGTGGTCCCTGCCCTTTGGCCCTGGCTGCCCAGCTCCATGCCACCTACTCTCCCTCTCGCTGAATGGGGCCCTGGCTGACAGCGGCTTTCCAGACCAGGGCTGACCAAAGAGCAAGAAGGGCTAGGCAGGAGCCAAGAATTGGGGTAAGAAGTAAGGTGGAGAGTAGGGAAGAGCCTGGGCAGCTGTGGCGTGGAAACAAGCCAGAGGTGTGTGCATGAGCGAGAAAGTGGGGCAGGAGGGCAGTGGGAAGAGGGCACGTCTGAAGCCTGGCTTGCCCAACCACACAGAGGCATTCCAGGCGTGCCCTTCTACCTGGTGCATCGCTACCAGGCTGGGCAGAAGTACCATCATCACAGCCCAGCACATTTCCATGCAAGAGGCAGAGAGGCCATGTGAGAATGGAGCAGCTCTTTACTGAGCAAACTTTGGGCCAGACATTGTTCGGAGTTCTAGACACACATCAGCTCACTGAATCCTATGAGGCTTGCTGTTAACCCCACTTACTAAAGGGGAAACTGAGGCACGAAGAAGGCAGAGCTGGGATTTGAAACCAGCAGCCTGGCTCCAGAGCCCCATGCCACCTGCAGCTGCAGGTGCAGCCTCAGTTTTCAAAAAGAAAAGTCTCAGATTAGAAGGAGTTTATTTTCACCAACTGCGGCCCTCATCCCCTAGCAAATGCGTCTCAGGTTGGGGCCGGGGAGTGGAGTGGGGTGGGGTGTGGGGGACAGAGAAGGCTTCCCATATAGGTGGCTTCTGATTGTGAGACAAGATTTTTCCAGTGGGACCCAGTGACTTGGGGAGAAGGGCATTTTGCAACTGTTTGTTGCCAAGGGCTCACCGAAAGTTATCCCACTAAAAGCCACGAGCTCCCAGGGTGTTCTATTGTGCTTTTCCATGGCATCAGAGGACAATTGGTAACATCTGCCTTGGCTGTTTCTCTCTAGACTACCATTTACCACAGCCTGGCTCTGGGCTGGGGTGCAGTGTTGCTCAAGGTCCCTTTTAGAGCGACCCACGGGACCAGCCTCCCCCGGGCCTCCGAAATCAGGCCATATTGCCTGGTGGTCGGGAGCACAAACACTGGGCTCCCCCTCCTGTCCTGTGAAGACATCGTGTCACGCCTGCATCTGTGACTTCGGGTGTGCGTGTTGGGCAAGATTAACCCCAGAGAACTTCAGTTTTTCCACCTGCAAAATGGGACTTGGTAACAGCCTTCTAAGACTTCTCTCAAATCATTCATTCCATTTTTGTTTACAGACCCTCCGTGTCTTGTGACTAGTCACATTTCCCTCCCCCTCTGGGCACTTCCGGTCTCCAGAACATACCTCAGGTGGGTGGGACTAACCCTAACCTGGCTTCCCCACATTCCTATTCTCCTTTCCCTTAGTCCAACTTCTTCAGTGACTTTTTTTTTTTTCCTGTTGGCCTTTAAGTATTTCTAGAAATTTTAGAACTAAGGCCTCAACTAATTAAAATGGTAATTAGTTAAAGAGCTGGATGGAGCCAAAACCCGTTTGCCTCAGTGGTAGAGCATCGGTCTGGGGACTGAAGGGTCCCGGGTTCGATTCCGGTCAAGGGCATGTACATTGGTTGCAGGCACATCCCCAGTGGCGGGTATGCAGGAGGCAACTGATGGATGTTTCTCTTTCATCGACGTTTCTAGCTCTCTATCTCTCTCCATTCCTCTCTGTAAAATATCAATAAAATATATTTTTAAAAAAGAAAAAAAATCAATAAAAAATATTTTTTTTTAAAAAAAAAAAAGAGCTGGATGGAGCCCTTTTTACCTAAAGCACTGCCTCACAGGTTGTGTCATTTAAGCCTCACACCAATCCAGGTAGGTGCCTCATTTTACGGGAGAGGAAATGCGGCTCCCAGAGCAAGCTGGTGGGTGGAGACAGGTCACCTCATGCTACCGCCCCAGCCGCCCAGCACTGGCCTCCCCTTCCCCTGACCTGGCTCCGTGAGTGGCTGTCCCCACTCTCTCAGCCGCGTGGCCTGGAGCTGAGTTGGAGTCCAGTGGAGAGAGCGGAATGGCTCTGCAGAATGTGGGAGCATTTGCGCCTTGCCAGGACACTGGCAGGAGTCATTCGGTTGACATCTCAGTGACAAAGCAACCCACAACTTAGAAACTTGTTGGTAAGTTTTATTATTATTAGTTGGTGGTAAATTCCCTTCTTGGCCCACAAAGCTCATGATTTGTTGCCTTTCAAGAAACTGTGGCAGTGCTGTTGGTGGTAATTGCTCCGAGGCCACCCAGCTCTGCCCTCAAGGCTCTTATTCCTGCCCCCCCCCCCCCCCCGTCCCCCGTCCCCCGTCCCCATGTATCCAAGGGCCAAACTGTGGGGAAGTCCTCCCGAAGCCAGAAACACCTTTCCTCTCTGGAACCGCCCTTTTCCAGTCCGTCCATGTCCCGATGATGGGTGTGCACGTGTGTTGGAAGTATGACCACGAACACATATCCATGTCAGGGACATGTTTCTTGAGCAGGGCCGGATGTGTCTTCGTTCGTGTGCCTGTGATGTCGGCAGACCAACAAGCACCTTCCCATCCGGGGGCTGGGCACAAAGCTTCCCGGCAGGCACGTGGGCGTTTGCTTCATTCTCCTTTGTACTTTTCCGGTTGTTTTTTAAAAAACCTTCCCAAATGTAAGCTCACACACACACAGTTTCCCTGCCCTGCTCAACATCCAGGGAGAGGCAGGCACAGTCAGGAAGGTCCACAGTAAGTGTGGCAAGGGTCACAGAAGCAGGAACCGGAGGAGAGAGAGAGCCCCCTGAGCAGTTGGGGAAGGCTGCCAGAGGAGCATCCTCTGAGCGGGTACCTCAAAGATGAGGAGACCTTTCCCTGCTGATCGCTCCTCACGGTCCCATCCCCTTTCCTCAGGCTGAGCCCGTCCTCCCGTGGCTCCTGGCTTTGCTGTATCCATCTCCCCACCTCCCCTCACTGTGCCTCTGGTTTTCTGACCAAAACAACAACAAAATAAGAAGTCAAAGAAATAGCGAAAAATGTAGCTTATCTGGGTGGTAATGAAACCTTAGTTCCAGTAGAAACATTTTATTTGGCCCAGTCTTTTTCTAAATGTTTTTGAGACACCTAAGCCTAAGAACAGAAAGAGGTGATGGAGCTAACCCAGTCCCACATCCCAGCCTGGGAGGCGTGATTCCTCCATAAGCTCCTTTCGGGGCCACCTGGTCTCAGCCTGAACACCTGCACACGCAGGTGATCACACAAGCCTGCACGGACACCCACGCACCCAGCCTGCCTAGTCCTCCCCTCTTGGAGAAGGAGGAAGGGTGACATTACAGGGATGGCCCCCAGCCCGCCTCCCCCACGGGCCATCAGATCGCAGGCAGCTCCTTGCCTCCTGCTGGGCCCCCTCCCCTGCCTCTCCCCTGCCTGGAATTGCAGACACCGCGGGCTGGGGACCAGCAGGCCCCAGAGCTCTGCCCACTCCTCACTGTGCGGCCTTAGAGAAATCGGTGAACTTCTCTAAGCCCCCTTTTCTTTTTATAAAGGTGGGAAGGGAATGAGGAAGAAGTTACAGTTTGTAAACTTTCAACTGCTCTGCAGATGATATTCATTATGATGAGACCATTTGAGGGCAATTAGAGAGCAGCCATCGAGATGACAGAACAATGCAGGAGTACGGCACACATGTGCTAGAGAGGCCCCCGGGAGAGCACTGCGGGCAGAGTCCGCTCGCGGCTTCCATTTGGGGAGTATCTATGCTCATTCTGAGACAAGATAAACCACCTCTAATCCTTAAAGCCAGCCTGGGGAAGGGAGGGGAGATCAGCCCCACGTGACCATGAGGACCAGTTGGCTTAGCCCTGTGGTCGGCAAACTGCGGCTCGCAAGCCACATGCAGCTCTTTGGCCCCTTGAGTGTGGCTCTTCCACAAAATACCATGGCCTGGGCGAGTCTATTTTAAAGAAGTGGTGTTAGAAGTTTAAGTTTTAAAAATGTGGCTCTCAAAAGAAATTTCAATCGTTGTACTGTTGATATTTGGCTCTGTGGGCTAATGAGTCTGCCGACCACTGGCCTAGTCGGATCTTAGACATCAGTCTGGGTCCGGAATGGGGGTCTTCTGGCAGCAAATTGTGGATGCTCCTACTCTGCAGCTGCAATAGGACAGATTTCAAGTCAGAGATCTGAGCACACGTGAGTCACAGGCACTGATGAAGACAAGTCACATGTGCTGTGGTGGAAGGACATTCATTCATTCATTCATCAATACCTGCTTCTGAACACCTATATCCTGTTGAGTCGATGAAAATAAGGAGGGGAGTCACTGAAGGGAAGTGTGTGGGCTCCTAAGGGGTCATTCCTCCATCCTCATTAATGCTAGAGCCAAGACCCAGCCTGAGGCTGGCAGGGACCAGTCCCAGTCAGTCGGCAGGAGCCTTCTACGCATGGGTAGAGCCTCTGTTTTTCATCAAGACCAGTTAAGTGGAACCCAGAGCCTTGGTGGAGGGGGGCAGGAAGTCACAGAAGGAGGGGAAAGAAGATGAGTGGGCCTCCCTCCAGTCACTCAAAGTGCCCAGGGGACCAAGGGAGCTGGAGACGGAGCCTGGCAGGACGGGCCAGGTTGGCGGAAGCAGGGCCAGCAGCAGATCCAGGGCCACCAGGCCTGCATGTGGGAGGGGCTGGCGGATGGAGGCAAGCATGACCCAAGGGGGGGGGGGGGGGGAAGGAGCAGCATGATTAATAGGATGATGGGGGCAGATGGAAGGGCAACCAGGGCTACTCTGGGTACCAGCCTCCTCTCCCCAGCCGAGAACCAGGCCAGTGGCTTGGGGCAGGGATGCTGCTGGCCTCTGGCAGGGAAGAGGCTGTGGTGAGTGAATCACTGGCTGGTGCCAGGAGCCTGCAGGCCTCAGCACTCGTTCCCTGAGGACCAACTAATTCACTTGGAGTGAGGCCGGACCGCTAATGATGAGAGCAGCCGGCACAGGCCTGTGGAGCTCCTTGTGCAGCTGACCACTGTACAACGGGTAGGAAGCACGGGAGTGAGGGCCACCTGCCTTCAGGAGAGGCAGCAATGCCCTGAGGGCGGGAAGACCCCTACCTGGGGCCAGCTTGAGTCTGGGGGTGGAGAGGAGGCACAGACTCCCCTCCTGAGCCACAGAGAGCCTAATTATGGTGGACAACAGGGAAGGGCATGTGGGGGTGTGGACAGGGAGGACCAGCCTAGTCTTCCCCTCTTAGGAGAAGGAGGAAGTGTGACATTCCAGGGCTGACCCCCATCCTGGGCATGTCCCTAGGTTTACTGAGTGACTTTCTGCTGGGCTCCAAACACCATCCCAGAGACTCAACAAGGAAAGGGCTCAGCACAATGATAGCAGCCAACTACATGCACTGTGTGCGCAGCCCCAGACCAGCTCTCTGTGTGCCGCCTCATTTGTCCTCGCATTCGCCTGGGAGGCAGGGAGTGTTAAGGGTGCCCATTTTACAGAGGATAAAACTGAGACTCAGAAGGGTAGATACTCACCCGAGGCCCTTAACTTGTAAACAGCGGGTCTTGAACGACTCCCATGTGTGACCTCTGCTTGGCACAGCGCCAGGGCTCTGGGCTTTTGTCCTTCAGAAACTGAAGGCCTTACCAGTGGCTCAATGGGGCCAAAATGGCTAGACACTGAAAGGGGAGGACTGAAGGTCTTGCCTTTGGGTTCTTAGCTCCCATTTCAGTGTCGAGGGGGCCTTCTTCCAGGGGACAACGCATTAACAAGTTGGCCATTGGCCACTCTGTTATTTATTGCCTACGAGGAGAGAAAAAGGAAGATGTTGAATGAGTTCCATCCCTAAGGCGCTATGCATGGGAACGGCTGTAATCTAGCATGATGATTAAAACGATAACTGTGCTGGAAGTGCTGGCAAAACGCAGAGGGAGCCTAGGAAAGCCCAAGTAAGGCCTTGAACAATCCTGGAAGGCTTCCTGGAGGAGGCAGGCCCGAGCTGAGGCTTGAGGTGTAGGTAAAGCCTGAGAGTTGGTCAGGCGGGCAAGTGGGTAAGACAAATGTGACTTGTCTTCAAATGGGGACCCAAAGGGCTAACGACACGGAGAGCCAAGAATCAGAGAGGAAGGTGAGGGCAAGCCGAGCAAGTGAAAGATCCATTGGGAGTCCAGTGGTGACAAGCAAGGCCAGAGCGGGGGCAGGCACAGGTGCCCCAAAACTGCCCGGTGGTGGAGGGTTGCTGTCGAGGTCTAGGCAAGGGCAGAGACTACCCGATGTGGGGTTCAAGGGTGGAGGGAGCCTCTGCCTCATACCAATGCCTGGGAAGGAAGGCCCATGGCTTTTCCCTCTGGGGATATGCAGGCACCAAGGCAGGTTCTCCCGCCTTTTGCACAGAAGTGCCTCAGGAGGAGGATGCCTGGGGCACCCACACTGACCACAGATGCTCAGACCTGGGCCTCAAGCCCAACGGAGGCCTGGGTGCTGTGGGATCATCCCGCTCCCCCCTCCAGGGCCCAGTGATGGCGCGCCAGCTGCAGGGCTCTGGGCGCCTCTCCTCCCATCAATGCCTCCTCTGTGGCCGGGGCCTGGGAGGGGGGCCGGGTAAGGCCTTGGGCGCCAGCCAGCCTGGTCCCCTCTCAGGGTGGCACGGGCTGGCCTCGGCACTGGGATCGGGGTCCTGAGTAGGCATTCTCCATCCTTAGGTTCCGGTGCTCCCAAAGCCCCTGCGGAGGCTGGTCCTGGGCTCACTTGTGAAATCCGGCTCAGGGAAAATGTCCCCAAACACACAGTCATTCTACAAAACGGGCACATGTGTACACACAAATGTGGGAGAAGTATAGCTTTATTTTTCTACGATACTAAATGGCCTTTTAAAAAAAAAAAGTATATTACTCATGTTTAATAGTTTATAAAGGGAAGGGAGAGAGAGAAACATAGATTAGCTGCCTCCTGCATACCCTCCCTCCCCCTCCCCGGAGCCTGAGCCATTGCCCAATGGGTGGAGAATCAAACTGGCAACCCTTCAATGCACGGACAATGCCCAACCACCTGAGCCACACTGGGCAGGGCCTTTTTATGTCATGCCTGATGGCTTCTTACCACAGCCCTACCTTCTCCCTGGTGGTCCCCAGACCTTGCATGGAGGGCCCTGGATGTCCTAAAATGGTCCCTTCTGCAGGCCACAGCTCCAATAGCTAGCCCTCATTTTTTTTAAAATCCTCACTGGAGGATATTTCTCCATTGATTTGAGTGTGAAGAGAAAGAGTGAGGGAAAGAAACATCGAAATGAAAGAGACACATTGAATGGTTTCCCGACTCAGGCCAAGGATCAAACCTGCAACCTAGGCACAGGCCCTTGACTAGGAATAGAACCCAAGATCCTTTGGGGTACAGGTAGATGCTCTAACCATTTAACAACACCGCTCAGGGCCAGCCCTTATTCTTGCCCACTCAGGCTGCACTTGGGCTCAGGGACACATCCTGCATTTCGGAACCCCAGTTGCACAGCCATTGCTGTGCAGGGCCCCCTTGGAAGCCCATCCACATCCTTTTTGTGTACACACTGCTCCCCAAACTCCCCAAGTAGGGACAGGAGCCACAGTGTACTCTGACCACGGGGAGGCCGCCCTGTGATTCCACTCAAGCCACTCTTCCTTCCCACTAGTGACAACTGTTCACTGTCAGGAGTGCTTCGTGCGCGTTGCATCATCCAGTCCTTCCAACAAACCCACAAAGGCAGTCGCATACTGCCCCCAAATTACAGCTGAGGGAGCTGAGGCCCAGAGAGGGTCAAGGTCTAGATTGATTCCCAGGCTGTGGCCCCAGGACCCTGGTGTTAATCCCTATACCAAGACCTCCTATCCCCCATCCACACACCTCCCCGGCCTCTTCTCACTGGACATGGTCCCCCACTACCCTGTTCAGCAAGAAGACGCTCCCGCTCAGCATCTTCTCTAGCTCCCACGGACTCCAGGATGAAGTCCTCACTCACCTCGGTGGTCCAGGCCCCCGTGTTGCCTGCCACACGCATCTCCTCCTCGCTGTGAACCTCTTGCTCCTGTGCCCCTGTCATTCCCAACTCCAAGCCCTTGCTCAGCTCTCGCACCCTCTCTTCCCTCCTGCTGCACCCACACCGTTCTGGCCTTGAGAGAAGAAGAAAGAGGTGAGAAGGAAACCAATAGGAATGGTCCTCACCCCCACTGGGCCCTGGCCCCGGCCTCATGGTCCACTCAGTGGTTTCTTCTCTGCTGCTTCCCACCCCGCTCTGCCCCTGGCTCCTCAGGGGCTGGCCCAGAGAAGCCAAGGTCCAGGCTGTGCAGAATGTAACAGTCCGGCCATGTCCTTGGAGCCTGGTGCCAGGCTGACTATTCTGGAGCAGGTGCTGACAGGGAGCTCACGCATGGAGGAAAGAGGAGGCAGCAGGCAGAGGGGAGCGTGAATGCTGCCATCCTTCCCCGCACCACCTCCCCAGGCCCCTGGGAGTGGTTGCTAGGCTAGCACATGGCAGCAGTGGGAGCACACTGTCTCACTGCAGACACAGCCTGTCAGCGCACCCACAGTCCACATGGCGGGAGCTGGCTGTGAGCATGGGGCAGCTCTTCACCCAGGGGAGGGGCCAACAGGCTAACCTGACCATGGGGTAGGGGGAGAGGGAGCAAGGGCCCTGGGGCCACAGGAAGTGAAGCCCTTCTATAACCCTCCAGGCAAGAGTGACTAAATTATTGGGGGGGGGGGGAAAGGAACTCTTCTAGGTCTCATATCTGGGAGCCCCCCCTCTCCCCCAGAGCTCCGGGCACTCAGAGCTCCTCCATGACCTTCATTCTGACCGGGGCCTTAGAGACCGGGTCTGCTTTGGGCCCGCTGACGCTCTTGTGCTCTCATAGGCTCTGGCCCTTCTTGCAGTCTTCCCTGAGGCTGCTCTCAAGATGTGTGGGCCTGAGGGGAGGATTTGAGCCTTGGGCGGAGGGGGCCAGGTCACCAGAATGGGCCTTTCCTGCCCTTCCCTGCTGCAGTCCCAGAAGCAGATGTATGGGTGGGTGTGAGTAGTGAGGGCCCAGAGTGGGGGCTGGTGGAGGGAGGGGCACCATGATTCTGGGCTCCGGCCAACACATTTCCCTGCCCCTCCCCAGCCCTCTACTCATTATCAACTTGGGGTTTGTGTGCAAACAGCAGCTGGTCTCTTTTGTCAGCCTTCCCTTCCTCTCTCTCCCCTCTGCCCCTTCTCTCCTCCCCAAAGCCTCCCAAATGGCTCATCCATCTCAGGTCCTGCCTGTCCCCCAGGTGATTTAAAACGGGGACTCTGGGAGCACCTCGGAGAGGAGGTGGCCCCTGTGCCTTCTTGGCCCTGGGCCCAAAGTTCTCCTTGAGCCCTTCAAAGATACTAAATCCCTTTGGGACATGAGATCCAGAGAGAGTAACAGAGCTGAGGTCACAAAGTGCAGAGCAGGACCAGACCTAAGGGTGCCTGTTTGCTGAGTCAGTCTATTCCCCAGGCTTAACTGTTCCTCTGGTCACCCCAGGGCCTAGCACCACTTCTACTGGGTGCTCGGAAAGACGTCCTAGCCTGTGTCAAGGGCTCTAATCGAAGGAATTCTGTGCGCCGGTGGCTGAGACAGGAAGGCAAGCCAGGCTGAATGGGAGGGCCCTGCCAGTTATACCCAGGAGTTAGAACTGGGTGCTCGGCCAAGGGCAGTGGGAGAAGGAACCTTGCAAGCAGCAGGCCCTGCAGATGGTGGAGGCAGAGAGCAAGGAGACCCATTAGAAGAAAAAGCAAAAACTACAAGAGTGTGGACCAAGGCACTGGCCCTGGGGGAGTGGGCAGCCAGAACTGGGAAACTTGGTCCGTGAGGGGTGTGGGGATGACACCCAGGTTTTGGCAGGCAATGGTGAGGATGTGAGTCCTTTACAGATACAGAAGGTGGTGTGGCAGGATGAGGACCTTGAGTTTGGGACAAACTGGGTTTGAGATATTTGAAGGATGTTCAGGTGGAGGACTCCAGGAGACCCAGGAAACAGGTCTAAGAGGAGATGAGCTCATGGAAAGTGAAGGGACTATGGGAAGAAGGGGACTGAGGCTGGCATCCTGAGCAGATTTGAGGGGAGGGGGTTAGGGAGTGGGTGAGGGAGAGCAAGAAGAGTGTGCATTGGATTTGGGAACTTGGAAGAGTTAAAGGCTGTGGCCTGGGTGGGTGTGTGGCTCCTTACCAGGCACTCACTCCGTTCTTCACAGATTTTAGCTCTTAATCCTACAACAGGCCTGGGGTAACAAGCCTATCTCAGGTGCAGCCGAGATAGCTTGTTGCAGTCTCTTGATTAGACAAGAATGGAGCACCATACTTTGCCAGAAGCTGGGGTGACTGAGTCTGAGCTTTTCAGCACCTCACTGCTGAGATGCCCAGACCCAGATTAGAGGGGACCACATGCTAGCTGAGTGGTGGTGGTGTGGACACCTGAGGGAGGGGGCACCCATGACTCCCAGGGGCATCACAGAAGATGCAATATCTAAGATTGGACTGGAAGGAAGACCACGGGTTCGTTAGGTGAATGTATCTGCAAGGCAGCAGGCAGGGAAGGAGACTGAGCAAAGGCAAGGAAGCATGAGGGAGGGAGGAAAACCGCGGCCCAGGAAGGAAAGGTGGGGCCTGAGCTGGCCCACTGCCCAGTCCTGGTGCTCACTCGGAGTTCCCCTGCCCCCAGCCCAAGGTCAAAGTTCAGCCTCTCAAAAGAGCTTTTCTGGAAAAGGCTTGGGCCAGGCCCTCCAGGGTCCCCGGGGCAGCTGAGGGCACTCGAATGTGCAAGACCACGGGCAGGCTTGTGCCCGGTGGCGGGCTCCAAGTGCCCTGGGACAGGCAGGGGCGGGCCCTGCACACGCGCGTGCCCACACCGAGTACATGGCCGTATGCACACCAGCCGGTCCGCGCGGGCCGGAAGTCACAGGGCCGGGGGCCGGGGGCCGGGGCCGGGAGCCGGCCGTGGGAGCCGCGCGGAGGGCCGCCGGGGTAACAGGGAACAAAGGACACGGCGGGGCGGGAGCAACTGAGCCGGGCCGTGATTGGCGGCTGGAAGTCCCGGTCCGGCGGTGATTGGCCGCGGCCTCAGTGGAGCCCCTGCGCCCGCCCCGCCCCTCGCGGCCGAAACCTGAGCCTGAAAACGTCGGCCCAGGACCCGCCCGGCCCCGCCATCTGCCCCCGGGGCGGGGCGCGGGTCCGGGTCGGGTTCCCGCCCAGCCCACCCCTCGCCTGGCTGGGCGACCTGTGCACCCAACCCCCACCCCCACCGTCGCCCCCAGGCCCAGGCGGAAAGGCCTGGCGGGCAGGGTTCCCGGGCCGGGGAGGCCAGGGGCCTAATGGAAAGGGTTCGGGCTCGGGCTCAGGAAGCTGCTCCTTCCGGGAGCCTGGCCAGGGCCTCGTGGCTGGACTGGGGGAGGGGTCAGGGGTCAGGGGACACTCAGCTGGCCGCCTGGGTGGACCGAGCGGAGGGGGAGGTAATTGACCTGCCAGCCAGGCCACCGCCGGAGCTAAGGACTTAATGAGTGAGGGGCCTTCCCAACTCCATCCCTCCCTCCCTCCCCGCCGCCGGGAGGTGAGAGGGAAGGGGTGGAGCGAGAGGCCCGGGCCACCAATCACAGCCTCGGCTCCGTTTTGAATCCGGGCTGGCGGGTTCCGTTGCATGGCTGCCAGGTGTGCTGGCGTCCTCTTTGTCCCCACTCTCCTGCCCAGACACGCCCCGCTCCACCCCCACCCTTCGGAGGCGCCTGCCCCACCCAGCTGTTTACCCTCCTCTACTGGTTCCCCTAGCTAGCTAGTACAGAAGCTGGACCCCGGTTCTGCCCGGGATCCCTGAGGACTCCAAACCAGGCCTCTCTCCCAGCCCCATTCTCATCTCTGCAGAGACAAGTTGCAGAGCACAGCTGCCTCCATCTCCCAAGATGGCCACCAAGGGCCCGGTGGTGCTGGAGCGGAGTGGTAAGAGCCCCTGATTTGCGGCAAAGTCCTGGCAGAGGGCTGGCCCAGGCACAAGCTCTGTGACCCAGAGCACCCCCTTCCCACAAAGGTGACCCCTACCGTTGTGAAACCAAGATCATAAGAGCCTGCTGCCAGGTGCTTGTGAGGATTAAAGGTGATCCTGCAGAGGGGAGGTTTTGTGAGAGAAAGCCTCCGCTGGGTGAAGGGAAGGGGAGAGGGTGTTACCATTCTGTGCCAATGTTTGGGACCGCCAGAGAGGGCGGTGAGACTCCTGGAGGGCAGCGTGAGAGAGAATAGTGCCATCCCCATGGAGTTCAGAGCCCCGCAGGCCCTGAACAAAGGGGAAGCAGATTTCGGGGTCCTAGCCCTCACACCATCTCCAGTTCTCCAGGAAAAACAGGGCAGAGGGTCTGGGGCTACTTTTCCTTTCTCTTCAGTCCTGAGCTGTGGAGCTGGAGCCATCTCCCACGTGGAGGCCAGAGAGCAGGTTGGGGGCCCACGTGCCCCTACATTCTCCCACTATGCTTCACCATCTATGGCTTTCTGCCTCCTTCCTCCTCCATCTCTGGCATGAAATTGGTCATCAAGGCCATCTAGAATGCTTTCATATATATAGTTGATTTTTTACAGAGAGGAAGAGAGAGGGATAGAGAGTTAGAAACATCGATGAGAGAATCATCGATCAGCTGCCTCCTGCACCTCCACCACCACCACCACCACCCCCACTGGGGATGTGCCTGCAACCAAGGTACTTGCCCTTGACCGGAATCGAACCTGGGACCCTTCAGTCTGCAGGCCGATGCTCTATCCACTGAGCCAAACCGGTCTTGGCTAGACTGCTTTCTTAATGTCTTTCAAATCTGTCTTCTTGCCCTGGTTGGTTTGGCTCAGTGGATAAAGTATCTCCCCATGGACTGAAAGGTCCTGGGTTCAATTCCAGTCAAGGTCACGTACCTCAGTTGCAGGCTCCATTCCAACCCTGGTCAGGGCTCATGTGGGACGCAATCAATGGATGTGTCTCTCTCACATCGATGTTTCTATCTCTCTGTCTTTCCCCCTTTAGAGAGTGGAAGACTCTCTAAAAATCAATAGAGAAATATCCTCTGGTGAGGATTAACAACAAAAAGAAAAATTAGAGGAGAAAAATCTGTCTTCTCTATCCCTCCACTGCCATCCAGATCACAGCTGTACCGTGGTGAAAGCATGAAATGCAAATTGGGTTTTGTCCCTTCCCTGCTAAAGTTCTTCAGTGGCTCCCCACTGCCCCCAGGACCCCCTGATGGAACCTCTCAGTCTAGTAACTGCATAAGCCCATACCTGGAACCAGCCTGCTGGTGATCAAATTCTGAGGCCAGTGCTTGCTAACTGTGCCTTGCTTTCCCCATCTGTGGAATGGGGATGGGATAATGATAACAACTGGGCAGTGTTCCAAGTGCTTTGCACATAATCATTGATCCATTTAATCCTTACAACAACTCTGTGAGATAAGTAACTCATTATCTTATGATATGAGGCTGGGATGGAGCCTGCTTTACTGTGTACCCATAATACCCACAATAAAAGAATAATGCGAGCACCTAGTGCATACAGTTGTGATTAAATGAGTTAATTCATATCAAAATCTATTTTCTTTACATTTTTAAAATATATTTTATTGATTTTTAAAATATATATATTTTATTGAGTTTTTATAGAGAGGAAGGAGAGAGATAGAGAGTTAGAAACATCGATGAGAGAGAAACATCCATCAGCCGCCTCCTACACAACCCTTCCTGGGGATATGCCCACAACCAAAGTATGTGCTCTTGACCGGAATTGAACCAGGACCCTTCAGTTCGCAGGCCAATGCTCTATCCACTGAGCCAAACCGGGTTTCAGCTTTATTGATTTTTTACAGAGAGGAAGGGAGAGGGATAGAGAGTTAGAAACATTGATGAGAGAGAAAAATTGTTCAGCTGCTTCCTGCACACACTCCCCACTGGGGATGTGCCTGCAACCAAGGTACATGCCCTTGACTGGAATCGAACCTGGGACCTTTCAATCTGCAGGCTGACGCTCTATCCACTGAGCCAAACCAGTTTCGGCATCAAAATCTAGAAGAGCTTAGACACAGCTGGTGCTCAGTACATTAGCTGGTATTTTCGACCCTCCTGCCAGCACCTTCCCCAGCTAACCTCCAGTCTCACTGAAGCGTTGGGATTTGCCTCTTCACTTGTCCTGTTTCCTCTCTCTTTCCCTCCACTACCCTCCCCAGCTCTCCCCTTTTCTGTGTCCTGTCATCTGACACAGAATGGGTGCTTAATACATATTGAGGAATGAGTAGGGAAGAGGCTGGACTGAAGGGATTATTCAATGCTCATCCGCCCCCTGGTGGCCATTGTGGGCATTCCAGGCCTTGGTCCAACCTTTAAAATGGGAGGGCTGAAGACAGTCTCAGGCAAGGCCTGGGAAGCTGGGAGACTTCTACATGAGGTCAGACACTGAACCCAGGGGGTTGTCCCCACGGCTTAGTCCCCAAATGTCTATGGAGCTTCAGGGATTTTCAGACCCCCAACCAACTCAATCCTTCTCTTCTCTCTGAGAGCTGGGTATGTAACTTATCAGTGTGAGGAGGACTATGTGCTGATAAGGTCAAGAGTTCAACTTGTCTGCAAGAACAGATGGCAGCAGCAGGTTCTGTCTTGGGAAGAGGTATGTGTGGTGGAGAATTCATGACTGTGTAGTAGGGACACATACATGAATGTGTGTGGCTCTCACCAGAACCTATCTAGGTTGAGAACACTGGGGCTCAGCCTGCCTGTGAGCCAAGGGTGAGCTGCAGCCCATCACCGGAACTTTCTGGTGTCCAGGTATCCATATTCTAGAAGGACCAGTGCCCAAGCCCCTGGCCTTTGGCATGCATTGGCAGGTACTCGGTAGGGCCTGGGTGTGCACCTTGGAGGGCAACTGGTTGACCTCTCCCCTTACGTGTGTGTTCACAGTGTGGTAATTGGTCTATCATCATTCCATTTGCTTCTGCTGGTCACCTGCCCACTTCTGGGGCAGGAAGGAGTTGTACATCTTCATTCATGAACTCACAGAGGTGACAGCATGAGATACTCGAGTCTCTCCTACGTTATTGTGCCCAATTATCTTCCTGTGTATTGGTAGACTTTTGTAAAAGGGAGGAATTTAGAGTTTGCATTCAAATTCAAACTGTGTGATTTAAATAAGGGATTTAACTTCACAGAGCTTCAGTTTCCTCATCTGCTAAATGGGGATTATAACAATGTCTATTTCCTAGATGGTTGTGAGGAGTAAACAAAGAATGGAAAGCCTGGGACAGGGTGGCAGGCACACGGAAGGCATGTGATAGATGCTGGTGATTGCCGCTGCTGGCGTTTTGGGCTTTTAGCTGGGCCTCTGCCCTATGCTTCCTGTCCCCATGTCTCTGTGTCCTGTGACCCATGACCCAAGGCAAAGTGTTAGGCCAGGCCCTGCAGACAGTCCTGTAAGCAACTCCCCACAGCCTGGCTCAGAATACTTTACAGCAGGGGCTGGTCGCACTGCCCCTTTCATTCAGATGTAAATGTACGTCCAGGTGACCTGCTTTTCCAGACCCCACGTTGCTACAGCTGGTCTGACCCGGCAGACATATTTACCCGGCTGAAGGGGCAAAAGGTTTGAAACTGGTCCTTGCAGACGCCCCAGCTTCTGGCCTTGGCACATTTGGCCACCTGGGGGAGCCCTCTGTCCCCTTTGATCAGAGGGAGTAGAGGGGGGTGAGTGAAGAGAGGAGGGGTGCTGGCTGCTTTGGGGACCAAAGAAAGTCCAGGAGTGGAGGTGGGGAGGCACCTTAAGAAGTGTCCCTTCCAGGAGGCAGGCCAAGAGTTAACCCATCTGTTGCCAGCCTCTACCCTGTATGCCCCAGGGGCCCAGGGTTCCAGGTAAAGATGCCCAGTGTGTGTGTGTGTGTGGGGGGGGTGATTTGACCTTGGGAGCACTGGCAGCAGAGGAGAAAAACCTGGTATTCCTTGCAAATGACTGAGCACCTCAAAATGTGCTCAGGAGAAGTAAGCATGAGAGTGTGTGTAGCTTCTCACATCAGCCCAACTGCCTGAAACCCTCCGTGACCCTTCGCCTTGGTTCTCTGGCCCATCGCTGTCAGAGGAGCTATGTAGGGCCCACTAGGCAGAGCTTGGAACCGGTGCTCCCTCCGGCTCCTCTGAGCAGCAGCTGCCCGGTGACAGCCGGGCGACAGGAGTGCTTCTGAATCCTAAAACCCCGGCCCTGGCTGGTTTGCTCAGTGGATAGAGCGTCAGCCTGTGGACGGAAGGGTCCCAGGTTTGATTCCGGTCAAGGGCATGTACCTTGGTTGCAGGCTCCCCGCCCTGGCTGGGTGCGTGCAGGGGAACCCATCAATGTGTTTCTCTCACATCGTGTTTCTCTGTCTCTCCCTCTCCTTTCCACTCTCTCTAAAAATCATTGGGGGGGGGAGGGGACCGAAACCCGTTTGGCTCAGTGGTAGAGTGACGGTCTGCGGACTGAAAGGTCCCGGGTTCGATTCCGGTCAAGGGCATGTACATTGGCTGTGGGCACATCCCCAGTAGGGAGTGTGCAAGAGGCAGCTGGTCGATGTTTCTCATCGACGTTTCTAGCTCTCTATCTCTCTCTCTTCCTCTCTGTAAAATATCAATAAAATATTTTTTTTAATTAAAATCAATGGGGGGGGAAATTATCTGGTAAGGATAAACAAACAAAAACAAATCCTCACAGCCTGGGATGTGGGGAGGTGGTTTCCATGTTGTCCTCCCAGCTTTACAGCTTGGAGACTGTGGCCCAGAGGGTGCCCTGCGCCCGCCCCCCCCCCCCCCCCCCGTGGTAAGCAGAGACCTCTTTGAACCCAGAGTGTCTGGTGCCAGTGTCCACCTCCCCCCTGCCCCCTGCCACTCTGGGAGGGAGAACTTCAGCACTGAGACCCAGGCAGACAGAGGACCTGCAAGGAGGACAGGAAGGGCCAGAGAGGTGGGTGCTTGAGGGAGGAGGGAGGGAGAGGGAGAACCAGACTCAGCCTCCCAGGTCAGTAACGCCATCCCCATCCCTCCTTCCTTCTTACCCAGCTCTTCAGGGAAATTCTAGGGACCCTCAAGAACTGAGATTCATTGGAACCTCAGCGGGAAACAAGAGTTTCAGTAAAATGGGGGCCCCTGCCTCACTCAGGATCTCCAGCAGGCAGGGGGAGAGGAGCTGGGTGTGGACCCTCTTGTGTACTTAACCTCCTGGCCTCATGTCCCTCATAACAAATTCCCAGGGCTTGATTGGGGCTCACTCTATGCAGGGGTCTTGGAACCTATCTCTTCCTCACCCCACTGGGCCTCCCACCAGGACCCCCTGGAGTCCACCCCTAGAGGCCTGCATGCTGGTGCTATGAAGTCCCGCCCACAGCCCATTCTAGTCCTGGAAGCCTGCAGCCTGGGGAACAGATGTCCCCTACTCTCCCTCCTTGACTGCTCCCCAGTAAACCCTGGGGGCCCCTTGGCTCCTCTTGTGGCCTCCCCAGTCGCCCCCTTTCACTTTGGGAAGCAATGAGCTGAAAAGAGACAACATCTGGGACTCCCCAGGGCCCCAGTGGCCCAGCTGCCTGCTTGGCCAGCAGCCACAGGAAACAGCTATCCCCTCCCCCAGGCTGGTGACACCTGGCCCTGCATCATTTGAATGAATGCCTGGCATCCTTCGAGGCAGGGTACCGAGCTTGGCCCCCTCTCACTCCCAGGGTATTTTGTGCAAGAAAGAGCCTTGGGGGCCTGGCTTACAGAGACCCCTACCCAAAGCCACAACTGCTCTTATTATAGTGGGTGTCCTCAAAGGTCTTTGCCACATCTGTCCCAGACCCATAGGGCCAACTCAACCCCAGACGGAAAAACGTTCCCCTCTGAGCTAGGGGGATAGATACCCCCCCCCCTCTATAGTCTAAATTTGACCCAGGACACGGGTGACTGCAGAAGGAACAGAATGCTGTGCATTTCACTGGGGAGAGGACCAAGGGCCCTGGGCTCATGCAGGGGAGTGCCGGCTCCCAGCGGGGCCCCTATCCCCAGCAGGTCAATGCCACTGTGCCCCCGAGGTGCCCAGACTGCTCCTCCCTGTGAGGACACCCAGGTGCCAGCACTCTTTGGGGGCATCTGGGTCACCCTGGACCTTGTCATAAGAGAAGCAAATATTGATTTACATATTGGGTTCTCATTTGCATGTCACACATCAGCTCTGGCCTTGACCTCCTCACTGCTCCTTTCTACCTAGGGAAGGTTCGTACGGCCTGGGCTCTGAACATCACAACAATGACACATGGACCAGCAGAGTTGGGATCTGCCTGCCCATGGCCATCCAGCCAGCTCGGGTCAGAGATGGACCTCCATGCTGGCTCCGAGAACCTCCCCAGGGCTCTTTTCCTACATGCAGCCCGCCTCTGCCTAGACAGCAAGGGTTCCAGGGGACTCTCTTAGGGTCTGCAGGTCCTGGGACAGCATGGAGGGTCTGGGCCTGAGCGTGTCTTCAATCCACACCGATGTCAGGGAGGGTGGCACCTGTCCACAGTGGGAAGGTGAGGACAGGAACGGGGTGGAGAGCAGGGACGGGAGGGTGGGATCTGGGTGGGGCTCCTGCTTTCCTGGGTAATCTTAGCCAGCCCAGCCCTCCTTTCCTCTCAGGCTTCGTTTTATCTTCCTTTCAGTTGCCCTGCACTCTCATGCTGGTTTCTGGGGTTCCCGCTCTGTCACAATGAGCTGCAGCGGGATTCAGCAGAAGCCTGGCCCTGCCCCTTCTCTCCTTGTGCCCCTCCCCCCAGGCCAGGCCCCTGCCTGAGCTCCCACCAGCACGCCATCAGATGCCGGGACCTGGATGGATGCCTGCCCACTCTGTGGCTGACAGATCATTCTAGAAAGTGGGCACTCAGTGTGGCATAAAACCCCTTCTGGGAGGAAAACCTCTCTGGGAAGAGTATCTATCCTTCTTGGGAAGACTTTATGAACGTCACCATCTGTCTTTGGTCTGCAAGTTCAGGCCAGGCTGGTCCCAGCCGGACTCCTAGTCTGCCCGAGGCAGCTTCAGGGCCAGAGCCTCCTCTTGCCACCCTTCATCAGATCCACAAACTGAGGGCAGGAGGTGTGAGTCGGCCCTGGCCCAGTTGCAGAGGGGACAGGAGAAGCAGGTGTCCAGGGTGTGGACACTCTCCTGGGATTGCTCCCTGCATCTTAGCCACCCAGGACTCAGTCAACAAACACGTTAACCCAGAGCTGTGTGTTCAGCTACCCCAAACCTGTTCAGTATGTCGAGGGCAAGGCATCTGGGAGCCCTGGACTGACCATGGTCAGGAATCTGCTGATTACCCAATTTTGAGTCTACCTTGAGGTATGGGGGAGAGCCCCACAGCCAGGTTTTACTTCCTGAGCAAAGGACACATGCTGGCATCTTTGCCCACAACCAGAGTGAGTCTCGGTCTCATGAGCAGGAACCACCTAAGAGGACTGAGAATGCCCATTCCCCGGTCTGCCCCCTGTGATGCCAGTCGGGGCCCGTCATAGGACAAGGCACTATTGACATCTGCAGGAAGGAGCCCTCCTCTTGGTTAGAATTGTGACAGTTGAAGTTACAGCTGTGCCACACAAAGGACCAGCCTGGGGCTCAGAGATGCAACCACAGCAGGAGCTAAAAATACGGCCTGGCAAGGCCAGGCTGCCGGGATGACAGAGCAGAGCACACAGAGAATTGAGTTTGCCTCAGGGTCCACTGCTAAGAAGAAACACTGCCACCTGCATGTGGTGTCCAGGTGGGAAGGACGAAGAACGTTCAGGACACAGTGTCATATGTGGGATTGTGGGAAAAGCTGGAATAGTTTAGCCCAGGGTGGGTGGCTTCAAGGTGGCACTTTATCTCGTCCCCATATTCATTGACCACCACCATGCTCCAGCAGTGGGACTCGCCAGGACCCCGCCTTCAGACCACAGCCTGGCAGACAAGGGCTGTGAAGACAATCTAACACAGCACATCCCAGTAGTGAGAGTTCCCTGCCATTCGAAACATTCCAGGACTCACGTAGAAGAGAGTTCTGCCCTACGTAGCCGTAGCCAGGATGAAAGAGATGGCTACTTGATCCCTTCTAACTGTGACGCTTGGCCATTTTGTCAGTGTATGGATTACAGGGTCTCCTGCTTTTGAGTGTCCACTTCCCCATCTCCCTTCTTCAGATTCCTGGGGGGCTTCTCCCCAGGTGTGGAAAGAGAATCTTAAAACTGTACAGTCTAGCCGAAACCGGTTTGGCTCAGTGGTAGATGGTCGGTTTGCGGACTGAAGGGTCCCGGGTTCGATTCCGGTCAAGGGCATATACATTGGTTGCAGACACATCCCCGGTCGGGGGTGTGCAGGAGGCAGCTGGTCGATGTTTCTCTCTCATCGATGTTTCTGGCTCTCTATCTCTCTCCCTTCCTCTCTGTGAAATATCAATAAAATATATATTTTTAAAAACTGTACAGTCTATCCACTGATGTTGCTTTAGTGTACTGGGCAAGGATGGCTCTTGTCCTTTTACTGTAAGGATTTTGACTTCAGCCCCTAGGACCTTGCATCTTACAGAACAGGGGTTTAATTTCGGGCTTGAATCCTGTTCCTTAACACTGAACCAGGATACCAGGATGGCGTGTGTGTGTGTGTGTGTGTGTGTGTGTGTGTGTACACGCGCTCACGCGCGCAGAGGAGAACCCTGGAAATGGGTAATAAGGGCAGTGGTAGAAGAAGGCAGCTTGGGCGAGTGTCCTGTGACTCAGGAACAGACCCCAGGAAGCTAGGACCAAGGACCAAGAGGAGGAATGAGAATCACCAGGAAGCGGTGGGAGGGCTGGGGCCAAGCATGGAAAATTTCTTCTCCCCCAGCCTGTGGGGTGCAGTTGCATGCACAAGCCTCCCAGACAGGAATTCTCTCTCACATGTAGCCTCAAATCATATCCCTGAAATGAGACCAATTAGAAATTCACTGAGATGAGCAAATATCCTGCTAAAAGCCCCACTTAAAAAAAAAAATATCCCATAGGGAACCTGCCCTGTCAGATATTAAATTCTGCTCAAAGGCTGTAATATTGGAGAAATGAGATATTGGCCCCAAAATCCAGGACACTTCAAGGGCTCAGAGCAGACACCCCAGAACCTCGAGTGGGGGTGGGTGTTAAGGCTGGAGCTGCACTAGTTAATCAGGCTCTGGGAAGCTTGGGCACCTGCCCAGGTCACTGCTGTCCCCACCCCCAGCAGGGCAGAGCCCTGGAGACCCGCCTTTGTGCGAAGGCAGGCCTGGCAGCCCTGTTTTCCTGTCCAGTGTCCTTGGAGGGCTAGGGCCTGAAGCAGGCCTGGAACAGAAAGAGCCGCAGGGATGCAGCTCATCCACTCCCCGAGGGGCTGTCCCTCCCATGAGTCACCCTGCTATCCCCATGGCCAAATATAGCTCCCAAGGCGACCCGGGGCGCTGCACTGTGCAAAGGGGCCAGGGAGGGGCTGGGATGGTGCCCCAGGCAAGAAAGCCAGCCACCCGAAACCGGTTTGGCTCAGTGGATAGAGCATCAGCCTGCGGACTTAAGGGTCCCAGGTTCGATTCCGGTCAAGGGCATGTGCATTGGTTGAGGGCACATCCCCGGTGGGGGGTGTGCAGGAGGCAGCTGGTCGATGTATCTCTCTCATCGATGTTTCTAGTTCTCTATCCCTCTCCCTTCCTCTCTGTAAAAAATCAATAAAAAATATTTTTAAAAAAAGAAAAAGAAAAAAGAAAAAGAAAGCCAGGCAGCCCTCCCCTCCTCCCCTTCCTCGCCCAGGCCTGAGGGCTCAGCCTGAACCTCCGGGACACTTTCCCACAAATGCAGGGGAAGTTGGGGGGAGGGGGAAGGGTCTGGTTCAGAAGCAATGGCCACTTCCTCCTGGGGGACGTGGGGCACACTCCAGGGGACAAAGATCAGGGCCAGGGGCCTTTCCTCTTTGTCTAGTCCACAGGCTGAGGCTGAGTTCCCATTGGGCAGCGGCCGCCTCTGAGACCAGGGTGGTCACCGTCACCCAGGGCGTGTCCAGCCGCCCGGGCGCCGCCCCAGCCGGGCCTGCAGAGCCACCACATAAGGAAATGTTTGTGCTTCAGCGGTGCGGCCTCTGGGCAGTGACTCCCCCGGAGCCCTCCTCCAGCCTCCCCGCCCAGGCCGCCTCCCAGACGGGCCGGACCTGGGCGGTTGGACCCAGGAGGAACCGCCCTGAGCCTGGCGGGATGGCAGGGAAGGCGGAGTGGGTTGGGCTGGGAACTGGGTGGGCAGGGGCCGCGCTCGGTGGTCCTCCAGCTCTGCTGCCCCAGGGAGGGGAGGGAGGGGAGGACGTCCTGCTAGCGGAGGCTGGAACCGGCCGGAAACCTCCCGCCCCCTAAACCCAGCAAACTGCTGGGGCCCCCCGGCTGCCTTGTGGGGGAGGGGGGAGGCGAGCCGGACACATCTGGGACAGCCTACCCTGGCTTTGCATCTGAGAGGCGCCACATCCTGGAGTCTCTGACCAGGACCTGGGCGGCAGCATGGAGGGCTGGTCTCCCTGAAGAAATCCCACCCGCCCAGCTGCCCTCCCCAGGAGCCCAGGGCAATGTCTTATTTCCCCGGATTGTGACTGAAGTATCCCGACCCCCCACCCAGCCACTGCTCAGAGGGGAAACATTTCATAACCTGCCTGCTGGAGGCAGGCAAGGCCAGGCTCACGTGGGCTGTCTGCCTTCTGGAGTTTTCCATTAAATTATTTACACAGGCCCGGAACAAGCCCACAGACCTCTACAGGAAATCAGCAGGCACAAAGTGGCATTTATTCCTCTGCAAACAGCCTCATTTCTCCAGGGACCGCCCCCCCCCCCCTCTCTTAAATGTGACCCTTTGGAGGTAAGAAGCTGCCTAAGGCAGGCACTGTCTGGGCCAGGGGTTCTCAGCCTTCCTAATGCCGCAGCCCTTTAATGCAGTTCCTCATGTTGGGGTGGCCCCCCCAACCATAAAATTATTTTCGTTGCTACTTCCTAACTGTAATTTTGCTACTGTTATGAAACGTAATGTAAATATCTGATATGCAGGATGTCTTAGGCGACTCCTGTGAAAGGGTCGTTCGACCCCCAAAGGGGTGGAGACCCACAGGTTGAGAACCGCTGGTGTCGGTCCTCGTGGTTCATTCTTGGGGGCCAGGGACATTCCCCACCAGGCGTTTCCTGGGTAAAGACCCCCCTAACCCAGTGTAGCAGTCAGGGGGCAGCTCTGGGCCCCTGCCCAGGACCTGGGGGGCTGGGGGTGGGGGCTCACCCCCGGAGTGCATACTCCAGGAAAGGGCCCTTGAGGATAACATCACTGACGTCACCCAGAACCTGGGGCCTCTGGGAAAAGGGTGAAATGTGGAGCGGCAATCCGGTTCTACTTGCCCGTTCAGCAGGAGGGAAAGTAGAGTCACCTCACCCACTTCCCGGGTCACACAGACTTTATTAGGCTGAGCTCAGGCTTGGTTTCCTAGGAAGCTCCAGCCTGTGTCCCAGCTGGCGGATTAAACTTGCCCCAGGCCTGAGTGACACAGGAAGAATAGAATGGCCACTTATCCCAAAGCCCCACCTCCTAGGCAGGCAGGGTTGTCCAGAGTTGTTGCAGAGAGGACTCAATTAGCTGGATCACCTCACCCCTCAGGCGTGCCCACAGCCCCTTCTGAGGAGGGACCCTGTGGGTTCTTTCTGTATAAAGTGGCTGGTGCTTCCCATCTCTGGGATCAGCTTTGCCCACCCAATAGCATTAACTATGGACCACGCCCAGGCCCGGGCAACTGAAAAGGATGGAGGAGTGTTAGGTTGTGCTTGACATGGTCAAACCCCGTGTGGGGAGGCGAACATGCGCTCAATCCAATTCCACCCTCAGAGGCCCTACAGTTTTAATTCAAGACGCACACAACAGCCCCGTGTGTGACAGCCACACTGCAGAGACTTTCAACACCGTCATATCAAATATGAAGAAGCTATTTTCTGCTCTTGGACCCTGGTGTCTTGAAATTTGATTCTAAAAGCTCTTAGAGGCAGGAATTGTGTCTGGCTACTCTATCTCCAGGCCTAATGCAAAAGATGGCTCAGAAAATACCTTTTGGGTGACGGGGAAAAAAAGTGCCTTCATTTCAGACTGCAAAGATCTGGGCCTCATAAGATAAATTTTACATGCTAAATTTGTAAGTGGCCCATTTTCCATTCAAATGAAGGTTCAATGACATGTTGGGGATGCTGTAGAGGGGTTCTCAAAGGGAATGCAGAGGTATGTTAGAGGAAATGGACTCTCATGTCCTTAAAACGTACATAGGAATAGTTAGCATAATAAGAGGATATCCATAATGAGATGAAAGGTACACAAATGAGGTGGGTTTTAAAAATATCTTTATTGCCGAAACCGGTTTGGCTTAGTGGATAAAGCATTGGCCTGCGGACTGAAAGGTCCTGGGTTCTATTCCAGTCCAGGGCATGTACCTTGGTTGTGGGCATATCCCCAGTAGGGGGTGTGCAAGAGGCAGCTGATCCTGATCGATGTTTCTAACTCTCTATCCCTCTCTCTTCCTCTCTGTAAAAAATCAATAAAATATATTTTTAAAATATATTTTTTTAATGATTTTAGAGAAGGGAGAGGGAAAGAGAGATAGAAATAGAAGCATCAATGATGAGAATCACTGACCAACTACCTTCTGTATGTCCCTCACTAGGGATCTAGCCTGCACCCTAGGCATATGACCTGACCCAGAATCAAACCTGTGACTTCTTGGTTCCAGGGTTAGTGCTCAACTGCTGGCTGAGGTGGGTTTATATATATATATATATATATATATATATATATATATATATATATTCCATACCCAGCTGTTCTCCACCAGGCAGTATCTCCCTCCATCCCTGCTGAGTAGGTGTTGCCCAGGTGCCCAGTTGGTAAAGGACCTGCGTCCTGTGTCCCATTCCTGGGTGTTTAACATAGAAGAGCCAGAAGCAGCAGGAGGTATTAACAGCTGGACGGATCAGTCCCCCATCCTGCTTTTCCTCCCTCTTCCCTCCCTAGGGGAGGCCACTTTTCCCTGAACCTGGTCCCCAAAGTCTCTTCTCCCAGGGCCCCCAAAGGCCTCCTTTTCCTACACACTCTCCTATCACCTGCTCCCTCTGCCTCAACCCATCCTCCCACAAATGTGGATTTGGTGTCATCTTCTGTTTAAATGCTTTCTGGAACCATAGTCTCGGGGTTGAGCCCTGGCTCCCTCTGGGGCCTGGCCCTGGCCACCTGCACTGGCCTTGCTTCATGGTTTTCTCCAGCAAGCTTCTCAGGCCCCTCCTTTCTGGCTGTATCATGCCTTTAATTTCCATTTTGTTTGCTCTCACCGGCAGAGGGTCACTGTCACCACTTGTCCCTAGTACAAAGTTGGGGTGTCAGCAGAGCAGTGAGCAGGAGGGAAGAAGCCAAGCTTAAGAATGGCATAGCGCCGAAACCGGTTTGGCTCAGTGGATAGAGCATCGGCCTGCGGACTGAAGGGTCCCAGGTTCGATTCCGGTCAGGGGCATGTACCTTGGTTGCGGACACCAGCCCAGTGGGGGGTGTGCAGAAGGCAGCTGATCGATGTTTCTAACTCTCTATCCCTCTATCCCTGTCTTCCTCTCTATAAAAAAAAAAAAAATCAATAAATATATTAAAAAAAAAAAAAAGAATGGCATAGGGTAGCAGGCTGGTGGTTATGCTTTGCATGTAAACAAGAGGGAATTTTAAATCCAAAACAGGCCAGAAACGGGATGGTTTTCGGGGGATACCCCAGACTTTCAGAGGCAGGGCTTGCACTCCAGGTCTGCACACATCCCAGGTTTGAAAAGGTTAGTGGATAAATGTGACTCATGAATACATGTGTCAGTGCACGTCCCGGGTTGGTGCAAACACCGGACCTGTGTAAGTAGCCGTGCGGAGCAAACCCAGGAGTGCGCATACTCGAGCGAACATCCGCGAGGTCTAGCACACAGGAGTTACGTGTCAAGCCACGGACGCGTACATGAAAGATACAAATACGCGTTTGGGCACATGTGCACACTCGCAAGCCCATTTCCCCCCCATACTCGGGCATAATGCAGCCGCCGGGAGCCATCTCCTTCCCTCGGGCATCGGCAAGACCAGCAGTCCGCCCGAGTCCTACGCTGAGGCCTTTGTTGTCTGGGCTCCCGGGCGTCCATCACGCTGAGGCCGCGCGCGCCGGAGCGCGAAATGGCGGCGGAGGGGCGGGCCAAGGGCGGGGCGACTGGGAACGGCGCCCGCCCCGGACTCCCGGCGCAGGCGCACCGCGCGGCGCGCGCTCCCGGCCCCTTCCGGCGCGCGCCCGGACACAAAGGGTTGGAGGGAAAGCGCGGAGCGCGTTCCGGCGCCTGCGGAGCGGCTGGCGGCCCGAAGCGGCCTGGACCGGAGTTCTGGGGCTGGAGCGGGGCTCGACGGAGCCGCGCGCTCGGGCGGGGGCGGGGGCGGGGGCGGCGCTCTTCCCCCTCCCCTCGCCCTTCCTCAACCGCTGCAACCGCCTCGCGGGCCGGGGCGGGGCGGGGCGGGCGGGGCGGGCGCGCCGGGCGCTGGCGCCGCTCTGGGGCCGCCGAGCGGGGGCCGGGCGCCTCCATTTTCCCTCGCGCGCTCTAATGGCGGACTGGGCGCTTCCCAACTTCTTCCCTTTGTGTGCGGCTCCGGAAGCTGGGAGATGCAGCTCTTTAGAAAGCTTTGGGTGTGATCCCCGGAGTTTTTATAAAGAAAAGGCAGACTCCGCAAATTTACTACTACGATAGCTTTCAACCTGCTGCTGCACATTGGGAGTGGGTGGGGGTGGGGGGAGGACACTGAAGCAAAAAAAAAAAAAGTGAAAAAATATTTCCATTAAAGAGATTCGTGAAGAGCAATAAGCAGTAAAACATTTAAATTGTTTTCGTGTATCATGTTCTCGGTAGGTAATTTCAAAAGAAATAACTGACATTCCCTGAGTACTTCTTGCCAGACCCTATTTTTGAGCTTTTTTAGTTTTCATACCCGTGTGCAGACGGAGAAACTGAAGGTACGCAAACGTACTTACAGTGCGGGAACATAAGAGGAATAAACTCACCTTCCAAGATAACCCCGGTTAAATAGACTGGGGTGGTCCCAGCGGTGTGTTTTCTGAGCGTTAAGTTTGATTCATGTCGTTCGTGCCACATGAGGCCATTTTTTACTAACGGAGAGCGGGCTGGGCCGTGGGAAAGTCAGGCTCAGGTGGCGGCCCTGGGCAGCTCCGTCCTGGGCGAGGGGAGACGCGGGGGCGTGTGTGTGTGTGTGTGTGTGTGTGTGTGTGTGTGTGTGGAAGGGGGAGGATGGGGGTGCCCTAGAGAGGTCTGAGGAGCACCCCGCTTTACAGTGTTGGCCACTAGTGATCCCTGGGGAATTCTCATGACGCATGTGACCCTTTCTGGAGGAAGAGCCTCATTCTTTCTCTGCTGAGGTACATTCTCAGGCCATCACCTCTTACTTTTAGTCTCCCTCGTTTGAGTCTACGAGGACAGTATTTTTACAGATCAGAGTAGTCAGTTGAAGGCAGAGGGCAGTGCAGGCATGATCCCTCATTTACAGGTGAAGCAGCTGGGAGTTACCAATACGTCTCCCCCAAGTTCATCAATTAACAACAGAGCAGAGGTGCTTCACGTTTTGAGGCGGCTGCCCAGCAATCAGTCTCCAAGTCCTGGAGGATCTGCAATTATGTCCATGCCTGTGTGTGTGTGTGTGTGTGTGTGTGTGTGTGTAATATGTTTTTTAAATTGAATTAAGGGAGAAAGAGAAATCAGTTGGCTGCCTCCTGCACAACCCTGATGGGAATCAGGCCTTGACCTCCTGGTTCATGGTTGTGCTCAACCACAGAGCCGCCCAGGTGGGCCAGGCTCGTTTGTTTTTATGTGTAAACTTTAACAAGATGGGAATCCCCAACCCAGCAGGTAAATGGTAGGTGCTTTCCTCTTGCATGATGAAAGTGCATCGGTTCTAAACAGGTGAGAGGGATGCAGCCAAGGCAGCCCTCACTCCCATTCTTAAACCTTTAAGAACTCTCTTGCCGAAACCGGTTTGGCAGCCTTCAGACTCAAGGGTCCCAGGTTCAATTCTGGTCAAGGGCATGTACCTTGGTTGCAGGCACATCCCCAGTGGGAGGTGTACAGGAGGTGGCTGATTGATTTTTCTAACTATTCCTCTCTGTAAAAAAATCAATAATATATATATATATATATTTTAAAAAAGAACTCTCTTGTTTAGCAAAACCCGTTTTTACCCACTTTCAGTTTACTCATTACATCACCTATCCTTTTATTAGTTTCTTTTATTACATATGGATTTGGCTTTTCTTCTTTACCAAGTAACAAAAGTTGCTTGTTTTTAACTTTTAATTTTTATTTTTAAATATATATTTTTATTGATTTCAGAGAGGAAGGGAGAGGGAGAGATAGAAACATCAATAATGAGAGAGAGCCCTAGCTGATTTGGCTCAGTGGATAGAGCGTCAGCCTGAGGACTGGAGGATCCCGGGTTTGATCAATGATTCTCTCTCATCATCGATATTTCTATCTTTCTCTCCCTCTTCCTTTCTCTTTGAAATCAATGGAAATAAATATTTTTAAAAAGAATAATATTAAAAAATAAAAATGAGAGAGAATCATTGATTGGCTGCCTCGTGCATGCCCTGCACTGGGGATCATGTCCACAATCCCTGCACGTGCCCTGACCAGGAATTGAACCGTGACCTCCTGGTTCATAGGTCATTGCTTAACCACTGAGCTATGTAGGCCAGGCTTAGTTTTATTCATTATTGCTTCCTTAATATGAGGGTGGAAATATTGCTTTTAATCTTTAGAAGAGAAAAGGAAGGAAATGGAAACAATATAATTTCAGGTTTTACATAGATATCCTGTCTTTTTAAAAATATATATATTTTATTGATTTTTTTTTTTTACAGATAGAAAGGGAGAGGGATAGGGAGTTAGAAACATTGATGAGAGAGAAACATTGTTCAGCTGCTTCCTGCACACCCCCACTGGGAACCAAGGTACATGCCCTTGACCGGAATTGAACCTGTGACCTTTCAGTCCGCAGGCCAGGCCGATGCACTGATATTCACTGAGCCAAACCGGTCAGGGCCTGTCTTTTTGTTTCCTTTCTTTATTAAATCACAAATTCCTAATAAGCATTTTGAAATATCCTTAGAAAAGTTCCAGCAACTGTGAAAAACTCTCAAGATGATTGCCTTTTCTTAAATGTTGTAAAAGAAAGGCCTTTAACACTAACTTGTGGCTTTGCCAAGTTTTTTTTTTTTTAATATATTTTTATTGATATTTTACAGAGAGGAGGGAGAGAGATAGAGAGCTAGAAACGTCGATGAGAGAGAAACATCGACCAGCTGCCTCTTGCACACCCTCTACTGGGGATGTGCCCACAACCGATGTACATGCCCTTGACCGGAATCGAACCCGGGACCTTTCAGTCCGCAGACCGACGCTCTACCACTGAACGGTTTTGGCCTTTGCCAAGTTTTTTAACTCCTAATTGTCTTCTCATCTGTAAAACGTAGATAAGAATATGTCCTGGAAGAGAGTATGTGTGTGTGTCTGGAATGGGGGGATTAAAGATGATATTTGTAAAGTGCCAGGGCCATAGACCATTGTAGATGCTCAATAAAAAAGTGGCAGCAATTGTTTTTTTATTTTTAACACAAATCTTCAAACCTGTAGAGAATTTTTATGAATTTGAGTCAAACTTATAATAATTGCTGGGAAGCCAAATCTTAGTAGACTAAGAAAATGCTTCAGAGAATGGAAGTATTGCACCTCATTGTACACATTACAACACAAAGGAAGAGGCCTAAAGGGGTTACATGAGATTCTTTGGTAATAGATGAGGAAGGCAGGAGAAAGCAAATCAGGGAAAATCTTTGGAATTGGATAAAAAGTGGAACAGACACAAAGTTCTCTTACATAGGTGGGTGCAGGATAGTTAACAATTACCATGATAACAATGAGAGGTTTTTTTGGATTGTGCCCTGAGGGGTCTGGATAAAGGAAATAACCCTAACATTTCAAATGTTATTCTAGATGCAAAAAGACAATATATAGGCTCAAGGTTAAAGATTGACCTTTGTCAGGGAAGATTCAGGCCTAGGACAAGACGACCTGCTATGACTCACTTAATTAGAAAGTTTTCATTTCAGACCGTCCAATGTGGTTACTTTTGGTCTCTGAGTTTGTAAGGCCCTTGAGCTTGTCAGGTTTAGTATGTGATCCCCCTTTTTTCCGTCCACAGGTTGCTATTCTATATTTTAAAAGTAGCACCAGCAGGTGTGGCTCAGTTGGTTGAACATCTTCCCATCAAGAGATCGCTGGCCTAACTGATTGGGCTTAGTGGATAGATCGTCGGCCTTCGGACTGAAAAGTCCCAGGTTCGATTCCAGTAAAGGGCATGTACCTTGGTTGCGGGCACATCCCCAGGGGCAGGGGGAGGTGTGCAGGAGGCAGTTGATTGATGTTTCTCTCTCGTCGATGTTTCTAACTCTCTATCCTTCTTCCTTCCTCTCTGTAAAAAAAAAAAAAAAAAAAAAAAAAAAAGAGGTTGCTGATTTCTATTCTGGTCAGGGCACATGCCCAGGTTGTGGATTCATCCCCAGTAGGGGGTGTGCAGGAGGCAGTTGATTGATGTTTCTTTTTTTAAAAAAATATTTTATTGATATTTTACAGAGAGGAAGGGAGAGAGATAGAGAGCCAGAAATGTCGATGAGAGAGAAACATCAACCAGCTGCCTCCTGCACACCCCTACAGGGGATGTGCCCGCAACCAATGTACATGCCCCCGACCGGAATCGAACCCGGGACCTTTCAGTCCGCAGACCGACGCTCTACCACTGAGCCAAACCGGCTTCGGCTGATTGATGTTTCTATCTCCGTTTCCCTTCCCCTCTCTCTCAAATCAATATAAACTTTTTTTTTTTTTTTTTTTTAAGTAACACCATGACTAGTGTTGCTCCGTGGCTCAGTTGTTTGGGCAGCATCCCCTGCACCAAGGGGTTTCTGGTTCCATTGTGATCGGAGCACATACAAAAATCAGCCCATGAATACATGAATAGGTGGAACACTGAACTGATGTTTCTCTCCCTTCCTTTCTCTAAAATAAATACTTTTTTTTTAAGTAAACATTTGTTCATGGAGCTGGTCTAGAAATCCAAGCTTTCTACCCAACTTGTGCCCCTTCAAAACATTCATTCCTTAGAGTCTTAGCCTGTAGTTATGGTTTTGGGAAGTGGTGAACTTGGATGAGTAGAATTTACATGTTTATTTTTCCTAATCTTTCATTGAAATCTAGCATTTCCTTCCATTGTGTGCATAGAAATTATAGGTGGTTCTCGGGACTTTGTCAACAATAGAAGTCACAGCTGTTTTCATATCACACCGGGAGGAAAAATAATTTTCTTTCTACCTTTCTAAATTCGTCTGGCTAATAATCAAATTGACAGATTAACAGGAGAAAATATCATTTATTTATTTTGTTAACATAAAAACATCCAAACCTGTAAAGAATTTTTGTGAGTTTATTTGAGCCAAACTGTCAACAATTGCCAAGAATCAGAGCCTCAACGGATTGAGATAATGCTCCGGAGAATGGCGAGTTACATCTATATTTATACATTGCAATCAAAGAAAGGGATATAGGTGGGTTATATAAAATCTATTGGTGATAGACTAGAGAGGTGAGAGAAAACAAAGCAGGGAAACCCCTGGGATTGGATAAAAAATAAAATAATGGACACACACTTAGGTGAGTACAGGAAAAATTAACATGATAACAATGAAGGAATTTGTGGTATCTGTTCTGGCTCCCAGGCACATTAGGCTGTGCCCCAAGGGATCCAGAAAAAGGAAAGTTAAGTTACCCTGACATTTCAAAGGCTATGTCATTATAGATGCAAAAAGACACTTAGGCTCAGTTAAGATAAAGGTTGACCTTGTCAGTGAAGATAATGGCCTAGGATGTAATTACCTACCATAACTGCTTTTATTTTATTTTATATATTTTATTTATTTTTTACATAGAGGAAGGGAGAGGGAGAGAGAGTTAGAAACATCTATGAGAGAGAAACATCAATCAGCTGCCTCCTACACACCCCCTATTGGGAATGTGCCCGAAATCAAGGTACATGCCCTTGACCAGAATCGAACCTGGAACCCTTGAGTCCGCAGGCCGAGGCTCTATCACTGAGCCAAAAAAGTTAGGGCAACCATAACTGCTTTTAAAGTTTAACTTCAGACCATCCTTTGTGGTTACTTTAGGTCTCTGAGTTTTCAAGACCTCCTGCAGGTAATCAGGTTAGCATGTGGCCCCTTTGGTCCACAATTTTAAAATGTATTTTTAATGATTTCAGAGAGGAAGGGAGAGGGAGATAGAGAGATAGAAACATTAATGATGAGAGAGAATCATTGATCGGCTGCTTCCTGTAAGCCCCAAACTGGGGATCAAGTCTGAAACATGGACATGTGCCCTGACTTGGACTCGAACCCATGACCTTCTGGTTCATAGGTCTACACTCAACCACTAAGCCACACCGAGTGGGCTATTTTCTTTTTTAAATATATCTTATTGATTTTTTACAGAGAGGAAGAGAGAGAGATAGAGAGTTAGAAACATCGATGAGAGAGAATCATCAATCAGCTGCCTCTTGCACACCCCCTACTGGAGATGTGCCTGAAACCAAGGTACATGCCCTTGACCAGAATCGAACCTGGGACCTTTCAGTCCGCAGGCTGATGCTCTATCCGCTGAGCCAAACCGGTTTCGGCGGCTATTTTCTTTATGCAATTAAAAACTTCACTCTGCCCAGCTGGCGTGGCTCAGTGGTTGAGTGTTGAACTATGAACCAGGAGGTCATGTTTCAATTCCCAGTCAGGGCTCATGCCTGGGTTTTAGGCTCCATCCCGGGAGGGGCTGTGCAGGAAGCAGCTGATCAGTGATGCTCTCTCATCATTGATGTTTCTAACTCTCTCCCTCTACCTTCTTCTCTGAAGTCAATAAAAATATATTAAAATAAAATAAAAATCTCACTCAGAAAGGTCCAGAGGTCTCACCAGACTCTAGAGGGGCCTGAGGCACAGAGAAGATGAAGAAGCCTGCCTACCCTGCCCAGGGCATCTCCTGCCCTGAGTCACCCTGCTAGCCCTCTCGGTGCGCTGTGTGACTGGCACCTTTCCTCGGCAGGCTGGCCACATGCTGCCATGTGCTGGGGTCAGCGCTTGTGGCCCTTCTATTCCTTCTGGGCATTAGGAGGTATAAGTGAAGACATGGACCGTGCCCCAAACGGTTGCCAGAGAACCCCATGTGCCATTCCCTCTGGCACCTGGTCGCTTGGTCCCCAGGCCATGGACATGCGGTTTTGTCTGGCTCTTGATGAGGACTTGAGAGCAGGGTAGTGGCAGAGCACAGGCCTGGACTGTGGAGTTAAAATGCATTTTAAAAAATATGTTTTTATGGTTTCAGAGAGGTAGGGGGAGGGAGAAAGGGACAGAAACATAAACTATGAGAAACATTGATCAGCTGCCTTCTGCACACCCAGCCGGCAACCCAGGCATGTGTCCTGACTGGGAATTGAACCATGACCTTCTGGTTCATAGGTCAACACTCAATCACTGAACCACACTGGCTGGGCAGGCCAAATGTATTTTTAAAAACAAATTATTATAGTTTATCGGCGTTTTGGCTGAGATACAATGTAGTATCTGTTCTTATCAGTTTAATGTCTGATATATCCTCTATCTGAGGACAATATATTAAATGGGTTTTTGGAGCAGGGGATAAAATGTTCTTTGAATTGATAAATGAGCACATAAGACAACATTGAGAAGTTGAAAAGAGAATGTGGTGAGAAGGTTCTCTTCTCTGTCTGTAAGGTCCCAAGACCTCCGGTGAGTCCGACGGAGGGGGCGACGACCCCAAGTCAAACGCCGAGACCGAAACTTGATGCAAAAAGCATGAGGTTTTAATATAAGCGTAGCACAGGGGCTTCTCAGGCAGACAGCATCAGTGCTGGCTGACTGGGAGCCCTGAGTAACTGCAGAACATGAGTTTATAAAGGCAAAGATCACACGCAGGTGGGGTTACACATGGAGGGGGAAGAAGGGAACAAGAAAATTCCAAGAAGGAGAGCTGGGCTCGTTAATTACATGTTTTATGACAGAGTCTATGCTTAGTCAACAGTCCCCTTTGTCTCTCCCCTTCCCATTCCTCTGGGTAAGTCCTCAGGGTAGGGAGTTTCTGGGGACTGATTTCATTCTTGCCTAATCTTCAACCGTAAAGAACTGACCTCCTCCCTGTCTAATCTTTAACCCTAAAGGTCACATCCTGGAACAGGCAGTGGGGAAGGTCGATTCCTCCATCTTGGGGCCCTACAGTCCTTTAGCCTCAAACTTTACCAGAGTCTCTTTCCTTTCAGAGCTGTTCTACACATGTACAGGTCAAATTAGGTTTCTTTTATAATTTAAAGACTAGATATTAGGCACCTGCTCTGCACCTGGCTTTTTTATTTAACAATATTGTCTTGGAAATTGCTCCTTATCTACATGTAAATAGCTCCCTTCTCCTTTCCTTTCAGGTATTTATCTGGTCGTTTCCAAGTAGGGTTTTTTGGTTTGTTTGTTTTTTAAAGAATGCCTTTCCACAGAAACAGGAGTTCCCAGACCTAACCAGAAATTTTAGGAAAACCCTTGTATTCATTTACTCACCTTCAAAATTCCAGGAATACTGGGTTAGATAGTTCTGTATTCCTCTTAGGTAGATTTGCATTTCAAAAGGGGTCTCACCCTAGTCGGTTTGGCTCGGTGGATAGAGTGTTGGCCTGCGGATTGAAGAGTCCTAGTCAAGGGCACATGCCCGGGTTTTAGGCTGGATCTCCAGTAGGGGGTGTACAGTAGGCAGCTGATCAATGACTCTCTTGCATCATTGGTGTTTATCTCTCTTTCCCTCTCTCTTCCTCTCTGGGATCAATTATAAAAACAAAACAACAAAAACCAACCACAGATAGAATTTTGGGCAGGAAGGGTGGTTGGAGTAGGTTGGTTTTTTTTTTGGTAGAAGACTATCTGTGGTTTCCCTATTAGGGGCAGAAATAGAATATTGGGGACCAGCTACAATGATAAGAAATTGCTCTGTTAACCATGCTCTGTTAACCATGATGGTTCTGTTCTGATTAGAGAAAGCACGTTCTAACCTGGCTGAGTCTTGTACGCCCTGGGACCTGGGAGCTAACATTGGAATGCAGTCCATCCTCCTGTTCCGAGAACCACCTATCACTTTGGAAAGATTTACAAACTTGTGGCTGAAACAATCTAATCCAGGAGGTACCTACTCTTTACAACTCCCAGCCCCTATTACCTGTTATCTGGTCCCTGGGTGCCTGGAGGGGTCAGCTTTCTAAACCCCCTCTCCAGTCTGCATGACTTGTAACCTGTAATGATTATCCGTGCCTATTTTCTTTCTCATGCCTATAATTCCTACTTTCTCACGTAATCATTGTCCTTCTACCCAATATAAGCAGCTGGGGTATGGACAGAGGCAGAGCTGATTTTTGTGGATGACCTGCTGCTCTCCCATACTGCCGGAATTATTGGAATAAACATGCACCTATGATTCAACTCTGTCTCTGCTTAATTGGCTCAAGTAGTGAGAGGGAAGGAGAGCTTTCTGGTTTTTACATCAGTGCTCAATGAGTCTGTTTAATGTGAGTCAGTCCTGCCAAAAGGGATCCCCTCTGTCCCACAGAGCTCTGGGTAGCACTTAAGAACATGGTGTATTCTCCAGAGTAAGTACCCACTTGCTCTCTCAGGCCACCCAAGCCACTGCTTGTGAGAGGCTATAATTCCACTGTAACACTGATTTTTAAAAATATATATTTTATTGATATTTTACAGAGTGGAAGGGAGAGAGATAGAGAACCAGAAACATCGATGAGAGAGAAACATCGACCAGCTGCTTCTTGCCCACCCCCTACTCGAGGATGTGCCCGCAACCAATGTACATGCCCTTGACCGGAATCGAACCCGGGACCCCTCAGTCCGCAGACCGACGCTCTACCATTGAGCCAAACCGGTTTCGGCTGATTTTTTTTTTTTTTTTTAGGGGGGGAGCCTAGCAATCTGAACCTGTGACAACAATCCCAGTGTACATTCTTTTAAAAAAATATATTTTATTGATTTAACACAGAGAGGAATTGAGAGGGATAGAGAGTTAGAAATGTCGATGAGAGAGAAACCTCCACCAGCTGCCTCTTGCACCCCCCCCCCCACTGGGGATGTACCCGCAACCAAGGTACATGCCCTTGACCAGAATCGAACCCGGGACCTTTCAGTCCGCAGGCCGATGCTCTATCCCCTATCCACTGAGCCAAACCGGTTTCAGCCCAGTGCACATTCTTGATAACCTATAATTAAGTCATTGTCCCTTTCTCCACAAACTGGTCTTGTAAGACCTGTTACCTAAATGCTCTCATTTTACAGAGGCCATAAACCATGACACAGCCCCCCGAGGGGGGTTATCAGTGCTGGCACCAGGCCAGGCCCTTAGGTATGGTCTCAAGACCCCCAACACCTGGAGGATTTTGCAAAGCCCGTGAAAGGTGCAGAAGTATAATCCATATTTGGGGGACAAAGACAACAAAAGGGGATAAAAGAGGGGCTTCCACCATATTGGTTTGCTCGGAATTTGAGAGGTGACCTCCTCTGAGTCTGCCAGCATAATAAGGCTGTGTAACTTGACCAGGTAGAGGAAAAAGCACAAATACATCCTGACCACCACCAACTGGTGTCAGGAGGTCCCCTCCTACTTGGAGGATGGCAGCACCTGTGTTTCTCCCTCCAGATTGTAGGGAAAACCTTTTTCTCCACCCTCTTATATTGGGTGCGATTAACTCGCAAAATACAGATTGGCAAGAGAAAAGACAGATGCGTGTTTTTTAACTCCTCGCCCAAGGATATGTTTATTGATTTTAGAAAGAGAGAAACATTGAGCAGTTGCCTCCCACACATGTCCCAATCAGGTATTGCCTTGACTGGGAATAAAACCGTACAGGACAATGCTCCAACCAGACCACACAAGACAGGTTTTTACTTGACACGTATGCAAGGGAGTTGACAGAAAAATGTGAGCAGGTAAGCCTTGTGTGAAAGAAAGATTAGATATTACATTTAAAGCACTTAAACAGTATCTGACACATAGTGAGTGTTCAATTAATACAGCTAACCTTGCTGAAACTGGTTTGGCTCAGTGGTAAAGTGTCTGTCTGCATACTGAAGGGTCCCGGGTTTAATCCCGATCAGGGGCATATACATTGGTTGCGGGCACATCCCCGGTGGGGGGTGTGCAAGAGGCAGTTGGTCGATGTTTCTATCTCATTGACGTTTCTAACTCTCTATCTCTCTCCCTTCCTCTCTGTAAAATATGAATAAAAATATATTTTAAAAAATACAGCTAACCTCTCTAGAAGCAGTGGTGGGTAGAACCATATTTGTTCCCCCTTGAGTCATCAATTCTAGAGAGTTAGAGTTATGTTATGTTGATGCCTTGCCTGAACATCCCCAGAGCATTTTCTTTCTTTTAAATTTTGACTTAAAATTTTATTTTTCAATTACAGTTTACTAGTATATTCAGTATCCTATCTAATAAAGAGAGGATATGCTAATTGACCCTCACACCATCTCAAATATGATGCCCACAGACAGTAAGGAGGAAATATGCTAATTGACTGTCCCACACTCAAAGATGGCAATGCCCACAGCCAATAAGGAGGGAATATGCTAATTGACGGCCCCTCCCTCAAAGATGGCGGTGCCCAGTCCCCTCAGACCCCACAGCTGCCCAGGGCTGGCCCAAGGCACAGGCAAGCCTCAGATGTTGGCTGCTCAGCTGCCTAGGGCTGGACCCAGGTGCAGGTAACCAGAGCTGGCTGAGGCTTGCGCTGCTGGCAGTGGCAGCAGCAGAGCTGTGATGGGCTGTCACCTTCCCCTCTGGGGGTCACCTCCTGCCCCTGAGGGCTCCCAAACTGTCAGAGGAAGCAGGCCGGGCTGAGGGACTACTCTCTAGTGCATGAATTTTCATGCACTGGGCCTCTAGTTATATTAGTTTCAGGTGAACAGCATAGTGATTAGGCAATCATAGTCTTTACAAAGTTGTTTCCTTGGTATTTTAGGTACCCACCTGGCACCACACATATTTATTATAATACTAGAGGCCTGGTGCACAGATTTATGTACTGGTAGGGTCCCTCGGTCTGGCCTGTGGGGATTGGGCCAAAATCAGCTCTCTGACATCCCCTGAAGGGTCCTGGTGAGAGGGCCCAGGCCAGGCTGAGGGGCTCCACTGGAACACAGCAGGGCAGGAAAAGACCAAAGGAGGGCTCCAGGGTGTGTCTGGCCTGTCTCACCCAGTCCTGATCGGCAGGTCCCCAGAAGCAAGCTAATCTACCAGTTAGAGTGTCTGCCCCTTGGTGGCCAGTCATAGTGACTGGTCAAACAGTCAAACGAACAGTAGGACACTTTGCATATTAGGCTTTTATTATATAGGATTATTGACTATATTCCTTATGCTGTACTTTACATCCCTGGGACTTCAATGTGACTACCAATTCGTAGTTCTCAATCCCTTCACCTTTTTATCCAGTGCCCCAACCCCTTCTTCCCTCTATCAACTGTCATCCTTAGCACTTTCCCCACCACTCAACCAGTTCTTTTCTTGTCTGAATTTCTACTAGACAGTGAATGGGACTGAGTGTGTTCCCATCACAGTTGCTCAGTGACCAACTCTCCAGGAATGCCTGTGGGACAAATACATTTTAGGTTGTGTGAATATGGGAAGGGAGGGGTGCCAGGTTTGGAAAAGTGAGTTAGGGTGGTGGATTTTTCTGGCTTGGATCTTTCTTCCATCCTTCTTTCCATCACAAATCCACAAAACCGTTATTAGGGTATGACTTGCCTTTGGGAGAAAAGCTTCCTACACATTTGGCCCTTAGGTCCAGGAGGAATTGTGCTTGGGGAAACTGGCCAGCTGTAAGGCTTCAGGGTGAGGCCAACCTACAAGGACCAGAATAGAAAATCTAAATTTAAACTGTGTCTTGGAGGGCTCAGGGAGCCTGGGGCCTGGGGTCCTGAGGCAGCTCCCTTCCAGGGGGATCTCCGTGAGGACAGCTCTAACTTCCTCCCTCTTTTTTCCTCCTTCCTCCTGCCTCCTGCCTCCTCCCTCCTGCCTCCTCCCTGCTCCCTCCTGCCTCCTCCCTGCTCCCTCCTGCCTCCTCCCAGCTCCCCCCTTCTTCTTGCTGCCTCCCTGCACCCTTACTCCTTCCTGCTTCCTCCCTCCTCTCTGCTCCCTCCTCTCTCCTGCCTCCCCACTCCAGGAGTGGAAACAGTTTGGTTCTTGGCTCTGAGAGCTGGTTTCCTCCTAAGGAAATATTGTCTCACCGCAGCAGAGGCAGGATCTGCCCCTGGAATTTCCCTGCTGTGAAGAAACACCCGCTGCTGAGTGGCTGGGACACACCTAGAGCCTGACCGTGCACAAAGCAGAGGGGAGACGCCCAGAGACACACAGATGTAAACAGAAACACAAACAGGCCAGGAAAACACTGGGGCCCCAGGAGCCAGTTCTGCTCCCAGCTCTGGCTCCACCTCCCGGTGCAGAGGTCTGAGGGAATATCTCCTTTAAGGAACCCATTTTTTTCACCTCTACAATATTAAAATAGATCTCTTAAAAATCCAAACAGAACAGAACTCTAAGGGAATCACCCTAGAAAGTTCTCTATTTCAAAGATTTTCCTTTCATTGTTCAGAAATATTTTTGAAGTCCTTTTCTATTTTCTGAAAAGGTCCTTTCAGGACCCGTTTTAGGCACTCACAAGCCGGCCTTGTTCCAGACCCAGACATTTCCTTTTTGCCTAGAGGGATCACTGTTCGTGGTACCCGGAGACTTTGGGCTGGTTCCAAATATCCAATTCAAAAGCTTCCTGTGAGGATGGTGAGAAGTGTCTGGCAGGCTTCATCACTCCTGCAAAGCTACTGATGGCCTCGACTCAGCTCCTGGAGCGGCCAGTTCCACTCTCTAAACCCTCAGCCACAAGCAGGGTCCTGCTAGAGCCTTAAATAGTCCAGTATTCAGGCATGGAGGGCCCTGTGCACCACTGGCCAAATGGAAACTTCCAGTTTCGGCCACAACCTCCCGGGGCAGCAGTTTGGAAGAACCCCAGCCGAGCCAGTGTTTGTGCTTTTGTGTATGTTCACGGAGCCTAGAGGCCAGGGGCTGTCACATACCTGGTCATGTGGGGAAGGGCACAGCCCAGAAGCCAGCACAGGGACTGCACCCAGAAACATCAGGAGAAAGAGCACTAAGGGGACACACCCAGACACACCGGGTTGCCTGGAAACCCATAATGCCCGGCCCACATCAGGCAGCTCAATGCAGACCCTCTTATCAAGCGAATAAACCCACCAGGAAGTCAAGTCAGAAACAGCTGTGTAATTAAAGAGCCTGCTCATCCATATGCCAAAATGCCACCCAGATTTAGTTTGGGGGCCTTGATGAGCCCCCCAAACTTCCTATGTGGTGATGGGGCATCTCAGTGACACACTCACTTAGCGGCTGTGAAGTCTAGACTCCGTACCTCCCTTTGTTTCCTCTCGGAAAACCTTTGGCTTTTCCATCGTAATCAGCCAGTGACCAAATAGGCTATTTCTGTAACTTATTATTATTAGACAAAGATCGCTCTTTTGAAATGTCCACAGTAAGTCACAAAGAATGCCTCTGACCTTTGTTTTCAAATTCAACATGCGAACACTAAGCACACAATGAAAACTTAGAGGACAGACAGTTTTCCAGTACCACAGACAAGCCACGCTGGAGGATTTTTCCATTTCGGGATGCAGGAGAGAGGCAAATTTACCAACTTTTCAGTGATTCTTAAAATCCCCACTTGGTGAACAAGATACAACAGCAACTTTGAGCCTGAAAGTGTAGCATGAACAGCAGGAAAATACTCCTTCTGGGCAGCGCCCCTCGGGTCTGGGGAATGGGTATAAACTGAGGACTGGAGCTCCATCTGGTGTCGCACTGTGTCTTTATTTGGGAGTAGGCAGGACTTCCGGCATGGGGTTTTAGGCTGCCTGTCTAGTGGACAGCTGTGACCTCATTTGGGTTCAAGGACAACCCATTTGTGTAGATTCGGCCCCTTCTCTAGATATTTCAGACATTTGTTCGTTTTGGATGAGATAACCTGGTCTCTCAGGCTTTTCTCCAGTCCCATCACCGAACAGGACCCACCCATCTTCCCTCTACACGCTGGGTGTGGCCAGGCCCTTCCCTGCCGTGCAGATCCTTCTCCCCTTTGTCCTTTTTCCCTCTCCTCACCTCCCCAACATGGATTCCTGTGTAAATCTGCAACAGTCACCTTTAGTGAACTGGAGTCTCACATGTTCAACCTGTTCTCCCAGAGATTAAATGCCCCCCCTCCCCCCATCCAAATTCCTTTCTATTCTTTTTAAAAAAATATACTTTTATTAACTTCAGAGAGGAAAGGAGAAAGAGAAAGAGAAGGAAACGTCAATGAATCATTGATCAGCTGCCTCCTGCACGCCCCCCCCCCCCCCCGCCTCCCCCCTCCGCCCTTCTGGGACTGAGCCTGCAATCGAGGGAATGCACCCTGACCAGGAATCAAACCGTGAAACGTGACCTCCTGGTTTCTAGGGTGACACTCAACCACTGAGCCACTCTGGCTGGGCTTCATTCTATTCTTACTTTTTATGCTTGAAAAGATTAATTGGTGCCTCACCCGAGACAGAAATAAACAACAAAAAAAAGCCTACTAGATTTAATTTTCTTTTTTAATCCTGACCGGAGGCTATGTTTAGAGAAAGGGAGAGAGAAAGATGGATGAGAGAGACACATCAATGATTGGTTGCCTCCTGTATGTGCCCCTACCAGGTATTGAATCCTCAGTGGGGGTTCTTGCAGGAGGCAGCCAATTGATGAAGTTTCTCTCTCACAGATGTTTCTACCTTTCTATCCTCTCCCTTCCTCGTTCTCTAAAAATCAATAAAAACATATTTTTAAAAAATGCATGATAACTAGGAGAGCCTTTTGGAAGAAAATTAACCCTTGAAATTACCAGTACCTTTTTTTTAAAACAAAGAATGAAATAAGCCAAAACCGGTTTGGCTCAGTGGATAGAGCATCGACCTGCGAACTGAAGGGTCCCGGGTTTGACTCCAGTCAAGGGCATGTACTTTAGTTGCGGGCACATCCCCAGTAGAGGATGTTTCTCTCTCATCGATGTTTCTAACTCTCTATCCCTCTCTCTCTAAAAAAAAAAAAATCAATAAAAAATATATTTTAAAACAAAGAATGAAATAAAATTTCTGGATGAGATAACTTGGTTTCCCAGGTTTTTATTTTATTTATTATTATTTTTTAAAATCATCACCAGAGGATACTTTTCCATTGATTTTTTATAGAGAGGGAAAGACAGAGAGAAATATCAATGTGGGAAAAAGACATCAATTGGTTGCACCTGGACCAGGGCCCGCACTGAGGAGGAGCCTGCAACCGAGGTACGTGCCCTTGACCAGAATTAAACCCGGGACCCTTTGGTCCACAGTATGATGCTCTATCCACTGAGCCAAACCACCTAGGGCACCAGTACTATTTGACCTGTCAATCTCACCTCTAGAATCGTTAAGGTATCTAAAACATATAGCTACAAAAATGGTCATTGCATTACTATTGCTAAAAGAAAAAAATGTATAATTTTTCTATTTCTTGATAATATACTCAATTTCTCTCGGCCTGTTTTATGTTATATTTATTTAAATTATCAGCACACTGTGCCAGAATATTATATTGTATTTCAATATCTTAATAAAGACTGCAGTTAATTAGAAATATTCTAAGTTGGGGTGAGTCTGAGAATTAACTCAGCCCCTTGCTGGCCCTGTGACCATAGAAAGGGACTTCTTTCTCCTTCAATTTCCCACTCTGAGGTTTGTGGGACATGGGACCTGGGCTGAGTGAGACCCAGGAGATGGGCAAGGACACAGTGGAGAGAAGTTGGCAGAGGTACAAGTGGCAGGCTCCTGGGAAGTAGCTGGGAGGTTGGATTACAGGTAACCGGAGCCTGGATGCTGAGCCATATGTCTGGGGTGAGAAGTCCTTTACAGGAGGGGCCAGCAGACTCCTGCCTCCCCCATCACCCACCCTGCTGTCTCTCTGGCACAGCGCTGCCCCACACCATTGCCACAGGAAGGTGATCCGGAGAATACACTTTGGTGGGAGAGCTGCCACCTTGCCGGAACTTTCCTGTCAGTTCACTGGATTCTCTCTTGCCCATACTGTCTTCCTAGAGCTCCCTAAGGTACGGGGTTCTCCAACAACTCTGTCCCCAGCGGGACACCTGCATCCTCAAGACAGCCTCGAACGCAGATTTACCTTCTAACTTAGAACCCGACCCGCAATATGGCTGCCTCCACAGGTGCCCGTGACAGAGCCCAGCTCTGAGGGTGCAAGCCTAGGCATCCTCCTCCTCCTCACCACCCTTTGTGCATCCCCTCAGAGTCTGTTATTTCCTCTTTTCTCCTAACCTGTCCCCTGGCCCTGCCGTTTCTTTCCCTCTCATCCGGGGGCCTCAAGAGTTGCCTGGCTGGTTGGTCATGCATGGTACCATCCAGTTTGTTTGAAGTAACACACCACTTCCATTCTCTTGTCCTAACTTAGGGGTGTACACACTTGATTTTTTTTAACCTTTGATCCAGGCTTTTGGCTGCTCTCAGGAAGAAATAACATCAATGCTGAGCTGCCTGGGTTGGAAGGGAATGACGTCTAGAGTCCTCCCTTCTCACGTGGCAGCCGCCCCACCCCACCCACCCCAATAGAACCCTTCCCGAGGTGCACCCATGACCTGGTTACCCATCAGAAGCATCCGGGGAACTTAAAACGAATGGGAATTCGAGAACCCCAAGCAGCCCTCCTGACTGAGAACGTGTGTGTATGGGGGTGGGGCCTGTGCTGTCCATGGGTCTCTCGGAGACTCTGAAGCAGCTGGTCTGCATCCCCTCAGCAGCCAGTTCCTCTCCCTGGAGGCCTCGCTCTGGCCATGGGTCTTACCGCCTCCAAGACCTGCCACCCCTTCCCTTTATTCCCTCAGCTCTTTTCTTGGAAATACCTCTCTCAGGATCCTTAGATGCCTTTTACCAGCCTCTCTTGTTAGTCTCCTCCCTTTTAAGCCCAACTTCTTCAACAAATGGGCTCCCTCCTGAACACCTCACGCCTGCAACTGCTCAGATCTCAGGCTGCTCCCTCCGGCTGATCCTCCCTGGAGGCCATGACCCACGTCCAGGCTCTGCCGAGCGCAGTGCTGCCCCTCCCCCACTGCAGAAGTGCTCGGCCTGGGGAGAGGGCCTGGCACCTGGACTCTCCACGCCAGGCCATGCCCCCAAGCAGTTTTCTGGTCTCCTCAGGAGGTGGATGAAGGGCGAGAAGTGTCCTTAGGGGAGGGAGCTCCTGGAATGCTGCTTCAGTTAATCTCTGCGGTCACCCTCAGACTTCTGTGGGCTTCTGGCAGTTTCACCTACCAGGGAAGGAGGGACCAGCTCCAGAAGTTCTCCTGGGGTGTGGCTCACCCAACAGCCAGGGCATGTTCTGACAGCCAAGGCTCCCAGAATCCTAGGGCCCAGGAGACGGGCACACAGCTCAGCTTTTCAATCCAAAGGCCAACTGAGAGAAGCGTTCCCACAGCTTTTCCTCCTCTGAGGGAGGAACAGGAAGATGGGCCAGAGACCTTACCACCGTTCTCCTAACTTTAATAGCATAAAAGAAAAGCAAACAGGATTTTAAATTATGAAACGTTCCCCCCAAAGTACTACATTGCTGCTCTACCAAGTTACCACAAATGTAGTGACTTAGAACCATACAGATTTGTTCTTTAGGTCAGAAGTGTAAAATCAAGGTGCCAGCAGGGCTGAGTTCTTTCTGGCGCCTTCAGGGAAGACTCTCTTCTTGCCTTTTCCAGCTTCTAGGGACCATCTGCACTCCCTGGCTTGTGACTCCTTCCATCTTCAAAGCACATCCCTGTCACCTCTACTTCCATTGACAGTGTCCCCTCTTTGATTAACCCTCTTGCCTCTGTCTTACGATTACGTTGGGTCCCTCTGGTAATTCAGGATAACCTCCCTCTTTCAAGATCCTTTAATTGTATCTGCAAAGTCCTTACACCACATAAGGTAGCATATTCATAGCTTCTGGGGATTAGGATGCGGATGGACATCTTTGGGAGCCATTATTCCACTTACCAAAGTATAAGATGTGATATGAATAGACATCTGTATCTTCTCCCAACATTTAATAGATGCTAATACTTTGCCTTATTTTCTTCAGATATTTTTAAAGAAATAAAACTTGAAATAGCTAAAGCCCTATATCTCTTTTCCCTCCTTCTCTCCTCAGATGTAATCACTCAGCTGAAATTGGTGAAAATAACCCCATTTATGTTTCTGTTCTTTGCTATCCTATATAATAAAAGGCCAGGGACCATAAGCATAATGACCAGAATGACCACTTAACCAGTGGCCATGAGGTGCATTGACCACCTCTCGGCCCCTCCTCCCTGGGCCTGGGGACTGATGAGCTGGCTGAACAGTTGTCCTCTTGGTCCCTCCCCCCGGGAAAGTGGGAGTCAACTGGGAGGAGCTGAGTCTTCTCCATTACTGCCCCTTAGCCTAAATGAATTAGGCCTGTCTAGCCCTGATGATGTGAGTATATCCAGTAGGGAATTATTCCGTTCTGAGCTCCAAAAATAAACAAACAAACAAACAAATAAATAGTTGCATTTCTCCTGTCTCCAAGGGTGTTTTGCAACATACAGCGGCCAATGAACCAAAAATCATATCCCGGTGGCAGGATGGAGGAATACAGCCAAAGACTGTGACCCTTCTTCCCAGGGCAAGCCTCGTGTCTTTATCAGTTGGTGGCATTTATTTTATTTTTTAAAATATATTTTTATTGATTTCAGAGAGGAAGAGAGAGATAAAAACATCAATGATGAGAGAGAATCATTGATCAGCTGCCTCCTGCACGCCTCTTACTGGGGACCCAGCCCACAATCTGGGCATGTGCCCTTGACCGGAATCAAACCTTGGACCCTTCAGTCCACAGGCCGAAGCTCTAGCCCCTGAGCCAAACCAGTTAGGGCCTTATTCTAGGTTTTTATGCCCCCGCTCCCTTTTCCAGTCCCTTTAAACTAGATGGGTTGACTATCAACACAGGGAGTTATCTGGCTTTCATAGCGATCCATTTCTCCTCCTGCTGGCCAAACAAACTGAAATGACATTATCCTCATGTGTCTATGATCAGACAAAGAGATTGCTCACCTAAAGAGACCGAGGAAGTTCAGGGCCACCTGCCTTTACAGTGAAGTCTCTCACCAGACCTCTTTCTCCAGGTTTTGTAGATTCCTGAATTCTCTCTAGCTGGGAAATTTTTATTTTAAAAAATATATATATTTTATTGATATTTTACAGAGAGGAAGGGAGAGAGATAGAGAGCTAGAAACATCGATGAGAGAGAAACATCGACCAGCTGCCTCCTGCACACCCCCTACCGGGGATGTGCCCACAACCAATGTACATGCCCTTGACTGGAATCGAAGCCAGGACCTTTCAGTCCGCAGACCGACGCTCTACCACAGACCCAAACCTGTTTCGGCTACAGCTGGGAAATTTGATCAATCACTGAAATTTTGAAAAGAATTAGGTGAAGATTCACTCCCTCCATCCCTAGCAGAACAGTTTAAATCTTGTCTTGAATTAAGGGTTCTCTTAACTCCTAATTACTGCGTTAGAAATTGATATTGTTTCTTCAAGATTTACTCAAACCAAGGTTTTTATTTCTCAAAAATGTCATCTCACGAATTAGCATCGTAAAGTCACTTTACCCTGTTGTTTAACTGATGACCCTTCCAAGTTTTCTGCCACACACTTCTCAGTGACTGCAGTACAGATCCTTCCAATCGGCAATCTTATATGAGGAGCAGATGGGGTGATACATCCATTCTGCTGTGGTTGCTATACTTGGCTTCATCTTACCAACAAGTTGGTTAATGTCAGAAGCAAAGTGTAGGTGTTCTATGATTCTGTTTGTGTGTCTGATGACATGCACATAATTTTACCATGGTGAGCTGTAGCTGGCTCTCATCCCTAGCTAATTGTGCACATTCCTCCTCAGCTCCACATCCACTGCCATCACGTCGGTAGCTTGAAATCATTTATGATGGCAATACTTACACCAGGAAACTTAGCAAATGAATGAGGGCTTTTTGTTCGAGGGTCGGGAGTAGGGGGAGGGCTTAGAACATATCTGGAGCCTGGCTGGTGTGGCTCAGCAGTTGAGCGTCGACCCAGGTACCAATAGGTCACTGGTTCAATTCCAGGTCAGGGCACATGCCCAGGTTGTGGGCTCGATCCCCAGTGGGGGGCCTGCAGGAGGCAGCCGATGATGTTTCTCTCTCAGCGATGTTTATCTGGAGGAAACAAGAAACCAAAAACAGTTACCTTTGCAGAATGAAACTAGAAAGCAAGAGTATTGAAGAAGCTGGAACCGGTTGGGCTCAGTGGATAGAGTGTCGGCCTGCGGACTGAAAGGTCCCGGGTTCGATTCCGGTCAAGGGCATGTGCCTTGGTTTCGGGCACATCCCCAGTGGAGGGTGTGCAAGAGGCTGCTAATTGATGATTCTCTCTCATCAATGTTTCTAACTCTCTATTCCTCTCTCTTCCTCTCTGTAAAAAAATTAATAAAAATATATTTTAAAAATGTTCCAAAATGAACTGTAGCGGTATTGTGCAACTCTGTAAATATACTAAAAACTGTTGAATTAAATGGGTGAATTAAAAAAAAAGAGTATGAAGAAAATATTTTTGTTTTTGAATTTTTTTATCATGTTCATCACTAGTTTTTAAAATACTTTTTATTCATTTTTTGAGAGAGAAGGGAGAGGGAGAGAGAAAAACATTGATTGGCTGCCTCCTGCATGCTCCCTACAAGGGATAAAGCTCACAACCCTGGCATGTGCCTTGACCTGGAATGGAACTGGCAACCTTTTGGTGTATGGGAAAACACCCAACCGACTGAACCACACTAGCCTGAGCTCATAACTATTTTTTTTAAAAAAGAGAGCTTCCTTTTTTTAAGGACAAAGATTTCCTGAAGTGTTTATTTATTTATTTATTTATTTATTTATTTATTTTTATTTAAAAATATATATTTTATTGATTTTTTTTACAATCAGCTGCCTCTTACACATCCTGCAGGATGTGCCCGCAACCAAGGTACATGCCCTCGAACCCGGGAACTTTCAGTCCACAGGCTGACGCTCTATCCACTGAGCCAAACCGGTTTTGGCCTGAAGTGTTTATTAATCCCACACCATAGGCTGGAAACTGCCTCGTTGAGGAAGAAATCAGCCTGGAGAGGAGTTACAGCAGTTGCCCCGGTGGAGTGACATCCTGGGACAGGAGCTGGGGACTGGGCAGGGTCAGGGCCTGAGGAGTAGGGAGTACAGCAGCAGGTGGTCCTTCTAGAACTTTGTGCCAGGTCTGAAAGAAGTGCCAAAGCAATGCCAGGCCCTCAGCCAAGACCTCAGGCCAAAATGTGGGTCACCAAACCCCAAGAATCAGACAGAAAAATGGGTATGAAGATAGGACACCAAAAATAGTGCATCTCTAGGGAGGATGCAGGGGAGGCAGAGACCCGATACAAGGGGCCGGGGTCACAGGAGGATATTTTAGCTGATGGGGCTGGGGCAGCTCTTTAGGCCATTCCTGAGACCATTTCCCTGCAGCTTAAATTAAAAGGGGACTTGAGCTCTGCCTAAGAGGGAGGGAGGGCAAACCGGGGCAGTGAGGAAACAAGCGGAGACAGGTTCCTCAGCACTGGGGGAAAGGCTCCCACACATCCCGGTGGGGAGTCCGCAGTCCACAGCAAACACGTTCCAGGGAGCAAAGCAGAGCTCCAGGCGATCCCAGAACCCCCCCCCCCCACACACACACACACACCGCGGAAAGGACCCCCAGGGCCCCGGTTCGTGTCTGGGGAGGGGACCTCGCCACACCTCGGAAAGGACCCTTAGGGCCCCGGTTTGTGTCTGGGGAGGGGACGGGGGTTCCCATGGGAGGATTTGGGGGTGGCTTAGGGTTTTTTCTGAGCAGAGATAATGGAGAACCTAGGTGCAAAGATGAGCCACAGCCAAGAAAATACATCTGAGATGCAGTGAGATGTAGGATCCGGACGGGGACCCCAGAATAGGCTGGCAGGACCCTCCTTCTGGGGGACCTCGAGGCAGCATCTCACTCCTCCCTGCAGGCCAGGATGCTTGGGAAAGAGACTCTCCAGGAAACTGAACAGAGGAGCATTGGCCAGGAAGGGGTGCCGGAGGCGTGGGGGTGGGGGGGCAATGGAAGGATAGAGTGGGCTGCTGCTCCTCTTGGCAACAGCCAAAGGCCACAGTGTGTGCTCTCCAGGACCCTCGGGCACTTCCAAACTCCACCTGGCAGTTTGGGGAGCACCTTTACAGACTTGTCAAGTGGGGCTGCCACTGGTTATGAGGGCGTCAAATATCCCATTTTATAAACACCTAGGTGTCCCAAGTACATCCCGGGACAGGATCTGGGGTGTTTATTTAAGGCGTCCCTAGAGATAAACTTTAACCATACAGGTGTTGGGACATTCAAACAGTTGCCAATGAAGAGGCTGCTCTATGCAAGCAGGAACAAGGGCAGGCCTAGGGCCAAAAAGACCAGGAATTTTAATTTCAGTTTTAAGTGTATGCAAAATGATTCAACTAACTGCCGAGGGAATTACACCACATGAAACACAGGCAATTGCAAATCACACAGCACTTTATTACTCACACAAGTTCCTGATGCTGCGGGTACAGGCGTACATGGGATCCCAGTGGTGCTGTCTTCTGGGGTCCGGAGCTGGGCTGGGCTGGTCCGGATGCAGGGGCCAGCAGTCCTCGCCTGAGAGTTCAGTCGCGTCCTGATCGTCTTGATCGGGAGGTGCTAGCCGTTCTCCTGTCGTCTGCCGGGAGAGGAGTGTGGGACGGCGTTGCTTGCTGGACTGTTAAAAGGACGTACCTCTGTGGCTGTCTCCACAGGCGAGCGCTGTTGGCTGGCCGGGACCCATTTTTAAAGCCTGCTTCGTACCCGCAGCAGTTCAGGTGGCTATCAGTGAATTACATCAACGCACACAAGTCCACCTCAAACAGGGCAAGGGGCTACACGTGGTTATCTGGGGGAATACATCACTCACACAAATGGTTATCTTGGCAAGTCACTCTGAGTCAGTAACTGAAGTTCCAATCCTTATCTAGGGGGTACCCACGCTTCGGGGCAGTGGGGAAAGTGTCCTTAATATCACATTTCAAGTTTCAAGAAAGTTAACTCAAGCCTTTTAAACATTTTTGGAACATTTTTAAACATTTCTACATATTACTGTAACACTGGGGCTGCTTCCAAGCAACCAGAATAGGGCCCTGGCTTGGCCCCCTTCTTTTAATTTGCTGCTAGAGTCCATTTTTTTTAAAAGATAAATCAGATGCATGAATCTCCTGTCACTGGCACAGAGTGGTCCCTATCTCCTTTCATACTACTGCGACTGGATTACGATAAACCAGCAACACCCTGAAAATGCTGTTGAACCTATCGATCAGTTATGGTTAGCACCTGCTCACCCCCCCCCCCCCAACCCTGTATCAATCACAGGTAAGCTAAGTCTGTTTCTGCTGAATTTACATGTTCAGTTGTGAGTTCCCATGACATCACTAAATCATAATATCCAACAAATTCAGCTACTTGGGACATATTTTACAGCAAACTCATTCCCAAAAGCCTGTGAGGAAGCCAGCATCCCATCATGAGATAATCATTCACTTAACCAGCATGGAGACTGTGGCTGCTGTGAGTGGGTGGTACTGAGCGCCAGGGGTGCAGACAGGGCCTGGCCCCATGAGGGGAAGACAGGCCGAGGACTACGGTGCCACCCGCAGGCTGCAGGCCTCCAGGGCAGCCCTGTGCTGTATGTGTGCCAGCGTCCCTTGCACCTAACAGGAGGCCTAAACTTAGTGCTCAATAAAAATTTAAAAATGGCCGAAACCAGTTTGGCTCAGTGGTAGAGCGTCGGTCTGCGGACTGAAGGGTCCCGGGTTCGATTCCGGTCAGGGGCATGTGCGTTGGTTGAGGGCACATCCCCGGTGGGGGATGTGCAGGAGGCGGCTGGTCGATGTTTCTCTCTCGTCGACGTTTCTAGCTCTCTATCTCTCTCCCCTCCTCTCTGTAAAATATCAATAAAATATATTTTTTTAAAAATTTAAAAGTGAATAATCCATAACAAAGATTTGGGGGATCAGGAGGAGGTGGTTAACTCTGCTAGGAAACTAAAGAAAGCTTTGCAGAAGAGATGCAAGAAGCTGGTCCTTGAAAGGGAGGAGTCGACAAAGCAGCCCAGAAGGAGGGCAGCAAACAGGAGGGCATGATGTGGCAAGAGGCCAGGCAGGCAGGATAAAGAAGGATCTTGAGCTGCAGGTTACACATGCTGGGCTTTGTTCATAGATTCTACTATCCAGATAACAAATTCTTCTTAGAACTGGGGCCACGTTGCCTTTTTAGAAGATTATTTTCCTTTTTTGTCAAATAGTAAAACCATGCTGTTTCCTTTCTCACCTTGACTGCCAGGAAGCTCCTGAAGTACTGGGCTCCTTATAATTTTTTGTGTCCCCTAACAGTCCTGTGTAGGACTTTTCACCTACTAGATCTTACATTAGTTCTGTGTTGCTATAAAACAAAAGTTGCCACTTAGCCTTAACCAGTTTGGCCCAGTGGATAGAGTGTCAGCCTGCAGACTGAAGAGTCCCTGGTTCAGTTTTGGTCAAGGACACATGCCTGGGTTGTGGGCTCAGTCCCCAGTAGGGGGTGGGGGCGCTGGAGGCAGCTGATCAACGATTCTCTCTCATTGATATTTTTATCTCTCCTTCTCCCTTCCTTTCTGAAATCAAATTTTTTAAAAATTGCCGCGTAAAGCAATACACATTTATTATATCATAGTTTCTCACAGAAGTCTGGACATCCTGGACTGGGACTTCTGCAGGGCTGCCATCAAGGTGTTGGCTAGGGCTGAGGTCTCATCCGAGGCTTGACTGGGAAGAAGTCTGCTTGCAAGCTCATGAGGTGGCTAGCAGAATTCAGTTTCTTGGGGGCATCAGGGAGAGGCCTCAATTTCTTGCTCCCTCTATAGGCAGCCCCAAAGTCGCAGCTTGCTTCTGTAAGAAGGTGGTTCCAATTGTATGTAATATAATCACATCCATCCCATCACTTTTGCCCTATAATAAGTCTCACCCACACAGATCCTACCCACACTCAGGAGTGGGGGTTACACGGGGCATGAAGACCGGAAAGAAGGATCATGGACCACCTCGGAGTCTGCTGCCACAAGTCTTTGTCAGACATTAACCGTTAAGTGGCAACTGAAAGTATCACTTCCATAGACACACATATCATCTCCTGAGGAACAAAGTGAACTGACTCCCTGCTAAGAATGCTCACCCCCCCCCCCATCTACTACAGTGCTGGGCATAGCTGAGCAGGTGATAAATATGGAACGGAGAAATGTTTTAGGATTCATATCACTGCTGGAAGGACCTGGGGTTTTCTACCATCAGAGTGATTATCTGATTGTCATAAATTTCTTGATTGACACATGCAATTAAAAAACACACCCATAAAACAATTATAATAGCCACAAAGTGAGAACAAGTTCAGACATCACCATTATGAATGGGCTCTTTCCTAGAAAAAATGTCTCCTAGCCCCTAGCAGCTACTGTTTCCCCCGCTTTATAGATGAGCTATGTACACGGATACCATTTCCCAGTTGTGCTGGGGCGCTAGCGCAGGGTGAGTGCATGGGCTACAGAGCGGGGTGGCCTGGGCTAACATCAAGCTTCGCATACTGTGTGACTTTGGGCAAATTACCTAACTTCCCATAATGATAGCCAATGCTTTACTACTTGCTATGTGTGGGCTCTTTACGTATATTAAATTCAGATAAACTAATTTAACTCATATAACCACCCTGGGAGGTAGGCACCATTAGTATCCCCATTTTATAGGTGAGAAAGCTTGAGGGATAATAGTTAAGTCCCCGGTTTAATATTCTAGGCCGGAGCAAGAACATGGACAATGAAGGGTAAGTGGTGGACAAGACAACCTTGGACAAAGGAACAGAAAGCAGGATGCTCGTGTCAGCAGATTCTAACCACTGTCCCCACTGCTGACCCTGGCCAGGGAGGACAAGTAAAAACTGGTTTACCATTTGGACCTCATGTACTAAGATCTTAAACATGACTTGCACCCCTGTGCAGGGTACGAGGACAAAAGAAAGCCGGAATGCCATCATCTGGGAAACTGAATTGCATTTTGCTTAAAGGAGCCTCACCTCAGTGAGAGTTCCTCTGTTCCGGGGGCTGGTGCCCAGTCACAAGGGCAAAGGGCGTCTGAGTTAGCCTGTGATCAAGAAGCCCAGCGGGTGGAACCAAGGCTTCCTCATGCTCTGATGGCTTGAGAGGGAGGGGCCTTACCACAGGGAGGAAGCAGATAGAGCTGGCAGAGATGCAACTGGAGGAGGAGCCCTTTCAGAGGAGTCGGGCTCCCCATTACTGCTTAGGAAAGGAGAACGCACCAGGGAGGGGGGAAGGTGCTGGCAGGGAGACAGCGCTGAGCCTCCCTGGCTCTGGGTGTCCCTTACTCTGCATTTTCCTCCCACACGCACCTTCTACCTCCTCTGTCTGAGGATACTCCAAACCCCACAGAACCAGACATCCTCTTACCCCAGCACCCCTTCCTCTGCACATTCGTCCCCTCACCTGCACCTCAGCGGCCTGCCCGGCTTCTCTGGGAGGGCTTAGCAAGCTGACCCAGAAGCAAACAGCGTTTCTTACACTTTTCCCGCCAACATGGCTGGGTAAGAGCTGGGAAGCTTCGCTGGTGGCCGAGACACCCACAGACTGAACGCCCCTCTGTACCCACAGGATCCGTCTGGCCGCGGTCACACAGTCCCCACTCCTGCCCTCACTCCCTGGCACATTCCAGCGCCCTTGCATCTCCCCATCGCCCCCTTCCTGCCTGCCTATCTCCCTTTTCTTCCTGATGGCTGGCAGGGGTTCTCGGTGCTCTGGGGCTTACTGCCTGCCCTCCAGGGTGCCCATTTTCCTGTGGGGGCGGCGCGGTTACACGGGAGCGGCCCGTGCGCGGAGGGGCGGATCTCCCTGCTGTGCCGGGCCGTGTGCGCACGCTCCTGGGTTCCCCTCCTTGGGGGGCACCAAACCTCCTACCGCCAGGACTGCACCCCCAATCCCTTGGGGAAAACGTGAGGCCCTTCCACAACCTCACAACCTGGAGGCAGAGGCGGCCCGGCTCCGCACCCGCCTCACCCCTGTCCCCCAACTTGCAGCCCGGGAGGGGCTCGGGGCGCCAAGAGCGCGGGGGCGTGCGGGTCAGGATCCGGTCAACTTTGCGCGCACACGTGGGCTTCGAGGCCCGGAGGGACGGAGCGAGCGGCGCCTGTGGAGGGGGCACAGCTCCCCGCAGGTGATCTCGGGGTCCCTGCTCGAGCCCGGGCGCAGGAGGCCGGGGTCTGAGTCGGGAAGCGAGGGAGGCGGCGCCGCCATGCTCCAGTTGAGCCTGGAAAAACCCCAGCGCGCGGGGGAGAGGGAACAAAGGCGCCCCGGCCGGATGCAGTCATGGAAAAACCCATCAGGGCGCCGGGCGGGGCGGCAGGGGCGGGGCGGCGGGCGCCCGGCAGCCGGGCCGCGCTCACCAACCGCCGGGGAGCGCTCCTGGGGGCGGAGCGGGAGGCTCGGGAAACAGAACATGTCGGCGGGGAGGGCTGGGCTGGGGACCGAGAGCCAGAGCCCCCTGCTCCGCGTGCTGTGGGCCAGCCTGCCCGCCGTGCACACCCCGTCCTCCGGCCCGTGGGGGTGGAGGTGGGGTGGCCACCCACGGGAGAGTGGGGACACACGCGGCACTGCACACGGCCACTTGGCCGTTGCGGCAGCCGGTGGCGGCCGGCCAGTAGGGGGCGCGCACGGGGCCAAGCAATGGCGCGGGAGTGTGAGCCGCGGCGCCCTCTCTGCACACGCAGGGGCCCTCCCACGCACGTGCCCCAAGACACGCGGGCTTCCCGCAGCTCCCGGGGCAGAGAGAAGGGAAGGGTCCCTCCGAGGGGGGCCGAAATAGATACTCGCCAGGGCCTTCCTCAGAAGCTGCGGCGGGGCCTTAGGAAAGTCACCCTGGACCCCATGTTCCAGGCGTGGGGATGGGCCTCCTAAGGTCCCGCCCCAGGGCTGGGGTTACGGTCCCAAGCCAGACGCTGCCCGCCCTGACCTTAGTCTCGCGAACCCGCCTGGAGATGCGAGAGTAGCGCCTGTGTTTTATTCTGTAGAAAAGGAACGTTTGGGCGCAGTGGAGCCAGTGACTCCCGAGGCCTTTCCCGTTGGGACTTAGGAGGGAAGAACCGGACCCAGAGACCATAAAAGGAGTTGGTGGGAGATGAGAAAAGCCTCCGGTGCCTGGTTTGAACTCAGCCACAGGCTCTTCCTGGTTCAAATGTCCCTTTGTTTATGTGTGCTGCTGCCTGCTGTTGGGTGTCCCGGGAGGCAAAGCCTGAACCCGTGGGGCCCCGGGGTGGAGAAGGGAGTAGAACAGGACAGACTCTGGGGGCCTAGAGCCAGCCTCTGGGAGCAGAGACCCCAGGCTCTCTGAGTTGGGGTGGCAGGTAGGGCTTCCTGAAGGCCAGAGGGCAATGAAGCAGGAACCCATGACTTCAAAAAGGTTCAAGTTCAAGCGGGCACCACCTTTATGGGGCCTGGCTGTTCGAGTTGTGTGAATACATTTGTGGTTGAGGTTCCAGCCACCAGTTAGAATACAGAATCAACATAGTAGGGACACCACAGGGTCAAATGAGCTGACGTCAGCTTGTGGTCCCTTGGGGAACTGAGGTTGTCAAAACATGACCTCGCCCTGCCTCTCTTAGCTTCCTGGTTTGGGGGAATCTTTGGGCCTCAAGTTCCTCATCTGTAAAATGGGTACAAGAGCTCCTCCTCCACAGGGTATTTTGGGGCTTGAAAATGGATATGAGTCCCCCTTCTATCCGGCCCCTTCTCAAAGTCCCTGGTCAATAAGGCTCCTTCCAAGTCCGTTTCCTGTGAGCAGGTGGGGTCCAGTGGGATGAAGGCTGGAGAGCAGCGCCCCCTTGTGGCGGGTATCAGGAGGGCCGGGTCAATTGGGGAAGACAGCATGGACTAACCTGGTTGGTGCCTAATGGCATCTGACCAGTTGGAGCCTCCAGGGGCTGGTCACGGGCTCCACACAGGGAGACCTTTCCTTCTGACTCAGCTACCCCCTCGAACAAGGAGAGAGCATGCTGCTTCCCCACAGCAGCCTCTCCTCTCACAGCCCAGCTTCTCCAGCTTTAACAGGTTTTTCTCAATTCGGCCCCTGGAGGAATCCACGCACTTGGCTCTATACTGTGCTTTATAGCTTACAAGCACGTGGACACATTACTTGTCCCCGAGGCGTACTGTTTCTGGGCGGTGATGGTGCTGGATGGATGGAGACCGTGGTTTACAGCATGGCTCCAGCAGTTTGATCCTGCTTCCTCCATCCGGCTTCGTTACCAGGACAACATTCAAAACACGGAATAACCGGAGGACTGGCAGCGACCAATCGGTACAGACCCTTCCACAAACACCAGGAAGGGGGTGGGGTGGGAGGTAAATGCTTGTGTAGCTTGTGTAGGAATATTCTGGAATAACCCCAACCTCGCTGGGCCTCGGTTTCTCCATCTGCAGTTTGGGCACGTGAGTGTAAGAGTACCGCTTTTTAGGGCTGAGGCGAAGACTAAATTAGCTAATGCATGTAAAAGATTGAGAAACCATAACCAAGACCCAATAAGAGTTAGCTTTATTACCTGTCCGGTGTCCTCTCAAACTCAGTGACTCCGGGTGATTGCTACTTTTTAAAAATATATATATTTTATTGATTTTTTACAGAGAAGAAGAGAGAGTTAGAAACGTCGATGAGAGAGAATCATCGACCAGCTGCCTCTTGCACATCCCCTACTGGGGTTGTGCCCGCAACCAAGGTACATGCCCTTAACCAGAATCGAACCTGGGACCTTTCAGTCTGCAGGCTGACGCTCTATCCACTGAGCCAAACCGGTTTCGGCTGATTGCTACTTTTAAGGGAGTAAGTCCACTGTGTGCACTTGGGCTCACCTCCTGGCTTACCTCCTGCCTGTCCGGCCCTCCATTTACTCTGCTCTCTAGAACTGCTCAAACTTTACCATTCGTCTGAATTTCTGGGGAATCTTGTTAAATTTCATTCCGATTGAGTTAGGTCTGAGCGGGGCCTGGGACTCTACATTTCCTACAAGCTCCCAGGTGGTGGTGATGCTGGTCTGAGAAGCAAGACTCCCAAAGAGTATTGCAGAAACAGAATGGTCAGATAATTGACCTGTAAGCATTTATTGAGGACCTACTCAGTGCAAGGGTCAAAACAGTCTAAATGGCTTCCAACCTCAAGCAGCAGGATCATTGCACAAACACAGGTTAAAACAAAACCAGGCCAACGGGCAAACATGTGCCAGATAGCAGGAGGAGCCAGAGTGGAGCTCCGAACAAGTGAAGATTCCACAGCTGCCCTGCTACAGCTGTCCAGTGGCTCCCGTCTCGCTCAGAATAAAAGGCGAAGTCTCCTGATTCTTCAGGCCCTGAATCATCTTGTCTTGCTTCTGACCTCATCTCCCATCACTCAGCTGCATTCTAGACTCACCTTTTGTTCCCTTGAACCCAATACCCCACTTCTTCCTGAGATCCTTTGAATTTGCCTGGTTAATGCTCGTCCTTCAAACTGGTAAGCACCTGGCCTCTTATTCAGCTCTAATTGCTTCCCAGAAAGACCTTCATTGACCTAAAGGAAGTATGGTCTAAAGTAGCTGACCAGTCCAGGTCAGATACTCTCCATTGTATCAGTGTTTTTTAAAAAGGGAAATTCTAAGTTCAATGTTATGGCATTATATTGTTGGTTACTTTAAAAAAAAATTTTTTATTGATTTCAGAGAGGAAAGGAAAGGGAGAGAGGAATAGAAGCATGAATGATAAGACAGAATCATTGAAGAAAGAGAAGAAAAAAAGAATCATTGATTGGCTGTAATCTTCATGCCTCCTACTGGGGATCAAGCCTTCAACCCTCAATCTTTCTATCTCTCCCTCTCCTTGGCTGGGATCGAACCCGGGACCCTTCAGTCTGCAGACTGATGTGTTATCCACTGAGCCAAATAAGCTAGGGCTGTTGGTTGCTTTTTAAAAAATACATGTTTTTGCCGATTTTAGAGGAAGGGAGAGAGAGAAACACTGATTGGTTGCTCCCTACTGGGATGAGGCCTGAAACCCAGACATGTGCCCTGACCCAGAGACCTCTTGCCAGCCCGGGCTGGTGTATTTTAAAAAAAAAAAACCTGAAGCCGGTTTGGCTTAGTGGACAGAACATTGGCCTGTGGACTGAAGGGTCCCAGGTTTGATTCCAGTCAAGAGCATGTACCTTGGTTGCGGGCACATCCCCACTGGGGGGTGTGCAACAGGTAGCTTGTCAATGTTTCTAACTATCTCTCTCCCTCTCTGTAAAAAATCAATAAAATATATTAAAAAAATAAAAATAAAAAATAGCCCTAGCTGTTTTGGCTCAGTGGTTAGACATCAGCCTGTGGATTGAAGGGTCTCAGGTTCAGTTCCAGTCAAGGGCACATGCCCTGTTGAGGACTCAATCCCTAATAGGGGGTGAGCAGGAGTCAGGCGATCAATAATTCTCATCATTGATATTTCTGTCTCTCTCCCTCTCTGAAATCAATAAAAAATATTTTTAAATTATCTATCTAAAACTCTACTATGCAAATAGACTGAACGGCAGTACATTCAAACAACTGATGGCTAGACATGCGTTGACCACCAGGGGGCACTCGCAAAACGGCAGGTGTCAACCTTGGCAAGATGGTAGAGTAGGTGAGGGGGGCAGGTCGCTGTCATGGGGTGAACCTCTGGTGGTTACTGAAAATTCTTTGCTCCCATGTGCCACGGTCCTGCCCAGTGCTCACACCTGGTGTTGGCACAGCCCCCACTCTCACCTGCTGATGGCACTGGCCTCAATCGCTTTGTGCCATCAGCGGGTGCAAGTGCGTCCAGTGCCAGCAGCACATGGAAGCAACAGTGGGAGTGGGGCTGCCAGCAGACAGGAGACTAGGGGCTGAGGCGGGAGAGGCAGGGAGGATGAGCCGAGACCTGCCCCTGTGCCTACTGTAGCTTAGAGGCCCAGAGTTCCTTTCACTGTGCATGAATTCCTGCACTGGGCACTATTGTGTGTGTGTGTGTGTGTGTGTGTGTGTGTGTGTGTGTCTCCCAGGATATTTTTTCCATTGATTCTTAGAGAGAGGTGGAAAGGAGGGAGGAAGAGGGGGAGAGAAAGAAAGAGACATGACATGAGATGCATACATCCATTGGTTGCTTCCTGAATTCACTCAGCTCCAGTCAGGGATTGAACCTGCAAACCAGGTATGTTGGACCAGGAATGGAATCACAACCCTTTGGTTTGAGGGCACGAGCCACACTGGACAGGGCTTGACTTGGTTCTTGTATGTTTCAGTGTTGGTCAGTGCCAAACTCTCATCAATCAGCTGCTGTGCTTCATATTTCCTCTTGTGTAGACAACCTTCACATGTTTTATTCAAGAGCAAGTGTTCTTCTCCTGAATAGAGAACCAAATATCCAACATTTTCAGAAATGAGCTTTTCTGGAAGGGTTCTGTGATTTTGCTCCCTTGATGGCCAAGCACTGGGCATCCCCCCAGTGGTGTCTGATGGGCCTCTCTGAGGACCCCCCCCCCCATTCCCAGATTGTGTTGAATGGTTAGGAACTAGCCAGCAGTTGAATGGTTAGGAACTAGCCAGCAGTGGCGAGAGAGACCAACAGATGGACCCTGAGAGAGGGGACAGGCGGACTGTGCCCAGGAAGGAGGCGTGCTCACTGTATAGGATTCACCAGCTGGGTTGGCTTCCTGCATGCAACCTGGGCAGTGGCCAAGAGCCCCATGGTTGGCTTAATGCCTTGCTGTCATTTTCTTGATATTCTTAATACATTTTGAGCGAGGGACCTTATATTTTCACTTTGCACTGAGCCCGACAAATTAGGTGGCTGGCTCTGCTCACCAGCTCTGGTTCCTGGCCCAGGGCTAGTTCCCCAAGATCGTCTGGGAGAGACTGGGGAAGCTTGGTGCACCCTCGAACGGGTTCTGCATGTGAAACAGGGATTACCGAGTCTGCCTCACTCGGAGGGATGGAGGTTTTTCCAGCTGTGAGTCAGGCTCAGGAGCCGCACTGCCAGGAGAAAGCCAGCTCTAGGCCTCTCTTTCAAAGAGGCCACATGTCTCCCGCCCTCAGCCCATGGTCAAATTACTAGGTTGACAGTCTGACAGCTGCCAGACTGTTGACAAGAGGTGCTGGGGTTTACAGGGCTGGGGCAGATGCCTCCCTGAGGCAGGATGGGCAGAGCATGCCCTGGCTTCTGGGCCGGCACCTAGCTGGTCTGGATGCCAATACTGGGCTGGTTCTGAGGCCCGGGCCCAGGTCTGTGTGTCTATGGAGTCCACCTGCACGGCCATTGGACTGGGGGCAAGTGGTGGCAGCCCCTCCGAAACAGGTTGTGAGGGGCTTGGTTGTTGCTCAGTTGCTGCTACAGGTGCCATTAGGTGGGAGGACCCAGTTACAGCACCCTGAGTCCTGAGGGACGCCAGGTGGGGCTGGGCCAGCTCTCAGGCCCAAATTTAGGTCATTGATTTGCCTTTGCATACCTGATTGTTTCTCATCCTGTTGTGTCTTGTCCCTCATCTTCTTCCACTCTGGGTTGAGCCTTATCCCCTTTTTCTGTGACTGCTGCCACTTGCCTCGGTTTACCCAAGTACTTGTCACTTTTACTCCTGCAGTTTACCCTCAGTGGGCAGGGCTGGTCCTGTTTCCTACACTGTCCCTCTGTCATTTTTACCCCCTCTAGGCTGCAGTGGGCACAGGGGCAGGTCTCGGCTCATCCTCCCTGCCTCTCCCTGGGTCATTTTCGAACCAGGAGCCTCTCATTTTATGTTTGCATTGTGCTCCCCAAATTATGGAGCTGATCTGCTGACCAGGGCACGAAGGACAGGTACGAAGGTGCTAATAATGATCAGAATCTGACAAGGGGTTCTCAGCGCTGGAGTCACATGGCAATTCTGAAAGGGTAGCCAAGGGGAAGGCCAGGCTGAGTACCTACTGTGTGCCCGTGAGGGTTCGGGGCGGGTTGCTGCAAACAGACGCCCGCTTTTCAAGGGGTTACCCCAGGAGAGCGCTTGTAAGCAGCACAAAGCCTGGCCCTCCAGGGGCCGGATCGGGGAGAAAACCGCGGCGGCAGGGAGCGGAGGGGGGCGCTGTCGGGTCGCGCTCGGACCCGCCCCGCCCGGCCGCGGCCTCGGGAGCTGAAAGGGCCTCTGTGTTCGTCCTCCGCCCGCGGCCGGGAGCGCATTTCCTCTGCTGCCCGGACCCCGGAGGCTGCCGGCCCCTCCGGGACGGACGCAAATAGTTCCCGGCCCGCCGCCGGCCAGTTACCTTGGGAACCAACTCCATTGCCTGACGTCACCGGGCCGTTGCGCAGCAACCGGCTCAGACTCTCCCGCCCGCCGCCCCCGCCCGCGGGCTGAGGTCGGGGACTCGGAGGCCGCGGGGCGAGGCGGGGGTGCCGGGCCCGAGCCCCGCCGCGCCCCCCTCGCCGCCCCGCGCCCCGGTCCCGCGCCGGAGGAAACCCCAACGGAGGAACCGGCGCCGCCGCGCCTGGCCGGTGGGCCAGCGCCGAGGAGGCCCGCGCGGCCTGCAGCGGCCGGGGTTCCTCTCCCGGAGGCCTTTGTTGGCGGTCTCCCTGCCCCTGTCCAGGCTGGCTGCTCGCCAGGCCCCAGCCTGGTCCCCGGCTCCAGTAGCGGGGCGCAGAGGCCACACGGGGCGTTTTCCTCCCGCTCAGCCGCCTAGGAAATCTGCCCTTGGACACCTTTCCGGGAGGCGGGAACGCCGGGCTCTGCTCCTGCCCCTCCGCCCCCGTCCCTGGAGGCCTTCGTCACTGCCTGCCTTCCCCTGGCGCCTGTGCGGGGACACCACATCCCAGGGCTGTGGTCTTATAATCGGACCACCAAGGGGTCCAGGCTACCTCTCAGTACTTGAGCCAATGAAGCAGAGACAGGGTTGAATTATAGATGAGTGTTTATTCCAATAAGCCGGCAGTAAGGGAGAGCTGCAGGCCAGCCATAAAAATCTGCTCTGCACCCCACCATAAGCCAGCTGCGTACTATATTGGGTAGAAGGGCAAAGATTACGTGGGGAAGTAGGAATTACAGGCAAGGGAAAGTAGGCACGGGATAATTATTACAGGTTAAAAGTCATGTGGGCTGGGGGTGGGGGGAACAGGGGGCATTGCAGGAGGGCGGGTGCACCGTCTGGGCACCCTGGGACCAGGTTACCGGCAATGGCGCTGGGGGCTGTAGAGAGTAGGTGCCTCCTGGATTAGATTGTTTCAGCCACAAGTTTGTAAATCTTTCCATAATGATAGGCGGTTCTCGGAACAGGAGGACGGACTGCATTCTAATGTTAGCTCCCAGGTCCCAGGGCGTTCGAGACTCAGCCAGGTTAGAATGTGCTTTCTCTAATCAGAACAGAACCATCATGGTTAACAGAGCATGGTCAATATGTCTTATTATAATTGAAGCTGGTCCCCAATATTCTGTCTCTGCCCTTAACAGTCTAGGGAGCCAGCTGTGGTCCTGGGAGTGGAGAGGGAGGGGCCCACCTGACCGGCGCCCAGGTTTCTGGAGGGGGCCTGGCTATTAGTTATTCCTTCTCCTGCCCAGCTGGTTCTCACCACTGCTGAGTCCCAAAGCCCAGGCTGGGAGACAAGGCCCAGCAGTAATCTGCCATTGTGCCCTGCCCTACCTCAACTTATCCAGCTTTGACCAGGGTAACAATGACCCCCTCCTCTTGCTGAGAGGACCCTGCTTGTCTTGTTCAAGTTCACTGTGGTGAAGGCCGTCTGTGGGAGGTGATTTTCTTCATCAAACACTCCATTTTAACAAGTGCCAATAAAATACAGGTGGTCAGAAATGAAACCAGGTGTTTTAGGTGAATCCTATTTCCTCATTGGTTAATGCTTAAAATTCAGAGATGCAGAGGAATTTTTTAATCCGCAGAGTTGTGGGAGGACACCTAAGAATGCCCCAGACCTTTCTAAAGCACGTGGTTAAAGGAAAGCGACCCAGACCGGGCCAACCAGATGCTTACACTTGGCATTTGTCAGAAGGAGCAGGGAAACAGGTTTTTCTTCTCACTCCTGGAACTGTGAGCGTGTGGGCCTGGAGCCGCCAGGAGCCATGTTCCCTGCAGGAGCGGAAACTGGAGGAGAATGCTGCGCAAACACGGAAAGGCTCTGGAGGCTTCAGCTAGAAATAAATGACAAAGGTTTATTTAAAGGTCTTAGGGTTTGCATACCAGAAACAATGGACAATACCCAGTGTTTCAAAAAGAAAGAAAAGCTGAGGGCTCTTACCGTGAAGAATTAGTCCTGCATTCTTCTCCTCTGGATTGGTTGGAGATGATAATTCTTTAGAAGACTGATTACATCCTGGGTGTCAGGGAGTCTGGATACCTGAACATTCTTCCTCAGTCCTGCAGGGGTAACCGGAGGGTTATCTGGAGGTCTGATGTTTATCGAGGCCTTGGCGCAGGACTGGGAAGTTCAGAAACTTAAGTTCCCAGGCTAGTTAAAGCAAGAATGGAATCATTTCCTCAGGCTTCAACCTTCTTGATTTTTGTAATTGAGCCACTTGACTATGGTGACTCCATTATATTCCTTCGCTCTATGGTGACTCCATTATATTCCTTCGCTCTATGTCTCAAGAGGCAGAGTTGCCATGGTAGGTGCGGGCACACGCAGTGGAGACAGTCCTTACAGCTTGGAGTCCCTGACACCGGGCATCTCCAAAGCCAGGTTCTTCCTAGCCCTTCTCTGCCCAGCCCATCCATCCATTAGTGCCTAAGTAAGTTACTTCATGTTGTGTTTCTGTCAGTTCCAATGAGGTTTCCACAATGCAGAACACCTCAAGGGGAAAGAAAAAAGCACACCTGTCACTTGTCACATGCCAACTTTTAAATGTTGTTTCTTTTTAGCATGCATTATTGATCCCAGCATCCCTGTGAGGGAAATGGGAGACCTATTTTATAGATGAAGAAACTGAGATTTGGAGACAGTAAGGCCCTCATCTAGGACCACAGTGTCCACTTGAGGAGGACTCCGCAGGACGGGCCAGTGGAGCTTCAGTGGACACTGCCCGTCCAGAGACCCCTCAGCCAAGCCCCGCCCTTTAAAGACTCTGCCACGGCCAGGCCCCTCCTGGAGGCCCTGAGCCTGCTGTGGTCTGAGTTGGGAGCATTGTTATGCGCTGTGCCATGGTGTTGGGCTCTGGCAGCAAGTCCAGTTGGACAGTCTGTGCCCTTCTGCCCGTCTGGCTCTGTTCCTCAGACATTCTGAACACATTTTCAACCTGAGTCAATCAGCTCAACTGGTGGCATCTCAGATTTATTCTGAACCCCGGTGATTACAAATATGTATTGGTTTCTGCCCCCTTGCTTCCTGGCACAGTTTCTAAAACCGTTGTAATTTCCTGAGGGGTAGGAATGACTCTTGGATGATGGGGCTCCTCTCCAGAGGAACCAACCTTGAGATTAGAGAGTCAGAACTTTTAGTCCCACCCCCCACCCCCTACACACACACACACACACACACACACACACACACCTGGAGAGAGGAGGCTGCAGATTGAGTTAATCACTGACGGACGGTGCTTTGCTTTAACCAATCACGCCTGCATAATGAACCTTCATGACAACCTTAAACCACAGGCTCAGCTTGCTTCTGGGCTGTTGAATAGATCCATATACCAGGAAGCTGTGGGCCCCTAACTCCATGGAGACAAACTCTTGTCCTCTGGGCCCTTCTGGATCTTGCCCGACGTACTTTTCCATCTGGCTGCTCATTTATCTCCTTTAAAATATCGTTTATAATAAACTGGCAATAGGAATTACTGTGAGCTGTTATAGAAAATTATCCAACCTGAGGAGGAATCCCTGATTTTGTACTCAAATCAGAAGTGTGGGTAACCTGGGGACCCACCTTTAGAGATGGCATCTTTAAGTGATGCAGTTTTGTGGCACTTAACCTGTGGGGTCTGTACTGACCCGAGGTGGTTAGTGTTAGAATTGAATTCTGGGACACCCACAGAGAACTGAAGAACTGTTTGGTGTGGAAAACTCACACATTTAGTGTTGGAAGTGTTGTGAGTAAAGAAACAGTTTTTATTTAATCACTTCTCTCTAGAGATTAACCTCAGAGTCTAGGGCCCACTTTGGTGCAGGCTAGTGATGCCCTCTCTCCAGCAGAGGGCGTGCTCAGCTCCCTTTGGGATTCAAAGCTCAAGATCCAGGGGGCCTAAGAAATAGGGCTTTCAGCCCAGAGAGGGTCCAGTTTTGCATTTAAATATTTAAATATGTACTTAAGTTTACCTTTACACTTTATCACAGTCCTGGGGGACTGTCCTTATCTATGATCACTTTCTTTAGGAGATACTTTCCAGGATAGAACCTGTGCCTCCACCAGCCAAACCTATAAACGTGACTGTAGTCATGTGGTAACTAACCAATTAGCCTAGTGACCATAGACTAAACAAGAATATTGTCCACAAAACAAGTAAAAACACTGACAGATTTATTTTTATTTTTTCTTACCAAATTCAAAGTGGCCTCAAATTTAACTATTCTTACCAAAAAAAAAAAGATTCTTTTTAAAAAATAATCTTCCAACTTAAATTTTTTTTCATTGATTTCAGAGTGGAAGGGAGAGGAAAGAGAGATAGAAACATCAATGATGAGAGAGAATTATTGGTCAGCTGTCTCCTGCACAGACCCCCACCAGGGGTTGAGCCTGCAACCTGGGCATGTGCCCTGACTGGGAATCCCACCAATGACGTCCTGGTTCATCGACTGATGCTCAACCACTGAGCCACACCAGCGAGGGTCAAACTTTTTTTTTTTTTAATCCACACCAGAAGATATGTGTTAAGAGAGGAATGGAGGGCAAGAGTGAGACAAACATCGATGTGAGAAAAGAGACACCCATCAGTTGCCTCCCATACATGCCCTGACCAGGGATCAAACCTGAAACCTAGTATGTGCCCTGATTGGGAATTGAACCTAAAACCATTTTGGTGCATGGGACAATGCTCCAACCAACTAAACTACCCGGCCATGGCAACATTTTCTAACTTTATTTATTTTTAAAAATATATTTTATTGATTTTTTACAGAGAGGAATTTAGAGGGATAGAGTGTTAGAAACATCGATGAGAGAGAATCATCGATCAGCTGCCTCTTGCACCGCCCCCCCCACAACTGGGGATGTGCACACAACCAAGGTACATGCCCTTGACCGGATTCGAACCTGGGACCTTTCAGTCCGCAGGCTGACTCTCTATCCACTGAGCCAAACCGGTTTCAGCAACAACATTTTCTAGCATTAAAGCTCATTTGAATTTTGTGGATCCCACTCCTCAATACCCATCTCAGATGGTGGGAAATAGCAGCCTCTAGTCACAGGTTGGTTTTTCCTGAACACAGGCTCTCAGCCAGAAGAAAGCCGAGTGTGTGGAGGGGGACGGAGCCTGCCATGCAGACCCCACATCACTCCCATCAGCACCCGGGAGCTCTGGAGCTGGGGCTGGAGCTGTTCCACGCTGGCCCAGGACAGGCGCCTCACACTCCTTCCCAGACCAGTCACCGGATTGGGCCGCCCCGAGGGCATGACCGTGGCCAGGCGGTTGTTCGAAGGGGCTGGCACTGGCAGCTGTCCCCTGGTCGTGCTCATAGCGGCTGGGGGAACAGGCCCTTCAATGAAGGGGACAATCCACCCTGGGGAGGGGGCCACCGTGTCCCTGCTGCCATCTGCCAGGACTTGTCGGAGCCCTTCCCTTAGCCATGCCCCTGCTGGGCTCAGATGGTAGGCTCTGTGCCTGCCCTGCTGGCTCCTGGCCCAGCCTAAGTGTTTCTTTAAGCAGATCCTCTGCTTACTGGCCAAGCTCCCAGTGGCAGAGGACCTGCCCAGAAAGATGGCTGTCTCTTCCCGAGAAATATGGGTGTTTGTCGGGTGGGAACCCTGTGGTATAGAGGAGAAGCAGTGGGAAGGTGCCAGCTTTGTTGGGGTGAATTTGTAACTTTGTTATGCCTCAGTTCTACACACAGCCACCCTGTTATTCTGAATGTTCATTGTTTTCCCCTTTTATTTTCTTTTTCTTTTAAAGTATATTTTTATTGATTTCAGAGAGGAAGGGAGAGGGAGACAGATAGAAACCTCAAGGATGAGAGAGAATCATTGATGGCTGCTTCCTGCACTCCTCGCACTGGGGATCAGGTCCACAACCCAGGCTTGTGCCCTGAGAATCGAACCGTGACCTCCTGGTCAACACTCAACCACTGAGCCACGGCAGCTGGGCTGTTTTCCCCCTTAAACACCACTGTCTGTGCCTACGCACGGCCTCTCCCCAACAGTGCTCCCCTTCTCCAATTGTTATCCCTCTGCCAAGGTGGTCCACATGCTCGTGATGACTCCTGCTTGCTGAGTGCTCCTGTGTCTGTGACCTGCTCCCTCTTGCCTGGGGAGGGACCTTTCCCCAAGGTCATGTCTTCTGGCCTTTACTTTCTCGCTCAGGCCACCGTTCCCAGAACTGGGGTGTGCCCACCTCTCTCCGTGTTGGACTCCTCTGAGTGCTCTCAGCAGCCCTGATCTCCCCGAGTGCGCTGGTACCCAGATGCCTGGGGGTCCCACCTGCAGAGAAGAAGTGTTGCCAGGCAGATTTGCCAACACAACTGTTTATCCCGAAGCAAAGAGGAAGGCTGGAAGCAAGCAGGAAAGTCAGCCCTTGGCACGTAGCTCTGTGGAACCCTCTGCCACAGCAATGGCTACGCTCACTAACACACAGCACTCAGCTACGGCCCGGCACTGCTCCACGCACGTGACTCATTAACTCGAGTAATCCTCCCAACAGCCCATGCAGCAGGTGCTATCATTGTCACCTTACAGAGGAGGAACCTGGGGCACAAGGGGATAAAATAAAATACCTAGCACGAGGTGGAGCCAGGATTCAAGGTGGCCTGGGCCCCCAGGCCATATACTCTTTACAACTCTTCCGCTTTAACACATGTCCTCTGGGGAACCCCCAATTCTTGGCTGACCCTGGCTCCAGAGGAAGGCGTGAGGCCCAGGCCACGGATCCCGTTGCCCTGGCCTCAGTGATTGGTTCAGGAGAGAACATGGGAGCCAAGCCAGGCCCTGTGGGACCCTCCCCCAGGACTCTCCCGCCAGCCCACTGGGAACAAGAGCCTCTCTTTCCAAGAAGGCGGCTGAGCCGCCTGAGGATGGAGCCAGCACACACGGGGGGAGGGGGCTGGAGCTGGAAAGACAGAGCCCTGAGGACAAGGCTGAACCCTGGGCCTGGCCACGCCCACACTTGGCAGCTGTGCGAGTCAGCTAATCCCTTCACCTGGTCAGGGCTGGTTTCTGTCCCTTCTGAACTGTTGGTTACTTGGAAGTTCCAGTGTCCAGTAGTAACTGGCACCGAGTGGCATTTACCTGGTTCAAACTTTTTTTGTTGACAGCCTTTGGGGTCTACGCTGCAGCTTTATCGCCCATTCTCTGCTCTGGGCTCAGCCCAGGCTGAACTGCTGAACCACCCTCCCCACCAAGAACCCATCACACCCGCACCAGCCTTCCTTCCTTTGGCCTCTGCGGGGACCCCACCTCTCCTCTCTTCTTGGGTCTCATTCAACGGCTTGTCCAAGGGGCCTTGGTCACCGGGAGCTGAGCTGACAGCCTCCTTCCTCTGCACCTTTGCTTTCACTGCACGGAGACAGTTCGAGGCTCACCTTCAGCAAGCGGCAGCTGCTCGAGGAAAAAGGCAGACACACCTGCTTCACCTGGTGCCCTCCCCTCGGGGCTCGGTATTAGGTTTCCTCCTCCAGAGCCTTCTGCAGGGTGGGGGTGGCAAATACGCACCTCCGGGGGCTGGCAGGTGACATCAGTCACTGATGCAGGCCAGGCAGGTCTCTCTTAAAGCAGCAGCTCAACTGCCAGTTGCTCTGAAGTAATAAGGCCCCTAGATTTTTTAAGAGAAGCAAAAATTTATATGTTTATATAAGCATTCTGGCTTTTTAAATGTCAGCAGTTAATTCACAATTTGAGAGACGCTGTGTGGGGCAAACACATTTGGAGACGCTGCTGGAAGTGAGGAGTGAAGGACTCCTCGCCCAGGGCTGCAGCGTGAGGTGTGCGGTGTGACCTGCGTCAGGCCCCGGCCAAGGGCAGGAGTGGGGCTCATGTCCAGTAGGAGCTTCACTCACCACGTCACGTGACCAGTGCGATACTGTACCCAGCCAGGGGGCTGGTGGGTTTCCAAAGCATCTGCAGTGCCCGCGGCAGGCACGTTTGGGGGGAAGTGTGCTTTAGTACTTGGGGCAGAGGGGTCTAAGTCTTGCTCCCTGTCTGGGACACCCGCTGTTTGTGGTGTCTCTTCCTTCACCAGGGAGTCACTTGGGGAAATCTGAAGACTCCGGGGCCTCCCCGAGGCTCGCACCGGCCCAGCCCACACTGGAGACTCAAGGGTGTTTGCGGGGCCTCCGGGGCCGGTGGGCCGGGGCCTCCTCGGCTCCTGCCTGTGCCCGGCATCAGCTTCATCTTCATACTGGTTCTCCTCCCAGATGCCGCGGGGCCTCGGAGGCGGCTGGCTGCTGGAGGCCGATCTACATCCTGCTGTTCAGTGGAGCTGCACCGCCAGCCCTGGGTCACCTGCAGGAGGGAGACGTGACTTTGGGACCCCGCTGCAGGGCTGTCTGAAGACCTGCTGTCACTGCACATGGGGGTGCTGGCCGCTCCCCAGGGGACGTGGTCATCCAGGCCCTCTGTTACTCGTGCTGCTGGGGGAGCAGTGATGGCCCTGCCGGGCACGTTGTCCAGGAGGTGAGGTCACAGGGGCTGAGGGCCTCCGACGATGTCACAGGCACCAGCAGAGCAAGGGTAGATGCTTTTAGTGGGCTCAGTCCCCAGGACTGCTTATAGCCAAGTGTGCCGGGGCATAGGAGAGAAGGACAAACACATTAGAAGAAGGTGCAGGTGTGCACGCAGTGCAGGTGCTGCAAGGAATGACGATGGCCGTGACTCTGATGGAAGAGAATGGGATGCAGCTGCTCACTTATAATGAGCTAGAGGCCCAGCACGCAATTGGAATTGAGTGGGGAGGCGCCCTACCTACCACTGGGCGAGCAGGCACACCGAGTGGGGCTGGGACCCACACCCAACTCACAACATGCCCTGGTCCCCTGCCTGTGTCTGCTCTGGGGACACCTGAGCCACTAGCTAGCTCCGGCAGGCCCCCGTCTCCGTCTCTGCTCCAGGCCTCACCTGGGTGCATAACTTCCTCCAGTCTGGTCGTGACCCATTATGGAGTCCCGGCCTGATTTGCATACTACCTCTTTATAACATAGATGCTACAAGGGACCACTCCCAGCACCTCCCCAAGAAGATGTAGTCCTCTGCTCCTGTACACAGTCACATCTTGTTGGGCCTCTTGTGGCCACAAGGGACCTGGCCTGAGAAAAGCCCCACGCAGAGGAGGGTGGAGCCAGGGGGATCGCACAAAAGTAGGGCAAAGCCTTGATCAAACCGCACCTGCAGCCCCAGCCCCCAGACTTCCGGAGGTGGCAGGAGATTTACTTCCAAATTGCTTTAGCAGGTTGAGCCAGGCTTGTTGTTACTACGTAGCAGTCACAGGCAGCTTAAGGGACCACATCTGAAGTCATCCAGGGACCCTGAGTAGTAGAGACCCCACGTCCTGTCTCCCTGAGCACCCGCTCCTCTGGCCACTGGGGTGGTTGCTCTCGGGTCGCCTCTCTCCTGCCTTGGCTTCAGACTCTCCTCCCGGGACCTCTGTCCACACTGGTCCAGAAACCACCCCACAGAGTCCCTCCCACCCCCCTCCCTGGATTGGTGCTTGGCACTGGCGCTCAGCTAACGCAGCTGAAGCTGTCTCCACAGACTAAGCACTACAGGGCTCACCATTTGAAGCGGCAAAGATGGTCCTTTCTCCCCCAGAGTCCACACTAATGAGCAGAGAGCTATAAGCCAATCTAGCCAATTGGCCCCTGGGCTCCCCAGTCTTAGGCTGGCTGCTCCTCAGGATGCTCCATCTCAGCTCTGGGCCCCAGGGCAGCCTCTCTGCATATCAGCTCTGAAGAGGGTCTGCAGGCTCTCCATCTTCCCAGAACTCCGCTTCCTGCGTGCTCAAGGCACAAGGAGAGAGAGTGACCTGGGGGCCATTAGCAGATGGTGTGAGAATTCCACCCAGAACATCACTGGGTTTGTTGGCAAGAAACGGGATAATCAGCCCCAGTGGTGGGGCTGAGACCCCAAAGGCATTCTCAAGTGACATGGAAGTTGCTACCCAGCTTTCTAAGGAGGAGGATGCCATTAGCCCTCGGCCTTTGTGTGGAAAGAGCTGGGCTTGGGCCAGGGGCCTACAGCCCAATTGTTCCGCCAGAGACGGGCAGGGTTCTGGGAAATGAAGGCCTGGTCAGAGGGAGCAGCAAGGCCGCTGTGCCAAGAGGGAGGGCCAGGCTTCCCTGGGGGTGCAGCGGGTGAGGCCTGGGGAGGATAGAAACATCAGAGGGAATTTTTAAGTTGTTTGTGTTGAGGTCTCCAGGGTACACCCCTTACCTTCTCCACACGTCAGAAATCAGACCTTGTTTGCTAGTGCTTTTGGGTAAGTGCTGGCAGCCAGGGGACTACAGAGTGTGTGTGTGTGTGTGTGTGTGTGTGTGTGTGTATCTCCTAGACATTAGCTTGGAGCAGACGACTGTCTGTGGGGACACAGATACAGAGATAGTGGAGGGCTGAGTTACAAAAGGGTCCTGGGACAATTGGTTAAATATTTGGAAAAACACTAAGTTTCTAACTTTCACTTTCAGTTTTTAAAGAAGTAAATGCAAAGAGGATCAAAGGCAAACTGAAAAAAAAATTTTTTTGATTTTGTGAAGAAATACTTTCTAAGCTTTAAAGCCAGTAAAAAAAAAAAAAAAAAAAAATCCGAAGGGAAAAATAGAGATTTAAAAAAAGCTCTAAAAATTTTAAGAGCAAACCACAAACTGGGAAAAATATTATTTGCTACAAATATGACTGAGTTAATACTATATTCATGCTAGGGGCCCAGTGCACGAATTCATGCACCTTGATAGGAACTGTGGGCCAAGAAGTTGCGCTGGACACGGGGGGGGGGGGGGGGATCTTGGCCCATCCTCTGAGGCCCCCTTTCCCCCTGCTTGGCCCCTCCCACCAGGGCCCCTGGGCTCCTGTCTGCCTGCAGCCCTGCTCCTGCTCCCACGCCGCTGCTCCCACGTGCTGTGGAGCCAGCCCACTTGCATCTGCTGGCGGTGTGAAGTGATTGGGGCCAGGCACCAGCAGCGGGTGTGAGCCGGGCCAGCACTGGCAGTGGGTGAGCAGTGGCTCTGGTGCTGGCAGTGGGTGTGAGCGCTGGTTGGGACCTCAGTGCACAGGAGCAAAGAATTTTCAGTAACTACTGTTAGGTTGAGGCAGGGGGTGTAGCCCAGGGCAGATGCAAGCATCTGCAGGATGGATGGTGACAAAGATAGCTGGCTGGCTGGCGCCTTCCTAGGGCCTTCCTGGACCCCTGGCCCAAGGCAGGAATTCCACACCTCTCATGCCCTCCCCCCTCCCCTCCCTAAACAGCTGTATAAAAGAGATACCTATGCTGCTTTTGGGCGCGAACTTCCCTGGCCCACCCTCGGACCAGAGAGTTTCGCCCGGGAGTGCAGATTAAAGCCCCCTTCTTAATCGCCTGGATTCCGTGTCTTGCTTCTGTGCCGCCTACCTCTCAGCCGGGATCTTACAAACCTCTCCGTCGGGACCTTACAACCTTTCAACTACCAGAGGCTCACCTCCATGACAGCGACTGGTACCCCACCTTGATCTGGTGCTCCTGCTCACCTGCTCCACCATCCCACTGCAGCCAATGCCATCATGTTCCGCACACGCCACCTGGTGGTCTGCACACATCATAGCAACCGGATATTTGGTTGTTCTGGTTGTTCCACCGTTTGGTCTATTTGCATATTAGCATATATATATTCTAAGAAGATGGACCAGACACCATTAGGTACCCAGTAACACAATATGCAAAAGATGAGAACAGACCATCCAAGACATCTAAATAACTAATAAACAAAGGAAAATATTCAAATGTATTAGCAGTCAAAGAAATATATAATTAAAAAATAAACTATCTGTAGGTAGTGGTATTATAAATGACTTAAAATTGTTTTCTTTGGCAAACTGAATTTTCTAATGAATTGTTCACAGTGACATTTATTGCTCGCATGAAGAGAAGACCCTAAAGGTCAGCGCACAGGATACCATGAAATGACGAGTAGCCAAAGTCAGAGATTCCAGAAAAAACGGGCAAGTTTTTTCTTTCAACCATGAGTAAGTATTACTTTAAGAATTAGAACTAATTTGCAAGTTAAAATGAATTCCTTCTTTCTAACCTCCCAGAAGCCTGTGCTCCGCATGCAAATAGGATTCCTGGGGCCATCCAAACGCCCACTCCACAGTGGGAAGGCAAGTGAACTGAGAGACCACCTCCCACATCCATCCCTCAAACAAAGGGGTGCTTCAGCCCTCCCCACACCATCTGCTCACCCCCAGGGCCGCCCAGCCCTGGACACCCCCATCTCCAGGGCCCACCTAGTTTCTCCTGGCCCTTAGCTTTGGCTTGCCAACTGCACAGAGAGGACGCAGGGCCAGTGTGGGACTGCCTGAAGGCCAGGAGGAGGGGCGGCCCCCCCAGGCCCCTCAGCGGCCCGGCTGGTGGCTGTGCAGTGGCTGAGGGGCTCTGAGGGGCTCTGGTGCAGCCCAGCCCTGAGAGGGCGGAAATCAAACCATGCTCCCTCTGCCTGCGGCGTGTCCCCACCCATCCTTCTCATCTGCTCCTGGTGTCCGAAGTGTGTCCCTTAAAAGGCACGTGTGGAAGTCCTAATCCCCAGTATCTCAGAATGTGGCTGTATTTGGAGACTGGGCCTTTAAATTCTAATTGAGGTAGAATGAGGCCATTGGTGTGGGCCCCCATGCAGTGTGACTGGTGTCCTTTTAAGAAGAGGCAGTTTGGACACAAACACACATAAATGTCTACAAACCGCGGGGAGAGGCCAGGAACGGCTCCTTCCCTCACAGGCCTCAGAAGGAACGAATCCCTCCAACACCTTGATTTCTGCCTCCTGCCTCCAGAGCTGAGGAAAAACACAGTTCTGCTGTTTCAGCCCCCCGTCTGGGGCACTTGTTTTTTTTTTTGTTTTTTTTTTAAATATATATTTTATTGATATTTTACAGAGAGGAAGGGAGAGAGATAGAGAGCTAGAAACGTCGATGAGAGAGAAACATCAACCAGCTGCCTCCTGCACACCCCCTACTGGGGATGTGCCCGCAACCAAGGTACATGCCCTTGACCGGAATCGAACCCGGGACCTTTCAGTCTGGAGACCGACGCTCTATTCACTGAGCTAAACCGGTTTCGGCCGTCTGGGGCACTTGTAAGGGCAACCCTGGCAGACGGATGCAGGGCTCCTGAACCGGATCGGGCCTCACATAGAATTTTAAAAAAGTTAAAGATAGGTGTCTGCTGGAAAAAAAGTTATTACCTAGTTTGAGAGACAGGTCCTCAGGCTGTCGTGACCACGCAGCCCAGTGGGCCAATTGCACAATCCCAGCAGTGCGCGGGGGCAAGATCCAGGATGCTGGCTGGACTTACAGAGAGGGCCAGCCGGAGCCCAGCCCCGGGTACGGGGAGGTCACAGGGTTTGGCCCTCCGGCTCCCCGGCTCTCTCCCAGGCAGGGATCTGCTGGTCATCTACAGGGTGGCAGTGGGGTGGGGTGGGGTGCTGTGACTGCATGGAGCCAGATTTGTTCCTTCCCTGGGGCATCCTGTGGATGGTGACTCATTTGAAATGCCTGTGTCCCCTAGCATTGGGGCCCCTCAGCTCAGAAGGAGGGGGAAGAGGGGTTTCCCTGGGTTACTGCTCTGAGAGAGAGTTACTCACTGAGCCGTGGTTCCAAACTAGTGGTTTTTAACCTCTGTAAGTCAGGAAGAACCATTTGGAGAGGATGAAAGATATGGACCCTTCCCCCAGAAAAAACGCACACACATGCATTCCCTGAGCCCCACCTCTAGGACCTGAGCCGTCTCTGGTTATTTGCATTCCAGGGACCTGCAGATCCTTGAAACCCACCTGCCGGGTGGCTTGTAGGCAAGCAGAGTGTGGAGTGGTGGTAGGGATGGGTGAGCAGGGATGTAATCCAGGTGGAAGACACCAGAAAAGTAAGAAGTGCCAATAGGCCCTACCTAGTTTGCTCAATGGGTAGAGCATCGGCCTGCAGACTGAAGGGTCCCTGGTTCATTTCTGATCCTGGGCACATGCCGGGGTTCCCTGCTCCATCTCCAGTAGGGGGCGTGCAGGAGGCAGCCGATCAATGATTCTCTATCTTCATTGATGTGTCTATTTCTCCCTCTCTTTTCCTCTCTGAAATCAATAAAAAAGATATTTTTTAAAAAGTGCCAACAGTAGGTGGAACTGGTTTGGCTCAGTGGATAGAGCGTCGGCCGGCAGACTGAAAGGTCCCAGGTTCAATTCCGGACAAGGGCATATACCTTGGTTGCGGGCACATCCCCGGTAAGGGGTGTGCAAGAGGCAGCTGATCGATGATTCTCTCATCGATGTTTCTAACTCACTATCCCTCTCTCTTCCTCTCTGTAAAAAAAATAATAAAATATATATTAAAAAAATAAAAAATAAAAGTGCCAACAGTAAGAACACTCAGGCTGGTCCTGGAGGGCTGTCCTTGCAGGGAGGAGGTCTCACTTCCTCCTGGAGGCTGGGGCAGTGTTCTGGACAGGAGAGTGGCCTGAAGGAAGGAGGAAGCAGAGCTTTGAGAAGACTTGGGGAGGAAGCCTCTAGAAGCACAGCCCTGTAAGAGCCTTCCTACCACGTTGCTACAATGGCTGAGCATTAGTTTTTACAACTGTTTCCAGAAATTCAGGCCTTATCTTCCAGGACAAAGCAGAAAGAACAGTTCAGGTTTTGAATGAGTAGCACAGGAAGTCCTGACCTGCCCCAAGCAGGAATGTGATCATGGGGGATGGTCAGCAAGGAGTTCAGGAAGGGAGGATTTGTGGGTCCAGCACTGCTGACAGGAGAGTGCTCTTCCGAGGGTGTCCCTTGGAGGGGATGGACCCTGAGCTTGCACACACCTAGAGGAGTCCCACTCACCCTGCTCTGCGTCCACACTCAGCCAGCACCTTGGCTGTCCTTTGGCTTCTGTAGTGAATGCAGTCATGGTCCCCAAAAGGCAAGTCAACCTGCAACCTTAGAATCTGACCTATTTGGAACAAGGGTCTTTGCAGGTGTAATTAAGTTAAGGATGGTCAGATGAGATCATCTTGTAGGGTGGGCCCTAAATCTGATGACTAAAGTCCTAATAAGAGAAAGAGGAGGGAGTTGAGAATGAGGCACGAAAGGCAAGGTCTTGTGAAGTTGGAGGCAGAGGTGGGAATCGATGATGCATCTACAAGCCCAGGACGCCAGGGGCTGTCGGCCACCACCAGGGGAGAGGAAGGAGGCACGGAGGTTCTCCCTCAGAGCTCCAGAGGAACCAACCCTGCCACCGTCCTGGTTTCTGACATCTGGTCTCCAGACTGAGGGAATAAGGCATCACGTGTGGGTTGTTGGTTACATCAGCGCTAGAAATGAAGAGAGCTTCTGATGGTGATCAGAGGTGCCGGCAAAGGACCTCATTGGAATAAAATTGGGAAACACTGTGTTAAACTATAGGTTTCTTTGTTCAAGAACTTCTCAGAGTCTTTATTTTTATTTTTATTCTCACCTGAGGATATATATTTTTTTCTTTTTGTGTGTGTTTATTTTGAGTATATTTTCCCATTGATTTTTCAGAGAGAGTGGAATGGAGAGGCAGAGACAGAGAGAGAAACTTCGATGTTGTGTGGCTCCCACATGCACCCCGACCAGGGCCAGGAGCCTGCAATTGAGGCACATGCCCTTCACCGGAATCGAACCCGGGACCCTTTAGTCCACAGGCTGACCCTCTATACACTGAGCCAAACCTGCTATTGCTCTCAGAGTCTTTAATAAGCCACAGAGCTTTATGAATTTCCAAGGTTGGAGGATCAGTATTGAACATGCATTTCCCAAACTTCTTTAACCAAGAATCCCTTTTGTATGAGTCAGCCTGGGCTGCCGTAACAGAATATCTCAGCCTGAGTGGTACAACAGACATTTCCACAGTTCGAGGGGCTATACTGGCAGGATTGATGTCTGGTGAGACTTCTTTCACTGGCTTGCAGATATCCACCTTCTCATTGTGTTCTCACATGGCCTTTTCTCTGTGCATATCTGGGGGGAGGGGACTCTGGAATCCTAATATCTCTTCGTCTTCTTATAAGAATATGGATTTTATTGAATTAGGGTCCTATGAATCTGGCCTCGTTTAATCTGTGACTGTCTCCTTAAAAGTCTATCTCAAGCCCTGACTGGTTTGGCTCAGTGGCTAGAGCATCGGCCTTCGGACTGAAAGGTCTTAGGTTCGAATCTGGTCGGGGGCATGTGCCTTGGTTGCGGGTACATCTCCAGGAGGCGGAGTGCAGGAGGCAGCTGATGGATGTTTCTCTCTCATCGATGTTTCTGACTCTCTAGCTCTCTCCCTTTCTCTCTGTAAGAAATCAATTTAAAAAAAAAAAGCTTATCTCAAAATATAGTCATACTGGAGTTAGCGTTTCAACATATGAATTTTGTTGAACACAATTTAGCCCCTTACTGCATATTGATTTTCTGAGGGATTGGTTTCCCCCCGGACACACTGGGGAAATGTAGGCTTTAATCTCAGGAGTATAGGGTATGGGTGGTAGAAGGATGTCCTATGGAAGGATGTTCTCGGTAACAGGAGGAGAGGAGAAAGAGCATGGGCTAAGTCATTTCTTAAAGCTCCTCCTGTGAAAAGATGGAATTTATGTTCTCTACCCCCTGAGTCAGGGCTTGGCCATGTGACTTGCTTTGGTCCAGGGGACAGTCGGAAATATGACTCAAGCAGAGACTAAAAAGTGTCTGTGCACGGGGGCCTGGCTCCTCTTGTTCCTTTGGAACCCAGCTGCCAGGTGACAAAGTGTGGCCTGCTGGGTAATGAGGTCAACGTGGCCCAGTTGCCCTCACCACCCTAGCCAAAAGCCAGGCATGTGAGCGGGGCTATCAGGGGCCTGGACCATCCAGTCCCCCTACTGCAGCCACGAAGACTAGCGGAAGAATCAACCAGCTGAGCCCAGCCCAAATAATAATAATAATAATAATAATAATAATAATAATAATGGTTTATTTAAACTATCAAGTTTTGAGGTGTTTTGTTCAATAGTAGCTAAGGCATTTCAGAAGAGACCTGTTTTATATGGAATAGTTTTCTCAGGGTGCCTTTGTCTGTACCGAAGGTACTGGTAACCTCAGTTCTATGAAGAAGCAATCTTTGCCACCAGTCTTGCTACTAAAGTTTTCTGTCCTCTTAAACTTTAAGACTTAACGACATCAGCATGATGAATATAGGATGTGAGCTTAACTAAGCCAGTCCCTGAACTCAGCCATAGACTGAAATTAAAAACACATTTTATTTTTTTATTTTTATTTTTTAAAATATATTTTATTGATTTTTTACAGAGAGGAAGAGAGAGGAATAGAGAGTTAGAAACATCTACGAGAGAGAGTCATCGATCAGCTGCCTCTTGCACACCCCCCACCGGAATCGAATACCATGCCCACAACCAAGGTACATGCCCTTGACCGGAATCGAACCTGAGACCCTTCAGCCCGCAGGCCAACGCTCTATCCACTGAGCCAAACCGGTTTTGGCAAAAACACATTTTAAATGATAGAACGTGTTAAACATGTTAAAACTGAGCTATCTTGAATAGTCGATGGGAAGGACGTGGTGAACACTTGGGTTTTACTTGCAAAGCAATTTCCTTTTGAGAAATGGCACCATCTTCTGAAAACCAGGCTGAAGTGACAGTCTTGGTGGTAAGGGTCATCAGAGATGGGGTTTGGGGGGAAGAGCAGTGGATGTGGAGACAGCTCCCTGTGCCCTCCCAGCCTGACCTAGCTCTCTGCTGTCCCCCAGTGCTGATTCTTTGGAATTGCAGGAGGGTGCCACCCTTCATGCAGGCTCCTGGCTCTGTAGACAGCTGAACCCTCTCAGGGTCTGGGCTTAGACCCAGACCCCATGTCACAGGGAGAGGAGGAGGTTTGTGATCCATACCTCGCAGACCCCCCCCCCCAAAGCTACACATATCATCCGAGCCAAACCATCTGGGGCAATAATTCTTAACTTTTATTAACATTTATTAACTCAGGAATTATACTTTAATTTTTATATTTGAAGCCAATCAATCATTTTTAAATATATATATATATATATATATATATATATATATATATATATATATATATATATTGATTTTTACAGAGAGGGATAGAGAGTTAGAAACAACGATGAGAGAGAATCATCAATCAGCTGCCTCTTGCACATTCCCTACTGTGCCCGCAACCAAAGTATACGCCCTTGACCGGAATCGAACTGGGACCTTTCAGTCCGCAGGCTGGCGCTCTATTCACTGAGCCAAACCGGTTTTGGCATCAATCAATCATTTAAAAAATATATTTTATTGATTTTTTACAGAGAGGAAGGGAGAGGGATAGAGAGCTAGAAATGTCGATGAGAGAGAAACATTGATCAGCTGCCTCCTGGACACTCCCTACTGGGGATGTGCCCACAACCAAGGTACATGCCCTTGACCAGAATCAAACCTGGGACACATGAGTCTGCAGGCCGACACTCTATCCACTGAGCCAAACCGGTTAGGGCTAATTTTTTTTTTTTTTTTAAAGTCACACATAACCTATTAGGACCTTAGCTGCTAGGTTGATGCCTGTGCCTGGGATGCCTGGTATAAGGAGACCATCCCCCACCAGGACCTACTGGGACCCTGGACCCTGCTGCCTTCCCAGGTCTTTCTGCCTTCCACAGTGCCATCAGCTATTGATTATTTTAAACATACTTGTATAACCATTTTTGCTAAGTTACAAAATCATGATATGGTTATTTTAGACAAGTTGGAAATTATAGATGAGTATAAAGGAGAATAACCACCCTCCCTAATTTTACCACCTTGAGATAACCAGTTAACATTTAATGGTCTACCCCCAATCCATTTTTTTAGGTAAAATTACCACCCAACCTACCTCAATCAATATTTACAAGATATGCCCTACCTAGTTGGCTCAGTGGATAGAGCGTCGGCCTGGGTACTAAAGGGTCCCAGGCTCGATTCCAGTCAAACGCATGTACCTTGGTTGCAGGCACGTCCCCAGTAGGGGGTGTGCAAGAGGCAGCTGATTTATGTTTCTCTCTCATCAATGTTTCTAACTCTCTATTTCTCTCCCTTCCTCTCTCTCTCTCTAAAAAAAAAAAAAAATAATAATAATAATAAATAAAATGTATTTTAAAATTTTTATGATATATTTTTATTTAAAAAATTGGGATCCCACTGTACTTTCAGTTTGAAACTTTTGTTCACTTATTTAAAATATTTTAAAAATATTTTTATTGATTTTTTTACAGAAAGAAAGGGAGATGGATAGAGAGTTAGAAACATCGATGAGAGAGAATCATCGACCAGCTGCCTCCTGCACATCCCCTACTGGGGATGTGCCCGCAACCAATGTACATGCCCTTGTCCAGAATCGAACCTGGGACCTTTCAGTCCTCAGCCCGATGCTCTATCCACTGAGCTAAACCAGTTCGGCTTATTTAAAATATTTTGAGCACCCTAGCTGGTTTGGCTCAGTGAATAGAGCATCAGCCTGTTGACTGAAGGGTTCTGGGTTCAGTTTCAGTCAAGGGCACATGCCAGGGTTGTAGGCTTGATCCCCAGTAGGGGCAAGCAGGTGGCAGCCAACAATGATTCTCTCTCATCATTGATGTTTCTATCTTTCTCTTCCTCTCCTTTCCTCTCTGAAATTAATAAAAATATGTTAAAACACACATATTTTAAGCAATTTCCTATGCCCTTAAATAGAAGCTTAATAGGTGCATACATTTAAGTATAAATCTAAATTTAATATAACTTAAAACATAACTTTAAATTTGATAGCTGCATTCCCACTATAAAGGTACAGTATATAGCCAGTCACCTTTTGTAGGGCATTTTTTAGTCTGTGTTCACTGGGAGTAGCTGCAGTAGCAACATATCTCAATATCTCAGCAGCTCACAACACTAAAGGCTCATTTCTTGCCTGTCTTAAATAGGTGTCTCCCCAAAATTTACACACACTTTAAAAGCTGTTAGCTCGCCAAAACCGGTTTGGCTCAGTGGTAGAGCATCGGTCTGTGGACTGAAAGGTCCCGGGTTCAATTCCGGTCAAGGGCATGTACATTGGTTGCGGGCACATCCCCTGTGGGGGGTGTGCAAGAGGCGGCTGGTTGATGTTCCTCTCTCATCGACATTTCTAGCTCTCTATCTCTCTCCCTTCCTCTCTGTAAAATATCAATAAAATATTTTTTAAAAAAGCTGTTAGCTTAATTTTGAAAATGAAATGCATGTTAATGAACACTGCCTTTATAATTACTCAAAGTGTGTGTACATATTTTGGGGGGACACCCTATATTTCTGTCACAGGTTTCTTGTGGCTTAGCTCCTTCTGGCTGTGGGTCACCTGTGTCTATACTTCTTCCTTCTACAATACAAGTCCAAGGAACAGCCCCCACTGAAGACATGTCAATCTTGTGGCAGAGGTTAAGAGCAAGTGAGCAGGTGGGAATAAGCAATATCTCTTAAAGTTTCAGCTTGAGCCCTAGCTGGTTTGGCTCAGTAGATAGGGCAGTGTTTCCCAAACTTCTCTCATGATGAGAATCACCCTAAGTATACAATTTTACCTATATATTCTCAAAAATTCTAGTTTAGCACTTCTTAGTTGGGATTCAGGAATCTGTATTTTAACAACTCCACCAGGTGATTCTCATCATGAGAGAAGTTTGGGAAACGCTGAGATAAGGCATCAGCCTGCAGACCAAAGGGTCCCAGGTTCGATTCTGGTCAAGGGCATTACCTTGATTTACAGTCTCCTCCCCGGCCAGGCCAGGTCCTTGGTCAGGGCTCATGCAGGAGGCAACCATTCATTGTGTTTCTCTCACACTGATGTTTCTCTCTGTCTTTTCCTCTCTCTTCTACTCGCTCTAAAAATCAATGAAAAAATATTATCGGGTTAAGATTAACAAACAAAAAAGACAAAGCTTTAAAAAAAAGTTTCAGCCCTGACCAGTTTGGCTCAGTGGATAGAGCATCAGTCTGCAGACTGAAAGGTCCCAGGTTTGATTTCGGTCAAGGGCATGTACCTTGTTTGCAGGCACATTCCTAGCAGGAGGTGTGCGAGAGGCAACTGATTGATGTTTCTCTCTAGTTGATGTTTCTGGCTCTTTGTCCCTCTCCCTTCCTCTCTGTAAAAAATCAATAAAATGTGTTTTATTAAAAAGTTTCAGCTTGAGGTGCCACAAATCATGTTCACACACAAGCCATTGGCAAAGGCAGTCAGGAGGTCAAGGGCAAAGCCCGTGGAGCAGGATATAGTGCCCCCTGGAGGCAGCACAGGCGAGCAGGGTTGTATAATCTTCCAGGAAGAGAGAGCGAACAATTGGGAACTAGAACACAATTGTCTTTAGCTGTTTTCAGTTTTCAACTATTAAACTACTTTTAACTTCTCTTTTTGAATGATATTAAAGCTTACGTCATTTTTTGACTAAAAATGTAATTTTAACCACGGTTGCACAGGTATGTGCTTTTAAAATATATATATTTTTTATTGACATTTTACAGAGAGGAAGGGAGAGAGATAGAGAGCTAGAAACGTCGATGAGACAGAAACATCGACCAGCCGCCTCCTGCACACCCCACACCGGGGATGTGCCCACAACCAGTGTACATGCCCTTGACCAGAATCGAACCCGGGACCTTCAGTCCACAGACCGACACTCTACCACTGAGCCAAACCGGTTTTGGCAGGTATGTGCTTTTTAAAGTCAAATAATTCTTTAAGGTTTATAAACCTCCCTACCCCCGAAACAGGAGCAGCCTTCCAGCCAAATTTCTACACCTCAGCCACTTGGAAAAGAACTTTCCCAATTCTCACTATGTGCTAGGAAGTGTGCAAGAGAATTTACCCAGATTGTCTTCATTTAATCGCCACAAACACCTCGGTGGGTAAATAATAGTATGTTGGTAGTATTTATCTAACAGAAGAAATTGAAGCTGAAGCAGCGATTTCTTTGGCCAGCAGGGGGCAGGTTTGCGATTGGCATCAGGATACCGGAGGCTGGAAACCAGGAACCGAACTTCTGCATCATCGTTCTCAAAGTGCAGTCCACACCAGAAGAAGATTGACAACTGGGCTCCGTTAGCTCACTCCCTCCTCCCGGGAGGCAGGGAGGTGCCTGTGCCCTGTGCCTCTCCCACCGGCTTCAGCGACTACCTGCTGGATACCGGTGAGCCTTCACGGAGACACTGCCCCTGCTTCTCCCAGCTTCAGGGGACCCCACCTACCCACTGCCACCCCTGCCACCCCTGCCACCACTGCTAGGCTCCTGATCATGGAGCCCCTTGGATCCTTGGTTCGTGGGGGCTCCCTGGTCCACAGATGGAGAGATGTGCACCTTGGAGAATCGGGGGTCAGAATAAGGAAGGATGTGAGTCAGAGGGCTTCTAGCGAGAAGGGGAAGATCTGGGGTCCAAGGTTGAGGGAGAGGATCCCCGGTTGTGGGGAGAAAGGAGCACCTGGGTCAGGGGAACACCTCTAGGACTGCCCCTCCCAGGGAAGTTTCTGGGCTAGCCGATTGCGGCCCCGCCCCCCAGGGCAACATCCTAGTGCACCATCCTGGAAACACAGCAGGCGGGTGACTTCCCTACTCCTCCCACCCGAAGCCAGGTGCTTCTGGACACCTGTACGCGGGGGCTCGGATGTCTGCTGGGGGCCCCTGTTGGGTCTGTGTTCCCTGGAGATGGTGAAGGCTCTGCTTGCTGGAAGTCAAGGACCCTCCAACATGGGGACCCAGTGAAGCTATGGAGGGACTGGGTTACTCGGGGGCAGAGGGGTCACAGAGGAGGGCAAAACCAGGATGGCAGAGCCTGAGGGTGATGGTCCAGACTTCATCCAATCTACACATCACCTCTTTGTTCAGGTCATGCCATCCCATTTGGCAACAGTGCCTATCTCTGTAGAGTATCCTCGTTCATTTCATTTTGTTCTCATGGCTGCCTTTTAAGGCCATTCCTGTGGAGCCAGAATTATGACTCTTCTCCCCCCCACCCCCACCCCCCGCCCGCCATCCACAGTCCTCCTCACCCAGCTGTCACCAGGCACACACATGTCCTCCACATCTTGACCTCTATCTGGTATCTCAGTGATGATTCCTCCATCTGTTTCTGGCTCCCTGCCTTCTGGGCACTCGGCAGTATCACAATTCCTGGCCTCCTTATAACTGATTGGATGGGCCCATGTGACTAGTTTTGGCCAATGAGCAGAGTGATGTTGAGTGACCTCTAGGCTAAATATTTAATTGCCAGATGCCCTCCAGATCTCTGACAGAGTGATGTTTAAGAAGATGGTTACTCCGTCAGCATCAGTCCATGACCGACACGAGAGAACACTCCTCTTACCCCTCTATAGAAACCTGTGACAAACACGTAAACTGAGAGAGTAATAAACTTCTGTTGTGTGCAGGTCTGGTCTAGAAGTCCCATAACATCACTAGAGACTTACACATCCTCTGCTTTTCAGCTCTGCTCTTCATGTGTGGTGACTTGTAGCTTACAGTTTACTTCAGGGTCCATGGTGGCTGCTGGAGCTCCAGACATCACAGCTACATCCCGGAAAGGAAATGGGCGGGAGAGGCTGAGAAGAGAAAAATGGCCCTTGTCAGTTCTCTGTTTCTCTCTTTAATATATATATAATATGTATTTTATTGTTTTTTTACAGAGAGTAAAAGAGAGGGATAGAGAGTTAGAAACATCGATGAGAGAGAATCATCGATCAGCTGCCTCTTGCATACCCCCTACTGGGGATGTGCCCGCAAACAAGGTACATGCCCTTGACTGGAATTTTCAGTCCGAAGGCCGACACTCTATCTACTGTGCCAAACCGGTTTTGGCATATATATATATATATATATATATATATATATATATATATATATATTTATAGAGAGGAAGGGAAAGGGATAGAGAGTTAGGAACATCAATAGGAGAGAAACATTGATCAGCTGCCTCTTGCACACCTCCTACTGGGAGATATGCCCGCAACCAATGTACATGCCCTTGACTGGAATTGAACCTGGGACCCTCTAGTACACAAGCCAACGCTCTATCCACTGAGCCAAACCAATCAGGGATCTCTGTTTCTCTTTTAAAGAATTTTCTCATAACTCCCACTCAACATCTTCTATCAAATAGCACCCCTAGTTGGGAAACACCATTTGGCTGGATACATGCTGTGTAAATGGTCACTTGGGAAACAGACACTAGGATCTGTCAGTGAGGAAAGAGGGAGAATGGCCACTAGGTGGCCGGCCTGCAGTCTCTGTCCTGGGCACCAACCGAAATTCCCGCCGGTCTCTTACAGTCCAGGCTCTGCTTAGCATCCAGATGGTTACTTGCTTAAATTTTAAGGCAATAGATGTACATAATTTTTTCAAAAAAAAAAAATGCTAGCAGTGTAGCTGATACTACAGTAAAAAACAATCCTACCTACTGTGCCTGCTCCCCACTTCCTCAGCCAGAAGCAATCTCTGAATTCTCAGTGTGTGAACCAGACCCTGTCATTTCCCTGGTGAAGACCCTTCCACGGATCTCAGAGTCTGCTCTTGGGCCCTGCCCCCCTTTCTGCCCTCAGCTCATGCCCCCCTCCTCCTGGCTCATCGTGGGAGGTGCTCTGGCTTCTAACCAGTTCCTGGAGATGCCCCCCTTTCCAGACCTTCCCCTTGCTGTTCCCACCCCTGGAATCCTCTTTCCCCGTCCTTCAGGGCTCAGGTCAGTTCCCCTTAGTTCAGTGTCACATTCTTCTTGAGGCGCAACCCCATACAAGGTAGCCAAGTCCTTCCTCCACCCTCCAGTCAGGGGTCCACCCCACTGGACGACTGAATGTCATGCTTTACTAATGTCCATCACCAAGGGACATGATGGGGTAGGCCCAGGGTACTGTGGGAAATGGGGAGGGAGCTGGCCCAAATATGAATGAGCTTAGGAGCTGAGGAATCATTCTTTTATTTAATACTAGAGGCCCAGTGCACGAAATTCATGCACAGCTAGGATCCCTAGGCCTGGCTGACCAATCTGTGGGGCAACCAGCGGGTCAATCAGGGATCTCCCGCTGGCACCAATGGGAGATCCTTGGCTGGCCTGGTGCCGCCCACTCTCCAGCCCTGCCCCCCAATCCTCCCACTGCCTCCTGTCAGGGCCTGTGGGCTGGGGGCAGCTCCTGTGTCTTTCCAATGTTCAGTTGATTTGCATATTAGGCTTTTATTAGATAGGATGTCATATGACCCAGTACTGAGGAGACACAAGAGAATGAGAGGGGCACATTCTCCTGGAACTTCCAGACCAGAACAGGGAGGCTGACAATAAACACAACAAACAAATAAAATCCTTCCAGACTGTGATAAGTGGGATTTAGTAGAAGATTTCGGTGAGGGGGGTGGTCCTGTCAGAAGGTGTGGTCAGGAAACTATCCTAGAACCCTGGAGTACGAGAGCAGCAGGGAAAGAAGCAGGGAAAGGGGTTCCCAGCAGAGCAAACAGCACGTGCAAAGGCCCTGAGGTGCCAGAGTGGGCTGGTGGCCTCAGGGAAGGGGAAGGTGAGCAGAGGTGGGCAGGGCTGGGCTACAGGCTGCATTAAATTTGGGATCATTATGAGCATAACCACTGGACAGAGACAGTAGGGGGGCGAGGGGATGGGCTGGGGAATAGGGGTGGCCAGGGAGAAGTCAATGGGGGGAAAAGGAGACCCATGTAATACTTTAAACAATAAAGAATTTAAATTTAAAACAAAATTTGGATTATTCCAAGAGCCTTGGGGGGGTGGAAGGGGGGTTGGCAGGGCAGTGTTGTGACCTGGTCTGATTTATATGGGAGCTGACTATGAGAACTGTGCTTCGTGAGTCTTTTGAGTGATTTCTGCAATTTTCTGTTTATAGCATTGGGATAGCTTTATGAGAGCTATTCTTGGATGTCTGGCCATTTCAGTTGAACCAACAGCAGGATGCATGCATGTCCCACATGTTTCTCTTTGACCTTGAGGATTGTCTCCCCTGAGAGGGACACTCATGCTTCTCAGCACTTCCTAGGCCTGCCTTCCACTGAGGGTAGGTGCATCCACCAAGGCTCTCCAGAAAAACTGAATCAATAGATAAATCAATATATTTATCTCTATCTCTATCTCTATCATCTATCTATACCTATAATTACATTAGAGCCTGTTGTTGCATGTAGAGATCCATGCAATAGGTCTTCCTTCCCCTGGCTGCTGGCTCTGGTTTTCCTCCGGCATGCTGGACCCAGGTCTTCCCTCTGGCTGCCACCTTCAGTCTTTGCTCCAAGTGGAGCACCTCTTCTGTAGCTCCTTCCAAGCCCCCTCACCCTCCACCCTCTCCCCTCCCCCTCATAGCAGGCGTCCCACCCCACCCAGCCACTTCATGCCTGCAGGTGTGCTGCTGAGGGGCCCGGAGCAGCTGGGGGGGCAGGGCCAACACCATCTTTGTTGGGTTAATTTGCATACTCACTCCTGATTGGCTGGTGGGCATAGCAAAGTGACAGCTTGCATGTTTCTTTTACTAGTGTAGATCTATATTTTATGTTAAGGAATATGTGTTTGTAGAGGCTGGCAAATCTAAAATCTATAGGGCAGGCTGGCAGGCTGGACTCAGGTAGGAGTTGATGATGTGTCGAGGCAGAAGTTCTGCTCTGGAAGGAACTCAGGTTTTGCTCTTAAAGCCTTCACCTGATTGGATAAGGCCCACCCACATTATGAGGGTAGCAATCTCCTTGTGGATGTAAACCACTTGTGCAAAATACTTTCACAGCAGCATTTATCTTCCTGGCTTTTTGCTTATTTGTTTTTGTTAACCCTCACCTGAGGATATTCTTTTCATTGATTTTTAGATAGAGTGGAAGGGAGGGGGGAGAGACAGAGAGAGAAACATCAATATTAGAGAGATACATCAATTGGTTGCTGCCCACTTGCACCCTGACCAGGGTTGGGGATGGAGCCTACAACTGAGGTATGTGCCCTTGACCAGAATCGAACTCAAGACCCTTCAGTCCTCGGGCTGATGCTCTAACCACTGAGCAATCAGTCAGGGTTCACAACAGCATTTATGTTAGCATTTGACTAAGTAACTGGGCACTGTACCTCTCAGGCCTGGTACCTCTCAGGCCTGCCTTCCACTGAGTTGACACACAAAACTATCACAGTAAAATATAGAAAAATGAATATTTTTTATTTTAGGCCAACTTATGAAATATTTGAGCTAACCTAGGCTCCGTTGTTCCATTGCCCTGGGCAAACCTAGGCATGAGTGTTGCGGACATTAACATCCACCAACTATCCTTTACTTGAAAATGAAGGCATTTGGCCGAGGCTGAGCAGCCTGAAATTGTGGAAACATCAAGTTCTGAGTATCCATTTCTCAATCGGGGTCTGGAGGTGCTGTGAGAGGCTGGGTCCAGCCCAAACTTCTCCCCTCTGACTCTCAGCCTGTGCTCAGACGGTGAGGTCCATGGCCCAAGTGACCTGGGCCTCACTGGGCAGGAGATGCCTCTCCCGCTGATCCCCTTCCCTGACAGGCCTCAAAGGGTGTTCCTGGCCCACTCATTTCAAGTCTTGGCTGTGTAATCTCTGCCTTCCGTTAATCAGATATGTCAAGTTCACAGTCAAAGGGTCTGACCCTTCCCAGGGAGTCTGCTGAACTCTACCCTCATAGCTTTCTATAACCTCCTGCTGCTCTGTCTTGGTGGTTTATGTGGTCAGATGAAACCCAACCACAGGAGACAGGCAAAATAAGACAAAGGGGAAATGAACACGTCCCGTACAGCCTGACTGTAGGGTAAAGGGCAGTGACAGGCCTGGGCTGTTCAATGGTCCCTACCACAGTTCCCAGGCCTGAAAGTTTGTGTGAGGGGGTGGTTAGCATGTATGCAAACTACCCCAGGCTCATGGCAGGCGTGCTGGGCAGACTGAGGCCAGCTCCATGGTATTCTGGGCTTTGATTCAAGCTTTCACCTTAGACAGTTGGCTGGTGAACACGGTCTCCCCAGAGGGGTTCTCTGTGACAGGACTTAGAACCAGCCCCATGCCAGGTGAACTTGACTCCCAATCCAAAGAAGATAACTGCTTTAGTTTGGGTTTCTTAAAAAAACAAACCCCAAGACAAGAATTGGGTACAGTTGTTTATTTGAGATGTGATCCCAGAAAGCATAGGGTGGAGAAAAGAGACAAAGCAGACAGGAAAGGAAAGAAAGTTCATATTAATGGGCAAGCTTTGGCCTTGGGAAATGGGTTCGGTCCCACTGGGACTTTCTGAGAGAATGAAACATGCCTCAGAGTTACCACCTACGGGAAAGGAAGTGTATCTGTGCTTAAAACGGTTTTATTAAGATACTAGAGGCCTGGTGCATGGATTTGTGCACATTGAAAGGAAATTAATTAGAAGAAATAGTTTAATATCGCTATTCACCCTTTCTCTAAATAGAAGTGTCAACCAAATTCATGACCAACAATGACAGATCAAAACACAGGTGTGTGATTGGCACCAGCGAGAGCTTTATATGTATTTCACATGTGTGAGTCAACTTAGCCTTTTACATATATAGGTAAACTTGCTTAATTAGACCTGCTTTCTGATTTAGCTAAACATTTTCCAGCCCAGTGAAGCACCCCAACTTCTCTTTCAGGTAATTGTCAGCAACTCAGCAGTAAATATCAACACAAAACAAATTATTATTGGAGATCATACAGGGAGAATAACGGGTAAAATATTTAACTGCAGCAGTATTTGACTATACTCTGCACAGGGAGAAAAACTGAAGTCATTTTCAAGGTCCACCATTTCTTACTTCTTTTCAGTCGTGTCAAGTTTCTAAACATATTCTCGACCAAAAGTTAATAAAGGGATATTTTCTTTTATTTTTTTAAAAAATGTATTTTATTGATTTTTTATAGAGAGAAAGAGAGAGGTATAGAGAGTTAGAAACATCGATGAGAGAAAATCATCCATCAGCTGCCTCTTGCACGCCCCCTACTTGGAATGTACCAGCAACCAAGGTACATGCCCTTGACCAGAATCGAACCTGGGACCCTTCAGTCCGCAGGCCGATGCTCTGTCCACTGAACCAAACTGGTTTCGGCTAAAGGGATATTTTCTATAAATTTGACTTGGGATCCTTTTTCATCCTCCCCCCAAAAAAGATTTTCCTCTGGCTTGTTATGACACCATGTGTTATTTTTATGGGTATCTTGCTGTTAGTGTTTCGAATGAAGGTTAATTTCCTTACTTCCAGGGACTTCTGCCCTTCCTGGGTGCAAATTATCTCACCAGCTGCATCTCTTCGCCAAATTCAGGCTGAATTCCACTCATTTCAGCTGCTCCCTCCACCCGCTCCTGGAAAAGGCTCAGGACATGTCCCTCTATTCCGCCGCCATCTTCCCTCCTCCATATTAGCTCTTTATTATATAGGATGGTTCCATTGTATGAATGGCTGCATTTTGTTTCTCCATTTGTTCCTTAATGAACATTTGGGTTGTTTCTATCTTTTGACTATTATATTTAGAAATGCTATTATAAACATTTGCATGCAAGTGTTTTGTTTTGTTTTTAATCTTCACCCGAGGATACGTTTTTATTTAATTTTAGAGAAAGGAAGGGAAATAAAGGAAGAGAGAGAGAAACATTGATGTGAGAGAAACATCAATTGGTTGCCTCCCATAAGTACCTGACCAGGGACTGAACCTGCAACCTCATTATGGGTCTTGATTGGGAATCGAACCCGAAATCCTTGCAGTGTTTCCCAAAGTGTGGTACGCGTACCCGCAGGGGTACGGGAAGAGTTTGGTGGGGGTATGCGTTGCACCGGAGTTTGGTGGGGATATGCACTGCACCGTGCTTAGCTGCACCTAATTCTACGTTCTCATGAGTCAAGTCAAGACAGTCTTGTGAGGCGTGAGATGGTCCGGTGTGCAAATAATATAACTTTTATTTATATTTTATTATGAACAATTTTATTTTTCATTTATTATTATTTTGTGTATGTACCAAAAAATATATTTTGATATTTATTAAAATACATCCTTTTTTTTTGATGAGGGGTACTCAGCATTACGAAAATTATAGAAGGGGTACACATATGTTAAAAGTTTGGGAAATATTGGTGTACAGCACAAGGCTCCAACCAACTGGGCCACCCTGCCAGGTCATGTATACAAGTTTTTATGTGAACATAAGTTTTAATTTCTCGTAGGTAAGTATCTTCAGTATCTCGTAGGTAAGTATCTTATATAATTGCTGGGTCATATGGTCACTCTATATTTAATCATTTGAACAACTACCAAACTGTTTTTTCTAAGTGGCTACATAATTTTACGTCCTTACCAGGAATATATGAGACTATTACTTAGCTGTTGTTTCATGACAAAATACTCCAAAACCTAGCAGCTTAAAACAGTAAATATTTATTACATCCTATTGTTTTGGAGGGTCAAGAACCCAGAAGCAGCTGGGCCTGGTGGTTCTGGCTCAGGATCTCTCTTGAGGCTGGAATAATCTGAAGACTTGGCTGGCTGGAGGATCCGTTTCCAAGGGGGCTTGTTTCCAAGGGCCATCTTGGAAGCTGCCTATCACATGGGATACTTACCCAACCACGCCCATCTCTCAGTAGGAGGGTAGCTCCTGGGGTGTTAAGTCCTTGGTGCTTTTGGCCTAAACCAGAATATACTGAAGGTCCTGTCATGCTAAATAATATCTGTAGGGGGAGAGAGAGAGAGAGAGAGAGAGAGAGAGAGAGAGAGAGAGAATGAGAGAGAGAGAAAGAGAGAGAGAGAGAGAGAGAAGAAGCTGTCAGCGTGTATGAGCCATATTTGCAGATGTCCACAGGAGACATGGCCAGACCTTGCCTGCTACAGTGATCAGACCTGTCCCACATCATGTCTCCGGTATCCGCTTCCTTGCTGAAAGACCCACCACCCCCTAACCCTTGTCATGACACCAATCTCCATCCTCTCTCCTGTTGAACATGCCCTTGGGTCTCTTTCATGTCCTGTGGGACTTTGCTCTGGTTCTTATCTGCTCCCTCCTTAGCTGATCAACTGGTTTCAGCAGATTTCCCAGGTCTTCTTCTTGACTTGCTCAGTTGATTTTTTTTTTTCTTTATGATTACAAAACCAATAAATATTGATTGTTGAAAATGCAAACAACACACAAATTTATTTTTTAAAAGATGTTTTTATTGATTTCAGAGAGAGGAAGGGAGAGGGAAAGAGGGATAGAAACGTCAATGCTTCCCTGCATGCCTCCTCCTGGGGATCGAGCCTGAAAGCTGGGCCTGTGTCCTGACTGAGAATAACACTGTGGTCTTCCGGTTCGCAGGTTGATATTCAACCATTGAGCCACGCTGGCTGGGCCAACACTTTATTTTTTAGAGAGTGAAAGTCTCTAGAATCAACCACTGCTGCCCATTTGACAAGTGTTCTACAACCATTTTCCATGCATAAACCCACCCAGTAGTTTACATACTTGGGGAGCCAACCCTCCCTGTTGCCATGTTCCTTACAGGTTTCTCTTGGCAACTTATCTTGCTTCTATGCCTTTCCAGGGCAGCATGTGTGGGTCAGCCACCCCCTCTCACGGGCGTGCCCAGTGCTTCTTAGTGTGTGTCTCATCATTTATGTTGCTCACTTCCTTTTGATGGAGTCCCTTTTCATGGAGTTAGCAGGAGCCTTTGGGGCCCATGTCTCCTCTCCTGGCCCTGACTGATTTCACCTGCAGCTGGGGAGGAAGAGTCCCAATTCAGGCTCCTGCCTATCACTCTTGCTTTGTGGGAGGACATTCTCTGGACTCTTGTGCAGACACACCCTCCAAGTGCTAACAGCCCTGGAGGAAGCCAATTAGCAGTCAATTAGTTGGTCCTTTAGACAGATGGTTCCGGGAGCGTGCAGGACACTGCTTTTAGGGGTTAAGACAAAATATTCAGGTTGAGATTGTCTCCAATTGTTCATTGTTACCCAGATGAGTCTTCTTACACTCAGCTCTGCATTGGAGTTACTATTTTCCACAATTTTCTAGAGGTAAAGTTGCAGGGTCAAAGGGATAAACTTCTATATTTTGATGGCTACTGTTAAACTTGTGTTTCAGAAATGTAATTCCCATCCACAGTGAGGGGGCCTGTTTCCCTCTCTCTGGGAGGTTGGGTACATATAGATGTATATTCCCTAGTTCTGCTCACCAAGAGAGCCACTGTCCCACGGCCAATGTGGAAATCCCTCCTTCTAGCGGGCCTGGGACTGCTGTCCTGCTACAGGTGCCACACTAGGAAAAAGGTGAGGAAAGAAAAAGAAACCCTAGTTCCTTGGAAAATGGCTGATTCCAGGTTGGTCCCAAGGAAATACATTGAGGCCTGGAACACCTTATTATGTAAGAAGATAGAGAAATATACATGGTAAGGAAGTATGAAAAGGATGCAGGAGCTAGCTTGAAGGGATTACCACTGGTCAAATCTGGGACAATTTGAACATCAACATGAATAATGATAATGAATTATTATCCATTGACTAGAATAAGAAATCCCAAGTTCACATATATATGAATAAATAGTGAAAGCAAGAAATTTTTTCTTATAGTACAATGTCAAATGAAGGAATGATAGAATTAGAATACCATTTGGCAACCAACACAGTAAAAATTAATTCCTCCAAGAATCATAAATGGATGCTAAAGTTAATGGGTAAGAATTTGGTGAGAAATATATACATCACCTCAAAGTACATTCCCCACAAAATACATACGAATCCCCAAAGTCTCTGGAGGAGAAGCCTGGCAGATGCCCTCTCAATCAAGGGAGTAAAGTCACCATCTTGAAAAAGGGGACAGATAGAAGCTTCATGCTACCTCCCAAGATGCAGTGAACAGGACACACCCCCTTCCTGTGATACTCCTGCTCAAAATGTGTACCCCGAACTGGTTATTAGGAAACATTTGACAAACCATAATGGAGAGAAACCCTATAAAATAATTGGCCTAAAATCTTAAAAATAATTTTAAGGTCATGAAAGTCAAGGGCAGACCGGGGAACTGTTCCAGATTGGGACAACTGGCGGAACTTGAAAAGGTCTGCAGACTAGCGGGCAGTGATGCCTCCCAGGTTGATGTCTGCCTTATGGTGACAGAGGAGAGGATCTCCATTTGCAGGAAAGACTGACGTATTCAGGGAGCCTGGGCCTCAGGTCAGCAACTTACCCTCAAATGGTTCAGGACCAGAAGTCCTTGGTACTATTCTTACAGAATTTTTCTGGAGTGTATTTTGTCATTAAAAACTCCACAGGTTCCCGGGAGCCTATAAGAACGATCTAATTTTATCCTCACACCAACAGGCAAAACATGGCTACCCCCACTTGAAGGGTGAGAGAAATGAGGCCCCGCAGCCCCCACAGGCAGTTGGGGCAGAGAGGGATGCAGCCAGGGCTGTGCTGTCTTAGACCATTCATGGGTGTGTGGTCAGTCAGTAGGTCAAGAGCAGGGCTTTGCAGGGAGAGTGGGTGCCAGCTGCGCTCCCTTCTCTGAGAAATGGGAGGACGGTGCCTTCCTTTGGGGTAAACTGAAACAGTATTGAGGTCTGGTTTAGTGCCCACAGACCCACACTGTTGGGGGTGGGATACTGCCCCCACCTAGGGGTCACACAGGGAACGTAATCTGGGCCCAACTTCCTGGCCAGAGGGCTCAACCCGGAAGTAGCCATGCTGGGCCTGGCAGCCAGGATCTGGGAGGGAAGTGGGTTGTGTGCGGCCCTTCCCTCCTCACACTGGGCCCGGGGGTCCTAGGTGTGTGGTAGGGGTGACACTGCAGGGAGCATAGTAATCAGATGACAAAAATGGCAGCCATACGGAGGGGGCCTTGGCTGCACAAGGGCATGCGGCTGGCTGGAGGTGACAGTGACACACCTCTGGGTCCAAGTTTTCCCACGCCACCCTCGTAAGGGTTCTTCCCAGAGAAAGCCTGGCCGTGTGGACGAGCTGAAGAAAGGGCTGGCCAGGGACAAGCCACCGGAATTAAACAAGAAACCGCCTTTTAAAATGAAGAACCTATGAACGTACACATGTAATTATTATAGAAGGAACAAGTGTTGACTGTTGAAACAAATTTTTTTAACTGGAAAAAAAAAAAAAAAGCATTACCTTCCCTCTCCCCCCACCCTAGTCTACCCAGCAGAGAAAACCGCCGTCAACATCAGAATCCGACGCCCCTAGAGTGGCTGCCCCTCCGCAGGGCCTAGGGCTGCACACTGACCCAGGGCCCACCGCTGGACCAACCTCAGCTGGTTCCCCTCTTATCAAGGCTGCAAGGAGGACACAGGACCCCATGCTACAGACGAGGAAGCTGAGGTGGGAGGGGAAGGTGCTTGCTCAAAGTCACACTACCTGTCCTCACTCTGGCTACAGACGCTCTCCCTCACCACAGAGGAGGCCTTCACTCCCGTCCCGCTCAGAAGTGAGGGCTCGGGGAAAGAGCGGCCTGGAGCAGGGTGGAGCCCGCTGAGGCTGGGCTTAGCCTGACAGAACGGTCTTGGCCTAATAAAGGCCTGCTCAGTTCCAGCTGCTCATCCCAATGTTGTTCATGACGCCTCCACCCAAACAGACTCCAGAGTTTTATTTTATTCTTCTAATGTAAACATTTATTTAAAAAATACTACGGAGGAGAGATGTGGATTCAAAAAACAGAATCATATACAAAAACAAAATGTACTGGACCAAAAAAAAACGAGAGAGAGAGAGAGAGAGAGAGAGAGAGAGAGAACCCATAGGCACTGGAGAGGGAGGGGAGTGGAAAACTCTTTACATGTCATTTATAAAAGAGCAAGTCTACAAGAGTGTAATGCCAAATTATAAATGCAAACTAAAGTGGCACGTCATGTGAAGGAAGCTTTCTGGGAACGTGAGTTACCGGAAGGCATGATCCTAATGAGATCACCCACGGGAGGACGAGGACTGCCCGCATCTGTATACAAATGGGCCTGACCACCAATCACGGCCTCTTGGTCCTTCAGTTTCTCTCTCTAAACCCCCTCTTCCCAGGAGATAAAGAAACCTTTAGGTTATTTTTCTCTCGCTGCCTTGAAGAAAAAGATTAACAACCACTTCCTTTTCTTCAGAAATGTACCAAGTTTCTGAGACTTGCGCCTATTCTCGTTTATATGAAAACTAGCCAGCCTGGGCCTGGTGGCTCCATTAGTTAGAGTGTCATCCCAATACGTCAAGGCTAAGGGTTTAATCTGGTCAGGTCACCTGTAAAACACAACCAATGAATCCATAAATAAGTGGAAGATCAGCCGAAACTGGTTTGGCTCAGTGGTAGAGCGTCGGTCTGCGGACTGAAAGGTCCCGGGTTCGATTCCGGTCCAGGGCATGTACATTGGTTGTGGGCACATCCCCAGTGGGGGGTGTGCAAGAGGCAGCTGGTCGATGTTTCTCTCTCATCGACATTTCTAGCTCTCTATCTCTCTCCCTTCCTCTCTGTAAAATATCAATAAAATATTGGGTTTTTTTTTAAAAAAGTGGAAGATCAAATCAATGTCTCTGTCTCCCAAGAGTGAAAATAATAAAACTTCCGTCTCTGGGAACTCATCTCAGCTGCACCCCTACCCTGTGATCCCTTGAAGGGCACGAAGCCCCAGCTAGGGAACCCTTGAACTTTTACCAAATATTCCAGTGCAGATTGGGTACCATCACTGCTCCCTGGGGAAAAGCACAGGCGTCAGCAGGGTGAGGAGAAGCTGTGGGGCTAGTGCAGTCCCCTCTGGCACCTGGGAGGCACCCCAAACTGCACCCGGAGTCCCAGCAGCCCTCCCGTGGCGGATTTGCTGCTTGGGGAGTTGGCCCTTAGTCTGAGTAGATGCCCACCAGCCCAGGAGGTTGAGTTATACACCCAGAAAACCTGGGATGTGTTTACTCCAGGCCTCTGCCCTGTGAGTGTCGCCCCTCCCCCCATGGGCATGGCCTTGGGGGAAGCCACCTCAGGACAGAGTAGGGAGGCAGCAGGGTGTCATCGGCTTCCGATGGGACATGCTGCTATGGTGGTCTTGAGCTCAGGCCCAGACGCCAGGGCACACAGGGCCCTCTGGACAGTGCTACAACCATGAATGGCCCGGGGCTTCTCCATTAGGGGGCTACCTTTAGCTCCACCTGGTCTCTGATGGCTGCTGATGCTGTGGGTGATGTAGCCAGCTGTAGGAATTCCTGACCAGCGGGAGCCCTTCTGCTTCTGTGAGGTAGAGAAGAGGGCCTTCTCCATCATTTCCTGGGCTCTGAGCACCCCTAAAGGGTCTACAGTGAGTTTCAGGCCTCTCAGAGTTAGTGCAAAGTAGTCAAAGTGGTGTGTGAGTGTGGCTGTGTGTGCTCCAGTGATGGGGGCGGGGTCGATAACACTAATCACATGCTAAGTGTTGCCTGTGACCCCATGTTTCCCAGCCACGCTGCCTACCCCTCATTGCTCATCTGATAGGATAGCAGCCCTAGTCTTATTTTATTTTATTTATTCACTAGAGGCCAGGTGTATGAAATCCGTGCACATGGGGACACGGGAAAGGACAGGGAGGGGGGCGGTGTCCCTCAGCCTAGCCTGCACCCTCTCACAATCTGGGACTGCTGGATCCTAACTGCTCGCCTGCCTGCCTGCCTGATCGCCCCTAACCACTCGCCTGTCTACCTGATTGTCTCTAACCACTCTGCCTGCCTGCCTGATCACCCCTAACCACTCCTCCTGCCTGATTTCCCCTAACCACCTCTGTCTTGGCCCCCGCCACAGTGGCTTTGTCCAGAAGGACTCTGGAATGACATCATTTGGAAGGTCATTTGGTTCTCTAGTCTAATTAGCATGTTATGCTTTTATTATTATAGATTTTTGCAGCCCTGGTCTTGAAGGGTACATTGGACTCACTCATCTGGGGCTTGGTAGTTAACTCTCTGGTAAACCCCAGAATTGGTTACTCCCAGGACTTGGAGCCCTTGCATGCCTGAAACCTCCCTGTGCCTAGAGCTATGTTTATATGTGCAGTTCCTGGGAAGGAAGGCTGACGGAGGCTTTGAGAGGGCCTAACTCCCAGTTTCCAAGGCCAGTCTCATGGGGCTAAGGGGCAGGACAGAGAAAATCTGGGGGGGAAAGGTCTTTGTTTCCACTTGTCACTAAATGGAGATAATCCCACCCAACTTTCTTTTACTTTTTTAAATATATTTTATTGATTTTTTACAGAGAGGAAGGAAGATAGAAACATCAATGAGAAAGAGTCATTGATCAGCTGAGCCAAACCGGTTTCAGCCCACCCAACTTTCTTGAGTGCTGACCACATGCCAGCCCTGTGCTAATAATCTTCACACTCCATCTCACTGCATGCTCACAGCAGTGGTAACAGTGGTTAGTACATTCTACGGAACAGAGGGCTGAGTCTCTTTCCGTTCCCACAGCTCACCAGCAGCACCCTTTCTGGGTCCGGGGCTTTGTACTCAACTCCTCCCCCCAGTGCTTCTCAAAGTGGGTGTGGTTCTGGGGCTTGGGGGTCTCAGGAAGGCATCCCTGACCTCGCCCAGACGAAGTGGATCAGACCCTGAGAGGAGGCCCAGGAGCTAGCTAGCGTTTTAGTCTGTGAGGCCCACATTTCTAGGGCCCCTTGCAAATTCCTGATGTTAAACTCTTTAGCTGAAATTACTGCCAGCTTAGGAGCTGGTCAGCGGAGGGAGCGAGCGGGAAAGGTGCTCCCTGCTGGGTCTACATGCGTCCAGTTTGTGGGAGCAGGAGGAGGCTGGGGTCCCGGCATTCATGGCTCCTCCCTGCGGACAGTTGGACAGTTCCCTCCTTCCCTGTGGACCTCCTGCAATCAGATGAGAAGGAGGACATCTGAGTGGGAGGGTATTGGGGGTGATAGGGTTTAGCGAGGGGCCCAGGAAGGCAAGCGGGAGCCAGGGAGGGCCAACATCAGGGTACTCTTGTGTTCTTTTTCAGAAGGAAGGACCTGCAGAAGGTTTCGAGCAGAACGGCTGTGTTGGGGGTTCAGGAAAACTGGGCTGTGGGAGCAGACTGGCGGGAGAAGGGAGGGTCCCGCAGTAATCCTGGGAGGGCTGAGGACCTGGAGTTGGGCTGGAGGACCTCACGGGAGAAGGGCGAACGGAGACTGCTGGCCTGGGGCCTGGGTGGAGGAAGAGAAAAGTGGCCGGTGTGAGGCCTGGGAGGCAGGAGGGGACCCTTGGAGTCTCATGGACTCCCGAGGGGCCAGTGGGATGTCCTTGGAGGCTCCTCTGAAATGTGGGGGAGGAGGAGGTGGGCTGGAGGGATACCCTAGTTAGGAGTTATGCTAAAAGTCAGCACGTTTCGATGCAGGGCGGCGGTCAGCGTGTGAAACCCACATCACTCAGACTTCATCTCTCTGAAAAGCGGGTTGTTGTGAGGCTCGGAGAGATAACAGGTGCTCCTGGAAGCGTCCCGGCAAACGCTGGGGAACCCAATGATACCGTTTAGGTAGGTGTGTGGGTGGCCCCAATGGGGTGTGTCTGGTTCAGAGGCGGGGCGCCCCGGGCGGGCTGCGGGGGGGCGCCCCGCCCTCTGGTGGCGGTCCTGCACCGGGCACCCCGGCCACCGACAGGCGGGGCGACGGGGCGGGCTGTGGGGCCGGCCGCCCGCAGCTGTCCATCTGCCAGTTCGCTCTCCGGGCCGCAGCTGCTCCCGCCGCGGGCGCTCACGGCCGCAGACGGCATGGTAGGTGAGCGGGGGCCGGGCTGGGCGAGGGCGCTGCGGCGGGACCGGGCGTGGGGCGTGGGGCGTGGGGCGTGGGGCTGGGGCCAGAAGAGGCGGGAGGAGGCGGGCTGGGTCCTCCCGGTGGCAGAGGTCTGAGGGTCCTGTTGGGGCGCCCCATGGGGCACCCTTCCCGGTGGCGCGGGGAGCCTCCCTGGGTCCTGGGTCGGCGCTGCGCGGGTCCAGCTCATCCCCGCGCCTCCCGCCACCAGGGTAGGGAGGCGGAGGCTGCGCTAGAGTTGGATGAAAATGCACCAGGATCCCAGCAAATGCACTCTATCCGGCAAAACTATCATTAAGAATTAAAAGGCAGATAAAAAGCTCCGCAGATCAGAAAAAAGCTGCATCACCACCAAACCAGTATTATATGAAATGCTAAATCCCCGCATCTTAGCTTTAAAAAGAGGAAAAAGGAAAGAAAAAAAAAAAGAGGAAAAGGAAGAAAAAAGTAAAGATAAAAATTATGAACCACAAATACATATCTATCAACAAGTGAATCTAAAAGCCAAGTGAATTAAAAATCTGAGGAACAGAATAAACTGGTGAATATAATAGAATCAGGGGTCTAGAATGGGAGGGGATTGATAATTCTCAGGGGGAAAGAGGTGTCTGAATGGGGGGCTAAGGCATTTTAAAGCTAAGATGCGGGGATTATGTGTGGGAGGGGCAGGGTGGCTGGGGGATTTTATTTGGGGAGGAGGAAGGTATTCTGATGAAGAATGCCTGGTTGGGGGGGGGGGGCAAAACCGGTTTGGCTCAGTGGATAGAGCGTTGGTCTGTGGATTGAAAGGTCCAGGTTCGATTCCGGTCAAGGACATGTACATTGGTTGCGGGCACATCCCCACTGGGGGGTGTGCAGGAGGCAGCTGGTCGATGTTTCTCTCTCATCGCTGTTTCTAGCTCTCTATCTCTCTCCTTTCCTCTCTGTAGAAAATCAATAAAATATTAAATAAATGAAAAAAGAATGCCTGGGGGACCCTATGACCCAGTTTACTACCTCATTGCAGTAAAGAGAGAGAGAGAGAAAGAGAGAGAGAGAGAGAGAGAGAGAGAGAGAGAGAGAGAAGAGAAGAGAAGAGAAGAGAAGAGAAGAGAAGAGAAAATAGAAAGAGGAAGGAAGGGAAAGGGAAAGAAAGGGAAGGAAGAAGAAGAGGAAGAGAAAGGAAGAAGAATGCTTGGGTGTGGGAGAGCAAAAGACCTGGAAAAGGAAATAGTTTAAGGTGACCAGATCGACCTGCTTTTGGTGGGACAGTCCCGATTTCTAACAATTTTTCCCCGCGTCCCGCAGCGTTTTAAAAAAGTCCTGATTTTTGGAAAGAATCTTTCTAAAAATTGGGACTTTTTAAAAACTCCTTAGTAGTTGAAAGGTGAGTGCAGGGGTATGTGGGCTGCCTGAGGCCCCAAGCTGGTGACTGAAGAAAGGAAGGAAATGGGGCTGAAGGAATAGGGAGAAGATCCGGGAACCAGCCTGAAAATCCATTGCTGGCTGGGAGGGTTGTGGTGGGGGTGGGCTTGGGGACAGGCTCAGGAGGGCAGTCTGGGACTAGTACCTCCCTCCCCCGAACTGCCTTCCCTTTCCACGCGGGGGGTTGGGTCATGTTACTGTGCACTGAGACAGCGCCCGGAATGTACCAGGTGCACTCCTGAGAACTTTGTGTAGTCTCTCATTTAATCTTCACAGGAACTAAAAGGTAGGCTCTGTTTCACAGATGAGGACACTGAGGCACAGTAAGGGGAGGTAACTGCTAGAGTTTGACAGAGCTGACATTTGATCTCAGGACAGTTTGTTTAACACCATGGCCTTGGTTCTTCATCACTGTATATGGTGGACTGGCAGAGATGGGCAGCTCAGGAGAGGAGAGGGAACCCTAGAACTAGCAGTGTTAAGGGTGTCAAATATTTCAACCTCTAATCGTTTAGATCAGTGTTTCCCAAAGTGTGGTACGAGTATCCCCAGGGGTACAGGAAGAGTTTGGTGGGGGTACGAGTTGCACCGGAGTTTGGTGGAGATATGCACTGCACCGTGCTTAGCTGCGCCTAATTCTACGTTCTCATGAGTCAAGTCAAGACAGTCTTGTGAGGCGTGAGATGGTCCGGTGTGCAAATAAATGTTATTTATAATATAACTTTTATTTATATTTTATTATGAATAATTTTATTTTTGTTTATTATTATTTTGTATATGTACCAAATAAATAAATAAATAAATATATTTTGATTGTTATTAAAATACATTCTTTTTTTTTTTGACGAGGGGTACTCAGCGTTATGAAAATTATAGGAGGGATTTGGGAAACACTGGTTTAGATGATGAAAAACAGAAATAAGAATGAACTTTTGGCTATGGCCAGCATTGCTCAGAGGTTAGAATGTCAGCCTATGAACTGAAGGGTCTCAGATTCAATTTTCAGTCAAGAGCAGGTACCTAGGTTGCAGGTTTGATCCCCACCACGCACTCCCACCCTGGTCAGGGTACGTGTGGGAGGCAACCAATCTCTCTCTCTCTCTCTCTCTCTCTCTCTCTCTCTCTCTCTCTCTCTCTCCCACCCCCCCTAACTTTCACTCTCTGGAAATCAATGGGAAAAATATCCTCACTCCTTCAGTGAGGATTACAACAATAAAGAACTAACTTTTGGATCAGCATTACCATCTGTTAGCCCTGAGTCCTCTCAGTGACTCAGCTCCCTCTGTCACTCAGTCCCCTCAGTCAGGTGCTGATAAACCTGGCCCGTCTGTGTGTCAGGCAGGCCTCTTTCATGGATTAAACTCTCTCAACCCTTCTAATAAGGAAACACCTGCAGAGAGGTCACCAGGCAAATGGTCACACAGCCTGGGACTGGGGAGGCTGGATTTGAACCCAAGCAGTTGTCTACTGAGTTTTGTTCTTCAAGACCATGTGATATCTATCGCACATTGCTCATTTTACAGATGCCCATTCTGAGTACCTGTCTCATAGTCTGTGGCTTGAAAGGGGAGAGATTCAAGGGAAAACTGCCGATGGCAAAGCCCATGTTCAAGAGGATTCATCATTTAGTCAAGGTTTCAATAGATTGAGACATTTCAAATTGCAGTTTATTGATTTTAGAGAGAGAGGAACATCAATCAATTGCACTTCCGTACACATCCCAACAGGAATCAAATCCACAACCTGGGTATGTGCCCTGTGATTGGGAATCAAACCAGTAGGGCATGGGACAACCCTCAACCAACTGAGCCACACCAGCTAGGGCTTTATCACTTTGAAGATGTACTTTTATTTATTTAATTTTTATTAATCCTTATCCAAGGTTATTTTTTCCATTTATTGATTTATTGATTTGAAAAACTTCTCTTGTTAAACTTTTTAAAAAAATAAATCTTTATTGTTCAGATTATTACAATTGTCCCTCCCCCCATAGCTCCCCTCCACTTGGTTCCCACTATACCCTCTGCCCTTACCCCTCCCTCCCCCCCGCCCCGCTGTCCTCATCCATAGGTATATGATTTTTGTCCAGTCTTTTCCCGTACCCCCTACTCAGACACCCCTTTCCCCCTGAGAATTATCAATCCCCTCCCATTATATACCCCTGATTCTATTATATTTACCAGTTTATTATGTTCTTCAGATTTTTAATTCACTTGACTTTTAGATTCACTTGCTGAGAGATATGTATTTGCTGTTCATAATTTTTATCTTTACTTTTTTCTTCTTTTTCCTCTTTTTAAAGAACATCTTTTAGCATTTCATATAATACTGGTTTGGTGGTAATGTACTCTGTTAGCTTTTTCTGATCTGTGAAGCTTTTTATATGCCCTTCAATTTAAAAAAATATATATTTTATTGATTTTTTTACAGAGAGGAAGAGAGAGGGATAGAGAGTTAGAAACATCAATGAGAGAGAATCATCGATCAGCTGCCTCTTGCACATCCCTGCTGGGGATGTGCCTGCAGCCAAGGTACATGCCCTTGACTGGAATTGAACCTGGGACCTTTCAGTCCACAGGCCAATGCTCTATCCAATGAGCCAAACCGGTTTCGGCTGCCCTTCACTTCTTTTTTTTCTTTCTTTTTTAAAAAAAATATATTTTATTGATTTTTTTTTACAGAGAGGAAGAGAGAGGGATAGAGAGCTAGAAACATTGATGAGAGAGAATCATCGGTCACCTGCCTCTTGCACACCCCCTACTGGGGATATGCCCACAACCAAGGTACATGCCCTTGACCAGAATCGAACCCAGGACCTTTCAGTCCGAAGGCTGACGCTCTATCCACTGAGCCAAACCGGTCTCGGCTGCCCTTCAGTTCTAAATGATAATTTTGCTAGTTAGAGTAATCTTGGTTGTAGGTTCTTGCTATTCATCACTTTAAATATTTATTGCCACTCCCATCTGGCCTTCATAGTTTCTGTTGAGAAATCAGCTGAGAGTTGTATGGGTGCACCCTTGTAGGTAACTGTTTTTCTCTTGCTGCTTTTAAGATTCTCTCTTTGTCTTTTGCTCTTGGCATTTTAATTATGATGTGTCTTGGTGTGTTCCTCTTTGGATTCCTCTTGTTTGGGTTTCTGTATGCTTCCTGTACTTGTAAGTCTATTTCTTTCACCAGGTAGGGGAAGTTTTCTGTCATTGTTTCTTCAAATAGGTTTTCAGTGTCTTGCTCTCTCTCTTCTTCTAGCACTCCCACAATTCTGATGTTGTAAGCTGGAAGTTGTCCCAGAGGCTTCTTACACTATCTTCAACTTTCTGGATTTTCATCTCTTCTTGTTTCTCCAGAAGAGTGTCCTTTGCCTCTTTGTATTCCAATTCTTTGACTGGATTCTTGCGTTCTTCTAGTCTGCTGTTGGGTCTCTGTACAATATTTTTTATTTCAGTTAGTGTATGTTTAATTTCTAGTTGGTTTAATTTCTTTTTCATATTCTCAAGGGTCTCATTAAATTTATCAGCCTTTTCTAGGAAATTCTTGAAAAACCTTATAACTGTGGTTTTAAATTCCATATCTAATCTTTTGTTCTCCATTTCTTTTGTTTGAGATCTTCCTTTTCTTGACATTTTCTTTTCTTTTTTTTAAAAAAAATATATTTTATTGATTTTTTACAGAGAGGAAGAGAGAGAGATAGAGAGTTAGAAACATCAATGAGAGTCATTGATCAGGTGCCTCTTGCACGCCCCCTACTGGGGATGTAACCACAACCAAGGTACATGCCCTTGACCAGAATTGAACCTGGGACCCTTCAGTCCACAGGCTGACGCTCTATCCACTGAGCCAAACCGATTTGTCTTTTCTCCGCATTTTCGCTGCTTATGCAAAAGCAGCTGTGAGGAGCCTGGGTAGGTTTGTAGAATGTCTTGGGCAGGGCCTCAGGGCGGGGTGGGGTCTCAGGATGTCACTAGGCTGGGGCGTGGAAAACAGTGATGGCTGCCATCAGCCGTCTCTGCCTTTCAGTGTTTCCAAGTCCCTATGTCTCTGCGCTCCAGAGCAGTAAACAAGATTGCTGCACGCACCTCTGCAAAAAAGTCACCCTCGCTTTTGGACCCGATGGCCGACAGACCAGCTTCTCTCCATAGGCGTCTGGGTGCCCCGAGTGACTCCAGAAACTGGATTTCAAAGTGATTGAGAGCTTGTTTCCCTTCTGGTTGAAAAAAAGCCATGTGCCCAGTCGCCCACCACCAGCCCGATTCGCGTACCTCCGTACCTAGGCTTTTCGGCTTTTCAGCTCTTGTGCTCCTTTCTCTTTCAGGTAGCCTTCCCATGGTTTTGGGTGATGGACATTTTATCTTTTAGTTGTAGTTTTGAAATTGTTGTGTGAGGCCAGCAGATTAGTTGCTCACCTACGCCACCATCTTGTTTTTTCCTATTTATTTATTTAGAGAGAGAGAGAGAGTGGAAGAAAAGGAGAGAGACACAGAGAGAAACACTGATGTGAGAGAGACACATGAATTGGTTGCCTTGGGGATCGAGTCTGCAACAGAGATATGTGCCCTTGACAGGAATTGTACCTGAGACCTTTCAGTCCATGGGTGACGCTCTAAATGCTGAGCCAAACCAGCTAGGGTAGATGTACATTTTACATCTCTGAAGTTGTACTGCATCTTACAACGGAAGATAGACTTCTTTGGTACCTTTGGTTTAATGAATTACAACAGAGCCAGGGTTCCCTAAGTGACTTTTCTGAGTGTCTCTGTATTCTGTCCCACAGGTTCCTTTCTGCCTCAATTGTTCCATCTTCCCTGGAGACGTGTCCCCCAGGGGTGCAAGAAGCCCGGTGCCCTGCAATGGCAGTCAGGCGTGGGAGCCCTTTGAACCTGAGGATTTGAACCTGACTGATCAGGAGCTGAGACTCAAGTATCTGGGGCTCCAGAAGTCAGAGCTGTTCCTACCCATTTGTGTCACATACCTGTTGATCTTTGTGGTGGGCACCGTGGGCAACGGGCTCACCTGCATGGTCATCCTTTGCTACAAGGCCATGCGCACGCCCACCCACTACTACCTCTTCAGCCTCGCCATATCGGACCTGCTGGTGCTGCTCCTAGGCATGCCCCTGGAGCTCTATGAGAAGTGGCGTAACTACCCCTCCCTGCTGGACACTGCCAGCTGCTACTTCCGCACGCTGCTCTTTGAGACAGTCTGCCTGGCCTCTGTGCTCAATGTCACCGCCCTGAGTGTGGAGCGCTACGTGGCCGTGGTGCACCCACTGCAGGCCAGGTCTGTGATGACCCAAGCCCATGTCCGCCGCGTGCTCGGGGCTATCTGGAGCCTTGCCGTGCTCTGCTCTCTGCCCAACACCAGCCTGCATGGCATCAAGCAGCTGGATGTACCCTGCCGGGGTATAGTGCCCGACTCAGCTACGTGTATGTTGGTCGGCTCAAGGGCCTTCTACAACCTACTCATGCAGATCACAGCTCTGCTCTTCTTCTGCCTGCCCATGGCCATCATCAGCGTGCTCTACCTGCTCATTGGGCTGCGGCTGCGGAGTGAGAAGCTGCTGCTGCTCAGGCAGAGGAGCAAGAGCAGGGTCCAGCAGCTACAGGAGAAGGGTCGGACTCAGGTGACCAAGATGCTGTGTAAGTGCTGCTGCTGGGAACGGGGGCTGGTGGAGACGGTGGGCGTGAGTCTGGGGCTTCCGGGGCCTGGGAGGAGGTGCTGCCTCCGAGTTTATGAGTGTAAGGCTTGGAATCACATACCCCTCCGCGTGCGTGTACGCACACGCACAAGTGCATGCATGCTTACTGTTTCAGAAACTAACACCAAAGGCAAATGCTAATGGCTTCTGGCAGGATCGGCTACATAATTTGCAGGGCGCAGTACAAAATGAAAATTCAGGTTTCTTGTTAAAAAAAAAAGTAAGATGCTCAGGACGGCAACAGTAGAGCATTAAACCATTTTAAACTCGGGCCCTGTGCAAATGCACAGGTGGCACACACGTGAAGCCAGCCCTGGCTCTCGGGCCCGAACCACAGACAGGGCAGGCAACATGGCTGGGCTCCAGGATAACAGAGATGTTCACGTCATCTGGACCCTCGGGTCTCTCATCTTGGCCCCTGAACACATCTTGGCTCTGTCCTTTCCTATATCACTGGAAGGCACGGCCATAGGCTTTCCTGAGGAACCGTTCTCTTTCCTTAGTGGCTATCGAAAAGTTCCAGGGAAGGATTCTGATTGGTGGGGTCAGGTCATGGCCCAACCTCAGGCCAGAATGACCGGCTGCTGAAGTTACTACCCCCACAGAACCATATGGGGGTTGGGGGGAGATCTGGGAGGATCTGCATATGCAAGATTATGAATTTCTTCCATCTATGTTTGCAGTTCCCTGGGGACCACAGGAGTGATCATTGTCTGAAAGAGGACTGTCAGGACCGGTATTTGTGAGGGTCAGAGCACAGGAGAATCAGGGCAGAAGTGTGGACTGGGGCCAGCCAGGGCATGCAGCTGGGTTGAGATTCTAGATGTTCCTGTGCTCTAGGCCTGGTTCTTTTGCAAAAAACAGTGGCCCTGGGGGAGCAAGACAAACTGATACTAAGACAGTCATTGATTTCCAGGCCATCTCATCCCACCTTAGCAGGGCCTGAGTCAGGCAGATGGGGTGAGCCAGGGCAGCACAGGCTGGTGAGGCCTGGGCCAAAGCCATGGGATTACAGCCAGCTGACTGAGGACTGCCCCATGCCCAGAGAGAAGCATGCCCCCCACCCCCGCCCCCACCCAGGGTGTGGTGTTCCAGAGTGTGGTGTCACTTGCCATCCCCTGGAATTCCTTGCTTGCTTCCCAGCTCTTTACTGTGAAGCCTGTACTACAGACCAACTGGCCCCTGCCCGCCCCCCGCTCCCCCCCCCCCCGCTCCTGCCTCAGTCTCCTCCAGATCGCAGGGTCCAGGTCTGAGTCTGCTCAGCGGAGATAGTTCTCACCCTGGGGAAGATGTTTCCTCAAAGTCACCTTGGTTGCTGGCCTGGGACTCTGGCTTTCTTCTCTCCCTCCACACCTCCCTTCCCCCACCTTCACTTTCTTTTCTTTTCTTTAAAAAAAATATATATATATTTTATTGATTTTTTTTTTTTTTTACAGAGAGGAAGAGAGAGGGATAGAGAGTTAGAAACATCGATGAGAGAGAAACATCGATCAGCTGCCTCTTGCACACCCCCTACTGGGGATGTGCCCGCAACCAAGGTACATGCCCTTGACCGGAATCAGTGACAGGAGTGAGAGCAGCCTCTCTGAAAGGGGTGTGGCCAGGGCCGGCAAACCTCCAGGTGGACAGAGGGCCTGGGTAGCCTGTGGAGTAGGAGGGGGGGTGAGAATGAGCAGACCAAACTGGAGCGGCACCCAGACTCCCTTCTCTGCCCCCACAGTTGTCCTGGTCCTGGTGTTTGGCATCTGCTGGGCCCCGTTCCACATCGAACGTCTCATGTGGAGCTTCGTGTCGCTGTGGAACGACTGCCTGCTCCAGGCCTATAAATACGTACACATCATCTCCGGCGTCTTCTTCTATCTCAGCTCAGCTGTCAACCCCGTGCTCTACAGCCTCATGTCCAGCCGCTTCCAGGACACCTTCCGGGAAGCCCTGTGCTTGGGGAACCGGTGCCGCGGCCGCCGCCGCCGTCACAGCTCCCACAGCCTCAGCAGGGTGACCACGGGCAGCACCCTGTGTGACATGGGCTCCCTGAGCAGCAGGGCCCACCCTCTGGCTGAGAACTATGGCCCCGAGGGACAGCAAGAGACTGATCCCTCCCTCCAAAGAGGAGCCTCAAAGCAGCTTCACCCGGAGGCACCAGAGGGCCGGCCGCCTGCAGCCACATCCGCCCTCCTCCTCGGAGATGTCTTCATGCCTGGCCCCGCTGCAGGCACCCCGTGACTCCTGCCCCCTCCGTGCACTAGAAGGGACATAAGATTACCCTCTAGGCCCCTAGGCCTCCATTTAAAATCCTTCCCTGCAGGAACACGTAGTCTATTAACTGGCACGGCACACCTTCATTTGGGGACAGCCACACTCCTACCAGCTTCCAAAATGTTTTCCCAAGGCTCCGCCTTTCCTCCCGTTTTCTGTCCCTTTCTCGCTCGTGGCCCGCACCTGGGACCCTCCTCCTACCTGACCCCTCCCTGGCCCAGCCAGCTTATTCTGCTCTGGGACCTCCACTAGTGGCACTGTAGGGTGGCGGGGATCCAGGGGGCCTGCATCCAGTCTTGGCCCTGCTGCCACCTTTGCTGTGTGGCATCACGCATGTCACCTCACCTTTCCAGGCCTTGATCCCCCGCCTGCGAAACGAAAGGGGCCCCGATGCTCTAAGTGCCACCCTTGGACTCTTTGGCTGCATTTTCTGCGAGCGTGCGTACGTCACCGCTGTAATGAAGCCCACGGACACCCTCAGATTACCAAGGCGGAGATCACCGTCTACAGTACACCCTCACCTCCCCTCCACCCCCTCTGCCTCCCTGACCTCCCTACACACCACCTCCCATGCCCCCCTTCTGGTTGCACAACAATGTGAACATGCCCAAACAATATTCAACTTTATGATTAAATGGTTAAGATAAATTTTGTTGTGTATTTACCACAGTTTAAAAAAAAATCTAAGATAAGCAGATATTTTCATTTATTTTTAGAAAAATACATTTTATTGATTTTTTTTTTTTTTTTTTTTTTTAGAGAGAAGAAGGGAGAGGGATAGAGTGTTAGGAACATCGATTCAACTGCCTCCTGCACACCCCCTACTGGGGATGTGCCTGCAACCAAGGTACATACCCTTGACTGGGATCGAACCCGGGACTCTTGAGTCCGCAGGCTGACGCTCTATCCACTGAGCCAATCTGGCTAGGGCTCATTTATTTTTTTTTAAGCCCCATACAACAGTCTGTAATACTTAGTAATCATTCTAATTCTTCCTCTCACTGTTTTTAAAACTTTTTTTTTTAAGAAGTGAGAAAGATGAGACCAGATTTAAGGCATTTGATCCTAGAAACATTTACATTCTTCAGTCTAAACCTCTTCAGCACAGGCCTCACCCTCTTTCAAGTTCCTGCACAGGGCAGAGCAGGACAATTGGGGCTGCTTAGGAACAGATGTCAAGGTCAATAACCTACAGAGCAGCGGTTCTCAATCTGTGGGTCGCGACCCCTTTGGGGGTCAAATGACCTTTTCACAGGGGTCGCCTCAGACATCCTGCATATCAGATATTTACATTACGACTCCTAACAGTAGCAAAATTAGTTATGAAGTAGCAACGAAAATAATTTTATAGTTGGGGGTCACCACAACATGAGGAACTGTATTAAAGGGTCGAGGCATTAGGAAGGTGGAGAACCACTGCTGTAGAGGTACACTATGAAGTATTTACAGGCAGCCGAAACCGGTTTGGCTCAGTGGTTAGAGCGTCGGTCTGCAGACTGAAAGGTCCCAGGTTCTATTCTGGTCAAGGGCAGGCAAAATGAGGGGATGCTTGGGATTCACATTAAAATACTCAAGCGAAAAAAGAGAAGGGGGAATGTGAAAGGGAAGGGGTGAGAAGATAAAAGTGGGGCAAGGAATAGTTGATAAAAGAATGGCAAAAATGTTGAAGTTTTGCCCAAGTTGGTTTGGCTCAGTGGATCAAGTGTCAGCCTGTGGATTGAAGGGTCCACGGTTTGATTTGGGTCTAGGTTGCACCCTCAGTCCCCAGTAGGGGGCGTGCAGGAGGCAGCCAATCAATGATTCTCATCATTGATGTTTCTCCCTTCCTCTCTGAAATTAATAAAGATGTATTTTTTTAAATATCGAAGTTTTGAAGCTGGGTGATGGGTAAAAGAGGATTCATTTTTAATTTTCTGTACTTAATGTATATTTGAAAATATTCACAATAAAATATTTTTAAGTTTGCACTGAAGATTCACATATTTCTCTATCAACGTGACTGTCTTTAGAAACAGCTCTCAGCACCTGCAGACCGGGGATTTTCTGGCCTGGGGCTAAGGTGGGCCTCCCACGCTGGCGTTGGGAACTTAGGTCTCTCTGGCACATCAGCAGGGAAACCGGGGAGAATTCCTTTCTCCATAGCGGCGGGGAGGCTGGGCGTGGAGTGAGGGACGGGGATGTCGAGGCACTCTGCCCCAGTCGACAGGATCCCGACACCAGCGGGAACAGGAGAGGGAGGGCCAACATCCACGGCCCCCAAGATCGGCATAAGCGGCGCCAAAAACGTCTGCCCCAAGGTTTAGGCTCCTCGAGCACAGGCCGCGGAGAGGCACTTCGGTAGCCGCGCGCCCACCCCCGCATCTGCGCCGGCCTTGCACAAAGCGGGTCCCTGCTCGCCACCCCTATCCCTCCGCACTCCGGCCCGACCCAGAAACGGAATCTCCAGCGTCTCTTCCGGCGGCCTGGGCCAGCCCCACTCCAGGCCCCGCCCCACGACGCCCGCGATTGGCTCATGGAATGAGCGCAAACTCTGGTTGGTTGAAATGGAAGTGACGAAGCACAGACGTCGACTTTCCAAAGATCTCTCGCCTCAGGCTCGAACTCGAGCTGGTAGCGAAACGTACGCCCCAGAGTCTTCCGTACCCGCGGCCCCCTTGACGTTGTTCGGTTCCTCCAGGCCCGTCTGCCCCCCTCACCCGCCACACACTCCTCCGTTGTTGCCCACAAAGATAAGAGGTCTTCCTCGCGTAAGCACGAACGCCGAGGCCCGTTTCCTGAGGAACGCGCGCAGGGCGCCGCGAGGAAGAGGGTCTGCGCGTCATGCTGCGGAAAGTCTCGCGTGATTAGCGCGGAGGTCTTGCGTGTTTTTGTTTTTTGGGGGGTACTTCGTATTTTGGGTACTTGGTATTTTGGGTACTTGGTAGCGAGGTGAAGAGCTTCGGCAGGTGTTGCGGGTGGTTGATGCAGAGGGGAAAGACTAAGGGGCTGAGCGTGGGGAGGAGGCGCTGGGCCTTGGGGTGCAGGGATGAGGCCAAACCCCTGGGACAGGCGGGAGCGGGGCACGTGCCTTGGGGGGCCCGCCACGTGGGCCGGGCCACGCAGGTCGTTCCACGAATTGGGGAGCAGCCGTATTTCTTCATTTTTGAAGTCTGGTTAGGTTAAGACATGATTGCGCCTTAAAATTGCCCTAACTTAAATTCAGAGGAGAGAAGTGGAGTAAGGTGCCAGAATTTACTGAAGGCTTTTTAAAGGTTTTCTTTGTGTGTGTTTTTTTAAATTGATTTCAGAAAGGAAGGGAGAGGGAGAGAAACATCAATGATGAGAGAGAATCACTGGTCAGGTGCCTCCTGCACGCCGCCACTGGGATCAGAGGTTGTAACCCAGGCATGTGCTCTGACTGGGAATCCCATCAAGGACCAGAGGCTCTGTCCACTGAGCCAAACCACCTAGGGCTGGAAGTATAATTTTTAAAACAGGTGTGCTAAAAGAAGGCAATGGGAGGAGGGAGATCATTTATGAAATTGTTTTTTATTTTATTTTTAATCCACACAAGGATATTTTTCCATTAAATTTAAAGTATATATATATTTTATTGATTTTTTCACAGAGAGGAAGGGAGAGGGATAGAGAGCTAGAAACATTGATGGGAGAGAAACATTGACCAGCTGCCTCCTGTACATCAAGGGCACAAACCTCGGTTGCAGGGCCTAGACCCTGGTTTGGGGCCCAGGCAGGAGGCAACTAGTGGCTTTATTTTTCTCACATTGATATTTCTCTTTCCCTCTCTTTAAAAATTACTGGAGCCGAAACCGGTTTGGCTCAGCCTCTGATCCCCAGTGGCGGCATGCAGGAGGCACCTGACCAGTGATTCTCTCTTATCATTGATGTTTCTCTCCCTCTCCCTTCCTCTCTGAAATCAATTTAAAAAACAAAGAAAACCTTTAAAAAGCCTTCAGTAAATTCTGGCACCTTACTCCACCCCTCTCCTCTGAATTTAAGTTAGGGCAATTTTAAGGCGCAATCATGTCTTAACCTAACTAGGCTTCAAAAATGAAGAAATGCGGCTGCTCCCCAACTCGTGGAACAACCTGCGTGCTCACAACCAATGTACATGCCCTTGACTAGAATCGAACCTGGAACCTTCACTCCGCAGTCCGACACTCTATCCACTGAGCCAAACCGGTTTCGGCTCCATTAAATTTTAAAAAATATATATTTTATTGATTTTCCACAGAGAGGAAGGTAGAGGGACAGAGAGCTAGAAACATCGATGAGAGAGAATCATCCATCAGCTGCCTCTTGCACACCCCCTACTGGGGATGTGCCTGCAACCAAGGTACATGCCCTTGACTGGAATTGAACCTGGGACCTTTCAGTCCGCAGGATGACGCTCTATCCACTGAGCCAAACCGGTTTCGGCTCTATTAATTTTTAAAGAGAGGGAAAGAGAAATATCAATGTGAGAGAAATACAGCTACTGGTTGCCTCCTGCATGGGCCCCAAACCAGGGTCCAGGCCCTACAACCGAGGTATGTGCCCCTGACCAGAATTGAACCCAGGACCCTTCAATCCCCAGGCCAGTGTTCTAGCCACTGAGCCAAATGAGCAAGGGCTAAAATTATATTTTTACCTAAGATTGGTTTATCTTATTTGTAATGTTTAACAGAATAAAAAGTGGATTCTGCGAAAGGAAGGTGATTGCAGGCAAAATGTGAGTGGCTTGAAATGTGGGAGGTATAATATGCTAATAATTGTCTGTCATAGGCTAGTAAAAATCAAGTTGATCCCAAGAAAATGGCTTCTCCAAAGGAGGTAGAAGATAGTGAAGATGAGGAAATGTCAGATGGAGAAGATGAAAGCAGTGGAGAAGAGGTAATTATGTATAATTTATGCAAAGTCCTATACAGTCATGTTGTATGTCTGAAAATACTGGCAAAGGGAAGATTGTATTCCTTCATATATGCCCTGTTGTAATGGTTGAGTGTTTTGCAAGCTCTTCGTTGACCTGTCAAAATACCATAAGGGTAAGTATTTGTATGAGCTTGAGAGAAAAGATAGGAGCATATAGTTTCAGAGAGGAAAGGAGAGGGGAAGAGATAGAAACATCAATGACAGAATCTTTGATTGGCTGTCTCCTGTACTCTCCCTACTGGTGATCAAGTCCACAATTGGAGCATGTGCCCTGACCAAATGGAATTGTGACCTCCTGGTTCATAGGGCGACACTCAACCACAGAGCTACACCTGCTGGGCAGGTCTCTGTTCTTTGTACAAGTTTTGTAACACTAGTCACTGTGTTCTAATGTTGTGGAGTGAAGAACGCCACCTCCCTTTGTGCTCACAATGACACTTTGGAACTCCTGGCTACAAGTTTTAACACATAACTTGATAAAACTGGTGGTCAACAAAAAGTAGCTTTGAGTGTGACTTGAATGTAGATAATGCTTTTATCAAGCTAACTGCCCACTCTATATTAATTTTGCAAGGACTGTCCAGCCTATTTGATACTCATTTTATCTCTGGTCCTAAGACTGAGCTTTCAGTGCACTTTATACCACTTCCCCAAATGGTTTAATAACACTTAACGAGCTCTTAGTTATAGAAATTAATTCATAATCCTCAAAACAACATGTAATGTTGGTTATTTTCAGAAGAGAAAAAAAAGGTGAGGCTTAAAAAAAATCTCTCCTGCCAAAACCAGTTTGGCTCAGTGGATAGAGCGCTGGCCTGCAAACTGAAGGGTCCCAGGTTCGATTCTGGTCAAGGGCATGTACCTTGGTTGCGGGTACATCAACCTGTGGCGGGGGGGGGGGGGGTGCGGGAGGCAGCTGATTGATGTTTCTAGCTCTCTATCCCTCTCCCTTCCTCTCTGTAAAAAAAAAAATCAATAAAATATATTTTAAAAAATAAATAAAATCTCTCCTATCCCTAACTAGTTTGGCTTAGTGGATAGAGCATCGCCTTGCAGACTTCAGTTCTGGTTATGGGCACATGCCCAGGTTGTGGGTTTGATCCCCAGTAGGAGGCATGCAAGAGTCTGCTGATCAATGATTCTCTCTCATTGATATTTTTTTCTCTCTCCCTCTCCCTTCCTCTGAAATCAGTAAGAATGTATTTTAAAAAACTCAACTAGAGCCACACAGTAGCTGATGGGATCTAGACAGTATTTTCAGAGTGCTTTTAGGGTGTGCTGCTTCCGAGCTAAAGTGCTTAGAGTATGAAGTATAGAAACTAACAGGTGTGGGTCCAGAGGTATTTGAAGAGTTCATTATGATTAGACATTTTTCCTAAAAATGAGGATTGTGACCGCACAGGTATAGAGAAGGGCATGTAACATGATGCTATTGTTTAACATGCTAGCATATATCTAATGCATGTGGTCTTGAACCAGAAGGCAGTGCCAGAATTTAGTGCTCATTTATGAGGGACCAATACTCCCTTTTTAAGTTTGAAAATAGACTCATGTTTGTTTATTTGTTTTAAAATATATTTTTACTGATTTCAGAGAGGAAGGGAGAAGGAGAGAGACTTAGAAACATAAATGATGAGAGAGAATCATTGATCAGCTTCTTCCTGCATGCCTCCCGCTAGGGATTGAGCCCACAGCCTGGGCATATGTCCTGACCTGGAATCAAACCTCCTGGTTTGTAGGTTGGTGCTCAACAACTGAACCACACCGGCTGAGAGACTCATGTTTATTTTTACTTAATCTTGAGGTTGTCATTCCTCAGAGAAAAGGAAAGAAGGCTACCACAACTCCAGGAAAGAAGGTGATGTTTTCTCCAACAGAAAAACTTGCAGTTGTCACTCCTGGCAAAGAGGCAGAAATTACACTAGCCAAAGCCATAGCAACTCCTGGTAAGAAGAAAGCAGCCACCCAAGACAAGGGAGCAAGGAATGACAAGAATGCCAAGAAGGAAGACAGCGACGAGGAAGATGAGGATGAATTTGAGCCAGCAGTGATGAAGGCTGCTGCTGCTGTCCCTTTCTTGGATGATGAGGATGATGACAAAGAAGATGGTAAGGCATTCTATGGGTAGTCCTTGGGCTCTTGTTTGCAAGGTACATTAGGGGTGAGATTGTGGGATGGGTGGGGAACATGCAAACATATTCCTTCCATGACACCATGGGGTAGATAAAAATCCTCCCAGGGATTCTCTGTGCTGGTTGTGTACTAGGGTGGTAGCCATGAATGATTGCCTGTCCCTGATAAAATGTTTAGCATAGCACATTCTATGAGTAGTTTTCATAATACAGGGTTTCACTTCCAAGTAATCTGTTAATTCTTGCTAAACTACTAAGCACGCATTGTACTATATATGTTTTCCTTCAGATTTATCTGGAACTAATGTTGGTTTTGGAATAATTCTCTTGAGTTTTTGACAAGGTAGCTTCTCTTTCAGACTCTGAAGAAGAACCTATGGAGATTGCACCAGCCAAAGGCAAGAAAGCTCCTGTAAAAGCTGTTCCTGTGAAGGCCAAGAGCACAGAAAATGAAGACAAAGAGAATGAAGACAAAGAGGATAAAGATGAAGTGGAGGTGGAGGTAGAGGTGGAGTTGGAGGAAGAGGAAGGTAATTGAGTTAGATTCTAAAGTGTATTGGTATGAGTTTTATTTATTTATTTATTTATTTTGTTGTTGTTTTTTTAAATATATTTTATTGATTTTTTACAGAGAAGAAGAGAGAGGGATAGAGAGTTAGAAACATCAGTGAGAGAGAATCATCTATCAGCTGCCTCCTGTACACCCTCTACTGGGGATGTGCCTGCAACCAAGGTACATGCCCTTGACCAGAATGGAACCCAGGGCCTTTCAGTCCACAGGCCAATGCTCAATCCACTGAGCCAAACCGGTTTCGGTGGTATGAGTTTTATTTAAAGGAGGTACTTGAATATGTGTCAGGAATTGATTGGGTGGGTTTTCATTTAGATTCTGAAAAAAAAAAAGCTGTGAATTCTCCGTGGTCCAGAGGGAGAAAAGCCTTTCCTGAGGGGGTCGAGGAGGATGAGCAGGACAACCACTGCGATGACGAAGGCTATGAGGAGGAGGAGGGTCAGAATGACCCAAATTGATTATGTTAAATGGTGGCCAATATCAGCAATTTCTAGTTCTAAGGGAAGTCCTTGGGCAGGGACTGTTGGATTTCTGTTAGGAACTTGAAGAACTTTCTAATTAATTTATAAATGCTTTTAAAAGTATATTGACCAGACCTAATCCATGTGTCTTGTAAAGAATAGACATAACACATATATTTGTGGAGAGTAAGAGCTTCCAGTTTACTTACTAGTGGCACAGACAGATCAGTAAAAATACAATATTTTGGCTTTTGTCCACAGATCATATTAAAAAAACACCTTATAAACAGAAGAAGAAAATGACCAAACAGAAGGCTTCCCCTGAAACCAAAAAACAGAAATTAGAAGGTAACTCCTTTCCTGTATTGTTTTGTTTGGTTAATTCTCACCCAATGATATTTTTTCCATTGCTGTTTAGAGAGAGTGGAAGGGAGGGAGAAAAAAAGGGAGGGTTATGCTGCATGCCCAGTATAGCAGAGAGACACACACTGATTAATGCCTCCCTCACAAGCCGAGACCAGGGGTGGGGATCGAATCTGCAACCCAGGTATGTGCCTTTGACTGGGAACCCAACCTGAGACCTTCAGGTGTGCAAGCCAATGTTCTAATCACTGAGAACACTGGCCAGGGCTCTTTCCTGTGTTTTTTAAAAAAGGGACACATACCCAGGGGGCCATGTGTCCCAGGAGAGCCGTGTGCCCCGGGGGAGACATGTGCCCCTGGAGAGCCGTGTGCCCCGGGGAAGCAGTGGGACCCAGGGGGACGGGCGGTGTGAACCAGAGGAGTAGCGGACTCTATTCGTGTGGTCCTGAGATAGTCACTATAAAACAAGCAGACTGCCAAATGAGGAGCGGATTCTATTCGAGTGGTCCTGAGATAGTCACCATAAAACAAGCAGATTGTCAAATGACAGCAGGGAGGGGAAGCAGACCTGGGGGGAGATAAGAGAACAACCGAAGGACTGATATGCATGAATATAAGTACAACCAACGAACACAGAACTCTGGGGAGGGAGGGCATGAATGGGAGGTGGGGGGGGGGGCAATGGTAAGCTATGTACACATATAATACCTTAATAAAAAAAGGGGGGGGAACACATAGGGAATTTTATCTTGGTGAAAACTAAATCTTAAACAATGAGCAGGGATTTTAATTGCAGCCTGGTGTTATAATACACCAGTCTTTAATGAATTTTCTTTTAGCATCATTCTTTCTGAACTGCTTATTTGACTTGTGTATATTGTTGTTGCTGTTTTACCTTTTTCTATGGCAGCTGAACCACCTGTAACTTTCAAACTGTTTGTTGGAAACCTGAATTTCAACAAAACTGCTGCTGAACTAAAAACTGGTCTCAGGGAATTTTTTGCTAAAAATGAACTCACAGTTGTTGGTGTCAGAGTCAGCTCATCCAGGTAAATGCCGGTAAATTAAGAATGTTGTTAAGAGTTTATCAGCCTAGCACGTACTGTCCCTGGAGAATTTAGGAGTCCCAGTCACTTTCTGTTTCATGGTGGGTTACTCAACTTCTATTTTGTCACATCTTTCTATTACTTGCTCTTTGCCCTTTGGCAGAATTTTACCTCAGTCTCTTGCAGTTCAAAATGAGTATCTAAAACTCTTCAGTGGGCTGTTTATTAAACTTTCTATCCAGTTTTCCCAACCAAAGCATTAAAATAATCCCAAGTCTTTACAGGAACATATTTTTATGATTTTCCAACTGTGAGCAATGTTATTTGCCTAGAATTATTTTAGCCAAGTCACAAACTTAATCACAAAAGCCCCAGCTTTGGTGGTGAATATAGTTGCTTCAGTTCTGCTTTTTTGCTGAGTTGAATTTCATCTCTTCTCACTTTTTTCTCATCAAAAGCATATGTCTTAGGTGTAAGCATGTTTTGTACAACTCAGAATTTCTCAGGTAGAAATGAAAGGTAATCATACTAGTAAACATTTGCTGGGTGCTCACTGTTCCAGGTGTTGCTCTTAGTTTCTCATTTACGTAACTCACCTACTCGATAAGACAGTTCTCTGTGGTGATAATTGTCATTATCCCCATTTCGTAGAAGAGATGAACATAGCACAGAGAAGTTATGCTGCATGTCCAGTATCACAGCGAGAAAGGGGCAGAGCCAAGATTGAGCCCAGCACTCTGGCTCCAGAGCCTGTCCTCTGGCTCTTCTTCCAGTTTTTGTTAGCTATATTTTGGAATATTGTTGCATTTGCAGTAAGTAAGGATTCCTTTTGTATTAAGAAAAAATTGTTACTGTAACAGCCCTTGAGTTTGTTAACAATTCCACATTAGGAATAATATTTTTGTTTCAGTAAACAAATGCAGGTGACTGCTTCTTAAAAATAAAAGTTCGAAAACTTGTCATTTTAAGCTTCGCTTTCTATAGCTTTTGATTAAATTTGGTCAGTTATTAAACAGAAAACCAGTCATTGCTCTAGAATAGGGCTTCTCAACCTTGGCATGGTTGACCTTTGTATGGTGGGCTGTCAAGTTCATTGTAGGCTGTTTAGCCCCTTCCCTGGATTTTACCCACAAGATAATAGAAGCACACCTCCCCCCTCCCCCAGTTGTAACAGCCAAAAATGTCCCCAGATAGTGGCAAACTTGCTGGTGAGAACCACTATTCTTTGGGGACTCCCTGGCACTGATATTGCCAGTTGGTGGAGCCTTGGTTTGAAATTGTAAATTCAGCAACTGCTTTTTACTTGATAATAATTCACCAGTGTGTGCGTGTGTGTGTGTGTGTTTTCCTTTCTTTCTCTCTGTAGGAGATTTGGTTATGTGAATTTTAAATCTGTTGACGATCAGGAAAAAGCCCTGGAACTCAGTGAGACAAAGGTCCTTGGGTATGAAATTAAACTGAAGAAACCAAAGGGAAAGGAAACAAAGAAAGGTATGCAAATAAGGTAATTTGTCCATAGATGCCTATCTAAAAGACTGCATCAGGCAGGACTATCATCTTCTGTCTTATTTCATGCTCCTCAGTTACCAACAGGTCTACTTCCACAGCACCAACTTGATCTGCCATGCTCTCATTCCCTGTGCTCAAGCTTGCCTGGCCCACCTTCTCTGTCACAGTGTTCTTTACCTTACTGTCTGCCATTTTCTACCTTATCTTCTCTGTCTCATGTTCACTGCAGGACTCATGCCCTGGCTGCCTGCAGCCCATCCAGCTTAAAGGTCACTTCCTCAGATCCGGAAACCTTTCCCTTACCACAGACGAGGCTGTGTCTTCTCCACTAAATGTTCTCATCTCCCCTTTTACTTTTCCTTCCTGGCACTTAGCACAATTTGTAATTATGGGGTTGTTTAGGTACTGGTTTTTCCCCAACAAGACCACAGTCCTGTATTTTCACAGCCAGCATGAAGCATAGGCCCTCGCCCAACCTATATGTTCAAATATTTGAAGGAGTATGCATTGTTGTTTCCTCTCTTCAACTCTTGTGAAATATTTTTTTTCTCTCAGAGAGAACTTTTGATGCCTATGAGATCTAAACACAGGCTAAAAATATTCTTCTCTATTTATGTAGATCGAAATGCCAAAACACTTTTGATCAAGAACTTGCCTAGCAAGGTCACCGAGCATGAACTAAAGGAAGTGTTTGAGGATGCTTTTCAAATCAGATTTCTGGGCAATGATGAGATAAGTAAAAGGTATGTTTCATACCTCATACTGAAAAGAATGCATGTCTGCTGGATCGAAACGTGACAATTTCATTCCATTCTCCCAGATCATTGATGTCTGATTTTAGAGAACAAAAGAGTAGTTAAGTAGCTTGTTATTAGAAGGCATATGATGCACAGCCAGACCCTGGTAGAAAACAATGGTGGTATCATAGAGAAGTATCATAAGAGAAATGTAGACTTACCGACCAAATACAAGATTGAAGATTGGAAGAATTTATTCATAGGTTATCTTTACTCTTCAGGGCTAGCTCCAGTGAAATCACACACTTTGTGACTTGCTGGGCAGGTACCAAAACAGAATATTAAATTGGTCTGTTAGTCCCTAACCGGTTTGGCACAGTGGATAGAGCTTCTGCCTGTGGACTGAAGGGTCCCAGGTTCAATTCCGGTCAAGGGCATGTACCTTGGTTGCAGGCTTGTCCCCAGTAGAGGGTGTGCAGGAAGCAGCTGATTGATGTTTCTCTCTCATCAATATTTCTAACTCTATCCCTCTCTCTTCCTCTTTGTAAAAAAAATCAATAAAATATATATTTAAAAAATGGTCTGTTAGAATTATATTGTAAGTGCTGGCCAGTTTGCCTCGGTGGTTAGAGTGTTGCCTTCAGAAGCATAGTCGCAGGTTTGATTCCCAGTTGAGGGCTTGTACCTAGGTTGCAGGTTTGATCCCAGGTCTGGGTGCATGCGGGAGGCAGCTAGTCCATGTGTCTCTCTCATCAATGTTTCTCTTTCTCTCCCCCTTCCTTCTCCCTTCTATTATCTTTCTAAAGATCAATGGGAAAAATATCCTTGGGTGAAGATTAAAAAAATAATTATATTGTGAGGAGTTAATGAAAATTATCACCATGTGTCCAAGCTTTGATGGGGTAAGAGGGTGAATATGGTGAAGTTAGAGTGGATGGAATAGAAAGTACTTTGAAGGGATTTTCAGTGAGATGAAAATTAAATATCAGGTTTCCAGACACACACAAGCTAAATTTGTTGGTGTAGGTGTTCTCTAAAAACAGTTTATGCCAATGTATTCTGATAAACATAATCTCTAGAAAAGAATCATGCAGATTTAGCCCTAACTGGTTTGGCTCAGTGGATAGAGCATTGGCCTGCAAACTCAAGGGTCCCAGGTTTTATTCCAGTCAAGGGCATGTTCCTTGGTTGTGGGCACATCTCCAGTGCAGGGTGTGCAGGAGGCAGCTGACTGATGTCTCTCTCTCATCGATGTTTTTAACTCTCCCTCTCCCTTCCTCTCTGTAAAAAAAAAAATCAATAATAAAAATTTAAAAAAAGAATCATGCAGATTTAGAAAACAAGTCTGAAAACAGAAATCCCAAATTGTTCGCAGTATTTGCTGTGAGGAGATTGGTGGGCACTCTGCATGCTTGTGGTCAGCAACAACAAAACAGGAATTCCTGCCAAAAGCTGTATTAATTCTCTATCTTTATTTAATTAAGTTGTAGTTAGATATACTTAAATGTTTAGGATAATTCCTTTATATGAAGATTTTTTACAAAGGGAAGCTAAGAGAAGCCCAGAAATCCATGACCATATGAAATAAAGCATATTGCCTAAGTCAGAAATGAGTGCGGTGCATTCTCTTCAAGAATATTCTTACTGCCCTGTCTGGTGTGGCTCAATTGGTTGAGTGTTCTCTGTGCACCAGGAAGGAGA